>CM057347.1:351207447-352407447 GCA_030015575.1 Agapanthus africanus | reverse complement strand
CATTAAATTATTGATAAATACAAATTTAAATGGGTAAATTACACACTTAGGGACCATTACAAAGTAAAATATAGTAGTAACAAAAATTTTATCAAGACTTTCAAAGATTTGTTGTTTCATGGCTTAAAAATGGATTAAAAAGGGTTTTTTTTGCAAAATTGATGTGATATGCAATTAATGCCTTTGAGAGATACTTTCTTCTTAGAAAATTCTACAAACTTCCCACACTTGCAACCCCCTTCCACCTCTGGCCGAAATTCCTCCAGAAATTCCCCCATTTTCCCTTTTCTTTTGCTTCAATTTTCATCTCAAAAATCTACCGAAATCCACAAAAATTCACAATTTCTTCACAAAATTCAAACCAAAGCCCTATTCCACCTCTTCTCAAACCTAATTTGTTTAAAACATGGATAAAATAGGCAACTTTGGAGGCTAAGTGTAAGGGGTTCAAACCTTGGGAGGTATAATTCTAATATAAATGTTTAATTTGTTGTTTAAATGTGCTAAACTAGAATTTTAAAGTGTAACTTTGGTTATAAATTGTTGCCTAGGAAATTCAAGAATGGGTTATTAACTCAAATTAGGGTTTTCATCATTGGATATTGATCTTAAGGTGTAGTTTAACATGTTGAAACATGGAAAACTTAATCTAATTGTTAATTTGTTAGGTGTTACTTTAAAATTGTTAAAATTAGGAAAAATTTGCAAACTAGGTTTTTGTAGAATAGGTATAAGGGTGAGATAAAATTCTAGTGAGAATTTTTATACATTATTCATGGTTTTAATGAGGATATTTATATGTTAATGGAATACAAAACCTAATTTAGTTACTAATTTGAAGTTTATAATAAAAAATTGTGATAAAAATGCTATTTTGCTAATTAGATTTTAGAAATTCTTAAATAAATGAGATTTAAAATTTAATTATGGTTTCATTATATTAT
The DNA here is from genome assembly GCA_030015575.1 of Agapanthus africanus. Lineage (NCBI taxonomy): Eukaryota > Viridiplantae > Streptophyta > Magnoliopsida > Asparagales > Amaryllidaceae > Agapanthus > Agapanthus africanus. Next base: position 352,406,503 of record CM057347.1, on the reverse strand, counting down.
TATCATCATGAATTTTAGTTTAATAAGTTAATTCATGCAAAATCAAATCTAGAAGTGAAATTGTGAAATTTTGCTTAAAAGTATCGAAATCGGGCAAGTTTGCAAACTAGGATTTCAATTTAATACAAATTAAGGTGTTAAAAATATAGTAATGGTTTGTATAATCTAGTTATGTTATTTAGTGAACATTATGACCATTATTTTCATTTAAACATCAAGTTTTGAAGTAAAACGGTAAATTGGCGTTTTCGGGTTTTACGAAATCGGACGATTTGATCGATCCTAGGGTTTCGATGAATTAAATCATGTTTTATATTATAAGTAATGAGTTTTAAAACTACGAGTTGTTTGTTGGTGTTTTATCTCGATCAATCGGCATTTGTACGCCGATATCAAGCGATATTTGATTCTTTTGCATGAACGGGTCATAGGTTTTAACCTATGCGCGTTTCGTGCGTCGTTTTGGTTTTATCCATGATTCAGTTATGAAATTATATATGTTTGTGTATAGGTACCCCTCACGTGAACTTTGGACGAGACAGAAGAGGAGGACGATATCGTCTTCGGCAGACAAGGACCAGGTGAGTAGATGCATATCTACGGGGGAAGTCGGGTGGATGGCGTTTAGCATCCCCGCAAACGTAGAATAGGAATATTGCTTATTGTCATTAGGAAGTCGGACGTGACTTTAGATTCTTGGCGAGTAGGACCATATTAAAGACCTTAGGTTGGACTAGACTGATCTAGATAGACTTTACCAGAGAATGAATGTCTTGGAGGAAATTCGTAAGTTTCAGGTAGACACACACGCACACACACAAAAACTGGACTTGGTGTATATGTGTATGTGTATATATATAGGAATGTGTGTAGGTATATATATACAAAACATGTATATATGATATAAGGATGTTATATGATACATAGGGATGAGACGATATAACTGGGCTTAGTGCCGTGATCTCTTGGCTATACAGTCGTATTATGATCTTAGCGGATCGTTGGAAAATGAGAGAATGGATATGTATACATAAACGATAATAGGTGATGATGACATTGAGATATACGAGATTCTAGAATAGAACCCGGACTATAACCTATGACTTGAATATGATATGATATAGGTGTGACTTGGTTATGATATGATATAGGTGTGACTTCGTTATGATATGATATAGGTGTGACTTGGTTACGATATGATCTATGTGTGACCTGATTACGATATGATATATATGACATGATATTTCTGAGGAACAATTGACGATGTATATGTTCGCAGAAAATGATATATGATTGATGATATTATGATGTATGCGATTACAGTACAGTACCTTTGATCCTGACATTATTTGATGATGATATTATACGAATGATGATGTACGTAGGTAATACTTGAACCGTATCCTGATGTTGGGATGTCGTACGATGGATTTTACCGTACGAGGCATAGATATGATGATTGATCCGCACTCTTGATTTGAGGATGCCGTACTACGTACGTGACGCTATTGAGGCTGGATCGCCAACTATTACAGATATGGACTCAGACCTTAGGTGGGTTCTTATTTCCTATCGACTAGTTCCTTTAGTTTAGTTCCTTAGGGGGTTAGATAGATATTAGTTTAGGCTCGAGTTATATAGTTGCAGTTAGATATGTATATTCCAAATGAGTAGTTAGTACACATTTTACCTTTATATTCAGATTGTAATCGTCACGTTGCATGTTCATACATATATTTCTGTAGTTAATATGAAACTCTGCCTGTTAGGACACCAGCACCATTACCGATGATGCGCATGTTCCACATACACTTATTCGCCGGCTCACATACACATCATCGGTAATTGCTATGTCACGTACACTTTAGAACATATTATCTTTTATTGATAGAATCAGCTAAAAGCTAGATCGATATAATATTGTGATTACTCTCATGTGTTACTCTAGACTTGGCATTTATTACTTAGACATTTCATGCAGTCACATTTTCATGTTATCATGCAGTATTGTGGGGCATATGCCCACACTTATCATATACTTACTCAAGATTTTGGGATTTTGGATTTCTATGAGATTTCTGGATTTTGGGGAAAACCGCAAGAATATATATAAAACTTTTCTCTCTCTCCCCCTCTCTTTTTAAAATATAAGTTGCGGTTTTCTCGTGATGTATGTGTCGTCCACCTGAGATTTCATATTTTCTGTTAGATTTCGAGACCCGATTCGAGGAGTGGATGAACCGTCTCGGGTACATGGTGGGCCCGGTATGGTACCCCGGGGCAAGAAGATCGAGTTGTAGACGATGAGCCTGGCAGGGAAGGACTACCTACCGGTGATGTCTGGCGCGGCGGATATCTGGAGGATACCGACCGTTGTCGTAAGATTTGATGATATGGGCCGATCCGGACTGACGGACTCGAGATATTGAGACTATGAGATATTGAGACTATGAGGTATTGAGACTTGAGTTTTACTTGTTTTGTGTCGATGCTTGACATGGATTTTCATGGATTTCATCGATGATACTTCAGATTTCTATACCAATTTACCATGATAAAAGTTAAAGATTTCTTATACAGATATATTCAGATTCCAGGATTGGTTGTTTTACATACATGGTGCATACATACTCATTCACATGACATATTACTATTTGAGGCACTGACACGAGCTCGGAGCATTTGCACTTATACGTAGTTTATTACCCTGCCATTACTAGATGACTAGTAATATATTAGTATATTATTATGACCTAGGACAACGTTGTGCATTCGATTTCTTTTCGTAGATGTCTTCTACTCACGAGTTGGCAACTCACCCCTGTTGTGCCAAATTTTATTACAGGTCCGATGTACAGGTTTCCTTGGCAGCTTGCTGGCACATCTTTTCATTCAGGGTGATTTGCACGGTAGGTTGGTTCACTTGTATCAGGACCGCCGTTGTACTTTTATTATTTCATTGGTATCTAGTAAGCTCCATCAACCAAACTTGTATTACTTGATAAGTTTAAAGGACCAGTTATTTATTTCGACCTTAGAGTCGCGCATGTATTATTATGGTTTGGTGGATTTGTTTTCTTTTGAGTTTTAAGCCTTGACCTTTGGCGTTGTATATTATTGTGCTTGGTGTGGTTGTTTCCGCCTGTTGGCGTAGAGCTAGCTCCTGCTTGGGGATGCCATTTTATCGTTTGTATATATTATACTTGTTTGTACCCGTTTGGGGCCAGTTTTTAGAAAGGAGACTCTGCCGAAATTTTTGAGAAAATATGATCTTGTTTTTTTTAAACTTGTTTTCCTATATGCTTTCATTTACTTCTTCTTTTATATGGTTTAGATTTCTGGATTTCGGCTTACTTAGATTACGTTGCGTCTCTAGACGCTTTGTAATTTAAGTGCCGGTCATGTTCCGTACTTTCGGATTGTGACAGAAAAACACTTCCTGGCGTTGATCTTCGCGATAACAAAGCTCAGGAACTATGTACTGGCGCATGAAGTCCGTCTCATATCAAAGGTGGATCCTTTCAAGTATTTGATGTCAAAGGCCATATTGACAGGGCGAATCGCTAAGTGGGCCTTACTCTTAATGGAGTTCGCAATAACTTATCAGCCTCTTAAGGCAGTGAAAGGCCAGGCCATCGCCGACTTCCTCGCCGAACATCCGATACCGGCCGATTCTCCCTTGAATTGCGAATTGCCAGATGATCATGCGTTTGACACGATCGACGAAAGTGGTACTCGGTGGGAACTTTATTTCGATGGAGCATCCTCCATGAAGAAGCGCAAACAGAACACGCCCATAATCAAATCAGGGATAGGCCTTATCTTCGTAACTCCACAAGGAGGGATAATGCGCTTTGCTTTCTCCTTAACAGAGCCGAGGAAAAACAATGAAGCCGAGTATGAAGCTTTGATAGCAGGTCTTGAGATCGCCATCGACATGGAGATTGAGAAGCTCCTCATATACGGAGACTCCCAACTGGTCATTAGTCAAGTAAACGACGACTATCAAACGTGCAAACCAGAATTGGTGAAGTATGGCGAGAGGGTACAGCAACTGCTGACCCAAATACCTTCATACACCTTGGAAAGCATACCGCGCGCGGAAAATAGTAAAGCGGATGCATTAGCCAAGCTTACTAAAGAATTGGCCGATGAGAACCTCGATGATGTACGAATCGTGGTACAAAGCCGTCGGGTCCTCGCACGGGCAGAAATATCTCCGGAGTTGTCTGAGGAAAAGGAAGCGACTGAGCAGACGACCCTGCAGATAAAAGACCAAGAAACGATTGAGGATTGGAGTGAAGGCTTTATAGACTACTTCAAATCCCGTCGAACACCTGAAGATGCGTCCTCAAAATATCAGCTCATGAAGCGAGCCCTATCTTTTGCCTTCGTCAACGATACTCTGTACAAGAGGTCATTTGATTCTTTGTGGTTGAGATGCCTGGGACCCGAAGAGGCGAAGAGAGTCGTTCAAGAAACTCATGATGGACTCTGCGGTTCTCACCAAGCTGGGCCGAAGATGAAGTTGAAGATTAAACGGATGGGTTATTATTGGCCCACGATGATCCAAGACTGCCTCGAGTATGCGAAACAATATCACTCATGCCAGATCTATGGAGATTTTATCCATCAGCATCCAAATCCACTACATCCAATAGTGGCTAGTTGGCCATTCGAAATGTGGGGAACTGACATAATCGGCCCCATCGAACTAGCATCGTCCAGGGGACATCGATTTATTTTGGCGACAACTGATTACTTCTCCAAATGGGCAGAAGTAGTACCGCTGAGGGAAGTGAAGACGGAGAATATCCTCCATTTCTTCAAGACGCACGTCATTTATCGGTTTGGGACTCCGAGACGGATCATCTCCGATAACGGGCCAGCCTACAGAAGCCACAAGATCAGCCGTTTCGCACAACAGCACAACATAGACTGGAGATACTTCTCAGTTTATAATCCCCGAGCTAACGATCTAGCTGAGGCTTTCAACAAGACCTTGATGAAGATCGTAAAGAAGACGGTGTCCCGAAATAAGAAGGACTGGCACGAGAGACTGCATGAAGCTCTCTGGGCATATCGAACTACGTTCAAGACGGCCACAAACACAACTTCATACGCATTGGTATTCGGTACAGAAGCGGTACTCCCCCTGGAGATAGAGCTACCTTCTCTACGAGTGGCAGTTCATTATGAGCTAACAGACGAAGAGAACGCTCACCTTCGGCTCGAGGAGCTCGACGCCTTGATGAAACCCGGCTCGTAGCGCAACAAAATCTGGAAGCTTATAAAGAAAAGATGACGTGCTCCTATGAAAGATTGACTAGGCCGAGGACATTCCGCCAAGGCAAACTCGTGCTAGTGGTCAAAGGACCTATGATCCCTAATCGCGCTAAGCGGGGGAAATTCGAGCCGAACTATGAAGGCCCATATATCATAGACAAGGTCTACCAGGGTGGAGCCTATCTACTCATGGACATGCATGGCGAAAGGCCCTTCAGGCCAATAAATGGTCGCTTCCTGAAGAAATACTACACCTGACGAGTCACGGCCTAGGTCAATGATAGATGACGACGACCATGTCCGCTCGCTATCTTCCTAAGCCTAAACTCTGTAAGTAGTAATCGGCTTTCTTTACTACGGACCGAAACGTCCTTAAACTAACAGCGGACCGAAACGTCCTTAAACTAACAGCGGACCGAAACGTCCTTAAACTAGCAACGGACCGAAACGTCCTTAAACTAACGACGGACCGGAACGTCCTTAAAACTAACAATGGACCACTATGTCTTAAAACTAGCTGTTAAACGGGATGTCGATAAACTGCGGTGGATCGCAGCATCCCAAAGCTGATACAAAAAGGAAAAAGAATAAAAAAAAGAAGAGAAAACAGTATGTCCATAAGAAAAGTGGGCACGGATGAAAACCCGAAAGGGCTTCGTGAGTAAAAACAGCAGGGCTGCCTGTGAGTCTTGTGAAAATCCGAAAAGGCGCAACCTCGTTCGAATAAAAAAAAAGAGAAAAACAAAAAATAAATAATAAATAATAAAAAACGGTATGTCCATAAGCAAAATGGGCACGGATGAAAACCCGAAAGGGCTCCGTGAGTAAAAACAGCAGGGCTACCGGCGAGTGCTTATGAAAACCCGGAAGGGCGCAACCTCGTTAAAAAACACATGCAGCTGTTGGGGTAAAAATTTACACCCCGGTTGACCAAGTCAAAATCAAAGTCAACCCCAAGCCAAGTGGGCCCAAGCCCAGATCCAGTAGGCCCACGCCCGGGTCGGGCCCAAACATGAAGCGGCCGGCCTCCCACCACGCCAAGATAAAATTTTTTTAACAATTTTGCTGTACTTCTTTTATTTTTATTTTTGGATAAATGTAAGAAAAATAGGCATAAAGCCAAATCTTTGTAAAGCCCATGGCTTATGTGCAAAAAGAAATGGCACATGAGCCATGGGATAGGCAAAATGCCATTTTGTGAAGCCCAAGGGGCTATGTGTAAAATGTATGGCCTATAAAGGCAAGGATAATGAAATATCCCAACAACTTTTTCTCTCTCTAAAAAAAAAACTTTCCAGATCTGAGATCTTTATTCTTCTTCAAGGTTCCAAAACCTTCTTCTTTCTCTTGAATTAAATCAAGAGTTTTAATCTTCTTTTTATAAAACAAATTAGTTTTTCACCACAAAACCCACAAAGGGGAACTTGGTTCTGTCATCAGATCTCAAAAATGAGAGATTTTGAGATTTCACATCTCTTGATCTTCAAGATCCAGCAAGCAACAGAAGGAAGAAGAAGAACACCTTCCATTAACCCCAAAACACATTCAGGAGTCCAACTCCTCTCTGATTTCTCTTTTGAGAAATCCCTTTTTAGGCTAAAAGCCCTCTTTTCCTCACCAGCGCGCTAGTGCTCGAGCAATTTGCGCCCACGTGCCGACACGTGGCGCGCGCGCTTGCGCTGCGCAAGGCGCCCACGTGCCGACACATGGCGCGCGCGCTTGCGCTGCGCAAAGGCGTCCTCGTGCCGACACGTGGCGCACGCGCTTGCGCTGCGCAAGGCGCCCATGTGCCGACACGTGGCGCGCGCGCTTGCGCTGCGCAAGGCGCCCTCGTGCCGACACGTGGCGCGCGTGCTTGCGCTGCGCAAGGCGCCCATTTGCCGACACGTGGCGCGCGCGCGCCTAGACGTTGGCCCCACGCATCCTTTGGATGTCTTGTTTCCCTTTTATTCATATATATATGCATGTATATATATATATATATATATACATATGTATACAAATGTACACATACACATACTCCCCAACACTCTCCCCCTCAAAAATTTTTTTGGGCCGGGGCGCTGCCCCGAGCCCCGCAAGGGGGCTGCTAGCCCCCTTGACCCCCAGCCCGCTATCCGGGTAGCGGGACCCCCGTAAAAACTCTGCGTGGCTCCCGATATATCCAAGACCCCCTTTCAAAACAAAACACACGCACACTGCACATTGAGTTCGCATGACCAGTTTAACCCGTCAATCGGAGGTTCCCTCGCCCCAAAGGCGAGGGGTAATTAACGGCAGCTTAGTCCGCGGCTGCCGGAGATTCGGATCCCCACAATCATTAAACCCCGGCCTGCACTAGGCAGGGGGAATCTTTAGTACGCCTGGGACGCGTGCGCGTATTCCCATCTCAATGGGGTGACGAAAAACACCCTACAGATTCTGGCACGCCCGGTGGGACCAATCTCTCCTCCCATATTTCGGGTTAAACGTTCATGCGAACTCAATCAATACACATATCGATTGCCTATATTGAAATGATGTTTTTTTTCTTTCCATGCAGCAATCAACCTTCGACGACAATGTCTCCCCAGACGAATTCAGCTTCCAACGTGACCCCGATTCCGTACGTGGTCAAGATCAACGCTCGTGTGGTTCTCCCCGCAAGCCTCAGTCGACAGTGGGAGGAACCGCCCCGCCAATTTGGCTCCGTCATCATTTACCCTGCCGGAAGTGCTCATCTGGCGGAAATCCCTGCGGAACAGGTGGCCAAGCCGGTCTCAAGGGGTAAGAGGCCGAATGTCGTGATCGCCAAGGCACCACAACCGAAACTTAAGACGGTATCTGAACGATTCTCTGGTGCTCCAGCGGGGGGCAGGACTTCCGATGCGAAGGGCAATATTAAATGTTGCGTACAAGCTCAAGCGATGACTCCAACAAATGCACAATCGGGCGTATTTCTAAGGCCCTCCATCAACCGGTCTGCGGCGTCTTCCCAAAGAGCCGAAGTCCGCCAGGTGCTTAGAACAGAAAAGTTAAGGCAGAAGCGGCTCAGGTATCGAGCCAACAAGAGGGCCAAGGCTTCGGCCAAATGGAATCATGTGAAGTTCTAAGTGCAGGGTTGCCCCGCGACGACGACTGAGTCAGACGTAAGAATCAGCAATTCCTTCGAGCCTCTGAAGTGGGTTCAGAAAAATGCCATGACCGCCAGAATCAAGAAGACGGCGGTCCGAACAGTGCCACAAAGAGACGTGTCCCGGCCCCAACATAAAAAGTATGGCACTGTCTCTTCAAGAGTCTATCAGGCGCTCTGTGCCGCACGAAAGCAGCAGGGCAAATCCAGAAAAGAAGCGCCAGCACCATTCAAGAACCTGGTTAGGCCAGCCGCCTTCAATCGATTACCAGCAACCGAAGCAAGGGTGTCAAGACAGCGATCCGTGAAGTCAGCTTCCAATGATAGAAAGACGGCTGGATACATCATCCATACGGTCTATATGGCGGGGGGACGCCCCAGCGACAACCTTCGCAGCAAAAGCAAGGATGGGGCCACCATATCCCAAGCCCAATCTAGCCTGAATGTGGTCGCTGCCGCTCAAGAACAGCCGCCCCCGCTGGATAAAGAAAACCCTCTCGATGAGGATGATAGGCAGAAAGACCCCTCGGTCCATGCAGAGTCAAGCTCGGACAGCGAGGAGGAGCCGACTTTCCGCCCCAGGACTGCGGAGCAAGAGCTGCTCCAAGAGCTTCGAAAACAGCTCAGGAGCAAAGATAAAGAGATGGCCAAGCTCTACTCGAAGATTGACGACTTAACGAACGTGGTGATGCAGCTTACGGCTCAAATTGCTCGAGCGCCTCCCCATCAAGCACAAGCCGCTACTAATCAGCCGGATGATGACAATCCGAGGCAGCCAATGCCTGTTCCTTCGGGTCCAAGACTGGTCGAGCCACATGAGAGCCGTCCACACTCCGCTTCTGGGGACGCCTTGGCCCCAGGTAGCACTATCCCGTTAACACAGGATCGGATAATGGATTTGGTCACCAGCAAGGTTAAAACATTGGTGGCCGAAGCCGAAGCTCAAAAAGAAATCGGCAGTAGTGGGCGGCCATATCCCTCGCAGTACGATCTGATTGAGTTCCCAAGCGGCTACGTCATTCCTAAGTTCGGAAGATTTGATGGAACGGGGAATGCAAATCAGCACGTCGCCCACTTCAAAGCATCGTGCGGAAATACAGGGGGCAATGACGCGCTTCTTCTTCGTCAGTTTGTCAACAGCCTGACCGGCGTCGCCTTCGACTGGTATGCGAGTATACCAGACGGGTCCGTCATCACCTTTGCCCAAATGGAGTCCCTGTTCCGGCAAAGGTTCATGAGTGTCAGTGATAAAATCTCCATTGCCGACCTTGTGAGGACCAAGCCGGGGAAGAATGAAAGCAACACCGACTTTATCGCTCGATGGCGTAATCTCACAGTCAAGTGCGAACCGCCGCTGGAGTAGGACCAGTCCGTCAGCCTTCTCATTGGGAACCTCAGCAACTGGATGGTCCCATTCTTGTGTACGGCAGGCCTCAAGACATTTCAGGAGCTAACCAAGAAAGTCCAAATGCTGGAACGCTCAAAGCAAGAGTCCCCGCCGGATTCTCAGAGAGACAAAACATGGAAAAGCAAGCGGGACGACAACCGTAGAAGCGGGAGTTCCAGCAGTACCAATGTCTTCAATGCGTCCGACAATGAAGAAAAGCGAAGGGCGGGCGAATCCAAAACCAATCGGTCTCGAAAGCCATTGCTGGGAGGAGATGGGCCTTCCCTAGAGGAGGAAAAGAACAAGGTTTACTCTTTCAGAAGGGACAAGGTCCGTAAGATATTTAAAGATGCCTTGAACAACGGCCTACAATTGCCGGAGTCGAAAAGACCCCAAGAAGAAAAAATGACCGACAATCCTCTGTATTGCCCGTACCACCGAGTAGTGAGCCACGCGATCGAGGATTGCTATATCTTCGAAGACTGGGTCGAGAAGCAGTACAAGGCTGGAGAGATCGAGCTGTCCAAAAGCGTGTTGGTGAACAATCAAGTTGCAACCGCCAACTTTATACAGACAGAAGTTGAAGCCTTCTGGGAGCAGACAGCTGAACCTGCTGCCCTGACAAACAAAACGGACCCATCGCGGTCTCCGTGGAGTACGCACATATCTAACAAGACGAAGAAGATGATAAAGCTACTTCGGAAAGAGCCCAGGACAGAATGGGAAGGGCAGAAGAGGCCTACCAGTCCAGCTGCCGATGCGGTTCCATCACGCTCAACATCCAAGAAGCTCAAGAAGAAGAAAAGTGCAGCTCGGCGCGAAAAAGAGTCTGCAGGGAGATCGACCATTCAAAAATATATCGATTCCCTTGAAGAATATGAACAAAGGGAAAGAACATTGATTCAATTGAAGGAGTTCTTCCCTGTACAAGCGGCTGAAATTCTGGAGGAGTTAGAAGAAGACTCCAATGAAGAGATCCCAGTAGTGACCTGCTACGCCATCCATCTTGGCAGCGACTCCGAGGATGAGCTCTGTTTTCCTGAAGAGAACGAGGAGCTCACCACAAAGGCCAATCAAATCCAGCTCAGAAGCGGCAGGGCTCTACCGCAAAATCAGGGCAACGCCCCAAAAGGGAAGGAAAAACAAGTCGCTAATGAAGAAGATGGCAGAGAACCGGCTGATGAAAACATAAGTCCTTCCTCGGTGGACTATAATGTCTTGGCACATCTCCGGAAGCTTCCGTCTCTCCTGAGCATCTACGACGCCTTGGTCCTATCTAAGGAGCTTAGAGATGTTCTCATCCATGCTCTACAAAACCCCGAGCGGTATCAGGCTCACTTTGCGGAAATTAATATGAAAGAAGCCCAGCACGCTTTGCATGCCGCCGCAGTCACATTTAAGGATGAAGACTTGCTACTGGGAACGGCTGAGCATAATCGGCCGCTTTACGTGACCGGGTACAGCGACGGAGATCGAATTAATCGCATATTGATTGATCCGGGGTCCTCAGTGAACATCATGAACTTGCGAACTCTGAAGAGTTTGTCAATGGACGTCCGACACCTGTCAAGGGAAAGGATTGTCATTCAAGGCTTCAACCAAAATTGCCAGCAAGTTCTGGGGTCTATAGCTTTGCCAATCAAATTCGGGGATCTGCAAACTGAAGCTAAGATATACGTGATCGACGCCGACACGTCTTATAAGATTCTCTTGGGGCGGCCATGGCTCCACGATTATGGCATCATTCCATCAACTCTCCATCAATGCATGAAGTATACTAAAAATGGCGAAGAAAGACGCATTGACGGAGACATCCAGCCGTTCGGTGTGCATGAAGTCCGCTATGAAGATTCTCGGTACTTTATGAACCACCAAAATGCTAAGCCACAACTGACCGAAGATAGACCGGCCCCAAGACCCAAAAGCAAATCTGCGCCGGTTGTCACTTTCAAAAGTAAAAACGCCCAAGTGCGCCCACATTTCGGTAGCGACACTGACGAGTCCGACGCTGGAAGCCCGTCCTTCCGTAAAACTCGCCCTCGTTTCGGCAGCGATACAGACGAATCTGTCACTGAAGCCCCATCTAGCAGTAATGTCCGCCTTCATCTTGGCAGTGACACTGAAGAGTCAGAGGAAGAGGACCTGTCGTGCAACAGCGGTGCAGATCGGACCCCCATGCAAAAAGCGAAACTACGAGAGACCCTCGAAATTGTAGAAGGGTCCCTAGCCGTCACAAGGGTGCCGGAGCAGATGTGCAAAGAGCTCGACGCATTGTCAGTCTCTACCGTAGACCAGCTGAAAACTTTCTACATGCCCAGGAGGAAAAATGGACAGAAGGGCATCCTGTTTTACGGGTCAACCCCCGTTGTGCACCCGGACGATCTTTCTGTCGCGTGCCTTCCCTATGAGAGAGGCATAAGAGCTGTCCTCAATCCCAGATACTATGCGCCCGAGATGCGGGAATACTTTAAAAAGTGCGGATGCCGGTTATATCAGACGGAGTCCGAAGCAAAGTTTTACGAAGGGCTATGGCATCCACCCCAGGTCCGAGCACTCATCGATGGACGAATTCCAGATAGACGGGGCATAGGCTACATTCAACCTGATTCCAAAGCGTGCTACATGATCCATGTTGGTGAGGCCAGCGAAAGATCAAATGATGGTGACGAGATAGCCGAGCCAGAAGAAGCTCCTCAAGAGCTCGAAGATGGCGGACAAGCAACCTTTGATGAGCTAACCGAGATTGACTTAGGAACGCCCGATAATCCAAGGCCGACCTATATCAGCTCACTCTTGTCGGAGGAAATGAAAGAGCAGATAATTGCCCTGCTGCATGAGTTCGTCGACTGCTTCGCGTGGACATACAAAGAAATGCCAGGCCTTTCCCCTGAAGTAGCCGTACATAAGCTGGCTATATCTCCTGATGCTAAGCCAGTCAAACAAGCTCCTCGAAGAATGAGAAGGGAGTTGGAGGAAAAGGTCATCGAGGAAACCAAGAAACTCATCGATGCCGACTTCATCAGGGAAGAGAAATACGCGGACTGGATCGCATGCATAGTCCCAGTGAAGAAGAAAAATGGGCAGATCCGAGTCTGTGTCGATTTCAGGGACCTCAATAAGGCATGTCCTAAAGACGACTTCCCGCTACCGGTCATGGAAATGATGGTCGATGACACCTCAAATTACGAACTGTTCACCTTTATGGACAGCTCGTCTGGATATAATCAGATCAAGATGTCGCCTGAGGATGAGAAGCACACGGCATTTCGAACCCCGATCGGAATATATTGCTACAAGGTAATGCCATTCGGACTGAAGAACGCAGGTGCTACATATCAAAGGGCAATGACTAATATCTTTGATGACCTAATCCATAAAGTCGTCGAATGCTATGTTGATGATCTGGTCGTCAAGACTAAAGCCAAGGCCAATCACATCCAAGATCTTAGGACTGTTCTCACCAGACTGAGGGAATACGATCTGAAGATGAATCCTCTGAAGTGCGCTTTTGGCGTGTCATCGGGAAAATTCCTGGGCTTCATAGTCCGACATCGAGGGATCGAAGTTGACCCATCAAAGATAAAGGCCATCATGGAGATGCCCCCTCCGAAAAGTCTAACGCAGCTAAGATCTTTTCAAGGCAAGCTTGCTTATATAAGGAGGTTTATCTCAAATTTATCGGTGAGATGTAGGCCCTTCTCAAAGCTCATGAAGAAAGGAGCTCCTTTTATCTGGGATGCCGAATGTCAAGAAGCATTCGAAAGCATCAAACAGTACTTGTTGCACCCTCCAGTGTTGGCCGCTCCCATTCCAAATAAACCGCTGATTCTCTACACTGCCGCGCTGGACGAGTCACTCGGTGCGCTCCTTGCCCAGAATAACGAGGAAGGAAAAGAAAATGCCCTCTACTACCTCAGTCGAACTCTAGTCGGGGCGGAACACAACTACTCCCCAATCGAAAAGCAATGCCTGGCTCTAATATTTGCTGTGAAGAAGCTGAGGCACTATTTGCTCGCTCATCGGGTTATGCTGATCTCCAAGGTCGACCCGCTCAAACACTTGATGACCAAAGCAAGCCTAGCCGGCAGAATGGCAAGATGGGCTGTCATGCTACTTGAATTTGACATAGTTTATACCCCTCAGAAAGCAGTAAAAGGGCAAGCTATTGCAGACTTTCTCGCCGCTCATCCCATACCAGAAGGGTCGCCGCTAAATTGTGAGTTACCCGATGAACAAGTGCTGCACCTCGAGGAAGATGAGCCCTGTTGGGAGCTCTACTTCGATGGAGCCTCGTCAATAAGGACCTCCAGTAGATCAGGCATCCCGGAGATAAAAGCAGGGATAGGATTGGTGTTCATCACACCATCAATGGGAACCCTACGGCGTTCTTTTGCTCTCACCGAGCCTCGGACAAACAATGAAGCTGAGTATGAAGCTCTGATAGCTGGTTTGGAGCTTGCCGTAGAAATGGAAATCCGTCGGCTACGGGTTTACGGTGACTCCCAGCTTGTCGTCAACCAAGTAAGCGGCGACTATAAGATATACAAACCCGAGTTAGCTCGGTACAGAGGTCGAGTGGTGGAACTCATGAAACGGTTCACTCATATTGAACTAACGAGAGTCCCTAGAGCGTTGAACGGAAAGGCTGATGTACTCGCTCGCTTGGCCAAGGAGCTGGCTGATCCTGACATGGACGAAATTCTGATCACAGTCAGGAGCCGGCAAATTCTACCCCCAGTCTCTCTACGAGAAGAGGAAAGCGCGGAACAAAAGAGCAGTCCTGCGGAAGAAGCTTCGATCATCCAAGACGAGTCCGATTGGAGAAAACCCTTCATAGAGTACCTCCAATACGACAAGCTGCCCGAAGAAAAATCTGCGAGGATTCAGCTGAAGAAAAGAGCTCTCCGATACGTGTTTGTAAATGACACGTTATACCGCAGGTCATATGACCAACTCTGGCTCAGGTGTCTGTCATCGGCCGAAGCCCAGAAAGTTATGAAAGAAGTTCACTCAGGTGTTTGCGGTGCTCACCAATCTGGCCCCAAAATGCGACTTCAAATCAAAAGGCTTGGGTATTACTGGCCCACCATGATACGGGATTGCGGAGATCATGCGAAGAAATGTCAGATCTGCCAAATCCATGGTGATTTCATTCACAAGCATCCCAATCCGTTGCATCCTACGGTGGCGTCGTGGCCCTTCGAAGTCTGGGGAACCGACATTGTTGGCCCAATTGATCCTCCGTCATCTAAAGGTCACCGGTTCATACTGGCCGCGACAGACTACTTCTCCAGGTGGGCTGAAGCTGTCCCGCTAAAAGAAGTCAAGACAAAGGATATTCTGACATTCATCCAGCATAATATTCTATACCGTTTCGGTACACCAAGAAGAATCATTTCTGACAACGGGCCTTCTTTCAAGAGCTTCAATGTCTCAAGGTTCGCTACTCAGCACAACATAGACTGGAGATATTCCTCCATCTACAATCCAAGAGCCAATGGGCTAGCCGAAGCCTTCAATAAGACTCTATGCAAGCTTCTGAGGAAAAATGCTTCAGCCAACAAGAGAGACTGGAATCTCAAACTTCACGAGGCGTTGTGGGCATATCGTACCACGCACCGTACTCCAACACAGTCCACTCTATACTCATTGCTCTTCAGAGTGGAGGCGGTCCTCCCTCTCGAAGTCGAAGTTCCAAGCTTAAGAATGGCCGTTCAACATGAGTTGACGGAGGAAGAAAACGTGCTCTTTCGACTTGAAGAACTCGATGCCCTCGAAGAAAAGAGGCTCGCGGTGCAGCAAAATCTGGAGCTATACCGAGCCCAAATGTCACGGGCCTATGACAAGATAACCCGTCTCCGCGCTTTCAAGAAAGGTGAATTGGTGTTGGTCCTCAAAAGACCGATCATCCCCAATCGACATGCCAAGGGAAAATTCGAGCCGAACTGGGAAGGACCATACGTCATCGAGAAAGTGTTCGACGGAGGATCCTACCAACTAATAAGTGCCGAGGGAGAAAGGCCAATGCCACCCATCAACGGCCGATATCTCAAGAAATACTACACGTGAATGCTCCAAGTCTCAGGCGAATTGAGCACATCAGCCCTACGGTCTGGATCAGACATCCTGCAAAACCGTATACAATCCACGGGCGTAAATGACCCCTGTTTCTCCTAAATCCTGCCGGTGAGACTACTTTTAAAGTCCCACCAGCGGCAAAAAAAAGAAAAAAAAAGAAAGAAAAAGAAAAAAAAGAAGAAGAAATAAACGGTATGTCCACAAGCAAAACGGGCACGGATGAAAACCCGAAAGGGCTCCGTGAGTAAAAACAGCAGGACTACCGGCGAGTCTGTGAAAACCCGAAAGGGCGCAAACTCGTGAAAAGAGATGAAATACACTCGCAAAGTCCTCTCGACCTTGTGAGGAGAAAACCCCTGCGTGAGATCCTTACGACTCACAATGGAGCAACACACTTAGGAATCCTCACGATTCCTAAGGAGAAAATACACCTGCGGGATCCTTACGACTCGTAGGGAGAAAATGCTTTATGGGACCCTCACGGCCCATAAAATTGAAAAGCCTTAGGTGATAGGGACCCAAACCTATCTCCTAAGCCATCGTTCCCCAACGGGCAACGGCAAATGATGAGTCGCTCCTGGCATTTCGCTTCAGTGTTAGCAGTGCTGATGCCGACCAAAAACCCAAATCCCAAGTCCTCCCAAGGCAAATGATGAGTTGCTCCTGGCATTATTCCAGTGCAGCAATGCTGATGCCAAACAAGATCCAAATTCCAAGTCCCCAACCCCAAAGTGGCGAATGATGAGTCGCTCCTGGCATTATTCCAGTGTAGCGATGCAGACGCCAACCAAATTCCAAATCCTATACCCCAACGGCGAATGATGAGTCGCTCCTGGTACCGTATTCCCGTGCAGCGATGCAGACGCCGACAAAGTTCCGAAATTTTTCCGGCCCTACGGTCTGGATCATACATCCTGCAAAACCGTATACAATCCACGGGCGTAAAACAATCCCAACCTCTCCCAAGTCCTACCGGTGAGACCACATTCAAAGTCCCAAAAAAAAAAATCCCAAATCCTCGCGGGGCAAATGATGAGTTGCTCCTGGCATTATACCAGTGCAGCAATGCAGATGCCAAACAAAAACCAAAATCCCAAAATCCTCTAAATGACAGATGATGATTCGCTCCTGGTACCATATTCCAGTATAGCGATGCTGATGTCAACCTAAATCAAAATCAACAAGTCAACTTTCACCCCGACACCGCAAAAAGCGGAGCAAGTCAGAATCCAATCTCGACACCGCAAGAAGCGGAGCAAGTCAAGTCTACCCCTGACACTGCAAGAAGCAGAGCAAGTCAAATCAAGCACCGACCGTCCAAGTCGCTAAAAGGGCAGCATCGACCGTCCAAGTCGCAAAAAGGGCAGCATCGACCGTCCATGTCGGAAAAAGGGCAGAACCGACAGTCCAAGTCGCAAAAAGGGCAGAACCGACCGTCCACGTCGCTAAAAGGGCAGCATCGACCGTCCAAGTCGCAAAAAGGGCAGCACCGACCGTCCATGTCGCTAAAAGGGCAGCACCGACCGCCCAAGTCGCAAAAAGGGCAGCACCGACCGTCCACGTCGCTAAAAGGGAAGCACCGACCGTCCATGTCGCTAAAAGGGCAGTATCGACCGTCCAAGTCGTAAAAAGGGCAGCACCGACCGTCCATGTCGCAAAAAGGGCAGAACCGACCGTCCAAGTTGCTAAAATGGCAGTACCGACCGTCCAAGTCGCTAAAATGGCAGCATCGACCGTCCACGTCGCTAAAATGGCAGAATCGACCGTCCACGTCGCTAAAAGGGCAGCACCGACCGTCCAAATCGCAAAAAGGGCAGCATCGACCGTCCACGTCGCTAAAAGGGCAGCACCGACCATCCACGTCGCTAAAAGGGAGGCAACGACCGTCCAAGTCGCAAAAAGGGCAGCACCGACCGTCCAAGTCGCTAAAAGGGCAACATCGACCGTCCAAGTCGCAAAAAGGGCAGCATCGACCGTCCACGTCGCAAAAAGGGCAGAACCGACCGTCCAAGTCACAAAAAGGGCAGAACCGACCGTCCACGTCGCTAAAAGGGCAGCATCGACCGTCCAAGTCGCAAAAAGGGCAGCACCGACCGTTCACGTCGCTAAAAGGGCAGCACCGACCGTCCAAGTCGCAAAAAGGGCAGCACCGACCGTCCACGTCGCTAAAAGGGAAGCACCGACCGTCCATGTCGCTAAAAGGGAAGCATCGACCGTCCAAGTCGTAAAAAGGGCAGCACCGACCGTCCATGTCGCAAAAAGGGCAGAACCGACCGTCCAAGTCGCTAAAATGGCAGTACCGATCGTCCAAGTCGCTAAAATGGCAGCATCGACCGTCCACGTCGCTAAAATGGCAGAATCAACCGTCCACGTCGCTAAAAGGGCAGCACCGACCGTCCACGTCGCTAAAAGGGCAGCATCGACCGTCCACGTCGCAAAAAGGGCAGCACCGACCGTCCAAGTTGCTAAAAGGGCAGTACCGACCGTCCAAGTCGCTAAAAGGACAGAACCGACCGTTCAAGTCGCAAAAAGGGCAGAACCGACCGTCCAAGTCGCAAAAAGGGCCGCATCGACCGTCCATGTCGTAAAAAGGGCAGTGCCAGCTTCCCAAAAGGTGGGAACCGAATCAAGTCGCCTCCACGTGAAAGAAGATCCATCAATTTCATGTACACGACCCACATATATGGTGTGCATTTATTGATGGGGGGCAATTTGTTGGGGTAAAAATTTACACCCCGGTTGACCAAGTCAAAATCAAAGTCAACCCCAAGCCAAGTGGGCCCAAGCCCAGATCCAGTGGGCCCACGCCCGGGTCGGGCCCGAACATGAAGCGACCGGCCTCCCACCACGCCAAGATAAAAAAAATTTTAACAATTTTGCTGTACTTCTTTTATTTTTATTTTTGGATAAATGTAAGAAAAATAGGCATAAAGCCAAATCTTTGTAAAGCCCATGGCTTATGTGCAAAAAGAAATGGCACATGAGCCATGGGATAGGCAAAATGCCATTTTGTGAAGCCCAAGGGGCTATGTGTAAAATGTATGGCCTATAAAGGCAAGGATAATGAAATATCCCAACAACTTTTTCTCTCTCTAAAAAAAAAACTTTCCAGATCTGAGATCTTTCTTCTTCTTCAAGGTTCCAAAACCTTCTTCTTTCTCTTGAATTAAATCAAGAGTTTTAATCTTCTTTTTATAAAACAAATTAGTTTTTCACCACAAAACCCACAAAGGGGAACTTGGTTCTGTCATCAGATCTCAAAAAGGAGAGATTTTGAGATTTCACATCTCTTGATCTTCAAGATCCAGCAAGCAACAGGAGGAAGAAGAAGAACCCCTTCCATTAACCCCAAAACACATTCAGGAGTCCAACTCCTCTCTGATTTCTCTTTTGAGAAATCCCTTTTTAGGCTAAAAGCCCTCTTTTCCTCACCAGCGCGCTAGTGCTCGAGCAATTTATGCCCACGTGCCGACACGTGGCGCGCGCGCTTGCGCTGCGCAAGGCGCCCTCGTGCCGACACGTGGCGCGCGCGCTTGCGCTGCGCAAGGCGCCCATTTGCCGACACGTGGCGCGCGCGTGCCTAGACGTTGGCCCCACGCATCCTTTGGATGTCTTTTTTCCCCTTTATTCATATATATATGCATGTATATATATATATATATACATATGTATACAAATGTACACATACACATACTCCCCAACACTCTCCCCCTCAAAAATTTTTTTGGGCCGGGGCGCTGCCCCGAGCCCCGTAAGGGGGCTGCTAGCCCCCTTGACCCCCAGCCCGCTATCCGGGTAGCGGGACCCCCGTAAAAACTCTGCGTGGCTCCCGATATATCCAAGACCCCCTTTCAAAACAAAACACACGCACACTGCACATTGAGTTCGCATGACCAGTTTAACCCGTCAATCGGAGGTTCCCTCGCCCCAAAGGCGAGGGGTAATTAACGGCAGCTTAGTCCGCGGCTGCCGGAGATTCGGATCCCCACAATCATTAAACCCCGGCCTGCACTAGGAAGGGGGAATCTGTAGTACGCCTGGGACACGTGCGCGTATTCCCATCTCAATGGGGTGACGAAAAACACCCTACAGCAGCGTCCTCTCGACCTTGTGAGGAGAAACCACCCACGTGAGATCCTTACGACTCACAAGGGAGCAACACACTTATGGATCCCCATGATTCCTAAGGAGAAATTACACTTACGAGATCCTCACGACTCGTAAGGAGAACCTTCTTATGAGACCCTTACGGCTTATAAGATTTGAAAGTCTTAAGCTACAGGGATCTGAAGCTATTCTTAAGTAGTCCCCACAACCTCCACTACTGCCCTACAAGCGGTTCAACACTGACTCTTGTATACAATCCACGGGCGCGAATAAACATTTCCCTAACAAAGTCCCATCCGTGACTAGGGATATGTTTACACGGTGAACAGCCCTTCTAAGTCCTCTCGACTTATAAGGAGAAAACACTCTTGTAAGATCCTTACGACTTATAAGAGAACATACACTTAGGAGTCCTCACGATTCTTAAGGAGAAAATGCACCCACGAGATCCTCACGACTCGCTGGGAGAAATACTTTTATGAGATCCTTACGGCTCATGAAGTCAAAAGCCTTAGTCGACAAGATCCTAACCCTGTTCGCTAAGCCACCTTTGTTCGATATTGACAGAGGCAAATGATGATTCACTCCTGGCAATATCCCAGTTGTAGCGGTGCTGATGCCGAAATCGGTGTCTAATCCCAAGCTTGCAGCGAAAAGCCAGCAAGCCACACATGCATACGAAATAGCCGAAATGATGGGGCAACTTGCAACAAAATCAACATGTAAAAAAAATGCATGCATGCAAAATAACCAAAATAATTAGGCAACTCGCAATAAAAAACAGCGAGTAAAAATAAAATAAATAGCCGAAATGATTGGGCACCGCGAAAAATAGCCGAAATGATTGGGCAATCGTGACCTTCGCGATATAAAAAGCCGAAATGATAGAGCATCGCGGAAAGAAATAAAATAAAAATAAAAAATAAAATTTATGCCTTACAGGTGATATCACAACAATCCCTGTATACAATCCAGGGGTGCAAACAAAGAAAGAATCACACTCCTCCTCCCCAGGTTTCATCAGAAGAAGAAGCCAAATCTCAACGGTTCACAGATAGCCTGGAGATTATCTCAACATTCGTCTCATTACAATAGACACAACATCAAGCAAAGTGTAACAGCGGCAACCCCCAGTTCTATGACTCAGCGGTGCACAGATAACCAAGAGTCAAACTCCGACTCCGTGAAATACAGATCTAGAGCAAAATTCCTGGTCACGTGAAACGCGGATAACGTCAACTCTGACCCCGTGGGAAACGTCCAGAGCGGATCCTGGTCCTCGCAGAGCACGGCAGTGAACTCGTGTGAAGCATCCAGAGCGGAGCCTAGTCCTCGCCGAACACGGCAATGAACCCATGGGAAGTATCTAGAGCAAAATTCCTGGTTACGTGGAACGCGGCTTATGTCTATCCTGACCCCGTGGGAAACGTCCAGAGCGGATCCTGGTTCTCATAGAGCACGACAGTGAACCCGTGTGAAGCATCCAGAGTGGAGCCTAGTCCTCGCCGAATACGGCAATGAACCCGTGGGAAGCATCTAGAGTAAAATTCCTGGTTACGTGGAACGCGGATAACGTCAACACCGACCCTGTGGGAAACGTCCAGAGCGGATCCTGGTCCTCGCAGAGCACGGCAGTGAACCCGTATGAAGCATCCAGAGCGGAACCTAGTCCTCGTCGAACACGACAGTGAACCCGTGGGAAGCATCTAAGGCAAAACTCCTGGTTATGTGGAACGCGGATAACGTCAACTCTGACCCCGTGGGAAACGTCCAGAGCGGATCTTGGTCCTCGCAGAGCACGGCTGTGAACCCGTGTGAAGCATCCAGAGCGGAGCCTAGTCCTCGCCGAACATGGCAGTGAACCCATGGGAAGCATCTAGAGCAAAATTCCTGGTTACGTGGAACGCGGATAACGTCAACTCTGACCCCGTGGGAAACGTCCAGAGCGGATCTTGGTCCTCGCAGAGCACGGCAGTGAACCTGTGTGAAGCATCCAGAGCGGAGCCTAGTCCTCGCCGAACACGGCAGTGAACCCGTGGGAAGCATCTAGAGCAAAATTCCTGGTTATGTGGAACGCGGCAATGACCCCGTGAGAAACGTCCAGAGCGGATCCTGGTCCTCGCAAAGCATGGCAGTAAACCCGTGTGAAGCATCCAGAGCAGAGCCTAGTCCTCGCCGAACATGGTAGTGAACCCGTGGGAAGCATCTAGAGTAAAATTCCTGGTTACGTAGAACGCGTCATTGACCCCGTGGGAAATGTCCAGAGCGGAGCCTGGTCCTCGCCGAATACGGCAGCGAGCCCATGGGAATCATCCAGAGCAAAAAATCGGACAGTGAGGTCCTTAAACTCACGGACTATGATGTTCTTAACCTCGACCGTAATGTCTTAAAACTAACAACGGACCATGGAGTTCTTAAATCCACAGACTATGATGTCCTTAACCTCGACCGCGATGTCTTTAAACTACGATATCCTGGAGAACATCCAGAGTGGAGCCTGGTCCCCGCCAGACACGGCAGTGAACCCATGGGAAGCATCTGGAACAACCCTTGACCCCGTGAAATGCGGATAAGGGCAACTTCACCCATCACCTACGGGTCCTCACGACTCGTAAGGGAGCAAATTCTCTTGTGAGATCCTTATGACTTTCAAGAGAAAACACACTTATGAATCCTCACGATTCTTAAGGAGAAATTACACATATAGGATCCTCTCGATATGTAGGGAGAAAAACTCTTTATGAGATCCTCACGGCCCATAAAGTTGAAAAGTCTTAGGAAGCAGATCTTAACCCTGAATCCTAAGCCATCATTGTCCTGCAAAGAGATCAAGATAGACTATCCACAGAATACATTCAATAAAAAGGGAGATACCATTGTGAAGAAAAATACGTCTTTTATTCATGAACCAAAATGGATACAAAGTACAATTCATGGAAGAACAAAAATATACTCTCATTCAGGAGTATGTACAAAAGAAGAATAAAGAAAAACATATACGAGTCTTCAAGTCGCGGGCGATTCAGCAGATTGGTCAGCTCATCCCTCTTTCGCTGGGCCTCGCCTTCGTGATTCAGTATCGCCAGAAGACGGGCCTCTGCCTGAGCCTGCTGGGCCTAATATGAGGCAAGCCGACCTTCGAGCTCTTTCTCGGTAGCTTTATGAGCCTCAACCCTTTCGCGAGTAAACATGGCGGCTTTGTCGATGGTCACCACCTCTTTGATGGCCTCTTGAAGCACCCACCAGAGTTCATACGCTTTGTTGGCCTTGGCTGTAAGGTTGGTTTGGAGCTCGTTCAACGCCTTAGAAGCCAGCTCTCTCTCTGAGAATTTGCGGCCGAGTCTCTTCTCACATGACACCATGTTTGCCGCACATCGCTCAATTAGACCCCGCAAGCCCACTTTTGCAGCCATAGCCTCCGAAGAAAGGCGGGTACACTCGAGCACGTGCAGACAAGCCTCCACCTGACGGCAAAACTCAACCCAGACTTGCACCACTGCCTCGCTATGATAGGTAGCAAGAAAGGGAAGAGAGCCGTTAGCTTCAGCAGCAAACGCTTCGGCCGTGATTATACTGCCCACACGAAGCTCCTCGATCAGGGATGACAGGGAGTCGAGGCTTAATTTTGCCATACGGTCAGAGGCACGTAGAGCATAGGGGTGGGTGGCATAGCGATGCGCGACTCCAGCGCTGTGAGAACTGGCAGGGCTGTTCAGATTTATAAACGATCAGTGAAACTTCTAAGCAAAAGAACAAGTGGGACGATATTGAGACTTCACTTACCCACAGTCATGCAAGAAGGAGCTTAAGACTCCCCTGGCCTTTCGAGAACCTCAACCTCGTTGTCGGCCTCCATAACTGTAAAGGACATCAATGTCATTTTGCGAAATAACAACAATGCTATGAAAAGATGGTAAACAACACTAACCTTGCCCAGACGAGAGGACGATGCGTTGAGGAGATATCGCTTGTGGAGCAGCCATCTCCAACGGGTGCTGAAAAGACTGCCTGGGAGACAAGTCGGCAATCGAAGCCGCCAATCCGAGCAACTCTGAAAAGATAGAAGATTTCAGATAATGGAAAGGATACTAATTCAAAATGTAGAAGGTTACCTTCGATGCTTCTCCCAATCTGAATAGGAGGGATAGCAGCTTCAACGGCCTCCGCCGCGACCTCGGGCTCCAACAAAAGGGGGGTAGCCTCGACTACCTCCATCCTAACCTCTGGGCCACCCCTAGGGAGATCCGTTGGGACAGCAACCACCAAGGGTGCCTCTCCTGAAGGAGCAAGTGGTTCGGGAGCAAGAACCACCGCAGTAGGCTCTATCGCAAGAGGGACCGTTTCATCAACCCCCTCCATATTGAGCAGCGTTTCACAAGGGGTATCAGCAGGCTCTACGGTCAACAAACCCGTGGGAACCTCCCCCATCGCCGAAGTCTCTGCACAGTTCACACAAGGATAAGAATACATATATACAAGTGCAGACAATATGAAGTATTACAAAGAAATGTAGGAACATACCGATGCGTAAGGAAGCTTTCAATATGGCTTGTTCAAGCCGATGCTACTTCTCGAGGAGGTGTGCTCTCCGAGGTTCAAGGGTGGACTCGTGGGCGCCATTCCACAATGAAAGTGCATCCACAGCATTCTCTGAAGCAGCCTGTTTAAGGTCCCTTTCACCCTATTCTTCCAAAGGGCCGATGAATCGCCGCCGGATCCACGAAGGGTCTTCATAAAAGATTACGGCGGGATAGGGCTTCTTCAGAACCCTTACGTTCTGAGACTCGTCTTTAGAACTTCTTATAGCCTCAGCCAATTGTGCGGCTTCCTCGACAGTTGAACTTGGAAAAAGCAGGCTAGCATCCGACTCTTGCATGGCCAAGGGTTCGTCCGGAAGAATGGGCTCAGACTCTACTAAAGAGTCGAGCAGATTGGTAGCCGTTTTCCTCCGCCGCTTGGATCCAGAACCAACCGTCGAAGCGACCGTTTCCTCCCCCATGGAGCCTAGGCACGACGCCGACCCACCTCACCTTCAACACCCTCGCTACCGGCACCCTCGCTTGGTAGTGCTGCCGAAGACGACACGACCATTGTTGACGCCGTTGGCGGTGGTACTGCTACTGGCGCCCTTTTACCCCTTGACTGAGCCCGGGTATCCAATGGCATACCAACTGTAGGAGTAAGGTCCACCTCTGACTCCCCTGGAATGAGCGCAACACTGGTGTCCCTCAAGAGGAAGCGGACCAGTGCGCGCGGCCGCAGCGGAACTCCCGTGGCCTGAGCCGGAGCAGGAGCGCCATAGCCAAGAAGCAACCTCTTCTCCTCAGCAATAACTGGGATGACCCGATGAAGATACCAGCCTGTAAGAGATCCCACACATCAGGGAATATGGTCAGCTTCGGGAATCATGAAGCAGGAACCGGTGTTCAGCATCATGAAGTGATGAGCAGCATCACGAATAGCTTCAGGTAAAGGGACCGACGCAACTGTAAAGGCCTCGAAGGGAACGCCCTGATCATATCTAAGCTGCCGGGCAAAACGATGTAGATTGTACCGCATAAAAAGAGCCGCACTATTCTGACGGAATACCAGATAACCTGGTCTGATCGTATACAAGTGTGTGGCCTCTCGGGGCTTCAGAGAAGGCACCATACCTTTCGATTGGTCGTGGAGTTGTTGAATCGGACCTGAAGGGGCAGATAGAACCCGATCAACAAATACCAGTCCGTCCGCGCTAGCGTAGGGAGCGATCAACGCGCGAATAGCCCCGAACTGAGTCGGGTCGGGAGCAGAAGCGTCCACCAGCCACATGAGTCGCGGAAAAGTGTAGGCGTCATAAAATGCGGGTCTCTGGTGCGCAGAAAAAGCCCCCAACACATGCATTTCAATTTAAGACGTGAAGTAACGGAGAGAAAAGTTTACTACGTCCACGCCGGGAATTGAAGTGTTAGCGGCGGTGCCCAATCCATGATAAAGGTGCGATAGCGCCGGGATGCCTACGGCTAGCCATGTCCCTTCAGCGATACGATGAGCAAGGTAGATAACCGAGACTCTAATGTAGCGGCGATGCATGGGGATGATGAACCAGCTAAGCCAGACACTGATAAAACCCACAAAGAATGTCTCCTCGTCCATGCCGGGAGTTGCAATCGATTCGAAAGATACCGGCGACATAATGGGAATATAATAACGCGGTAAATTTGATTCCTTAGTCAGCCACCTGTTCAAACCAAACCCAAAGGGGTCATTGATGTTTGCAAACTTTGGAGCCACCTTCGACAGGACATCCTCACGAAGGAAGCAAGCGATGAAGCTTTTGAAAGTGACGTCCTGCTCCTCAGATTCTGTGAACAGTTTGTCGAAGATGCCCAGCGCCTTGATCAAATTCGGATGCTTGTGGCGGACGGCATTCTCGGTAGACAAGCCGTCGAGCATTGCGAGCTCAGTCTTAAAGACGTACTCATCAGAAGGTAGCAATTCCTCGTAAAGTGTCCCTCTAATCGGCAGCCCTGAGATCTCACGGAATTCTTCCAAGAAAATCGAAACTTCGCGGTCCCCTAGGAGGAAGGTGTTGGTGGGGAGATTCCACTGGTTCAGGAAGGCCTTAACCCACCAGACGTGAGGCGACGGGTAGCGAAAGAGGGACACATAGATCGCTTGATAAAGCCCAACCTTCTGCAGTCGCGCGCGATGGGTGGACAGGATGTAGCGAGCCCAAAGAAGGTAGCCCGTGGGGTGTCGAGGGGTGAGCCCTATTTTGTAGATCTGCCCCCATGGTTGGGCCTCTCCCCGGCAAATACGGCGTCCCAGAATATCTATAGCCGGGATAGGATGATTCGGGATACCCGTCATCGAAGGCCCATCAGAGTCCAATTAGGCATCTCTACAACAAAGACTGTCCCTGGACGATCCATCGGCAGAAACGGAAAGGTAGGCTCCGTCGGCACTTCGCAAAGAAAACTCCGGCGACCCCGGATGATATGACTGTACCTGGTCCCCCACAGAAGTAGATTGGTGCGATTCGGGTCGTGAGCCCTGATCATTGCCATCACCTCCTCGTTAGATGGTGATTAGGGAAAAGCGGCTTCCGAGCGAGTGAAAGGGAAATACGGAACATACGTCATTGTACCTGAAATAAAATAAGGGGAAACTGTTAAAGCGAAGCCAACAGTATATATATATATATAAAGACAGCGACAGAGGACTCATTTTATGGGACCATTGGTTACAAAACACATGGGTCCCACAAAATCAAGATAGCGGCTGGCTAATGATGAGGCAAAGCAATTACAATGAGACATAAGGAAGATTCTCATTAAATAAGCAGTGGATTTCAAATGACCCTACACATTCCCCTAGAAGAAATCCATCTTGGACTCTGTGACAAATCAAACAGAATCAAGGGAATTAAATTCCCAGAAAGCGACATTGCAAACTTCTTCTTCTCAGCTGTGAAGAAGACAACTCAGGGCAAGAAAACCCAAGAAGTTCTATGGGAAGAACTGAGTTCTTCATAGGAATTAAATTCCTTTTGGAAAAAGGGAATTAAATTCCCAGAAACATTTTTGAGATGGAATTAAATTCCATGAAAAAGCAAACATCACCATTGACCCCTGAAGACCAGAGAAACCTTAGCAAGGCCTGTTGTTTAAGGATTGAAGGGTTTTCTTTTTAAAGAACTTCAAATAAAAAATGTGTGTTCTTGTTAAAGGGAAAAACCCTTGGTCTAGATTTAAAATCCAATAGAGATTTCTGCAAAAGTTCTTCATTCGTTCAAGATTATTACCTGAGGAAAGGGAATCTTTCAACAGAGTTAAACTCTGGAAAATTTGCGAGACAGAGAACTAAACTCTGAGAAAAGAGAATTAAATTCTTAAAAGGGAAAAAGTTAGCAAAGGAAGAAGATGAAAGAGTGGAGGCGCTTCTGAAGAGACCCCTGCATTTGTAGAATGTGATGGAAATGCTTCATCTCCCTGATTCCCTAGATGGATCCAATGGTCACAAAAGTGACAGCGTTGCACTCACGTGCAGATACGTGAGAGCAACGCTGTGGGGGCATTTGTTTCCTGATTAAAAATTAGGAATTACCTCAATGAAGTATCACGTGTTCACACATGACCAATGGTCACGTGATGACACGTGATGGTTAAAATCTCATCAAGCAGAAATGAAAACTAACGGCTAAAAGATGGCTCAGTTGGGGTCATGTGCTCACACGTGACCAAGGGTGACGTGCCAGCATGTGACAGGCTTTGAAAGCTTTTCAGCTTAATAGAATTTAATTCTAAAAATCGAGAATTACCTCAATGAGGTATCACGTGCTCACACATGACCAATGGTCACGTGTTGACACGTGACAATCAAAACAGAAATAAAATAACAAACGGCTGAAGGAAATACCTTAATGAGGAGTCATGTACTCACACGTGACCAATGGTCACGTGTTGACACGTGATGGTTACAACTGAAGCGTAAGTAAACACTGAGAAAAGGACTCAATTGGGGGTCACATGCTCACACGTGACCAAGGATCACGTGTCAGCACGTGACTGGCTTCGAAAGCCTTACAGTTAATAGAATTAAATTCTAAAAACTTCTAAATCTTTCCAAATGGAAAAGGATTATGGGGACCGTTGGATTAAAGATCCAAGGGTGATTAAAAATCACCAATTTATGGAAAGATTTTAGACTAGGAAAGATTTCCCTAAAAATCTCACCAGAAATAACAAACAGAATATCTTTGGATTTAAAATCCAACGGTGAATAAAGTTCACTGTATGATCTAAATGCTCATATTAATTATGAAAACAAACAAAATATTTCAATGAAAGATTTACTAAACAAACCGATTCTTTTCCTTCTCCTATAAATAGGAACCAAGAGAAGAAGAAACAGGGAGAGAATTTTGATATAGAGTTTTGGAATCTTGAAATTTCAGAGAGAAAAGAAAGGAGAATTTAATTCTCAATAGAGAAAAACCCTAGGTGAGAAAAGAAGGGGATCAAAACTTCAAACAAAGAATTTAATTCTCAAATCTAAGAGTTTAACTCTTCTGCACAAAAAAACTTAGTTCTTCCTCTGGTTGAAGATCTGCAAAGAGCATATCTCCCCATAAGTTGAGAATTTAGTTCTCATCTGGTTGAGATCCTGCCATACAGATCCCAAACTTAGAGGGTGGATTGAGTTTAGAGAATTTAATTCTCCCAAAACAAGATTAGGGTTTAACCCTATATGAGAATTTAATTCTCCCAAACTCACAAGAATTTAATTCCTTCAAGATGAAACTAGGGTTTAACCCTATATGAGAATTCAATTCTACTAAAATTATAGGAATTTAATTCCTTCAAGATGGACAAAACTAGGGTTTAACCCTAATTGAGAATTTAATTCTCTCAAATTCACAGGAACTTGATTCCTCCTAAAATGAAATTAGGGTTTCACCCTATACAAGAATTTAATTCTTTTACATATATGGGAATTTAATTCCTCTAAAAGAAAATTAGGGTTTAACCCTATATAAGAATTTAATTCTTTCATAATAGGAATTTAATTCTTCCGAAATCATGATCAGGGTTAACCCTACAGAGAATTTAATTCTCAAAATAAAATAAGGAGACTTAAAAAATCTCTGTGCATGAAAAGACTAAGGTCACGTGCCCCATATGACCCCTGAACAGATCGCCCAAAAATGAGAAGAAGAAAGCTTTGAAGCAATGCCTTACGTGACCCTCATTATATATGGAACAAAAGCAAAGGCAAAATCTAACTTGGGCGCTCTCATGTGTTACCACGTGACCCCTAATAAATGTTCTGATAAATCAGGGCATGAGTATACATCATGTGCCCACATGTGATGGTTATGAAAATTAAAAGTGTTTAACACTTGTTTGCAGAACAAAATAAAGGGGATCTGGCCCCACTTTTTGATACCATCACGTGCTCCCACATGACCCCTTCCTCTTCTAGTGTTTAACACTAATCTGACAATTTTGTTTCCAGTGTTTAACACTGTTATCTTTTAGTGTTTAACACTAATTTGAGAATCACATTTCTAGTGTTTAACACTAAATTGATAATCTTAGTTCCGGTGTTTAACACTGTTGTTCTCTAGGGTTTAATACTAGCTTTAGCCAAATTGGCTAATTTTCTAGAGGCAAAGCCTCCCCTTCAATTGAATCTCAAAATTGAGTAGAAACTCATAGGTATAATGTTTAATCCTCAGCCAAAGACCCAAATGTTATCAAAGCCCTCAAACTCTTGTTTAGCATTGCTAAATAATGTGGGCTTGAACCCAGACAAATGTCTAATGGTCCAACAGAGGGCCAATACTTCAAACTTAATTGGATTTAGCCCATGTTGGCCATATGTCCTCAATTCAGACTCAACTGAGCCAATGTGCTCATAATTTAATTAACTGATCTTAGTTCCAAATTGGACTACAGATCACTTAATCCACTTTGGTTTGAGGGTACATCTCTTCACTCCTCTGATATTTGTTGTTGTAATCCTTCAACGTCTTCAGAGAGGTGACGGGTCCTGACAACTACACATTTCATAGACTATGACGTCTCTAAACTATGGACTGTGGGGTCCTTAAACTCATGGACTATGATGTCCTTAACCTCGACCGTGATTTCTTAAAACTAACATCGGACTGTGGGGTCCTTAAGCCCATGGACTATGATGTCCTTAACCTCGACCGTGATGTCTTAAAACTAACAACGGACTGTGGAGTGCTTAAATCCACGGACTATGTTGTCCTTAACCTCGACCGCGATGTCTTTAAACTAACATTGGACCGAGATGTCCTTAAACTAACGATGGACTGTAATGTCCTTAAACTAATCGACCGCAATGTCACTAAACTAAACAACAGAGTCCAAATGCTCTTTTGTTGGATCTAAATGATCCCGTTAAGTTGATCTTAGTCTAAAAATTAGACTAACGTATCCTTAACAAATGTTTAAGTTGATCTTAGTCTAAAATGAGGCTAACGTATCCTTAAACTCAACCCCCCAAAACCCAAATCTAAGAAAAATACGGATTTGGACTAGTCCACGCCCTACGGGCGACACCATAACTTAGTCTCTGTATATAATCCATGGGCAACCAAACACAAAACAAACACCCGCGACACGAAGTGACCATCTGGAGAAGGAGAAAGTTGTTACCGCGATATGGTAGCGTAATTAACTGCAGGGGCTTGCGCCTGCAGGGAAGAGCGTCCCCACAATCAAAAACCCCTCAAGCGAGGGGGAATCTGACGAAGTCTGCTACATCGGCCACATCCGTTTAAACCTTCGATACACGGTGCCATAAATCAACTTGGCATCTTCGGAGAGGTGCACGGATAGTACCAATTAGCATCTGCCCCGAATCTCAGGCAAGACGGACCTACGCGGTCGCGTCTCTGTGATCCGGAGGGGAACATGTGGATTTTGGGTAGAGTCCCGAATCACATAGAGGCAATGAGCGATAGGAGGGGATTCGTCTCTCCCGGTTTAGGGAGTTGATGTTGCGCTATGTTCGATTGGCTATAACTGGAAATCCCTGGCCAGGATTGCTGAGATTTACTGGTAAGTGTTATCAGTAGTTTCTCGAATTGTTATGGACCTCATATTGACACGACTTATCAATCTACTAGGGTCTGACGTTTACCACCCCTAGGCGAGATATGCGATATATCAGACGAAGAGACCGGACTGTACGGAAGTGTTACTGATTGGATTCGCAGGAGAATGTACAGGCTTGCTTGTTGATCTTTTGATCGCTCAATACCTGAGTGGCTCTTACGTTTAGCTGACCGCTTGCAGCTTGTGGGTGTTTGATATGATCATCACTTACTGCCGGCGTATTGACGATTCTTTAGAGTTCTACACAGAGGTTTCCTGGCTTGGGCTAAACGGAGTAGGAGCACATATGTGATATGTGCGGGACTGAGAACAATGCGTGTATGCGATACCGTATTAGATTCTCACGATATGTGATATCGGCCGGGTATATGTGATATAGCCGGGTCATCGGATCAAGTGTTGATTCGATGAACTGATACAGATTATATTAGTCGGTTATTTATGAAATAGCCGGATTATTGGATCAAGTGTTGATTCGATAGTTTAATGTATAATTATATATTTGATATATTATATTACATTAACTAATATTAGCCCACTTAAAGATTCTTTTTCTCACTTGGATAATACATTGATATATATGCGATATATGTTAATTGTATTATTTTATTTTGTTACAATAAATATTGTATATGTGATATATAATATTGTAACAAGTTAGGGTTATAAATGCAACATGTTTTGTGGAATTTAAATATGGTTAGGGTTTGGATTAGGGTTAAGCTTGCATGAAGCTTTCAAAGAAGCTTCTTGAAGGTTTGACTTTGACCTTGATATTTCCTTAACCCAACCCAAACCCTTTACCATAGTTATTTCTCTACAAGGGTTAAGTTGATATTCTTAACCCATGGTTGCAATTCTAACCTCACATTTGATTTCATTATTCATCACACATTGAGTTGCTTCTTCTTCTTCTTCTTCTTCTTCCTTTTTGATAAAAAGCTTTCTAGCTTTTTCATATGTGATGAAAATGGGTGAGAAATTGAAAACAAATAAGTGCTAAATTCCTACTTTATCATCCTCATCTATTCTTGCCACTTAGATTAGGGTGTTTGCTTTGCTAATACTTGATTAGCAAAGCAAGAGCTTGGGTTTGAGTTTCTTCAAGGTAGATCATCTTAGTTTTTGAAGATCGGAAGGCAAGCATGGATCATTCGACTTGTGGAGCCTCTCTAGAGTCCAGAAGTTCATGGATTGCGGCGAAGGGACTACTACTCGGAGCTTATAAAGTGAAGGAACGGACTACAAAGGTTGTAATCCCTTTCTCTTAGAAGTAAAGTTGTTTACTTGTTCATTGTTTCGCCAAATCTCTAGTTTACGATCTTGGTTAGCGTTGTTCGGCACTTGAAAATTTTGATTTTGGCATTGTTGATGCCTTGCAGAACCTTGTTCTAGTGCCTAGTAACCCTACATTAGTAATCATTAGTATTCATCATCACTATCAATTGGATCGATTCCTACAAGCTACTTTACAAATCTTGATAATTCAATTGGTTTGGACATTTTCATGATCTTTATTAATTCTTGATTTTAGATCGATTTCTTTATGATTCTTGAAACTAAAATCTTATGAATATTGAATCATTTTCTTTTATCTTTTCCTTTCAACTCAAATAAAACGATTTCGAACAAATCACACTTTCTCAGTGGACGATCCGCTCTCGCTAACAAAACTACAATAGACACCGTTAATTGATTGCGGTATAAATTTCTTTGGTTGTGATTAAAACTTTTTCATACACATGAAGAATGATCAATCAAATGGCGCCGTTGCCGGTGATCGTGTGCTAATTTGTTCGTTTTTGTTATTTGAGTTGAAAATTTTATTATTCCATCAGAATTTTTTAGATCAAAATCGCATCAGGTGCTTAACGATTTGTTGTGATTTTTGTGAAGGAATCTGGAATCTCTGCAGCATGGGGAAAAATATTTTGGAGCATTTAAGAAGGCCAGAGAACTGAAGGGAGCAGCTCAAGAAATTTTTGTGCAAGGAACTGTTCATCAGACCGCGGATCCGCGGCTATAGCAGTAATTTTGCAGTGGAACCACGGCGAGATAGTTGATTCAAAGCTCCATTTTTCTCAGGTCTACTTCTTACTTTCTTATCTCCTCCCTGCTCTTGTCCATTAACTAATTTCTGCAGGATTCTTTGCAAAAATTCGCATCGCTGCAAAAATAAATTGTTGCGTGTTTGATCTTGGTTGTTTGCATTTTTAATACGGAAATTAAGGGGTAAAGACCAAATTCAGATTAGGTAGGGATTTCATTACCCTTCCTAAGCCCCAAAAATCACAAACTTGCATCCGCATCACCCTCATTAACTAAAAAATATTTAGACAAGACTCTAAGGACCGTCGCGCTCATTTAGGATAGAAGAAGGCCGCGGGTGATCTATTGCTTATCCGCGTTTCTTTTGTGGTGTCTAAGGCAAGTGGTTACTTAATTCGGCCTACTACTTACGTAGTGGAGAACCTCCCACTTACCTGGAACTTACCTGGCTACAGAAGGGATAAAGAAGCAGTAGAGGATTTATCTTGCGACTTGTCTTCTGGAAGTCTAGGAGCGGTCTAGAGACTTGACTTAGGTGACCACTAGATTTAGGGTTGCTTGTGTGAATTTTTTCAAAAATCCGTCTTTTTCAAAAACCAAACCCCAATCTAAACTTTTCTTTAATTATCACAACGCTTCCACTTGTGCTAAACCATTTAGTACATGCTCGGCTGGACACGGGATTCTAGTGCCCGTCTTGTCCGCGTTCCTCCTATCGATTCCGAAGTCAGTATTTCTACATCTACATTTTCTTCACCAACCACCACACCCACTTCGATGGACGGTTCTCCATCGAACTTCTTTAACACTACTCTGCCACCGTCCGCAGGTGCGCAAAATCCACCCCGCATCTCTCTCCAAGAGAGATGCTACCCTATGCGAGGTCCTCTTTTGACCTATCTCACCATTCCACCGGCCAATGGGGACAATTTTGAAATCAAACCACAATACATCAATTTTCTACCAAAATATCACGGTCTCGAGTCTGAAGACCCATACGTCTTTATTAACAAATTTGAAAATGTATGCGCTATGATGGGTACTTCATAGCTTTCTGTGGATGCTATGAGATTACGTCTTCTCCTATTCACTTTGTGCGATATAGCCGAGAAGTGGCTTTATAACACAGCCGCACATTCTATTTCGAACTGGGGGGAATTCGTAACAGCTTTCTTAAAGAAATTCTACCCTAATCATAAAACAGCTCGAGTCTGTAGCGAAATAAATCAATTTACCCAACTTCCAAATGAACCATTCTCGAAGTCTTTTGAACGCTTCAAGGATCTGTTAGTTCAATGTCCTCATCACGAAATTCCTAGATGGGATCTGTGCAGAATCATATATGAGGGCATTAATCTTACAACAAAACAGACTCTTGAATCCATGTGTCAATGCACCTTCATGAATAAAGATGATGGTGAAGCCTGGAGATTTTTAGAAGATTTCGTTGAAAAATCTTTACAGTGGAAGAGTGTTAGTCAATCATCGTATAGGGGTGGTAACCACCAATCTGATGTTTCCATAGGAGTTAGAGCTGAAATGGCAGCAATGCAAAAGAAACTCGAAGCTATGGAACATAAATTTTTAGCAGCCTCCCTAAATCAGATGTCACTCTCCAAAATTGTCTGTGGATGCTGTTCTGATCCATCTCATCTTACGAAAGAATATCCTTTAAATTCTCCATTTCAAGGTCAAGAGCATACCAATGCTGCTTTCCAACAAAGACTTAGAAATGATCCGTATTCTTCCACTTATAATCAGGGTTGGAAGAATCACCCTAATTTTGCTTGGAACCACTCACAAACTCAAAACATGGTTCTAAACCAAAACAACTTTCAAAGGGTCCTTCCACAACAACAGCAACCACTACAACTGAGTCAACACCCCTATCAATCACAAAATTTTCAAAATCCGTTCAACATTTCTGCACCGCACAATAATTCTTTGCAATTGACCGGTACTGATAACTCCTCTTCACTCGAACAAACCATGAATTTGCTTTTGACAAACTTCATGCAAATTTCGGCTGAGATGAAGTCTTCCATCGATAAAATACAGAAAAACTCTGACTCCTAAAGTGAGAGTATTAAATCGATGGAAGCACAAATTGCCCGTATAAATGCCGAATTGAGTGCTAGAGAGAAAGGGAAACTTCCAACTCAACCCTTACCAAATCCTGGCTATTCACATCATGTGAACGCTATCACCACGTTGAGATTTGGAAGAGTGCTTGACAACCATATCAGTGAAGGGATTGATACTAATAATAATGAATCAATCGATGATACCCCGGCTGAGACTTTTCCTTCCACTTCTATTTCTACTTCTGACCCCAGTTCGTTTACCCCATCGCTTCCTTCCGAGCCTATTCTCCGTTTTCCTCTAGGCTCGAACCCTTAGCATACCTCTTTTAGTCCACCAAAGGCGATCCCCACTCCTATTCTGGGATCAGTTCCACACACACCACCTTCTCTAATGTTGAACCCAGCTCTTATTGCTAAAGCTCCTTATCCGAATAGGTTAAGGGGAAACAGACCAAGTCCGCAAATGGAGAAGATCACTGAAATCTTTAAACAGGTTAACATTAATATCCCTCTCCTAGATGCTATACAACAAGTCTCGGCTTATGCGAAAATTCTTAAGGACTTGTGCACTAGGAAGAGGAAGACTCAAGTGCCAAAAAAGGTGTTCATGTCGAGTACTGTAGACACAGCTTTTCCCCAACAATTACCTAGAAAACGTAAGGATCCTGGCTGTCCTACAATTTCTATTTCTATTGGGGGTAAACACATTAACCGTGCTCTACTTAACCTTGGCACAAGTGTTAACCTACTTCTTTTCTCAGCTTATGAGCAGTTAGGGATCGGAGAGTTGAATCTGCTCACTGCACTCTCCAGATGGCCGACCGA
Source organism: Agapanthus africanus (assembly GCA_030015575.1). Taxonomy (NCBI): domain Eukaryota; kingdom Viridiplantae; phylum Streptophyta; class Magnoliopsida; order Asparagales; family Amaryllidaceae; genus Agapanthus; species Agapanthus africanus. The sequence goes on along the minus strand of CM057347.1, from coordinate 352,369,942 downwards.
TCAATCACCAAACCTAGGGGTGAACTAGAGGATGTGTTGATAAAAATCGACGAATTCGTATTCCCTTTGGACTTTATTATACTTGATACACAGCCTGTAGTGAACCTACGGAATCAAATTCCGGTGATCCTTGGTCGACCCTTTTTGGCCACTTCCAATGCTATAATCAACTGTCGTAATGGCTCTATGACCTTATCCTTCAGGAAGATGTCAATTGAGCTTAACATTTATAAGTTAGGAAGTGTACCCTCTGAACTTTCTGCTCATGCATGTTCTGTCGAATTAATGGACGTCGACGGAATCGAATTTGATCAGCCTCATGATACTGATCTAGACTCTTTTCATATGTTGTTGTTTGACCCAACTATGTATCATACACATACAGACTCTTCTATTGAGTTGTCCGGGTCAACAACTAACACCGATTATGAACCGTTTTTGGAGTTTGAAGATCACCCCGCACTTTTTGATGACATTATTCTTAGGGGGATCGATGAGAGCTTTGATGAAATTTTCGCTGATGAACTCTTATTTTTAGCAAACACGGGTGTTGAGATGAATCAACACTAAAAAGAAATTGAATCTCCACCCCTTCTTCTGGACAATCACAAAAATGCGAGTAATCCATCACAATCACTGTGTCGTCTCTCCAAGTTGAGATGCAAACCCTTTCCATCACTCCACTTATCTTTTCCCTACTTCTTCCTGGCTCCTTATAACATGTTCTTCCACCAACCGGTGCACTACACTGATAAAATCTTCAAATGGTTGGTGTTGACTTTCGGTCTTTGCAAAGTTTGGAATTGACCAGTAATTTTGACCCCCTCTTGTGATTTTTAAAGCTTAACATTGTTTAACTCAAGTTTGGGAGGGGGGGTATAATCTGGCTCTTGAAAATAAAATTTCTACTCAAAATGGTGAGCCAATGAATAAGTTTGAGGGAGGATTTTCACGATATTATTTATTGCCCCCCGTTAATAAATTTCTTCCCAGGTTTACAGGTTTTTGTAATCTATCAAATAGCAACAGTGAGGACACTGTTGAAAACAAGTTTGGGGGAGGTTTGTGCTTATTTGCGCATCACTTTGCATCATACTTTGCATAAGCACAAAACATATAAAAAAATAAATAATTTTTTCTAAAAGATAAAAATATTTAATATTTAATTTTATAATAAAAGATTAGATAGTGAAAAATTACATCCAAATGATTGGAGAAATTTGAGAAAACCAAGAAAATTACAAGTTTTCTTAAACAAACTAGTAATAAGCAGTTATGAGCCGTTGTCCCAAGGGTTAGTAAAATGAAAGAAGTCACTAATTTGAGGATAAAAATAAGTCTGAAAAATAGTTTCTATTCTGGAAGCCAAACATTTGAACGTTGATATCCTACTATACGCACTTACACACGTCTTGAAACTCGGGTAGTAGAGGATACCTTGAAATGCTCTTGTCTAAAAGCCAAAGAATGTAGGAAATAAATAAAGCATAAAATATAAAATGGTGTAGAAAAATGAACACTGGTTTTGTTATCACCAAGGCGGCATAAAAAAATATAGCAAGGGTGTTTCATCACCTAGTGCCTTAGACTAACTGGTTTGGGAGTCACTGCTAAGCCTTAGGTGTTGCAAGACGAGAAAAATACTACTTACACTTAATCAGCGAGCACATGAGTAATCGGTTGGTTAGTACCTCAATAAGTATTAACGGTCGCATGAAAAATGTGTGAGCAAATCCTATCTAAATATTCACAGATTAAAAAGTACCGAGGCAGATGGACAAGAGTATGATAGCTTGAATTGAATTCTCCGAGTGTAGGGATGTTCTTTACACACACGTAGGGGTATATGATCGGTGTTTGGAAGAAAGGTAGGAATGAAGAATAAAGACAATGTTTTATTGAGGGATGATGTGAATTCTAACATTTTTCATGACTATTAAGATAGGGCATATAACAACCAAAAAGCTAGTGTAGTTGGAAACTCTAATTTTCAAAGTCTTTCTTTTACAATTCTTATCTTTATATGTAACTTTCACGGTCTTCCTTTTATTATAGGATTTTGTGGGTGCAATCTGCTGAAAACCCTCAGGAGATAACACTCCTCCTACTAGGGACACCTAGAGATTTAAAGGTTTGTTGCACGTGCTCAATGCAATCGTGTTGCCTACGAAAGTGTGCTAGTTAGTTTTTCTTTTTCTTATATTTTCTCCTTCTCTTAAGAATAAAACAAGTTTGCTCGAGACGACCAAATTTAAGTTTGGGGGAATTTGATCAGTCGAAAATAGTGCATTCTCAACACGTTAATTTCCCTATTCTTATCATTCATATATAGGTGTTTATTGTAATTATAACAAAGATTATGAATTCATCTAGAAAATACCATATAACCGGTGTTATAGTTATAATCGATATTCTAAAGGGAAATTAAGTGTTTATTACTATTCACATGATTTTTATATCTCAACACGTGTCTCGAGATCGTGTGCAGAAAATTCTCCAGGTTAAAAAGCCAGACTTGATAAAAGTGCTGATAAAGTACACCAAGTCCAAGACTTATGATCTGGCAGTAAATAAGAAAGTATAAAAATATTCCAGACATCAGAAGAAGACCCTAAAGCCAACATAAAACAGCACAGAAGAATTCATGCACTGACTCAATCAAATGGCCGCGGATCCGCGGCCGAGTCAGGCCGATCCGCCGCGGATCTGCAGCCGAGTTGACTCGTCGGCGGTTGGAACTTTTTGCAGGGCTCTTCTTTTAACGGCCAAACTTCTTCAAGACACTTTGAATTGTGTAGATTTCTCCAGAAGCTTCCCTTCTAACAGCCAAGCTTCTTGTGCAAGTTTGATACCTACCAAGCTTTTCATGCAAGCTTCATAACAAGCTAACTTCTAGTAGAAGATAAACCAAGCTTCTAGGAGAAGCTAAAGGGAAAACTATAAAAAGGCACCTAGGGCTTCATTACAAGGGTTGTTCGGTAGTTGTTTAATTATTGATTAATTATTGAATATTGAACCAAACTCCCGCAAGTTGAGTGACACAACTTGCAACTCAAAACCCTAGCCTAAATCCAATTCCAAAGCAAAATCAAGATCCATCGAGAAGCGAATCAAGCAAGCAAATAAAGATCCTTTGAAGCAACGCCGACCTTCATCCGAGCAAGAGATCTACGACGATCCGCGACTCAAGAAGATCGATGCGAAACTAATTTCGGCGGATCTAGTTACCTCCTTAAATCTTGTAATCTCGAATTGAGTGAATTGTACCTAATCGTCGATTAATAAAGGTGAATATTGTAAATCTTGCTTTTCTTTACATTCTTGCATTATGAAAAGTTACCGATTCTTGATTCTTTCCTTTTTCAAGATGTGTGACTGAAATCTCCGCTTGTGGAGGAATTGAGAGAATAGGTAGATGATGATGATTAAATTCTTGAACGATTCTTAAGTCTTATAAGTTTTGTAAACTTTAGAAAATTGAATCATCGAAGACCTAATTTGAGCGAGATAGCTTTCTTAAATGTTTTCGCTCCAAATTAGAGATCAACATTTGGTGATTTAATTTGCTAGAGGCTAGAAATTGAGTGATAATCAATGAAAGGACAAGGGATGAAGATGGAGAAACCATAGTTTCATTAATGGATCCCTCGTTGATCGTCATCGATCTAGCAACAAATCTTCAATAGATAAGAATTAGTATTCATCATCACTATCAATTGGATCGATTCCTACAAGCTACTTTACAAATTTTGATAATTCAATTGGTTTGGACATTTTCATGATCTTTATTAATTCTTGATTTTAGATCGATTTCTTTATGATTCTTGAAACTAAAATCTCATGAATATTGAATCATTTTCTTTTATCATTTCCTTTCAACTCAAATAAAACGATTTCGAACAAATCACACTTTCTCAGTGGACGATCCGCTCTCGTTAACGAAACTACAATAGACACCGTTAATTGATTGCGGTATAAATTTCTTTGGTTGTGATTAAAACTTTTCCATACACATGAAGATTGATCAATCACCTGCGTAGCCCTCCGTCATTTCAGATAAAGACTATTTAGTATTCGTGCTGTGTTTGTTGGCCTTTGTCAAGGCGTAGTGTGCGGTAGCTGACTAGTACTTATCTGCTTATGCATGTGATGCGATTGGATTAGGGTAGTTGTACGACCTTGTTGGCTTTTGTTAAGGGTCATGCAGGTGGGTTTATTTCAATCAAGAAATGACGGGTTGAACTTGACTAGCTTCCTATGGTTTGTTGGCCTTTGTCAAGGTCATAGTGGGTTAGGGGTAGAAGCATTATTGGGAATTTCAAGTGCTGAAATTTGCAATGAGATTGCATACCTCCTATGAGATAGTTGGATCCCGATACCCACTGCGAGTAAAAGTTACTCCTGGGAGAATTTTACACAGAACAATTAGCCGATCAAGTAGGTGTCTAGAAAGGTGTTAACGGGGTTATGCCTCTGGGAAAACGAGGTTTATTCTAATTAGGTCCGTACGAAAGTACGGGGAACCTCTCTCAAAGTACCAACACTAGCCTGGCCGAAAGATTGGCAAACTTGTAAGGTGTAATTAATACCGGCTAATCTTACCTTTTAGGGTTTTAAGGAAGATTTGATAAAAAGCAGTGGGAGCCATCCTGATTAGATAAGATAATAACCAATGTAATCTTGCAAGAGCATACACTAAAGTGTTTCTTCTCTCTCTCTCTAGGTAGCGACTATGTCAGGCCCTAATCAAGATAATAATATGGATGTATTGACTGAACCCTCTTTTTATACTGAGCAGGGGAACGTTGGTCCCGCTCCAACTTATAAGTGTTATAAGCCCGAGCAGGAAATAGGAGAATATCTGGATTCTCATGCCGCCCAGACGAAGAACAAGTATGCTGATGCATCTTCTTCGGGTGTGTTAGTTATCAAGAACTGTTTCTCAATTCACTTTACGTCCTGGGTATTAGATACCGGATCAGGATCCCACATATGTAATATGTTACATGGGCTACGTAAAGGGAGAGAACTAGGAGAGGGTGATCATTCCGTAATGTAGGGTTACTAGGTACACTAACAAGGCTCTACAAGGCATCGACCATGCCCGTTTAAAAAATTTATGTGCCTAAAAACCCTAAGCAAGATCTTGTACTAGAGTTTAGGCGAATCTAAAGGCAAGTAAACAACTTTACTCTAAAGGGAACACGAAACAACCTTTGTAGATCGGTCCTCCACTTCATTTGCTCCTTGTTGAAGTCCCTTCGCTGCGATCAAGGTTCTCCCGGGCTCTTGCATGGCTTCACGACGCGAAAGATGCGACCTTGCTTGAAGTCTCCGAGGCCGAAGATGATCTACGTCGAGGGAATTCCGACTCAAGCTCCTATTTCACTAACTAGAGAATTAGTGAAGTAAACACCCTAAACTAAAGTGCTAGTCTAGTAGAGGATGGAGAAATAGGAAGTGGGTTCTCTTTAGAATTTTGTTTCTCACAATTTTTCTCACTTTAGATCAAACCCTAGTTTTCTTTCTTTTTTGTACAATGAAGAAGAAGATGAACAAAAGAAAGTGAAGAGGATAATAATCAAGTGTGTAGTCTAACCATGGTGAGTGAGTATCATATACTAACTCATGGTGGGACATAACCATGGCTAATTTTAAATGGTTAGGTCAATAGTAATCTAAAGTAAAACAAAGCTAGTGGACTTTTTTAAAGCATCCACAAGCTTCTACAAGCTTCATGCTTATGAAAAAAAAATTCCACTAATTTGTAATTACTTTAAATAAATATAAACCACCATTTATAATAGTATGGTGTAAGTCTTACACACCCATGTTTAGTGTATCATTAACCATGATACAAAAGAAAACACTTTTAATATATATATCACACACACACACGTATATATATATATATATATATATATATATTCAAGTGTGCATATGAGAAAAACCCTAAAGTGAACAAGTGTTAGCAAATGTAAATTAGTATATCTAATATAAAATTATACACTTAATTATTAAATCAACACTTGACTTAATAATCCGGTCATATCTCATATAACCGGCTAATATCCATTGTATCGACTTATCGAATCAACACTTGATTCGATAACCCGGCTATATCATATATAACCGACCGATACAAAAAGTCGCGAGAATAGAATACGATATCACATACACGCATTATTCTCGGTCTCGCACATATCATATATGTGCTCCTATTTCGTTTTGCCCGAGCCATTAAAACTTCTGTGTAGGACTCTAAAGACTCGTCAATACGCCGGCAGTAGGTGATGATCACATCAAGCACCCACAAGCCGTCAGCGGTACTAGCTAGACGTAACAGCTACCCGGGTATTGAGCGATCAGAAGATCAGCAAGCAAGCCCGCTCCAACTCCTGTAAAAGCCTGCCGGTAACACTTCCCGTACAGTCCGGTCTCCTCGTCTGATATGTCGCATATCAAGTCTAGGGGTGGTAAACGTCAGACCCCAATAACCGATAAGTCGTGCCGATGTGAGGCTCATAACGGGTCGAGAAATTACTGGTAACACTTACCAGTAAATCTCTAAATCAGCCCTGGTCAGGGACTTCCCTGTTACGGCCAATCGAGCACAGCGCAACATCAACCCCCAATACCGGGAGAGACGAAACCCCTCCAATCGCTCATTGCCTCTATGTGACTCGGGACTGTACCCAAAAACCACCATTTTGCATGCCTTCATGGACGTGGTAAGGTGGAAATCAAAGCACAGTGGGAATCACACAAGACTCTATGACGATCTCGGGTCTATAGACTAACCTGCACAAGTGTCACCAGAGAACTGCCATCTGACGTGAGGTATAATACCATCTGGGAGGTCTCGGCGAGTCCGTCCAGTGTACCCAGTCTCCACTGAGCACCCGTATACCATCTCTGATGTCAAACACCAATGGATATGGGATCATCCATCGCCCATCTCATGGGTCGAGAAGCGTATACGCTAGTCTACTCTGGTATATCGATGCCCTGTCTTGATACACCCACGACTAGGAACATTAAAGGATGTACTTATGGACCACCATGGCCCCACTAGTATGATCTACATCATAGTGCAGGTAGTCAAGTACACATCCTAAGGGCTTTATCAACATGTATCTATAAGACAGTATAAAGAGACAAGTATACATGTTAAGATAAAGTGCAACCAGATAGCATACTATCATATCGAGCAAGAAAGTCCTCTCTCTATATGTCCAAGCATCCAATATAATTTACATCATCTGTACAATACTGGCCTCTAGGGCATACATACAACTAACAATCTCCCACTTGCACTAGGGCCAGCTGCTGTAGTATCGCATACCTAGCATCCCGAAGAGTCTCTCAAACTGTATCTAGGAAATGGCCTTCGTGAGTAGATCCGCTGTGTTGTTCTTCGTGTCAACCCTCCTGACCTCGATCTCCCGGCGATCAACTATCTCCCGGATCAGGTGATACCGCCTCAGAGTATGCCTGGATCGCTGATGGGACCTGGGTTCCTTGGCTAAAGCCACCGCTCCATTGTTATCGCAATACAAAGGTATTGGATGCTCAATGGATGGAACCACTCCAAGTTCAGTAATGAACTTCTTGATCCAGACAACCTCTTTGGCAGCATCGTTGGCAGTGATGTATTCAGCCTCCATCGTCGAGTCTGCCACGGTTTCCTGCTTGGAACTCTTCCAGCTAACCGTCCCTCCGTAAAGGGTAAAGACAAATCCCGACTGCGACTTAGAGTCGTCCTTATCACTCTGGAAGCTCGAATCGATAAAGGACTCCACTTGGAGTTCTCCGTTACCATACACCAAGAGCATCTCTTTAGTCCTTCGTAAGTACTTGAGAATGCTCTTCACAGCTGTCCAGTGACTCTCTCCAGGATCAGCTTGATACCTACTCACTACACTTAGTGAGTATGCTACATCGGGTCTGGTACATAGCATCGCGTACATGATAGAGCCTACTGCCGAAGCATAGGATATCCCTTGCATGCGAGCTCTCTCCAAATCGGTCTTAGGAGACATCTCTTTGGAGAGAGTGAGCCTTGAGATCGTGGGTAAAAACCACTTTTGGACTCTTCCATACTAAACCTTTTTAGTATGGTGTCAATGTACCTGGATTGGGACAATCCCAATATCCTTTTAGATCTATCTCTATGGATCATAATTCCCAATATGCAGGAGGCATCACCAAGATCTTTCATTGAGAATCTTTGTGATAAGAAGAGCTTGACCGACTGCAGCATAGGAATGCCATTTCCTATCAAGAGTATGTCGTCCACGTACAATACGAGGAAGACAACCTTACTCCCTGCTACCTTCTTCTAGATACAAGGTTCATCTACGTTTTTGACGAAATCAAACTCTTTGATAACGACGTCAAAGCAGATGTTCCAACTCCGCGATGCTTGCTTTAATCCATAAATGGATTTAAGCAGCTTGCACACCTTCCCGCTGCTCCCACTATCTACGAAGCCCTCTGGCTGAGTCATGTACACGCACTTTTCTAAATCACCGTTTAGAAAGGCGGTCTTAACATCCATTTGCCAGATTTCGTAGTCATGATATGCAGCGATGGCAAGCATGATCCGGATGGATTTAAGCATAGCCACTGGAGAAAAGGTTTCGTCATAGTCCACACCTGGTCTTTGACGAAAACCCTTTGCAACAAGTCTAGCTTTGAAAGTCTCCACTTTCCCATCTACACCAAGTTTTTTCTTGAAGATCCACTTGCTCCCAATGGGTTTTACCCCTTCAGGAGCAACCTCCAAAGTCCATACTTTGTTGGTGTACATGGATTCCATCTCGGACCGCATTGCATCCGGCCATTTCACCGAGTCTCCACTCGTGATGGCCTGCTCGAAGCTAGTTGGGTCATCATCAACCATGATGCAATCCTCGCTCCCACCATCCATGAGAAAACCGTAGTATCTCTCAGGTGGGCGAGGAACCCTACTAGATCGATGGAGTGGCTGGGGTTCATTGGGAACTACCGAATCCTCCGGTTCCACTAAATCTTCAGTTGCAGTTTGTGTATCTGGAACCTCTTCCAGCTCTACCACTTTACCACTAATTTCTTTTACAAGAAATTCCTTTTCCAAAAAGGTGGCATGTTGAGCAACAAACACCTTTTGTTCCTCACTGTGGTAGAAAAAATACCCATATGAATTCTTTGGATATCCCACAAACTTGCAAAGAACTGATCGTGCCTCGAGTTTGTCCGGATTTTGTCTTTTGACATAGGCCAGACAACCCCATATCTTAACTCGTTTAAGATACGGTCTCTTCCCACTCCATATCTCATATGGTGTGGTAGGTACAGATTTAGATGGAACTTGATTCAATAGGTATGCTGCTGTTTCCAGTGCATACCCCCAGAAGGAAATAGGTAACTCAGCTGTGCTCATCATAGAGCACACCATATCTAATAGGGTGCGATTCCTCCGTTCCGATACACCGTTGTGCGGTGGTGTATATGGAGGAGTCAGCTGAGAGAGAATCCCATTCTCTTTTAGGAAGTCCAGGAATTCATTGCTCAAGTATTCACCTCCTCGATCAGATCGAAGGATTTTAATATTTTTTCCGGTTTGGTTCTCGACTTCTTGTTTATATTCTCTAAATTTCTCAAAAGCTTCTGATTTGTGTTTCATCAGGAATACATATTCGAATCTAGAGAGATCGTCAGTGAATGTAATGAAGTACGAAGAACCATCCCTGGCATGTGTAGACATGGGACCGCATACATCACTATGTATCAGTCCCAAGAGTTCGGTAACTCTTTCTCCGTGTCCCGTAAACGGAGTTTTGGTCATCTTGCCTTTGAGACATGACTGGCAAGTATCATAAGATGGAAATTCAAACGGATTTAAATATCCATCCTTATGCAACTTAGCTAGTCGTGTCGCATTGATGTGACCCAGTCTACAATGCCATAAGAAGGACTCATTCAGTTCTGAACTCTTCCTCTTGTGTGTGTTTGTTATGCTTACGACTGTTGATTGATTTAGAACATAAATACCATTGCACAACGTGCCTGATCCAACCAACTTTTGGTTAATGAAAATGTTCATAACATTATCCTGTAATACAAAATTATAACCCTCTTTACTCAGTAAAGAAACCGATATAATGTTGCATATCAGGTTCGGCATGTAATAGCATTCGTTCAGAACCAATGTATTACCAGTTGGCAATACAAGGTGATATTCCCCGACGGTTTTAGCTGCAACAATTGCACCATTTCCAACCCTTATGTCTTTATCACCATCTCTAAGTTCTCTATCTTTCCTAAGCACGTGTAACTGATTACATATATGGGATCCTGACCCGGTATCTAATACCCAGGACGTAGAGCAAATGGAGAAGCAGTTCTCAGTAACGAACACACCCGAAGAAAATGCATCAACATGTACTTTCTTCATTCGGGTGTCAAGGGATTCCTGGTATTCCCCTATATCCTGTTCAGTCCTATAACTCTTATAAGAAAGAACGGAACCAACGTTCCCCAGCACAGTATAACATGCGGGTTCGGTCAATACATCCATATTATTATCTTTATTAAGGCATGATATGGTCGCTACCTGGAGAGAGAGAGAAGAAAACACTTTAGCGTATGCTCTTACAAGATCAGATTGGTTATTATCTTATCTAATCAGGATGACTCCCACTGTTCTTTTATCAAATCTTCCTTCAAACCCTAAAAGGAAAGACTAGCCGGGATTAATTACACCCTACAACTTCGCCAATCTTTCAGCCAGGCCAGTGTCGGTACTTTGAGGGAGGTTCCCCGTGCTTTCGCATGGACCTAATTAAAGTAAACCTCATTTTCCCAGAGGCGTAACCCCGTTGACACCTTTCTAGACACCTACTTGATCGGCTAATTGTCCTGTGTAAAACTCTCCCAGGAGTAACAATTACTCGCAGTGGGTATCGGGATCCAACTATCTCATAAAAGGTATGCAATCTCATTGCAAATCTCAACACTTGAAATTCCCGATAATATTTTTCCCCCAAACGATCTATGACCTTGACAAGGTCAACAAACCATAGACCGTAAGTCAAGTTCAACCCGTCATTTCTTGATTGAATTAAACCCACCCGTACGACCCTTGATAAGGTCAACAAGGCCGTACGACTACCCTAATCCAATCTGCATCATATGCGTAAGCAGATAAACACTGGTCAGCTACCGCACACTGCGTCTTGACAATGTCAACAAACGTAGCATGAATACTAAGCAGGACTTATCTGAAATGACGGAGGGCTACGACAGGTTTTTCTGAAAACCTATTGCGCAATGAACTTGATATCGTTGTAGAATCGAGAAAATTTTCAAATGGAGTGATTTTGAGGCTTTCATTAGTTTTGCTAAAGAGGTCACTCCCGGTGAAGGGATCTCGGCTCTTTCCTCATCGAATAAAGTGCATGACATATCATATATATCGCTATGCAAAGCAAAACTCCAAAAGCAGTCAAAAGTTAAACCGAGTATTGTAGTATCTGCCAGTTTTGCTAAAGAGGTCACTCCCGGTGAAGGGATCTCGGCTCTTTCCCTATCGAATAAGGTGCAGGATATATCATATATATCGCTATGCAAAGCAAAACTGTAGCTACCCTTTTTATTTGAAAATTTGATTCTACAACATCTTTTAGGTTTCTTTTCTTTCATTATTCACATTAATGAAGTCCCATCATTTAAATCACCTAAACATCACAGATAAATACAACGTACACTTATGCCATCCGCATTCGCCTCGATGTCCCCTCGTGCACCGTTAGGTTAGGTAACTAACGGCAGAGCAGGGCAAGGCTAGAGCGGGTGTAAAGCATAAGTAACATCTATATAATATATCATATATACTATATACAGTATTTATCACAGAACATCACATGATCACATCAGAGATATCGCAGCAGAAGAAACATATGAAACATTGGATATACTAGGACGTCCGTGTTTTATTTTGAGCCTCTATAAAACACGGATTCTACGGTCGCGATGAATAGCCAAACCCACACCCCTAGACCCCTACGAGAGCGGCAAGCAACCCTTCCAATTCTAGGGTTATGAGACCCGGACTCGACTCCTCGAGTTGGTCTCCCACTGGACCCTAGAACCCGGTTACTTGTGCTCCCCTCCTTGGGTCTATCCTAGTGCGGAAAAGTAAATAATATACAAAAGGTGACATCAACCTCAACTCGGAAGTGTCCCAATAAAAGAATATTACATACATTTAATTTTACATGAATGAAAATAAAAACCCTCATCTCACATAAAACCCCCGGCTATTCAGAACGCGACGATCCAATATAACATATCCAGCAACACATAACATCACATATCATCAACGTAAGTAAATATGCGCATCCCAATTGTCGTTGACATATAGCAACGAAACCGGCGATATCACATATTACACTTACGGTCACAGAAAAGAAAGTGTAAAACTACAACATTTGGAATCCACAATCTCTTTAGGCATCGTAAATCCGAAATATCACATATTTCGAATTTCATGCCTAACTGTATGAATTCCACATATTGTATCACATTCCAGATAAATAGACAATATTAAACTTTCCGATCGAATAATCAAATACCCAAGATTTCTTTAATAGCTCAACACTTGAGCGGAGTTCAAAAGTTCCAGAATACGTCACAGTAGCAACGGTCCAGCCGTAGAAGGGTCAAGCTAACGCCTCACATGTGGCACGCCGTACTGCCCCAAACCCTAAGGTTCAAAGGGCAGTTCAAGATGGTCGCATAATCGAGTTAAGGTTTGTTGTCTTCTAGAGGGTCCATCGCGTCACATGCATGTTTTTCCGAAAGATTTAAACCCGAGAAAAATTCAACACTTGAATGTTTTTCGTACCGGGAAAAAATTGAGTTAATGATATCCGTTTGAACATTTTAATACTTTCTAAATTATCCGGAAAACAAAAACGAATTTAAAATTCCCGATCGAATTGATGAATACAAAATAAACCCCTGAATACTCAACACTTGAGTCAAAAATAAAATACCCATAAAAATCCAACAGCATAAGTGAACATTACTGTACAAAAAGAAAATCCCAATATCACTGTACGGCCGCGATTCCGCGGCACAAGCAGGGTACTGCCGCGGAACCGCGGCGGTTCGTACGACTTAGTTGTTCGTTTTGCACTGTATTGCTTAGAAAACCCTGCTGAATTTTATAGGTATTTTTAATGCTGAAAATACACAGTTTTGAAAAAATGTACAGAGAGGGGGTTAACTTTGAGGTTTTCGGGTTCGATCGGGGTTTTAACTTCGTTAACACATCGCCTAATGCTCTAGCTAGGCTCTGATACCACTGTAGGGTTACTAGGCACACTAACAAGGCTCTACAAGGCATCGACCATGGCCGTTTAAAAAATTTATGTGTCTAAAAACCCTAAGCAAGATCTTGTACTAGAGTTTAGGCGAATCTAAAGGCAAGTAAAAAACTTTACTCTAAAGGGAACACGAAATACAACCTTTGTAGATCGGTCCTCCACTTCATTTGCTCCTTGTTGAAGTCCCTTCGCTGCGATCAAGGTTCTCCCGGGCTCTTGCATGGCTTCACGACGTGAAGGATGCGGCCTTACTTGAAGTCTTCGAGGCCTAAGATGATCTACGTCGAGGGAATTCCGACTCAAGCTCCTACTTCACTAACTAGAGAATTAGTGAAGTAAACACCCTAAACTAAAGTGCTAGTCTAGTAGAGGATGGAGAAATAGGAAGTGGGTTCTCTTTAGAATTTTGTTTCTCACAATCTTTCTCACTTTAGATCAAACCCTAGTTTTCTTTTTTTTCTTGTTCAATGAAGAAGAAGATGAACAAAAGAAAGTGAAGAGGATAATGATCAAGTGTGTAGTCTAACCATGGTGAGTGAGTATCATATACTAACTCATGGTGGGACATGACCATGGCTAATTCTAAATGGTTAGGTCAATAGTAATCTAAAGTAAAACAAAGCTAGTGGACTTTTTCAAAGCATCCACAAGCTTCTACAAGCTTCATGCTTATGAAAAAAATTTCACTAATTTGTAATTACTTTAAATAAATATAAACCACCATTTATAATAGTATGGTGTAAGTCTTACACACCCATATTTAGTGTATCATCAACCATGATACAAAAGAAAACACTTTTAATATATATATCACATATATATATATATATTCAAGTGTGCATATGAGAAAACCCCTAAAGTGAACAAGTGCTAGCAAATGTAAATTAGTATATCTAATATACAATTATACACTTAATTATTAAATCAACACTTGACTTAATAATCCGGTCTTATCTCATATAACCGGCTAACATCCATTGTATCGACTTATCGAATCAACACTTGATTCGATAACCCGGCTATATCATATATAACCGACCGATACAAAAAGTCGCGAGAATAGAATACGATATCGCATACACGCATTATTCTCGGTCTCGCACATATCACATATGCGCTCCTATTTCGTTTTGCCTGAGCCAGTAAAACCTCTGTGTAGGACTCTAAAGACCCGTCAATACGCCGGAAGTAGGTGATGATCCCATCAAGCACCCACAAGCCGTCAGCGGTACTAGCTGGACGTAACGGCTACCCGGGTATTGAGCGATCAGAAGATTAGCAAGCAAGCCCGCTCCAACTCCTGTAAAAGCTTGCCGGTAACACTTTCCGTACAGTCCGGTCTTCTCGTCTGATATGTCGCATATCAAGTCTAGGGGTGGTAAACGTCAGACCCCAATAACCGATAAGTCGTGCCGATGTAAGGCTCATAATGGGTCGAGAAACTACTGGTAACACTTACCAGTAAATCTCTAAATCAGCCCTGGCCAGGGACTTCCCTGTTACGGTCAATCGAGCACAGCACAACATCAACCCCCAATACCGGGAGAGACGAAACCCCTCCTATCGCTCGTTGCCTCCATATGACTCGGGACTGTACCCAAAAACCACCGTTTTGCACGCCCTCATGGACGTGGTAAGGTGGAAATCAAAGCACAATGGGAATCATACAAGGCTCTATGATGATCTCGGGTCTACAGACTAACCTGCACAAGTGTCACCAGAGAACTGCCATCTGACGTGAGGTATAATACCATCTGAGAATTCTCGGCGAGTCCGTCCAGTGTACCCAGTCTCCACTGAGCACCCGTATACCATCTCTGATGTAAAACACCAATGGATATGTGATCATCCATCGCCCAACTCATGGGTCGAGAAGCGTATACGCTAGTCTACTCTGGTATATCGATGCCCTGTCTCGATACACCCACGACTGGGAACATTAAAGGATGTACTTATGGACCACCATGGCCCCACTAGTATGATCTACATCATAGTCCAAGTAGCCAAGTACACATCCTAAGGGCTTTATCAACATGTATCTATAAGACAGTATAAAGAGACTGTTAGTTATATGTATGCTCTAGAGGCCATTACTGTACATAGGATGTATATTGTAGTGGATGCTGGGACATATATAGGGAGGACTTTCTTGCTCGACATGATAGTATGCTATCTGGTTGCTCTTTGCCTTAACGTGTATACTGATTGTCTCTCTATTACATGTTGGTAAAGCCCTTAGGATGTGTACTTGACTACCTGGACTATGATGCGGATCATACTAGTGGGGACATGGTAGTCCGTAAGTACATCCTTCAAAGTCCCTAGTCGTGGGTGTATCGAGACGGGGCATCGATATACCAGTGTAGACTAGCGTATACCTTCTCGACCCATACAGATGGGCGATGGATGATCCCATATCCATCGGTGTTTGATATCAGAGATGATATACGGGTGCTCAGTAGAGACTGGGTACACTGGACGGACTCGCCGAGAACTCCCAGATGGTATTATACCTCACGTCAGATGGCAGTTCTCTGGTGACACTGGTACAGAGTAGTCTGTTGACCCGAGATCGTCATAGAGTCTTGTGTGGTTCCCACTGTGCTTTGATTTCCATCTTACCACGTCCAAGAGGGCGTGCAAAACGGTGGTTTTTGGGTACCGTCCCGAGTCACATGGAGGCAATGAGCGATAGGAGGGGATTCGTCTCTCCCGGTATAGGGAGTTGATGTTGCGCTGTGTTCGATTGGCTATAACAGGAAATCCCTGGCCAGGGTTGCAGAGATTTACTGGTAAGTGTTACCAGTAGTTTCTCGAACAGTTATAGACCTCATATCGACACGACTTATCGAGCTATTGGGGTCTGACGTTTACCACCCCTAGGCGAGATATGCGACATATCAGACGATCAGACCGGACTGTACGGTAGTGTTGCTGGTTGGATTCACTGGAGTGTGAGCGGGCTTGCTCATCGATCTTCAGATCGCTCAATACCCGGGTGGCCGTTACGTTTAGCAGACCGCTTGCGGCTTGTGGGTGTTTGATATGATCATCACCTGCTGCCGGCGTATTGACGAGTCTTTAGAGTCCTACACAGAGGTTTCCTGGCTCAAGCGAAACGAAATAGGAGCGCATATGAGATATGTGCGGGACCGAGAATGATACCAGTATGTGATACTGTATTTGATTCTCGCGATATGTGACATCGATCGGTTATATGCGATATAGCCGGGTTATCAGATCAAGTGTTGATTCGATAAGTTGTTACTGTTGATATTAGTCGGTTATATGCGATATGACCGGATCGTTAAATCAAGTGTTGATTTAATGATTTAATGCATAATTATATATTTGATATATTACTTTGCATTAACTAGTATCGGTTCACTTTAAATGGATTTTCTCACTCGGATGTGCGCATTGTATATGCGATATACTTTTGTGCACTTGTTTGTATCATGTTTGATGATACATGATAGTTTGGTTAAGTGTAAAGAATTAATCTTTGGTTAAGTAAATGGTTAGGGTTTTATTTATTTATTCATTCTTTTATCTATTTCTTTTTGGATGAAAAGAATGAGAAAAGAAAAACAAATGGTTGCTTTCTTAGAAGCTTCTTCAAGCTTCATGCTACTTTGACCAAAGCAACCATTCTTGTCTTCTTCTCTAACCCTAACCATTCCACCTAACTAAAGTTAATTCTCTACACTTTACCATGGTTCTAATATGATAAGTATTCATTTCTTTTCAAATTTTAATTAACTTATCATAACAATTAGCTTCTTCTTCTTCATCTTCTTCAAGGAAGAAAAGCTTGCTTCATCAATGGTGGATTGATGAAATGAGTGAGAAATCCAATTCTAAAGTCTACCCACTTCCTATTTCTTCATCCTCTACCTCTTGCCAAGTAGTAGAGTGTGTTTTCTTCACAAGTTTCATGACTTGGTGAAGTGAGAGCTTGATCTTGCGATGCTTCGACGTAGATCATCTTCGGCATGGACATCGACGACCTAGCTCGCCTATTCTCCGATGAAGCCGACGCTAGAGCCCGGGATTTGTTTTGGACAGCGAAAGGACTTCATTGCGGAGCAATGGAGGTGGAGCACCGGATCTACAAAGGTTGTATTTCCGTATTCTCTTAGTTAAGTGTTAACTTGTTATCTTTTCGCCTAGATTTCTAGCCAACGATCCGTTGTCGGGTTTCTCGGCACCTAGTTTTTTTTATATTGGCATGGTTGATGCCTTGTGAGACCTCATTAGGGTGCCTAGGAACCCTACAGTGGTATCAGAGCCTAGCTAGAGCCTTAGGCGAAGTCTTGACGGAATTTGAAGTCCGAACGAACCGAAAACCCAACCCGGAACATGCTCTCTGTCCTTTTTCTAAAATCTGGGATTTTTCGAAAATAAAAATATGCAGAAAAATCAGCAGGGAATCCTAAGAATAACTGTGCAACACGAGTCCACAATTCCATCATTCCGCCGCGGTTCCGCGGCACGAGCATGGCTTGTGCGGCGGATCCGCGGCAGGTTTGTCGTTTTGTGCGTCTAATTATGCACAGTAATTCTTAGTTTTGTGTGCTGGTTTTCCTGGGAATTTTTAATATTTTTTCCAGAGTTGAATTTTCTGGGTTGATTTGGGGATTCGGTGTTTCGATCGGAGTATCAGATTTTGTCTATGTGGCTTTCCGGATAAATTTTAGAATATGTTAAAAAGTTCGACCGGATATAAATACCCAATTTTTCCCCTGTCGGGAAATTTCCAAGTGTTGGATTTTTCCGTAGTTTAACGACGTTCTAAGTAGTGCAAGTAACGCGATGGTCCCTCTAGAAGACAACAAACCTTAACTCGATTATATGACCGTCTTGAACTGCCCTTTGAACCTTCGGGTTTGGGGCAGTACGGCGTGCCACATGTGAGGCGTTGGCTTGACCCTTCTACGGCTGGACCGTCGGTACTGAGGCACGAACTGAATGTTGTTAGACTTATTTCATGTGTTGATCTGTATCGGGAAAACTTGGGTGTTCGAATGTTCAATCGGAAAGTTTAACATTTTCTAATTATCTGGAATGGGATACAATAATTGGAATTCACAAGAAGTTATGAGATAACTGAATGAATGTTATAAACATAGCACTTTAGTCTCACTTGATCGGTTGCCACGGAATTTTGATGTGATCAAAAGTCCGTCGCAATCATGTAGCGTACGCGGATACTCGCCGGGTAAACTTAATAGACAGCCTCACTCCATAGCCCCGACCAAGTGACTGTAGGAGAACCCCGTCGCCGAAAGCATCCGTTCGGGTGCTCGCGGTAGCGGTGTTCCGCCTTGGTGCACTTCGTCGACGGTATCGGGGGTGCAGCCGTCTATTGAAGTTTGCGACGAGCATTCGATCAGAATGTCGGGAATCCTGTTGAATTGCCCGACTTGATATTGAAAAGTGTTTTCGATAATGAGACTAAAATGCGGGGTTTATAATTGTTAGGCATGCGATGTCTAAGTAATTCATTTGGTCAGGCATGCGATGTCTGAGGTGGTTGCGGATTCCAACTGTTGTAGTTTTACACTTTCTTTTCTGTGACCGTAAGTGTAATATGTGATATCGCCGGTTTCGTTGCTATATGCCAACGACAATTGGGATGCGCATATTTACTTACGTTGATGACATGTGATGTTATGTGTTGCTGGATATGTTATATTGGATCGTCGTGTTTGAATAGCCGGGTTTTTTTTATGTGAGATGAGTGTTTTTCATTTTCATTCATGTAAAAACTTGTATGTAATATTCTTTTATTGGGGCGCTTCCAGGTTGCGGAAGTTGTCACCCTTTGTATATTATTTACTTTTCCGCACTAGGATAGACCCAAGGAGGGGAGCACAAGTAACCGGGTTCTGGAGTCCAGTGGGAGACCAACTCGAGGAGTCGAGTCCGGGTCTCCTAACTCCAGAGTTGGTAGGGCTGCTTGCCGCTCTCGTACGGGTCTAGGGGTGTGGGTTTGGCTATTCATCACGACCGTGGAATCCGTGTTTTATACTGGCTCGTATTGA
Organism: Agapanthus africanus; assembly: GCA_030015575.1. NCBI lineage: Eukaryota > Viridiplantae > Streptophyta > Magnoliopsida > Asparagales > Amaryllidaceae > Agapanthus > Agapanthus africanus. Next base: position 352,350,522 of record CM057347.1, on the reverse strand, counting down.
AAACACGGACGTCCTAGTATATCCAATATTTCATATGTTTCTTCTGCTGCGATATCTGTGATGTGATCATGTGATGTTCTGTGATAGATACAGTATATAGTATATATGATATATTATATAGACGTTACTTATGTTTTACACCCGCGCTAGCCCTGCCCCGCTCTGCCGTTAGTTACCTAACCTAACGGTGCACGAGGGGACATCGAGGCGAATGCGGATGGCATAAGTGTACGTCGTATTTATCTGTGATGTTTAGGTACTTAAATGATGGGACTTCATTAATGTGATTAATGAAAGTAAAAGAAACCTAAGATGTTGTAGAATCGAATTTCAAAATAAAACAGGTAGCTAGAGTTCTTGCTTTGCACAGCGGTATATGTGATATATCCTGCACCTTATTCGATAAGGAAAGGACCGAGATCCCTTCACCGGGAGTGACTCCTTTAGCAATAACTGGCAGATGCTACACACTCGGTTTGGCTTTGATTGCTTTTAAGAGTTTTTTCTTTGCACAGTGATATATATGATATATCCCGCACCTCATTCGACGAGGAAAGGACCAACGACCCCTTCACCGGGAGTGACTCCTTTAGCAAAACTAGAAAAGCCTAAAAAACACTCCATTTCAAAATCATTTGATTCTACAACGATATCAAGTTCATTACGCAAAAGGTTTTCAGAAAAACTTGTCGTAGCCCTCCGTCATTTCAGATAAGTACTGGTTAGTATTCGTGCTACGTTTGTTGACTATGTTAAGGCGTAGTGTGCGGTAGCTAATTAGTGCTTATCTGCATAAGCATATGATGTGATTGGATTAGGGTAGTCGTGCGACTTTGTTGACTATGTTAAGGGTCGTGCGGGTGGGTTTAATTCAATCGGGAAATGACGGGTTGAACTTGACTAGCACTTATGATTTGTTGACTATGTTAAGGTCATATAGCTGCTAGGGGCAAAATTATCGGGAATTTCAAGTGTTGAAATTTGCAATGAGATTGCATACCTTCTATGAGATAGTTGGATCCCGATACCCGCTGCGAGTAAGAGTTACTCCTGGGAGAGTTTTATACATTACAATTAGCCGATCAAGTAGGTGTTTAGAAAGGTGTCAACGGGGTTACGCCTCTGGGAAAACGAGGTTTAGATTAATTAGGTTCGTGCGAAAGCACGGGGGACCTCCCTCAAAGTACCGACACTGGTCTGGCTGAAAGATTGGCGAACTTGTAGTGTGTAATTAATCCCGGCTAGTCTTTCCTTTTAGGGTTTGAAGGAAGATTTGATAAAAAGCAGTGGGAGCCATCCTGATTAGATAAAATAATAACCAATCTATTCTTGACAGAGCGCACGCTGAGTGTTTTCTTCTCTCTCTCTCCAGGTAGCGACCATATCACGCCTTAATCAAGATAATAATACGGATTATTGACCGAACCCGCTTGTTATACTGAGCTGGGGAACGCTGGTCCCGCTCTAACTTATAATTGTTATAAGACAGAGCAGGAAATTGGGGAATACCAGATTTCCCGTGCCGCCCAAACGAGGAGAGTACATGATGATGCATCATCTTCGGGTGTGTTCATTATATAGAACTGTTTCTCAATGTCCTTTACGTCCTGGGTATGTGATAACAGATCAGGATCCCAGATATGTAATCTGTTACATAGGGCTACAGAAAGGTAGAGAACTGAGAACAGGTGATAAGTTTCATGAGGCAGAAAACGGGGCAAGAGTTGCAGCCAAGTCTGTTGGTCACTGTCACCCTGTATTACCAATACGTTGATTCTGAACGAATGTTATTAGATACCGAACCTGATATACAAAATCATATCAGTCTCTTTGTTAGTAAAGAAATGATAAAATTTTGTATTGTTGGATAATGTTTTGAACATTTCCTATATCAAAAGTTGATCGGTTCAGGCACGTTATCTAAAAGCATTGACGTTCTAAATCAAACCACAGTTCTAAGTATACGGATCACACACAAGAGGAAGAGTTCACAATTGAACGATTCCTTCTTGAGGTATTGTAGACTAGGTCAGATCAATGTGACCCGACTAGCTAGAGTTACATAAAGATGCATATTTAAATTAGTTTGAATTTACATCTTGTGAAACTCGCCAGTCATGTCACAAAGATATGATGACCATAGCTCCGTTTACTGGAAACAGAGAAAGAGTTAGTAAACTCTTGGGATGATACATGTTGATGTATGTAGGTCCCCTGTCTACACATGCCAAGACTGGTTCTTTATACTTCATTACGTTCTCTGATGATCTCTTTAGATTCAGACATATGTTCTTGTTGAAACAAAAGTCCGAACCTTTTGAGATATTCACGGAATATAAGTTAGAAGTAGAGAACCAATATACGGGTATAAGTATTATGTCCTTTGATGTGATCAAGGAGGAGAATACTTGAGCACGGAAATCCTGGACTATTCTAAAGGAGAATGAGATTCTCTCTCGGCATTACTCCTCCGAATACACCATAGCACGATGGTATATCGGGGCGGAGCAATCACACCCTATATGATAAGGTGTGCTCTATGATGAGTATTACTGAGTTACCTATTTCCTTTTTGGGTGTTATGCACTTGAGAAGCTGCATACCTATTGAATAGGGTTCGAATCAAATCAATTGCCTACCACTTCATATGTGATATGGAAGGGGAAGAGCCCATATCTTAAGTTAGTTAAGATTTGGGGATTGTCCGGGCTATGTCTAAAAGCATAATCCGGACAAGCTCGAGGCAAGGTCAGTTATGTACAACTGGAAAGGTTCCAGCTATACAAACTACAACTGATGATTTGATAGAACCAAAGGATTCAGTAGATTCCAACGAACCTCAGCCTCTCCGCCGATCTAGTAGGGTTCCTCGCCCACCTGAGAGATACTTCGGTTTCTCTATGACAGTGGGAGCGAGGATTGCGTCATAAGATGATGACCCAACTAGCTTCGAGCTGGCCATCGAGAGTAAGACTCTGTAAGAATGGCTGGATGTTTAGCGATCTGAGATGGAATCCATGTACTCCAGCAAAGTATGGACTTTGGCTGCTATATCTGAAGGGTTAAATCCCCATCAGGAGCAAGTATATCTTGAGAAGATTACTTGGTGTACATCGAAAAGTTGAGACTTTCAAAGCTAGACTTGTCAAAAGTTTGCATCATTTACCAGGCGTGGATTATGATGAAACCTTTTTCAAGTAACCAAGCTTAAGTCTATCCAGATCCTACTTGCCACGGCTGCATACCATGACTATGATATCTGGTGGTTGGGTGTCATGACTGCTTTTCTAAATGATGTTTTAGAAGAATGCGTCTATAAGTACACAGCCAGAGGGCCTCGTAGACAGTGGGAGCAGCGGAAACGTGTACAAGATGCTTTATAGGATAAAAGCAGGCATCGCGGAGTTGGAACATCTGTTTTGATGGATTAGTCAAAGAGTTTGACATCATCAAAATGGTAGATGAACCTTGTATAAACAAAAAGGTAGTAGGGAGTATGGTGATGATCCTCGTAGAGTACGTGGATGACATACTCTTGATAGGGAAGGAGTTTCCTATGCTACGCTCGATCAATCTCCGCTTATCACAATGACTCTCCACATAGGATCAAAGTGATACCTACTAAATCCTGGAATTTGGATCTATGAGATAGATCTAAATGGATGTTAGGCTTCTCACTAGTTGTAGTGAGATAGTATCAATTGATCCTGGGGAGAATCACTGGAAGTGTTCCAGGGTGATAAAGACGACTGAATGTCAGTCACAGGCATTGTCTTTACCCTAAGTAAAGGGACGGTATGTTGGAAGAGTTCCAAGCTAGATACCGTGGCATACTAGACGATAAAGGCAGGATACATCGCTACTTAAGGTGCTACCAAAGAGGCAGTCTGGGTGTATAATAGTTCATAAGATGAACTTTGTTCCTACCATTGTGAGACAATGGAGTTGTGGCTTATGCCAAGGAACACCCGTCCCATCAGTGATCCAGACATATTCTAAGGCAGTATCACCTGATCATGGAGATGGTTGATCTCCAGGGTGATCGAGGTTTGGAGAGTAGACTCAGAGGACAAACACAGCGGATCCACTCACGAAAGGCCTTTTCCCAGAGAGAGACTTTTATGGGATGGTTGAGTATGAGATACTGCAACCACTGCTACAGATGGCCCTAGTGCAAGTGGGAGATTGTTAGTTATATGTATGCCCTAGAGGCCATTACTGTACATAGGATGTATATTGTAGTGGATGCTGGGACATATATAGGGAGGACTTTCTTGCTCGACATGATAGTATGCTATCTGGTTGCTCTTTGCCTTAACGTGTATACTGATTGTCTCTCTATTACATGTTGGTAAAGCCCTTAGGATGTGTACTTGACTACCTGGACTATGATGCGGATCATACTAGTGGGGACATGGTAGTCCGTAAGTACATCCTTCAAAGTCCCTAGTCGTGGGTGTATCGAGACGGGGCATCGATATACCAGTGTAGACTAGCGTATACCTTCTCGACCCATACAGATGGGCGATGGATGATCCCATATCCATTGGTGTTTGACATCAGAGATGATATACGGGTGATCAGTAGAGACTGGGTACACTGGACGGACTCGCCGAGAACTCCCAGATGGTATTATACCTCACGTCAGATGGCAGTTCTCTGGTGACACTGGTACAGAGTAGTCTGTTGACCCGAGATCGTCATAGAGTCTTGTGTGGTTCCCACTGTGCTTTGATTTCCATCTTACCACGTCCAAGAGGGCGTGCAAAACGGTGGTTTTTGGGTACCGTCCCGAGTCACATGGAGGCAATGAGCGATAGGAGGGGATTCGTCTCTCCCGGTATAGGGAGTTGATGTTGCGCTGTGTTCGATTGGCTATAACAGGAAATCCCTGGCCAGGGTTGCAGAGATTTACTGGTAAGTGTTACCAGTAGTTTCTCGAACAGTTATAGACCTCATATCGACACGACTTATCGAGCTATTGGGGTCTGACGTTTACCACCCCTAGGCGAGATATGCGACATATCAGACGATCAGACCGGACTGTACGGTAGTGTTGCTGGTTGGATTCACTGGAGTGTGAGCGGGCTTGCTCGTCGATCTTCAGATCGCTCAATACCCGGGTGGCCGTTACGTTTAGCAGACCGCTTGCGGCTTGTGGGTGTTTGATATGATCATCACCTGCTGCCGGCGTATTGACGAGTCTTTAGAGTCCTACACAGAGGTTTCCTGGCTCAAGCGAAACGAAATAGGAGCGCATATGAGATATGTGCGGGACCGAGAATGATACCAGTATGTGATACTGTATTTAATTCTCGCGATATGTGACATCGATCGGTTATATGCGATATAGCCGGGTTATCGGATCAAGTGTTGATTCGATAAGTTGTTACTGTTGATATTAGTCGGTTATATGCGATATGACCGGATCGTTAAATCAAGTGTTGATTTAATGATTTAATGCATAATTATATATTTGATATATTACTTTGCATTAACTAGTATCGGTTCACTTTAAATGGATTTTCTCACTCGGATGTGCGCATTGTATATGCGATATACTTTTGTGCACTTGTTTGTATCATGTTTGATGATACATGATAGTTTGGTTAAGTGTAAAGAATTAATCTTTGGTTAAGTAAATGGTTAGGGTTTTATTTATTTATTCATTCTTTTATCTATTTCTTTTTGGATGAAAAGAATGAGAAAAGAAAAACAAATGGTTGCATTCTTAGAAGCTTCTTCAAGCTTCATGCTACTTTGACCAAAGCAACCATTCTTGTCTTCTTCTCTAACTCTAACCATTCCACCTAACTAAAGTTAATTCTCTACACTTTACCATGGTTCTAATATGATAAGTATTCATTTCTTTTCAAATTTTAATTAACTTATCATAACAATTAGCTTCTTCTTCTTCATCTTCTTCAAGGAAGAAAAGCTTGCTTCATCAATGGTGGATTGATGAAATGAGTGAGAAATCCAATTCTAAAGTCTACCCACTTCCTATTTCTTCATCCTCTACCTCTTGCCAAGTAGTAGAGTGTGTTTTCTTCACAAGTTTCATGACTTGGTGAAGTGAGAGCTTGATCTTGCGATGCTTCGACGTAGATCATCTTCGGTATGGACATCAATGACCTAGCTCGCCTATTCTCCGATGAAGCTGATGCTAGAGCCCGGGATTTGTTTTGGACAGCGAAAGGACTTCATTGCGGAGCTATGGAGGTGGAGCACCGGATCTACAAAGGTTGTATTTCCGTATTCTCTTAGTTAAGTGTTAACTTGTTATCTTTTCGCCTAGATTTCTAGCCAACGATCCGTAGTCGGGTTTCTCGGCACCTAGTTTTTTTGATATTGGCATGGTTGATGCCTTGTGAGACCTCATTAGGGTGCCTAGGAACCCTACAGAGACAAGTATACATGTTAAGATAAAATGCAACCAGATAGCATACTATCATATCGAGCAAGAAAGTCATCTCTCTATATGTCCAAGCATCCAATATAATATACATCATCTGTACAATACTAGCCTCTAGGGCATACATACAACTAACACGTAAGAGTTGGGAATGGTGCAAATGTTGCAGCCAAAGCAGTTGGCGAATATCACCTTGTGTTGCTAAATGGTAATATACTGATTCTGAATGAATGCTATTACATCCGACCTTGATATGCAATCTCATATCAGTTTCTTTATTGAGTAAAGAAGGATATAATTTTGTCATACCTGATAATGTTATGAACATCTTCCTGAATCAAAAGTTGATTGGATCAGGATCGTTAAATAATGGCATATACGTTCTCAATCAAACTACAGTACTTAATGTGCAAAACACACACAAGAGGAAGAGTTCAGAAATGAACGAATCCTTCTTGTGGTATTGTAGACTAGGTCATATCAATGCAACAGGCTAGCTAAGTTACATAAGGATGGATATTTGAATCCGTTCGAATTTTCATCTTATGACACTTGCCAGTCATGTCTCAAAGGCAAGATGACCAAAACTCCGTTTAGTGGACACGGAGAAAAGTTACAGAACTCTTGGGACTGATACATTGTGATGTATGTGGTTCCATGTCTACACATGCCAGGAACGGTTCTTCCTACTTCATTACATTCACTGACGATCTCTCAAGATACGGACATGTGTTCTTGTTGAAACATAAGTCTGAAGCTTTTGAGAAATTCAGAGAATATAAGCACGAAGTAGAGAACCAAACGGGCAAAAGTATTAAGATCTTTCGATCAGATCGAGGAGGAGAATACTTAAGCAATGAGTTCGTGGATTATCTAAAAGAGAATAGGATTCTCTCTCAGCTTACTCCTCCCTATACACCACAACACAATGGTGTATCGGAGCGGAGGAATCGCACCCTATTGTAGGGTTCCTAGGCACCCAAGTGAGGTCTCACAAGGCATCGAACATGCTCATATAAATATTTATGGGTGCCGAGAGACCCGACTACGGATCGTTTGCTAGAAAACTAGGCGAAAAAGCTAACTAGTTAACACTTAACTATAAGAATCGGAAATACAACCTTTGTAGATCCGGTCCTCCACCTCCATAGCTCCGCAACGAAGTCCTCTCCGCTGTCCAAAAAGAATCCGGGCTCTAGCGTCGACTTTATCGGAGAATAAGCGAGCTAGGTCGTCGATGTCCATACCGAAGATGATCTACGTCGAGGCATCGCTAAATCATGCTCCGACTTCACCAAGTCAAGAAACTTGTGAAGAAAACACACTCTACTACTTGGCAAGAGGTAGAGGATGAAGAAATAGGAAGTGGGTAGACTTTAGAATTGGATTTCTCACTCTTTTCATCAATCCACCATTGATGAAGAGAAGCTTTCTTCATTGAAGAAGATGAAGAAGAAGAAGCTAGTTCTTATGATAAGTTATTTTTAAAATCAATAGAAAATCAAAACTTATCATAATGTTAACTATAGTCAAGTGTAGAGAATGAATCATGGTTAGTGGGAATGGTTAGGGTTAAGGATGAGATAAGAATGGTTGACTTGATCAAAGCTTCATGAAGCTTCAACTAAACTCCAAATAAAGCCACCATTCTTTTCTCTTTTCCATTTAATTTCCAAAATGAAATGGATAAATAAATAAGTGAATAAAACAAAACCCTAACCATAATCATATAACCATGGTTTGATCTTTACACAAAAACCCCTAGCATAACATGTATCATCAAACATGATACAATCAAGTGCACAAAAGTATATCACATATACAATGTGTACAATCCGAGTGAGAAAATCCATTTAAAGTGAACCAATACTAGTTAATGCAAAGTAATATATCAAATACATAATTATACATTAAATCATTAAATCAACACTTGATTCAATGATCCGGTCATGTCGCACACAACCGACTAGTATTCAATGTATCGGCTTATCGAATCAATACTTGATTCGATAACTAGGTTATATCGCATACAACCATTCGACACATTCATCGCGAGAATGGAATACGGTATCACATACACGTATTATTCTCGGTCCCGCACATATCTCATATGCGCTCCTATTTCGTTTCGCTTGAGCCAGGAAACCTCTGTGTAGGACTCTAAAGACTCGTCAATACGCCGGCAGCAGATGATGATCATATCAAACATCCACAAGCCGCAAGCGGTCTGCTAAACGTAACGGCCACCCGGGTATTGAGCGATCTGAAGATCAACGAGCAAGCCCGCTCACACTCCAGTGAATCCAACCAGTAACACTACCGTACAGTCCGGTCTGATCGTCTGATATGTCGCATATCTCGCCTAGGGATGGTAAACATCAGACCCCAATAGCTCGATAAGTCGTGTCGATATGAGGTCTATAACTATTCGAGAAACTACTGGTAACACTTACCAGTAAATCTCAGCAACCCTGGCCAGGGATTTCCTGTTATAGCCAATCGAACACAGCGCAACATCAACCCCCTATACCGGGAGAGACGAATCCCCTCCTATCGCTCATTGCCTCCATATGACTCGGGACTGTACCCAAAAACCACCGTTTTGCACGCCCTCTTGGACGTGGTAAGATGGAAATCAAAGCACAGTGGGAACCACACAAGACTCTATGACGATCTCGGGTCAACAGACTACTCTGTACCAGTGTCACCAGAGAACTTTCATCTGACGTGAGGTATAATACCATCTGGGAGTTCTCGGCGAGTCCGTCCAGTGTACCCAGTCTCCACTGAGCACCCGTATATCATCTCTGATGTCAAACACCAATGGATATGGGATCATCCATCGCCCATCTGTATGGGTCGAGAAGGTATACGCTAGTCTACTCTGGTATATCGATGCCCCGTCTCGATACACCCACGACTAGGGACTTTGAAGGATGTACTTATGGACTACCATGTCCCCACTAGTATGATCCACATCATAGTCCAGGTAGTCAAGTACAGATCCTAAGGGCTTTACCAACATGTAACAGAGAGATAATCAGCATACACGTTAAGGTAAAGGGTAACCAGATAGCATACTATCATGTCGAGCAAGAAAGTCCTCCCTATATATGTCGCAAAATCCACTACAATATACATCCTATGTACAGTAATGGCCTCTAGGGCTTACATATAACTAACAATCTCCCACTTGCACTAGGGCCATCTTTAGCAGTGGTTGCAGTATCTCATACTCAACCATCCCATAAAAATCTCTCTCTGGGAACATGCCTTTGTGAGTGGATCCGCTGTGTTGTCCTCTGAGTCTACTCTCCAAACCTCGATCACCTTGGAGATCAACCATCTCCATGATCAAGTGATACTGCCTTGGAATATGTCTGGATCACTGATGGGACCTGTGTTCCTTGGCATAAGCCACAACTCCATTGTCACACAATGGGAGGAACATAGTTCATCTCATGAACCAATATAAACCCAAACAGCCTCTTTGGTAGCATCTTAAGTAGCGATGTATCTAGCCTTTATCGTCTAGTATGTCACGGTATCTAGCTTGGAACTCTTCCAACATACCGTCCCTTTACTGAGGGTAAAGACAATGCCTGCGACTGACATTCAGTCGTCTTTATCACCCTGGAACCTTTCCAGTGATTCTCCCCAGGATCGGTTGATACCGTCTCACTACAACTGGTGAGAATCCTAACATCCAATTAGATCTATCTCATAGATCCAAAAACCCAGGATTTAGGAGGTATCACTTTGATCCTATATGGAGAATCCTTGTGATAAGCGGAGATTGACCAAGCGTAGCATAGGAAACTCCTTCCATATCAAGAGTATGTCATCCACGTACTCTACGAGGATCACCACCATACTCCCTACTACCTTTTTGTTTATACAAGGTTCATCTACCATTTTGATGATGTCAAACTCTTTGACTACTTCATCAAAACAGATGTTCCAACTCCGCGATGCCTGCTTTATCAAATAAAGTATCTTGCACACGTTTCCGTTGCTCCCACTGTCTACGAAGCCCTCTGGCTGTGTACTTATAGACGCTCTCTTCTAAATCATCATTTAGAAAAGCAGTCAAGACACCCAACCACCAGATATCGTAGTCATGGTATGTAGCCGTGGTAAGTAGGATCTGGATGGACTTAAGCATAGATCCTTAGAAAAGGTTTCAACATAATCGATGCCTGGTTGATGACGAAAACCTTTAACAAGTCTAGCTTTGAAAGTCTCAACTTTTCCATGTACACCAAGTAATCTTCTCAAGATATACTTGCTCCTGATGGGGATTTAACCCTTCAGATATAGCAACTAAAGTCCATACTTTGTTGGTGTATAAGGATTCCATCTCAGATCGATAAACATCCAGCCATTCTTACAGAGTCCTACTCCTGATGGCCAGCTCGAAACTAGTTGGGTCATCATCTCATGATGCAATCCTCGCTCCCACTGTCATAGAGAAACCGAAGTATCTCTCAGGTGGGTGAGGAACCCTACTAGATCGGCGGAGAGGCTGAGGTTCGTTGGTATCTACTGAATCCTTTGGTTGTACCAAATCATCAGCTGTAGTTTGTATAGCTGGAACCTTTCCAGTTCTACATAACAGACTTTGCCTCGAGCTTGTCCAGATTTTGCTTTTAGACATAGGCCGGACAACCCCAAATCTTAACTGACTTAAGACATGGGCTCTTCCTATACTATATCTCATATGGAGTGGTAGGCATTTGATTTGATTGGAACCCAATTCAATAGGTATGCAGCTTCTCAAGTGCATAATCCCCAAAAAGGAAACAGGTAACTCAGTAGTACTCATCATAGAGCACACCTTATCATATAGGGTACAATTGCTCCGCCCCGATATACCATCGTGCTATGGCGTATACGGAGGAGTAATACTGAGAGAGAATCTCATTCTCCTTTAGAATAGTCCTGGAATTCCGTGCTCAAGTATTCTCCTCCTTGATCACATCAAAGGAGATAATACTTATACCCGTATTTTGGTTCTCTACTTCTTACTTATATTCTGTGAATATCTCAAAAGGTTCGGACTCATGTTTCAACAGGAACATATGTCTGAATCTTGAGAGATTATCAGAGAATGTAATGAAGTACAAAGAACCTTTCCTGGCATGTGTAGACAGGGGACCTTACATACATCAACATGTATCATCCCAAGAGTTTACTATCTCTTTCTCTGTTTCCAATAAACAGAGCTAGTGTCATTATATCTTTGTGACATGACTGGCAAGTTTCACAAGATGTAGATTCAAACTGATTTAAATATGCATCTACATGTAACTTCAGTTAGTCGGGTCACATTGATCTGACCTAGTCTACAATACCTTAAGAAGGATCTGTTCATTTCTGAACTCTTCCTCTTATGTGTGTTCCGTATACTAAGAACTGTAGTTTGATTTAGAACATTATTGCTTTTAGATAACGTGCCTGAACCGATCAACTTTTGATATAGGAAATGTTCAAAACATTATCCAACAATACAAAATTTTATCGTTTCTTTACTAATAAAGAGACAGATATGATTTTGTATATCAGGTTCGGTATCTAATAACATTCGTTCAGAATCAATGTATCGGTAATACAGGGTGACAGTGACCGACAGACTTGGCTGCAACTCTTGCCCCGTTTTCTGCCTCATGAAACTTATCACCCGTTCTCAGTTCTCTACCTTTCTGTAGCCCTATGTAATAGATTACATATCTGGGATCCTGATCTGGTATCACATACCCAGGACGTAGAGGATACGGAGAAACAGTTCTTTGTAATGAACACACCCGAAGATGATGCATCAGCATGCACTCTCTTCGTTTGGGCGACACGGGAAATCTGGTATTCCCCAATTTCTTGCTCTGTCTTATAACAATTATAAGTTGGAGCGGGACCAACGTTCCCCAGCTCAGTATAACAAGCGGGTTCGGTCAATATTCCGTATTATTATCTTGATTAAGGCGTGATATGGTCGCTACCTGGAGAGAGAGAGAAGAAAACACTCAGCGTGCGCTCTTTCAAGAATAGATTGGTTATTATTTTATCTAATCAGGATGGCTCCCACTGCTTTTTATCAAATCTTTCTTCAAACCCTAAAAGGAAAGACTAGCCGGGATTAATTACACACTACAAGTTCGCCAATCTTTCAGCCAGGCCAGTGTCGGTACTTTGAGGGAGGTCCCCCGTGCTTTCGCACGAACCTAATTAATGTAAACCTCGTTTTCCCAGAGGCGTAACCCCGTTGACACCTTTCTAGACACCTACTTGATCGGCTAATTGTAATGTATAAAACTTTCCCAGGAGTAACTCTTACTCGCAGCGGGTATCGGGATCCAACTATCTCATAGAAGGTATGCAATCTCATTGCAAATTTCAACACTTGAAATTCCCGATAATATTTTGCCCCATGCGATCTATGACCTTGACTGAGTCAACAAACCATAGACCGCAAGTAAAGTTCAACCCGTCATTTCTCGATTGAATTAAACCCACCCGCACGACCCTTGACTGAGTCAACAAGGCCGCACGACTACCCTAATCCAATCGCATCATATGCATTGCAGATAAGCACTAATCAGCTACCGCACACTACGCCTTGACTGAGTCAACAAACGCAGCACGAATACTAACTAGGACTTATCTGAAATGACGGAGGGCTATGTCAGGTTTTTAAGAAAACCTTTTGCGTAATGAACTTTATATCGTTGTAGAATCAAATGATTTTAAAATGAAGTGCTTTTGAGGCTTTTCTAGTTTTGCTAAAGGAGTCACTCCCGGTGAAGGGATCGTCGGTCCTTTCCTCGTCGAATGAGGTGCGGGATATATCATATATATCTCTGTGCAAAGCAAAAACTCTTAAAAGCAATCAAAAAAAAAACAAACCGAGTGTGTAGCATCTGCCAGTTATTGCTAAAGGAGTCACTCCCGGTGAAGGGATCTCGGTCCTTTCCTCATCGAATAAGGTGCAGGATATATCGCATATACCGCTGTGCAAAGCAAGAACTGTAGCTACCTGTTTTATTTTGAAATTCGATTCTACAACATCTTAGGTTTCTTTTATTTCATTAATCACATTAATGAAGTCCCATCATTTAAGTACCTAAACATCACAGATAAATACGACGTACACTTATGCCATCCGCATTCGCCTCGATGTCCCCTCGTACACCGTTAGGTTAGGTAACTAACGACAGAGCGGGGCAGGGCTAGCGCGGGTGTAAAACATAAGTAACGTCTATATAATATATCATATATACTATATACTGTATCTATCACAGAACATCACATGATCATATCACAGATATCGCAGCAGAAGAAACATATGAAATATTGGATATACTAGGACGTCCGTGTTTTCAATACGAGCCAGTATAAAACACGGATTCCACGGTCGTGATGAATAGCCAAACCCACACCCCTAGACCCCTACGAGAGCGGCAAGCAACCCTACCAATTCTAGAGTTAGGAGACCCGGACTCGACTCCTCGAGTTGGTCTCCCACTGGACTCCAGAACCCGGTTACTTGTGCCCTCCTCCTTGGGTCTATCCTAGTGCAGAAAAGTAAATAATATACAAACGGTGACAACTTCCGCAACCTGGAAGCGCCCCAATAAAAGAATATTACATACAAGTTTTTACATGAATGAAAATGAAAAACACTCATCTCACATAAAAACCCCCGGCTATTCAAACACGACGATCCAATATAACATATCCAGCAACACATAACATCACATGTCATCAACGTAAGTAAACATGCGTATCCCAATTGTCATTGACATATAGCAACGAAACCGGCGATATCACATATTACACTTACGGTCACAGAAAATAAAGTGCAAAACTACAACAGTTGGAATCCGCAACCACCTCAGACATCACATGCCTGACCGAATGAATTCCTTAGACATCGCATGCCTAACAATTATAAACCCCGCATTTTAGTCTCATTATCGAAAACACTTTTCAATATCAAGTCGGGCAATTCAACAAGATTCCCGAAAAACTGATCGAATGCTCGTCGCAAACTTTAGTAGGCGGCTGCACCCCTGATACCGTCGACGAAGTGCACCAAGGCAGAACACCGCTACCGCGAGCACCCGAACGGATGCTTTCGGCGACGGGGTTCTCCTACAGTCACTTGGTCGGGGCTATGGAGTGAGGCTGTCTATTAAGTTTACCCGGCGAATATCCGCGTACGCTACGTGATTGCGACGGACTTTTGATCGCATCAAAATTCCGTGGCAACCGATCAAGTGAGACTAAACTGCTATGTTTATAACATTCATTCAGTTATCTCATAACATATTGTGAATTCCAATTATTGTATCCCATTCGGGATAAATAGAAAATGTCAAACTTTCCGATCGAACAATCGAACACCCAAGTTTTCCCGATACAGATCAACACATGAAATAAGTCTAACAACATTCCGTTCGTGCCTCAGTACCAACGGTCCAGCCGTAGAAGGGTCAAGCCAACGCCTCACATGTGGCACGCCGTACTGCCCCAAACCCGAAGGTTCAAAGGGCAGTTCAAGACGGTCACATAATCGAGTTAAGGTTTGTTGTCTTCTAGAGGGACCATCGCGTTACTTGCACTACTTAGAACGTCGTTAAACTACGGAAAAATCCAACACTTGGAAATTTCCCGACAGGGGAAAAATTGGGTATTTATATCCGGTCGAACTTTTTAACATATTCTAAAATTTATCCGGAAAGCCACACAGACAAAATTTGATACTCCGATCGAAACACCGAATCCCCAAAAACACAGCAGAAAAATTCAACTCTTGAATAAATATTAAAAATTCCCAGAAAACTCATCTCTTTGAACTAGGAATTACTGTGCAAAGGAACAGGGCTGACGTCATCAAGGGGCCGCTGATCCGCCGCAGAAGCCATGCTTCTGCCGCGGATCCGCCGCGAAATTTACTGTTCACCAGAAACTTTTTGCACCGTAATTCTTATTTTTCCCTGCTGAATTTTTTAGCAATTTTTAATTTGGAAAAACTCACTGTTTTCAAAAAAGTACAGAGAGCAAGATTGATTTGGTGTTTCGGGTTCGATCGGGTTTCAAATTCCGTCTAGACTTCGTCTAAGGCTCTAGCTAGGCTCTGATACCACTGTAGGGTTCCTAGGCACCCAAGTGAGGTCTCACAAGGCATCGAACATGCTCATATAAATATTTATGGGTACCGAGAGACCCGACTACGGATCGTTTGCTAGAAAACTAGGCGAAAAAGCTAACTAGTTAACACTTAACTATAAGAATCGGAAATACAACCTTTGTAGATCCGGTCCTCCACCTCCATAGCTCCGCAACGAAGTCCTCTCCTCTGTCCAAAAAGAATCCGGGCTCTAGCGTCGACTTCATCGGAGAATAAGCGAGCTAGGTCGTCGATGTCCATGCCGAAGATGATCTACGTCGAGGCATCGCTAAATCATGCTCCGACTTCACCAAGTCAAGAAACTTGTGAAGAAAACACACTCTACTACTTGGCAAGAGGTAGAGGATGAAGAAATAGGAAGTGGGTAGACTTTAGAATTGGATTTCTCACTCTTTTCATCAATCCACCATTGATGAAGAGAAGCTTTCTTCATTGAAGAAGATGAAGAAGAAGAAGCTAGTTCTTATGATAAGTTATTTTTAAAATCAATAGAAAATCAAAACTTATCATAATGTTAACTATAGTCAAGTGTAGAGAATGAATCATGGTTAGTGGGAATGGTTAGGGTTAAGGATGAGATAAGAATGGTTGACTTGATCAAAGCTTCATGAAGCTTCAACTAAACTCCAAATAAAGCCACCATTCTTTTCTCTTTTCCATTTAATTTCCAAAATGAAATGGATAAATAAATAAGTGAATAAAACAAAACCCTAACCATAATCATGTAACCATAGTTTGATCTTTACACAAAAACCCTAGCATAACATGTATCATCAAACATGATACAATCAAGTGCACAAAAGTATATCACATATACAATGTGTACAATCCGAGTGAGAAAATCCATTTAAAGTGAACCAATACTAGTTAATGCAAAGTAATATATCAAATACATAATTATACATTAAATCATTAAATCAACACTTGATTCAATGATCCGGTCATGTCGCACACAACCGACTAGTATTCAATGTATCGGCTTATCGAATCAATACTTGATTCGATAACTAGGTTATATCGCATACAACCATTCGACACATTCATCGCGAGAATGGAATACGGTATCACATACACGTATTATTCTCGGTCCCGCACATATCTCATATGCGCTCCTATTTCGTTTCGCTTGAGCCAGGAAACCTCTGTGTAGGACTCTAAAGACTCGTCAATACGCCGGCAGCAGATGATGATCATATCAAACATCCACAAGCCGCAAGCGGTCTGCTAAACGTAACGGCCACCCGGGTATTGAGCGATCTGAAGATCGACGAGCAAGCCCGCTCACACTCCAGTGAATCCAACCAGTAACACTACCGTACAGTCCGGTCTGATCGTCTGATATGTCGCATATCTCGCCTAGGGATGGTAAACGTCAGACCCCAATAGCTCGATAAGTCGTGTCGATATGAGGTCTATAACTATTCGAGAAACTACTGGTAACACTTACCAGTAAATCTCAGCAACCCTGGCCAGGGATTTCCTGTTATAGCCAATCGAACACAGCGCAACATCAACCCCCTATACCGGGAGAGACGAATCCCCTCCTATCGCTCATTGCCTCCATGTGACTCGGGACTGTACCCAAAAACCACCGTTTTGCACGCCCTCTTGGACGTGGTAAGATGGAAATCAAAGCACAGTGGGAACCACACAAGACTCTATGACGATCTCGGGTCAACAGACTACTCTGTACCAGTGTCACCAGAGAACTGCCATCTGACGTGAGATATAATACCATCTGGGAGTTCTCGGCGAGTCCGTCCAGTGTACCCAGTCTCCACTGAGCACCCGTATATCATCTCTGATGTCAAACACCAATGGATATGGGATCATCCATCGCCCATCTGTATGGGTCGAGAAGGTATACGCTAGTCTACTCTGGTATATCGATGCCCCGTCTCGATACACCCACGACTAGGGACTTTGAAGGATGTACTTATGGACTACCATGTCCCCACTAGTATGATCCGCATCATAGTCCAGGTAGTCAAGTACAGATCCTAAGGGCTTTACCAACATGTAACAGAGAGACAATCAGCATACACGTTAAGGTAAAGGGTAACCAGATAGCATACTATCATGTCGAGCAAGAAAGTCCTCCCTATATATGTCCCAGCATCCACTACAATATACATCCTATGTACAGTAATGGCCTCTAGGACATACATATAACTAACAATTATTAGATATGGTGCGCTTTATGATGATTATTGCTGAGTTACCTATTTCCTTTTGGGGTCATGCGCTTGAGACAGCAGCATACCTATTGAATCAAGTTCTGTCTAAATCTGTACCTACCACACCATATGAGATATGGAGTGGGAAGAGACCATGTCTTAAACGTGTTAAGATATGGGGCTGTCCGGCCTATGTCAAAACACAAAATCCGAAAAAACTCGAGGCACGGTCAGTTCTTTGTAAGTTTGTGGGATATCCTAAACATTCACATGGATATCTTTTCTACCACGGCAAGGAACAAAAGGTGTTTGTTTCTCGACATGACACCTTTTTAGAAAAGGAATTTCTTGTAAAAGAAATTAGTGGCGAAGAGGTAGAGCTGGAAGAAGTTCCAACACCACAAACTACAACTGATGATTTAGTGGAACCAGACGATTCAGTAGTTCCCAACGAACCCCAGCCTCTTCGCCGATCTAGTAGGGTTCCTCATCCACCTGAGAGATACTACGGTTTTCTCATAGATGGTGGGAGTGAGGATTGCAGCATGGAAGATGATGACCTAACTAGCTTCGAGCAGGCCATCACGAGTGGGGACTCTGTGAAGTGGCTGGATGCAATGCGATCTGAGATGGAATCCATGTACACCAACAAAATATGGACTTTGGAAGTTGCTCCTGAAGGGGTAAAACCCATTGGAAACAAGTGGATCTTTAAGAAGAATCTTGGTGTAGATGGAAAAGTGGAGACTTTCAAGGCTAGACTTGTTGCAAAGGGTTTTCGTCAACGACCAGGTGTGGATTATGACGAAACCTTTTCTCCAGTGGCTATGCTTAAATCCATCCGGATCCTACTTGCCATTGGTGCATACCATGACTACGAAATCTGGCAAATGGATGTTAAGACCGCCTTTCTAAATGGTGATTTAGAGGAGTGCGTGTACATGACTCAGCCAGAGGGCTTCGTAGATAGTGGGAGCAGCGGAAAGGTGTGCAAGCTGCTTAAATCCATCTACGGGTTAGGCATCGCGGAGATGGAACATCTGTTTTGATGTTGTAGTCAAAGAGTTTGACTTCATCAAAAACGTAGATGAACCTTGTATATACAAGAAGGTTGCAGAGAGTAAGGTCATCTTCCTCGTATTGTACGTGGATGACATACTCTTGATAGGAAATGATGTTCCTATGCTGCACTTGGTCAAGCTTTTCTTATCACTTAGATTCTCAGTGAAAGATTTAGGTGATGCCTTCTGCATATTGGGAATTAAGATCTATAGAGATAGATCTAAACGGATACCGGGATTGTCCCAATCCAGGTACATTGACACCATACTAAAGAGGTTTAGTATGGAAGAATCCAAGTGTAGGAACCAACCCACGATCTCTGGACTGACTCTCTCCAAAGAGATGTCTCCCAAGACTGATTTGGAGAGAGCTCGCATGCAAGGGATACCCTATGCTTCGGCAGTAGGCTCTATCATGTACGCGATGCTATGTACCAGACCCGATGTAGCATACTCACTAAGTGTAGTGAGTAGGTATCAAGCAGATCCAGGAGAAAGTCACTGGATAGCTGTGAAGAACATTCTCAAGTACTTGAGAAGGACTAAGGAGATGTTCTTGGTGTATGGTAACGGAGAACTCCAAGTGGAGTCCTTTACCGATTCGGGCTTCCAAAGTTATAAGGACAACTCTAAGTCGCACTCGGGATTTGTCTTTACTCTAAATGGAGGGGCGGCTTGTTGGAAGAGTTGCAACCAAGAAACCGTGGCAGACTCGACGATGGAGGCTCAATACATCGCTGCCAACGATGCTGCCAAAGAAGCTGTCTGGATGAAGAAGTTCATCACTGAACTTGGTATGGTTCCGTCCATCGAGCATCTGATACCTTTGTATTGTGATAACAATGGAGCTGTGGTTTTGGCCAAGGAACCAAAGTCCCATCAGAAGTCCAGAAATATTCTGAGGCGGTATCACCTGATCCGGGAGATAGTCGATCGCCTCGAGATCGAGGTCAGGAGAGTTGATACAAAGGACAATACTGCGGATCCACTCACGAAGGCTATTCCACAGATACAATTTGAGAGACTCTTCGGGATGTTGGGTATGAAATACTACAACAGCTGGCCTTAGTGCAAGTGGGAGATTGTTAGTTGTATATATGCCCTAGAGGCCATTGTTGTATATACGATGTATATTATGATGGATGCTTGGATATAAATAGAGAGGACTTTCTTGCTCGACATGATAGTATGCTATCTGATTTCACTTTGTCTTAACATGTTGACTTGTATTGGTTTACTGTCTTACTCTCACATGTTGATAAAGCCCTTGGGATATGTACTTGACTACTAGGACTATGATGAGATCATACAAGTGGGGCCAGGGTAGTTGAAGAGTACATCCTATAACTGTTCCTAGTCGAGGGTGTATCGAGGCAGGGCATCGATACACCAGAGTAGACTAGCATATACGGATCTTGACCCATATGATGGGCGATGGATGATCCCATATCCATCGGTGTTTGACATCAAAGATGGTGTACGGGTGCTTAGTGGAGACTGGGTATACTGAACGGACTCGCCGTGAACTCCTAGATAGTATTATACCTATCGTCAGATAGTAGTTCTCCGGTGACACTGGTATAGGTTAGTCTGTAGACTCGAGATTGTCATAGAGTCTTGTGTGATTCAAACTGTGCTTTGATTTCCACCTTACCATGTCCAAGAGGGCATGCAAAATGGTGGCTTTTAGGTACAGTCCTGAATCACATGGAGGCAATGAGCGATAGGAGGGGTTTCGTCTCTCCCGGTATAGGGAGTTGATGTTGTGCTGTGTTCGATTGGCTATAACTGGAAGTCCCTGGCCAGGGATGATATGGAGTGCTACTGGTAAAAGTTATCAGTAGTTTCTCGACCTGTTATGAGCCTCACATCTACACGACTTATCGGTTACTGGGTTCTGACGTTTACCACCCCTAGACTTGATATGCGACATACCAGACGAAGAGACCGGACTGTACGGTAGTGTTACTGATTGGATTCACAGGAGAATGTACAGGCTTTCTTGTTGATTTTCTGATCGCTCAATACCTGGGTGGCTATTATGTTTAGCTGACCGCTTGCAGCTTATGGGTGTTTGATATGATCATTATCTACTACCGGTGTATTGATGATTCTTTAGAGTCCTACACAGAGCTTTCCTGGCTCAAGAAAAATGGAGTAGGAGCACATATGTGATATGTGCGGGACCGTGAATAATACGATATGAGACACCGTATTCTATTCTTGCGATATGAGATATCGGCCGGGTATATGTGATATAGCCGGGTCATCGGATCAAGTGTTGATTCGATGAATTGGTACATGTTATATTAGTCGGTTATATGCAATATAGCCGGATTGTCGGATCAAGTGTTGATTCGATAATTTAATGTATAATTATATATGAGATATATTACATTACGTCAACTAATATAAGCTCGCTTTATTGATTCATTTTCTCACTGGATAATACATTGATGTATATGCGATATATGTTAATTGTATTATTTTCTTTTGTTACAAATGTAAGTGCACGGCGGCGCCCCGGCCGTCAATCCGACGGCCAAATGCGGAAGCGGTGATAAACTTTAATTTTTCTTGAAATGGCAAACCGCCGCGCACTAATATCCGGATCGAACCATTAACTGGTCCTAGCTATCAACAAGAAGGGGAAGAGAGATATACCGACAGATCCGAGTCCTTCGGTCTTCTCGTCGTCGTCCCGATCTCCTGCGGAAGCTCCGGTCTCCACCTCGTCGCCGGAAGTACACCACATCGCCTACTTCTTTTACGGGCTCCCACCTCAATGCCGAGGCAACTCGAGCACGAAGCTGGCTAGTCGACGTGCCCAAGGTTTGCTGTAGAATATCTAGTGAGCAAGTCTCATTTGGGGTTATGGAGTTGCCTTTGGTGGAGGAATGATACTTGGGGTTTTGGAGATTGATCTTATAGGATTTTTGCAACATGAAATGAGCTAAAAACCCACCCCAAAAATCTTGGACAGCCCACTAAGGGGAGTGGCCGGCCATATCAATGAGGAAGAGAGGGAGAGTGAAAGTGTGGTGTATCAAAAGATAATGGGAGCCATCCAATAATACCAAAGGGAGAAAGAGAGAAGGCTATCATGCAAAAGGAAATGATCACCAAATCAAAACCCACACTCAACCACCTACCACCAACCTCATCATCAACAACCATGATGATTTACAAAGTCAAGCCATGATGGAAAAGAAAGAGTCAAAGGATGGGCTCCATCATGAAACCATCATGATACAAATATATGCAAAGAACACCCTCCACAAATGCCTATTTGCAACAATGCAAATAAGCCCTCCTCCACCAATCTTCGGCCAATGAACGATACAAAGGAAATTGGCTGAAACAAAAAGCAAACTGGCAACTCCAGAAAACTGGTCCCGTAATAAATTACAGGAAAACCCCGATACTGTGCATACACACCCGCATTTGTATTCCGACCGAAATTCAAATGCAATGAGACAAAATCTACACTGTACTATACTAGGATCCGGCTTAAACCAAAGCCGGCTAGTAATATCTGTTCGATCCTGATCCGTGCAATACCGCACGTATCTGATCGAACCCTGCCATATATCCATACGGCCTGTAGTACAAACTGTCCGATCCTGATCCGTGCAATACCGCACGTATCTGATCGGACCTTGCCATATCTCCATACGGCCTCTACAACCTTTCGCCCGAAAGCTGAGTAACTGAGTGTGGGGGACTATAAAGACTCGTCAACACCTTGGTTGTGGATTTAACCACTAGCACGTCAGAGGCATAAGCCAATACGTAACGGGCTACCAGGTATTGACTAAAAGGGACGTCTGTGAGCGAACTCAGCCTGACAACCCTACTGAGCCTGTCAGTGACAATATCCGTACAGTCCGGTCCGTTCGTCTATGAGTATCGCATGGCGGGCCTAGGGGGTTGGTAAAAGTCAGACCCCCAAAAGCGGTACAAGTCGTGTTGGAGTGTAGCCCAGAACACCCTGAGATACTACTGGAATACCTACCCGTAAATCTCCTTGCCTCGGCCGAGGGCTTCGTGTAATGGCTCTCCTAGACACAGCGCGACCTCACCCCCAATACCGGGAGAGACGAACTCCTGAAGATACGCTCACTGCCTCCATGTGGCTCGGGACTGTACCCAACTAAAACCTGTTTGCACGACTCCTTTGAGCCGTGGTAGGGTAGTAATCAAAGTACAGTGGGAACTCACACAAGACAAATGACGATCCCCAGGTCGATGAACTAACATGTACACATGTCACCTGGGAACTGCCATCTGACGTCTGGTATATGACCAACTAGCATGTTCCCGGCGAGTCCTGTCCGGTGTACTCATAACCCAATGAGCACCTGTATACATCTTAGGTGATCCAACTGACACCAGTGGCTTGTGAGACCGACCACCGCCCCTTGTCGGGGTCTCGACTGTATACACTAGTCTACTCTGGAGTATCGATGCCCTGTCTCGAAACTCACATGACTAGGGACCATTTAAGGATATGCTTATAGACCCCAGCTCCCACTTATATGATCGCCCTCATACTGCTGGTGGTCAAGCAAGAATCCTAGGGGCTCTATCAACGTGTAATAGCGACTTGTCAGGTCACCTAAAGCAGTACACGATGATAAAGGTAAACCAGATAGCATACTATCATCTCGAGTAAGACTGTCCTACCGGGATAGGTCCTCTATCAATCATTGCAATCACGTACCTGTGACCTAATAATTGACTCTGAGGGCACTATCTCCAACAATCTCCCACTTGCACTCAAGGCTAATTATTGCGATGTCGCATACTCACAGCCCGTGTGATACCGAACACCCAACTCCTCTACTAGTCAGTCTCACAAAGCTCGTTTGCGAAACTATTGCGTTCGAGGAATAGCCTTAGTGAGTGGATCCGCTTTGTTGTCTCTTTCCATGTCTCTCTATATCTCAAGTTCGCGGAGAAACCCATCTCCCGAAATGAGCAATACCTGTCTTAGAATGTGTCTGGATGTCTGATGGGACATAGCTCATAAATGAACTCCAAATCCAAATTTCTTAGACTGTATCGTCAACTGAACTCAATCAGTATCCTGCGCCATGCCTCCCTCAGTATTGCCTTGGACCACCTGTCCAAAATACTGCCCCTCGTCAGAAGGAAAACTATAACTCTGACAACCTCCTTGTCGTCCATGTCACCTTGGAAGCCTGGAATGATAACTGTCTCCCGAATGAGGCTGTCGTTATCATATCCCTTAGAACATCCACTTATGTTCTAAAACTGCTTCCGACTGTTTCTCCAGGATTGGATCAATGTCAACTTATTGCATCTAGTGCAAGAACAACATCTGGTGTGGTACTTGACATCTCATGATTGACTCAATTGCCTGAGCAAGTGATCTGCCAATCATGCACATCCCTCTCCCCTTTAGTCTGTAAGACACCTTTAGAGAGGGTGACTCCATCACCTGCAGGTACACTACCGTGCCAGGAGTCGTCCATTCTAAATACTCTTAGAATGCTATCTAAGTACCCTGATTGGGAGACTACCCAAATCTAGATCTAAAACCATAGATCTAGTAACCAGTATGTCTGACATAATGTCTAAATCCCATATGGAGAAAACACTGTGTGACGACCAAAGTATAACCGATCGTAGTATAGGAATATCACTTCCTACTCTGTGTATGTCATCCAAATACCATGACATCACACCCTACTACCTTCTCAACAGATCCATCCCCTATTCTGATGAAGTCAAACCTATGACTGTCACGTCAGAAATAGATGATCTATCTCCGCTACATGTGCTTTAGTCTATAAACAGACATAAGCCACCTGTCCACCAATGCTTCCGCTGCTCCCACTGACTACGACAACCCTCTGGCAGAGTCATATACACGTACACTTCTAAAACTAGTTTAGAACGACGCTATACTCATCCTCCCGCCGGGTCTCGCAACCTGGAACAACAGCAATGGCAAGTGTGGGTAAACAAGAACTTCCCTGTCACCGTCCTTGAGGCTACCGGAGTATCTCTCGGGTGCCTGAAGTTACCCACCTTATCTGCGGAGTGGCCAATGGAATGTCAATCCAGATTGAATCTTTAGGTTCCTTGTCAAATCTTCAGTAATCGTTCGTGGTTCTGGAATCACCTCCAGTTCTACCATACTCCCACTACTGTTTTCTGAAAAAATCCATTTTTAATAAAACTGTGGCGAGTCTAGAACAATATTGCTATTGTTCATCCAGATGGTAGAAAATCAACCCTCGTCATAGCCTGGGTCAACCCACAAACAGCTATTACAGAAACGTGCCTTGAGTTGTCCAGTGTCTGGTTTTAATCATAAACCGGACAACTCCCCGTACCTTAACATCGTTAAGATATGAACTGTTCTATATCCAATATAGAACCAGAGGCACTGATTTAATTGAACCAGATTCAAATCATGCAGCTGTCTCCAGTGCATGTCAACTAAAATGGAAGGAGGCCGATCAGCGTTAATCAACTTAGGAATGCTTCCAATTATGAGTAACCTGAAAGAGAAGCAAGTTCTCTTTATCATAACTATCAACTGAATACCATATACAAGTATCTACATCTTCGATCACTTTGAAGAATCCCGATACTTGCTACACCTGGTTCTCTACTCTATTCAAATACCTATAACTTCTCCAAATTCGGACCCTGTGTTTCCACGAAACACCTGTCTAAAAAATAGAGAAGTCATAAGTAAACGGAATATAGTACGAGGACCATCCCCTCTGTCCTGACGGACCCTGGACAACATACAATACTCTGTATAAGTCCCTTGAGTCTGATAACTCATTCACTGTGTGTCGTAGGTTGAAAACTGTACTTATGGTTAAGAAGAATTACACCGCTGTTTAATGCTCCTTACCTAACCATCCACTGATATAGGTAAATCTCATCGACATAATTTCAAAAAGGTATATCTCACTCTATGAAAATAGACGTATAGATAAATCAATTTGAAATTGGTGCATAACAGCGGATATTCAAAACCAAATATTTGCCGACCGGCAAACAGTCCAGGTGATTTCCTCAAATATCACCGATTACAACGAATCCCGATATAATGAGGATGATCACCCAATTCCCAATAACTTACTCCCACTCATCATCTGTAAAACCATACAGATGTGAGAATCATACCTGGTAAATACATACCCTGGAGTAAGTATCTAATCGGGAAATCAGTTTTCCTTTAACAGTACACAGTGAAACTGAAACATTGAAATGTTTCGATGGGGTATCCGGGTATTCCTAGTAATGCCTCTTCCATTATCCAGATTCACAACTATAATCGTGTATTTCTTTGCCACCTCTCCAAATCCCTTTTTATGTCTTTAGTCATTACCTTCTGCACACCCCTTTAGGCCAAATGGTTTTCTTCCTTCCCTACCGTTCGGCACCAGCCTATGGTTTGGAAGAAGACTATCCAATAAGCATAATGGGTGTACTGTCCCAATCCTAGGAACACTCGCAATGCGAGAGAAGGTGAAGATAAAAGACACCTGAATAAACCTTATTCCTATTTCTCCTGAACCAGAATCCATCCCCGAACTGGAACAGGTTCCTTTCGAGTTCGTATATAACCATACGATGGAATATCCAATAAACTGTGGATCTTCGTAGTGATACGGAGTGTCCTGGAGAAATACAAAGGTGAAGTGGGAGTGGTAATGAAATACCTGGTTTGGTCGTGAATATCAGTCGCAATTTACTTTGCCCTCTTACTAATCCCTTGCTTTGTCTTAACTTAATACCTTCTGTACACCATCGTTATGCTAATTGGTTTTCTTCATTCCCTACCTGCCGGCACCAGCCTAAGGTTTGGAAGAAGACTATCCAATTTGCGTAATAGGTGTACTATCTCCTAAACCAAGGAGTACTCGCATCCTGAGAGAAGGTAAAAGGAAAAGACAACTGAATAGTGTTATCCGTTTTCTCCAGAACCTGAAACCATCCTCGAATAAATTCTTTCGAGTTCGTATCTAACCATACGATGGTTTTGTCCAATGGAAGTGGACGTTCGTAGTAATACGGGGTGTTCTGGAGAAAAGGGTAAAAGTAGGAGTGGCAATGAGGTTTGCAACTCTGATAATCCAAAAGCCAGTGTTTAAGAAGGTTCGGTCAACTTGGTCACTGAGTCATAGTCTTAGGGTCGGGTCAATGGTCGCTGCCAAAGAGAGAGAGAAAAGAAACACTCAGCGTGCACTCTAACCTAGATCAGAATGGTTACCAATTTATCTAATCTGGAAACCTCCCACTGTACCGTCAAATTCTTCTCCAAACCTGAAAGAAGAATTAGTCGGGATCACCCGAGGAGTAAATCAACTCATCAGTGGGAATCGGGATCCAACTATCATCGCATGATAACGTGACGGAATCCGCTCACGTCATCACACTCCAGAAGGTATGCGCATATCTGGCAAGTTTCAGTTCTTTTGAAACTCCCGATGTGATTTCTGCCCCATGCTCTTATGACCTTGACTAAGGCCAACAAATCATAAGTCACATGTCAAGTTCTACCCGTCATTGTCCAGGTTGATTTGAACCCACCCGTACAAGCCCTTGACTAGGGCCAACAAGGCTATACGACTGTCCCAAACCAACACATCTATCTATGCTACATATGAACACCCAACAGCTACCAAACACTGTGCCTTGACTATGGCCAACAAACACAGCTTGAATACTATTGACTATCCATATGAAACGACGGAGGGCCACGAATGGTTTCTGGCGAAAACCTTTAACGTAATGAACTTGATATCGTTGAAGGAACTGATAGCTTTAAAAAATATAGTGACGAAAACCTTCGCTAAAGAGGTCACTCCCAGTGAAGGGATCTCGGCTCTTTCCCCGTAGAATGGGGTGCAGGATATTCCAACTGAATACCACGGTGCAAAGCAAAAGTAATCGGCTATAGTGAAGTCATTGCCCTGACGCAAACTTTTTGTCCAAGGGGTCACTCCCGGTGAAGGGATCTCGGCCCTTGCCTCGTCGACTGAGGAGCAGGATATTCCAACTGAATACCACGATGCAAAACAAAAGTGAACGTCCTTGCAATAACGGCTTTTTGAAAAAGTGTTCCAACAACATCAGATTAGGTTTGTTTTTAACTTGCATTGATCCGAATCAACGCAGTCCCATCAATTGATCACACCACAAAGAACGAAAATATACTGATGTACGTATATGCCATCCGCATTCGCCACTGGGTCCCGTCATTACCCGTTAGGTTAGCTAACTAACGACAGAGCGGGAACTGGACTAGCGCGGATGCAAAACATATACAACATCTACTAATATATATACCAATATATTATATTTCGCTCAAGGCGTGAAAGAAATGCAACATCACAGAAATGTACAGCATCACAGAAACAATACAGATATCTGGGATCCCCGGGTTTCACAGAGCCGCTGAAACCCGACGTTCCCCTGGTCGTGTGGATAGCCTGTGCAATGAAATCCTAGACCCCTACGGGCGCGGCAAGTCACCCGCCAAAACCTGAAGCGAGGCAGCCCCCTTCAGCACCGTGAATGGACCACCCAGCACTTCACGGAATCCGGTAACTTGGGCACCCCTCCTGGGTCAACCTGTACCCCCTACGAGTGCGGCGAATATCCCGCCAATCCTAGAGTGAAGCCCCCTCCGTCTCAATGCCATGAGATGCGGGCTTGTTGCCCTCTAGAACCCGGCTATCCGTGCACCCCTCCGCGGGGCAATCCTAGTACAGAAAATAAAATATACATACAACGGGTACAACGACCGCAACCAGGCCGTGCCCCAAAATAATAATACAAACAGGCAGTGACGGCAGTCCACATGTCGGACGCTCGCCCCGCAATATCAAATGTACATAATACAACAAAAACTGTACTAGCATTGCATCCAGGCTATCCCCCACGACCGATCCGCAACATCACAGCAAAAACAGAACATCAACGTGAAAGTCACGTTCGCAAATCCGTCTAACCGGGCTATAGCAGTTAGACAGGATTTACCGATCAAGTGACATTCACGGTCGCAGATATAATGTAAATACTGTGAAATAATGTGTTTAAAATATCCGATCAATCAAATTTTAACAAATGGGCCCCCAAGTATTACTGTAGCAGATCAAGAAATTCTGGGCCCAATGTTATTATTCCAAAACCCCAATTTTCACCCCAGAAAGATACTGTAGAAATTTGGTGCAGCGACCCCAAAATAGTGCGGCGGAACCGCGGCCCAAAGGGGTGTTTGGCCGCGGTTCCGCGCTCCTACAGTGGAGTTAGCGCATCGAATTTTCACAGAACTCTTATATTTTCTAGTAGATCACTTTTCTGTAACCTGAAAAAATTTTCGACACCAAAAATTTTCAACAGAAAACTGATGTGAACAAAAATGTAGATTTTGGAATTTTTGATCGATCGGAAATGCAAACACATTAAACAAAGCTAGACTAAGTTAATGGCGAGGCTCTGATACCACTGTAAGTGCACGGCGGCGCCCCGGCCGTCAATCCGACGGCCAAATGCGGAAGCGGTGATAAACTTTAATTTTTCTTGAACTGGCAAACCGCCGCGCACTAATACCCGGATCGAACCATTAACTAGTCCTAGCTATCAACAAGAAGGGGAAGAGAGATATACCGACAGATCCGAGTCCTTCGGTCTTCTCGTCGTCGTCCCGATCTCCTGCGGAAGCTCCGGTCTCCACCTCGTCGCCGGAAGTACACCACATCGCCTACTTCTTTTACGGGCTCCCACCTCAATGCCGAGGCAACTCGGGCACGAAGCTGGCTAGTCGACGTGCCCAAGGTTTGCTGTAGAATATCTAGTGAGCAAGTCTCATTTGGGGTTATGGAGTTGCCTTTGGTGGAGGAATGATACTTGGGGTTTTGGAGATTGATCTTATGGGATTTTTGCAACATGAAATGAGCTAAAAACCCACCCCAAAAATCTTGGACAGCCCACTAAGGGGAGTGGCCGGCCATATCAATGAGGAAGAGAGGGAGAGTGAAAGTGTGGTGTATCAAAAGATAATGGGAGCCATCCAATAATACCAAAGGGAGAAAGAGAGAAGGCTATCATGCAAAAGGAAATGATCACCAAATCAAAACCCACACTCAACCACCTACCACCAACCTCATCATCAACAACCATGATGATTTACAAAGTCAAGCCATGATGGAAAAGAAAGAGTCAAAGTATGGGCTCCATCATGAAACCATCATGATACAAATATATGCAAAGAACACCCTCCACAAATGCCTATTTGCAACAATGCAAATAAGCCCTCCTCCACCAATCTTCGGCCAATGAACGATACAAAGGAAATTGGCCGAAACGAAAAGCAAACTGGCAACTCCAGAAAACTGGTCCCGTAATAAATTACAGGAAAACCCCGATACTGTGCATACACACCCGCATTTGTATTCCGACCGAAATACAAATGCAATGAGACAAAATCTACACTGTACTATACTAGGATCTAGCTTAAACCAAAGCCGGCTAGTAATATCTGTTCGATCCTGATCCGTGCAATACCGCACGTATCTGATCGAACCCTGCCATATATCCATACGGCCTGTAGTACAAACTGTCCGATCCTGATCCGTGCAATACCGCACGTATCTGATCGGACCTTGCCATATCTCCATACGGCCTCTACAACCTTTCGCCCGAAAGCTGAGTAACTGAGTGTGGGGGACTCTAAAGACTCGTCAACACCTTGGTTGTGGATTTAACCACTAGCACGTCAGAGGCATAAGCCAATACGTAACGGGCTACCAGGTATTGACTAAAAGGGACGTCTGTGAGCGAACTCAGCCTGACAACCCTACTGAGCCTGTCAGTGACAATATCCGTACAGTCCGGTCCGTTCGTCTATGAGTATCGCATGGCGGGCCTAGGGGGTTGGTAAAAGTCAGACCCCCAAAAGCGGTACAAGTCGTGTCGGAGTGTAGTCCAGAACACCCTGAGATACTACTGGAATACCTACCAGTAAATCTCCTTGCCTCGGCCGAGGGCTTCGTGTAATGGCTCTCCTAGACACAGCGCGACCTCACCCCCCAATACCGGGAGAGACGAACCCCTGAAGATACGCTCACTGCCTCCATGTGGCTCGGGACTGTACCCAACTAACACCTGTTTGCACGACTCCTTTGAGCCGTGGTAGGGTAGTAATCAAAGTACAGTGGGAACTCACACAAGACAAATGACGATCCCCAGGTCGATGAACTAACCTGTACACATGTCACCTGGGAACTGCCATCTGACGTCTGGTATATGACCAACTAGCATGTTCCCGGCGAGTCCTGTCCGGTGTACTCATAACCCAATGAGCACCTGTATACATCTTAGGTGATCCAACTGACACCAGTGGCTTGTGAGACCGGCCACCGCCCCTTGTCGGGGTCTCGACTGTATACACTAGTCTACTCTGGAGTATCGATGCCCTGTCTCGAAACTCACACGACTAGGGACCATTTAAGGATATGCTTATAGACCCCAGCTCCCACTTATATGATCGCCCTCATACTGCTGGTGGTCAAGCAAGAATCCTAGGGGCTCTATCAACGTGTAATAGTGACTTGTCAGGTCACCTAAAGCAGTACACGATGATAAAGGTAAACCAGATAGCATACTATCATCTCGAGTAAGACTGTCTTACCGGGATAGGTCCTCCATCAATCATTGCAATCACGTACCTGTGACCTAATAATTGACTCTGAGGGCACTATCTCCAACAACAAAAAATATTGTATATGTGATATATAATATTGTAACATGTTAGGGTTACAAATGCAACATGGTTTTAGAGTTTAAACCTAGTTATGGTTTGGATTAGGGTTAAGCTTTGGATGAGCTTTCATGAAGATTCATGAAGGTTTGACTTTTGTCTTCATCTTTTGATATTTTGTGAAGATATTTGTTAACCAAAACCAAACCCTTAACCTATGGTTTATTCTCTACAAGGGTTAAGCCTTTCATTCTTAACCCATGGTTGCAATTGTAACCACAACAATAATTCATTATTCATCACAAAAGTTTTAGCTTCTTCTTCTTCTTCTTGCTCTTGAAAAAGCTTCACCAGGTTTTATGTTTGTGATGATTAAGTGTGAGAAATTGAAAACAAAAGAGAGAAAAATTCCTACTTCATCATCCTCATCTATTCTAACCACTTAGATTAGGGTGTTCACTTCTCTAATAAGTTCATTGGTGAAGTGTAAGCTTGGGTTAGAGATTCTTCAAGGTAGATCATCTTAGATCAAGAAGACTTCAAGCAAGATGCATCATTCACCTCTTGGAGCCTCACGAGAGTCGGAGTTCTTGATGATCGTAGCGAAGGGACCTCAACACGGAGCTTATGAAACAAAGGAACGGACTACAAAGGTTGTAATCTAATCTCTTTAGTTCTTTGTATGTGATACAAACTTGTTACCCTAGAATTTCTAGTAAAGATTCATGGTATGCTTGCTTTGCACCTCTTTAAATTTTAAAGTGGCATGAGTGATGCTACCAAAGCCTAGACTAGGTGCAAGGGAAGCCCAAAACTAGGGGTGTGGGTTTGGCTGTTCATCGCGACCGTGGAATCCGTGTTTTATAGAGGCTCAAAATAAAACACGGACCTCCTAGTATATCCATTATTTCATATGTATCTTCTGCTGCGATATCTGTGATGTGATCATTTGATATGTTGAGATGGATACTGTATATAGTATATATGATATATTATATAGATGTTACTTATGTTTTACACCCGCGCTAGCCCTTCCCCGCTCTGCAGTTAGTTACCTAATCTAACGGTGCATGACGGGACATCGAGGCGAATGCGGATGGCATAAGCG
This sequence comes from Agapanthus africanus, assembly GCA_030015575.1. Classification (NCBI taxonomy): domain Eukaryota; kingdom Viridiplantae; phylum Streptophyta; class Magnoliopsida; order Asparagales; family Amaryllidaceae; genus Agapanthus; species Agapanthus africanus. The sequence continues at coordinate 352,317,817 of CM057347.1, read as the reverse complement.
TACGTCGTATTTATCTGTGATTTTTAGGTGACTTAAATGATGGGACTTCATTAATATGATTAATGAAAGATAAGAAACCTAAATGATATTGTAGAATCAAATTTTCAAAAAGGGTAGCTACAGTTATTTCTTTGCATAGTGATATATATGATATATCTTACTGTTAGTTGTATGTATGCCCTAGAGCCCATCATTGTACATGAGATGTATATGATAGTGGATGCTCGGACATATATAAGGAGGACTTTCTTGCTCGACATGATAGTACGCAATCTGGTTACTCTTTATCTTAACATGTATACTTACTGTCTCTCTGTTACATGTTGATAAAGCCCTTAGGATGTGTACTCGACTTCCAGGATTACGATGCAGATCACACTAGTAGGACCTGGGTAGTCCATGAGTACATCCTTCAATGTTCCTAGTCATGGGAATATCGAGATGGGGCATCGATATTCCAGAGTGGACTAGTGTATATCTTCTCGACCCATGTGATGGGCGATGGATGATCCCATATCCATTGGTGTTTGACATCAGAGATGGTATACGGGTTCTCAGTGGAGACTGTGTACACTGAACGGACTCGCCGAGAACTCCCAGGTGGTATTATACCTCACGTCAGATGGCAGTTCTCTGGTGACACTGGTACAGCTTAGTCTGCTGACCCGAGATCGTCATAGAGTCTTGTGTGTCTCCTACTGTGCTTTGATTTCCACCCTACCACGGCTCTACTGGGTCGTGGAAACAGGTGGTTTTTGGGTACAGTCCCGAGTCACATAGAGGCAATGAGCGATAGGAGGGGATTCGTCTTTCCCGGTATTGGGGGTTGATGTTGCGCTATGCTCGACTGTCCATAACTGGAAATCCCTGGCCAGGGTTGATGTGATTTACTGTTAAGTGTTATCAGTAGTTTCACGCTCGTTATGGACCTTACATCGGCATGACTTATCAAGCTACTGGGGTCTGACGTTTACCACCCCTAGACGAGATATGCGACATATCAGACGAACAGACCGGACTGTGCGGTAAGTGTTACTGATTGGATTTGCAGGAGTGTGAGCAGGCTTGCTCGTTGATCTTCTGATCGCTCAATACCCGGATGGACGTTACGTTTAGCAGACCGCTTGTGGGTGGCTGATATGATCACCACCTACTGCCGGCGTATTGACGAATCTTTAGAGTCCTACACAGAGGTTTCTTGGCTCAAGAGAAACGAAATAGGAGCGCATATGAGATATGCGCGCGACCGAGAATAATACCAGTATGTGATACTATATTCTGTTCTCATGATTTGTATTATCGGTCGGTTGTATGTGATATATCTGGGTTACCGAATCAAGCATTGATTCGGTATATTGATACACTAGATATTAGTCGGTAATATATGATACGACCAGATCATTAAATCAAGTGTTGATTTAATTATTTAATGTATAATTATATATTTGATATATTACTTTACATTAACTAGTATTTGTTCACTTAAGATTGATTTTCTCACTTAATGTGCACATGTTGTATATGTGATATATGTTTGTGCACTAGATTGTATCATGCTAGATGATACATGAAAACATGGGTGTGTGTGTGACATACACCATGTTTATTTATAATTGTGAGGGTTTTATTTATTTTAAGTATATCAAAATGGTGGCTTTATTTGTCATGGCTTGAAGCTTCCTGAAGCTTCAAGCATCTTTAACAAAGTCCACACACTTTGTTTTACTTAAGATATTTTTAAACCAAACCATTATATTAAACTATGGTTATGTCTCTACAAGAGTTAGTGGATTAAACTAACTCACCCATGTTTGCATTATGATAACCTTCACTTATTATTCTTTTCTCATTATTCATTTTCTTTCTTCTTCTTTTTCATCAAGAAGAAAACCTTGCTAGAATTTTTCAAGTGAAGAAATAAAGTGAGAAATCAAAATCTAAAGTGAACCTATTTCCTATTTCATCATCCTCTACTACTTGCCATTTACTTTAGGGTGTTCTCTTCACAAAGTTCATGACCCAAGTGAAGAGGGAGCTTGAGTTTGAGTCACTTTGACGTAGATCATCTTTGGCCTCGAAGTCAACGAGCTAGCCCGTTCATTTCTCTGAGGAAACCATCACTAAAGTCCGGGATCTCGATGATCGCAGTGAAGGGACGTTAACACGGAGCTTTAGAAGTGAAGGACCGGATCTACAAAGGTTGTATTTTCATTCACTTCTCTTTGTAATGTTAGATTACTACTGTGTTACCTTAGTTTTCTAGTTCGATTCGTAGTTAGATTGCTTAGCACACCCTAAAATTATTGTTGTGACATGTGTGATGCTTGCAAACCTTAGGCTAGGTGCTAAGGAATCCCAACATGGTATGAGAGCCTAACTAGAAACTTAGACGATGCTAAGTTAATACGAAAACGAAAAACCCCACAAAATACGATTTTGGAAACCCCATGAAATTGCTCTTTGGAAATTTTTTAAAAAGTGGCCTGAAAATTATTTAAGCAACTGCAGAGTGGCATTTAGGGTATTTTATGAACACAGGTGGAATACGGGGGGGGGGGGGGGATCTCGGAAAAAACCGGCGACCATGCACAATTTTCCGGTGACGCCGACCCCTTCTTCTCCTCTGCTCCTCGTATTTCACCTATGATCTTTTACTCTTAATTTGGGATTTCTTGTATTGTTTGTTTAGTCCAGATTTTCATGAGATGATAATTGTGTTATGGACTCTTTGCGGAGTATTTCCTATTCGTATTTTTAGCATTGTGTTGGTAACCTAGACCATGTTTAACACTTCGAACGAAATTCAAACTTCACCCCATGACCCCCTCTGAAATTTCCAAGTATTGGAACTTTTCTAAGTTAATTATATTCGATGTTCGTGCAAGTAACTCTATGGACCCTCTAGAAGAACATATAAACCTTAACTCGATTCTATGCCCTCGGAACCGCGGTTTGAACCTTAGGGTTTGCCGTGGTTCCGCGGTGTCATAGGTGAGGCATTGGTTTATCCCTTCTACGGCTGGATCATAGGTACTGTGGCACGTTTTGGATACTTTAACTTCGCTCAAGTGTTGAGCTCATTGGGAGTTGTGGGGATTTGTTGATTCGCTCGAAACGTTTAACATATTCTAGTATATATTATGATACAATACTTGGAATCAACAACATTTGAATTTTATAAGTCTAGCAATTTAGTCTCTTTTGATCGGTTGCCATTAGATTTTGATGCGATCAAAAGTCCTGATTCGTATGTCAAAAACTATCTATTACTGCAATCAAGAACGGCGTCGCATGAAGCTAGCCGGTAAGTACGGGTCGGTCCACAGGGATGTTGTGAATTTCCTAATCGTGCTAACGAGTTAATTCCGAAGGGTGTTCGGATTGGTTATTAAATCTAAAAACCTAATTAACCTAGGGCAATTATCTAGATCTATTCTTGCTAGGGCTAGGTTTAGGGATGGTTTGGAAATGTAAGTAAACCTCAACGCTTTCTATACCCGAACGAAGATCTATGAGGAGTTATGGTAATTATCAATAAAGGGGATTAGATCCATTCGGGAAGGTGTTCCTTCCTCTAGGTTCTTGACCTTCCTTTAGAGATCCTTACCCTAACCTCCATGGAAAACGCGCGCAACCGGGCCTTTACACTATGGTGTCATCGTTACCTCGAGGGGTAGGATGCCGTAGGGCGCGGTGTATGCGTGTATGCATGGAGTCCTATTGTAAATATTTGGTGGGTAAGAAAGGGATGAGAGATCTCATCTCTCAAAATCCTTCCCAAAGCTAAACCCTAAACAAGTTCCTAGGGCATGAAATTAAATCTACCTAGGGCAAAGAATTAAAATCTAAACTAGGGCGAGAAATTAAATCTACTTACAGATGCATCCCTCCAATCATCCATGCAGGGTTGTCAGATCTGAATTTCTGAATGGAAAGGAAACACCGATGCTCTCCAAAAAGAGATCTGAAATTTATTATTAAAAGGAGGCATAAAGAGTTACAATGATTAGAGTTCTATTTATAGGAAATAGAAACCCTAGGTTACATTTTGAACCGCATGTCTAAATTTACAAATATAGCCCTAGAAAGACCAGTCAACGCCGACACTGCATTTTGGTAAAAAATATTTTGCATATGGGCCCTATATGGCCGCGGAACCGCGGCCCGAGGCATGGTTTGGCTGCGGTTCCGCGGCCAAACAATGGAGTTGGCCCATGTGCTCTTCTGGGCAGGCTCTGGTTGTCTTGGGCTTCCTGTATATATATATCTTTTTCTATTTGGGCCTCTAGGTTGGTTCCAGATCTTCAGTGAACAATTTGCAATGGATTTTTAACCGTTTGCTTTGAGTCGATGTCTTGAATCTTGCTTTGTGAATTGTTCCTTATGTAGGCTTGATCAAGATTCCCTGTTTGTTGGTTAAAGTCCACATTTTCATCGTCTTTATATCGTTTGCACTGTTTTCTGTCCAAGAACCTGTAACCTGTAACATGTAGCAGACATGCGTCAAAAGCACCTGTTTATTTATAAAAAGAATAAGAATGGGGAATATAATAATGCAATATTATAGTGTGAACAAATACCCCCAAACTTATCTTTTGCTCGTCCTCGAGCAAACTTAATTTTATTCACTAAAATCCTAACCGCACTTTCGCAGGGAAACGCGATTGCACTGAGCACGTGCAACAAGCCGTTAAACCTCTAGGTGTCCTTAGTAGGAGGAGTGTTGTCTCCTAAGGGTTTTCAGCGGATACTACCCATAAAATCCTATCAATTCGGCCCATTAACTTTTGTTCTCCAATTAGGTTTTCTAACTAAGAATTCTATTATCATCGACCCGCAAATTATCCACTCATATTCTTCACACTTCCTCATTATTTAACTTAAGATTATATATGTTTTATAGACTTACCTAGCTTTCGGCATTTCTTAAGTTTTCCTTCTAGGGTTCCATCTCCACTTAGGAATTTCTATCAACTTTACTAAAGATATAAGTTCTATTCTTCACTCCTTTCTCTCATCTAAACTCCAATCACATATCCCCACGTGTGTGTAAATATCACCCCTACACTTGGAAATTCAAATCAAGCAATCGTACTCTCGTCCATTGTCCAAAACACTTATTAATTAGTGAATTTTTAATTGAATTTCGCTTACACATCCTTCATGCGACCGTTAATACTTCTTGAGGTACCAACAACCGATTACAAGATGCGTTAGCACTTTAAAGCGTATTTCCTAGTTTTGCAACACCCAAGGCTTTAGCAGTGACTCCCAAACTAGTTGGTCTAAGGCACTAGGTGATGAAACACCCTCGCTAAATATTTTTCTATTTTTCCAGCCTTAAGTAATCACAAAAACCAGTGTCCATTTTTTTATTCTTTATTCACACTTTTTTTCCTTTTATTTTCATTGTACTAAGGACTTTAGACAAGAGCATTTCAAGGTCTCTTCTACTATTCCAAGTTTCAAGGTGCGTGATTGTGCATTTTGTAGGGTATACGTTTTCAGAATCTAGACTTAAACTAGGAATTATTTTTCAAACTTATACTCTAATAAGAACATCAATACTCTTCCCTTGTTTCGACTTAACCCAAGAAGTGAACCCAAAATTTGCCTATTTCTAAATAAACTACAAAGGCATATACTTTCTACCGTTAAACTTTAAGGAATGTTATTTTTTAGGGTTTCTAATTTACTAAGTCTAAGATCTAGTTGTTCCTAGCCAGTTAACCTATTTTTCAAACTCAAATCAAATATGGCCAAAATTGAATACAATTATTTTTATAATTTTTTGAAATTTTCCAATTTTTATGGGTTTTCAAATAAATATGCAAATGCAAAAATATGTACAAATGAATGCGAAGGAAGAAGACGTACCGAGCATACCCCTAAACTTGAACTTGACAGTGTCCTCACTGTCATACTAAACCAAGAGGGTCAAAATGTCGGCACTCCCCTGTTTATTTATTTACATTTTTTTTATTGTTTTGAATTTTTTTTAATTTTTTATAGAAAAAGAAAACAAAAAATATATACATATATACAACAAGGTTCCCCCTAAACTTAAGCTTGGCCTTACAGAAGCCAAAGGTTAGCACCAACCATTCAAAAATCTTATCGTGGTAATGGTATAGTTGGTGCAAGAATGGGGTGTGGAGGAAAGAAATGAGAAACACGGGAGACCGTGTGGAAAGAAGAATGGTAGAATATGGTCTCGGTGGGGGAGAAGAAGGGCGGAAAGGAGAAAGAAGGGTCGCGCGATCTTGAGGGTGTAAATCGAGTGAGTAAATTAGCGCAATTTGTGATGACCGATGTGTTAAAAGCGATTGCGCTAACCTATCAACCCGTCGTGAAATGGGGTCAAATCCCTCAAGATTAGCAAGAAAACATGGGTACGCCGAACTTGGTATTGGAGATGAAGGCGTAACGGTCTCTTGTACGGTCGAAACGATAGGAAGGAGGGAGGGTGATATAACAGTCAAAGGTTCAGGAGGCTGAATTGGAAAATCCGACACATTAAACAAAAATGGTTCAACCTCAATATTATCCTCAAAACTCTCCTCAATATTATCCTTATAATTTTCCTCAAAATTCAACTCATCCATGCCATTATCATCAAAGTCAAGACGCATATGAGATTCGGGAGAAACATTTAATAACTCGGGATGATGATTTGAACATAAAATCTCAATTAAATCGACAGGTTCATCATCCGAAATATTCCCGGCGTCTATATTCTCAATCAAGTGAAAATCAATTTTCTTAGACACCTCATCAAAAGCATGGATATCTATTGATTTAGGTTCTAGATGGGAGGTGTAAAGATCGAAAGGATTAGGTGCGGTTTCACTCGAAAGGGGTTCCTCACAATTTGGCAAATCAAACACTACAAAATCACACAACTCATTTTTATTTTGAACTTGTGAATCATTTAGGACATTCGATGGAAAACTGGAGTTGTGGGCTTCAATTGGGTAAAGGTAGGTTTGATTTGGAAATCCTCTCTCATTCTCACTCTGTCCAACCGCCTCCTTATACATTGAAAAATTTTGAGCTAGCGGGAAACTAGCTACCGGTTCAGCAGGTTGCATAAGAGCGGCTACGGACGCTTCCACATTCCTAGTCATTTTATTTGTTGCTGCAATGTACGCCTCCAACGACTCTTCCAAACTAGACTTAGGTGGTGAAGGGGTTTCGGTAAAAGCTTCAAAATTGGTTGGATATGTGAAACTCCCTAATGGCTGTGTAGAAACAGTGTCTAGTGAGGGTGGAAAGGTCGGGTAAGACTGGTAGGAAGTGGGTGGTTGGACAGGGGTAGGGTCAACATGTGGATAAAAAGGTGAAAAGTCGTGTGGATCCCTAGAACTAGATGAGTGGAGAGGGGTGAAAGATCGACTGCGAGATTGAGCAATATGCTCAGCAATGGACATCGTCTTAGGAGTGACAGAAGGACTTAAAGAAGTGGTATCAACATATGTAGGTGGTAAAGGTTGACTTGGTTGATACAAAGTGGGTTGAAAAGTCAAACTATTTCTCCTAGACGCCTCTATTTGATCTTTCAAAGATATTTTTGGTAAGGAGGGATCGTCTTTAAATTGACCGAACAAATTGACATACGACGCAAAATTAGGTTCAGGATACCAAAGTTCGGCTAATGATTTATTATGTGGGGTACCCATGTTAGAAGAAAGGGTGAAAAGGAAGAAGGTTGGGTGGTGCAAGGATTTATTTGCGGCTAAAAAATTTTGCAAGTTTCTATAAAATATTTTTCCTTTTTATTTTCATTCTTTTTCTTTTTATTTGGAAAAATTTTGTTGCAAAAAGATTTTAGAGAAAAGATATGCAACAGCAAAATATTTTATAGAAAAGATATGCAACAGCAAAATATTACTTGCAATCAATTTTATTTCAAGCGGGGCGCAAAAATCCTGCACAAGACTGTTATATGGAAGGGAATATATTTTTAAGGTGCACAAAATCCTGCAGGCATTTTTCAGAAAATATATTTCAAAAATTACAGAGGAGGAACCAGAGAAGCTTACAGAGGAAATTTCCTGCACTGAGGACACTAGGTAGCCGCGGAATCGCGGTCTTAGGCGGCTTGGCGCGGCGGAAGCGCGGCGGCTGAAGCGGCGCAGCTCCCGAGATTTGACCAGATGACCGCGGAAGGGCGGCAGGAGGCTGCTAATGCAGTGGAATCGCGGTGGACTGGGCGGTTCTGAACTGGAGAATTTTTCTGTTGTTCTGTTTCTGGACTTCTCCTCTGTTCTGATCTTCACTTTTCTGTTTTGCTTTCTGGAAATTTCCAGATCCGTCTTTGTTTGTAAATCCTGCAAAATTCAAACAACAAAGTACCATTTCCAAGAATAACAATTGATATATTTTTATAATTTTTGTGTTTTTCAGATTTTTATGATTTTTTTTAATTTTAAGATTAACCCGAAATCGCAAAAAGGAAAGTTCTACGCCATCCCCGGCAACGACGCCATTTGATTCGTATGTCAAAAACTATCTATTACCGCAATCAAGAACGGCGTCGCATGAAGCTAGCCGGTGAGTACGGGTCGGTCCACAGGGATGTTGTGAATTTCCTAATCGCGCTAACGAGTTAATTCCGAAGGGTGTTCGGATTGGTTATTAAATCTAAAAACCTAATTAACCTAGGGCAATTATCTAGATCTATTCTTGCTAGGGCAAGGTTTAGGGATGGTTTGGAAATGCAAGTAAACCTTAACGCTTTCTATACCCGAATGAAGATCTATGAGGAGTTATGGTAATTATCAATAAAGGGGATTAGATCCATTCGGGAAGGTGTTCCTTCCTCTAGGTTCTTGTCCTTCCTTTAGAGATCCTTACCCTAACCTCCATGGAAAACGCGCGCAACCGGGCCTTTACACTACGGTGTCATCGTTACCTCGAGGGGTAGGATGCCGTAGGGCGCGGTGTGTGCGTGTATGCATGGAGTCCTATTGTAAATATTTGGTGGGTAAGAAAGGGATAAGAGATCTCATTTCTCAAAATCCTTCCCAAAGCTAAACCCTAAACAAGTTCCTAGGGCATGAAATTAAATCTACCTAGGGCAAAGAATTGAAATCTAAACTAGGGCGAGAAATTAAATAGGTTTGTCAGATCTGAATTTCTGAATGGAAAAGAAAACACCGATGCTCTCCAAAAGAGTTCTGGAATTTATTATTAAAACGAGGCATAAAGAGTTACAATGATTAGAGTTCTATTTATAGGAAATAGAAACCCTAGGTTACATTTTGATCCGCATGTCTAAATTTACAAATATAGCCCTAGAAAGACCAGTCAACGCCGACACTGCATTTTGGTAAAAAATATTTTGCATATGGGCCTTATATGGCCGCGGAACCGCGGCCCGAGGCATGGTTTAGCCGCGGTTCCGTGGCCAAACAATGGAGTTGGCCCATGTGCTCTTCTGGGCAGGCTCTAGTTGTCTTGGGCTTCCTGTATATATATATCTTTTTCCATTTGGGCCTCTAGGTTGGTTCCAGATCTTCAGTGAACAATTTGCAATGGATTTTTAACCGTTCACTTTGAGTCGATGTCTTGAATCTTGCTTTGTGAATTGTTCCTTATGTAGGCTTGATCAAGATTCCCTGTTTGTTGGTTAAAGTCCACATTTTCATCGTCTTTACATCGTTTGCACTATTTTCTGTCCAAGAACCTGTAACCTGTAATATGTAGCAGACATGCGTCAAAAGCACCTGTTTATTTATAAAAAGAATAAGAATGGGGAATATAATAATGCAATATTATGGTGTGAACAAGTCCTTCGCAATCACTTCGTGTATTCGGATACTTGCCGGGTAACATTACTAGATAGCCACGCCCCATAACCCCGACCAAGTGACTGTAGGAGAACTCTGTTGCTAAAAAGCATCCGTCCGGGTGCTCGCGGCCGCGGTGTTCCTCCTAAGTGCACTTCGTTGTCGGTATCGGGGGTGCGGCCGTCTACTAAAGTTTCCGGCGAGCATTCGATCAGAATGTCGGGAATCTTGTTGAATTGCCCGACTAATTATTGGAAAGGGTTTTCAATATCGAGACTAAAATACGGGGTTTATAATTGTTAGGTATGCGATGTCTAAGGAATTCATTTGTTAGGCAAGAAATCCGCAATATGAGATATTACGGGTTTATGATGTCTAAGGTTGTTGCGGATTCCAACTGTTGTAGTTTTCATTTTCTTTTCTGCGACCGTAAGTGTAATATGTGTAGTATCGCCAGTTTCGTTGCTATACGTCAACGACAATTGGGATACGCATATTTACTTACGTTGATGACATGTGATGTTATATGTTGCTGGATATGTTATATTGGATCGTCGTGTTTGAATAGCTGGGTTTTTTTATGTGAGATGAGTGTTTTTCATTTTCATTCATGTAAAAACTTGTATGTAATATTCTTTTATTTGGGGCACTTCCGGGTTGAGGAAGATGTCACCGTTGATGTATATTATTTACTTTTCCGCATTAAGATAGACCCAAGGTGGGGAGCACGGGTAACCGGGTTCTAGGGTTCAGTGGGAGACCATCTCAAGGAGTCGAGTCCGGGTCTCCTAACTCTAGAATTCGTAGGGTTGCTTGCCGCTCTCGTAGGGGTCTAGGGGTGTGGGTTTGGCTATTCATCACGCCCGTGGAATTCGTGTTTTATATAGGCTCAAAATAATACACAGACATCCTAGTATATCCAATATTTCATATGTTGTTTTCTGCTGCGTTATCTGTGATGTGATCATGTGATATGTTTAGATAGATACTGTATATAATATATATGATATATTATATAGACGTTGCTTATGTTTTACACCCGCGCCAGCCCTGCCCCGCTCTGCCGTTAGTTACCTAACCTAACGGTGCATGACGGGACATTGAGGCGAATGCGGATGGCATAAGCGTACGTTGTATTTATCTGTGATGTTTAGGTAACTTAAATGATGGGACATTCATTAATGAGATTAATGAAAGAAAATAAACCTAAAATATGTTGTGGAATCAAATTTCAAAAATTAGGTAGCTCTAGTTGTTGCTTTGCATAGCGGTATTCCTTATAGAATATCCAGCACCTCATTCGATAAGGAAAGAGCCGAGATCCCTTCACCGGGAGTGACCTCTTTAGCAATAATTAGCAGATGCTACAACCTTCGGTTTGTCTTTTGATTGCTTTTCTAGTTCTTGCTTTGCATAGTGGTATTGTGAATATCCTACACCTCATTCGACGAGGAAAGAGCCGTGATCCCTTCACCGGGAATGACCTTTTTAGCGAAACTAGCAAAAGCCTCAAAAACACTCCATTTAAAACCATTTGATTCTACAACGAGATCAAGTTCAAAGCGTTAAAGGTTTTTTTAAAAAACCATCCGCAACCCTCCGTCATTTTAGGAAGTAGAGTACTTAGTATTCGTGCTACGTTTGTCGACCATAGCCGAGGCGTAGTGTGTGGTAGCTAAGTGATGTCTTCCTACACAGCATATGATGCGATTAGTTAGAACAGTCATGTAACTTTGTCGACCTTAGCCAAGGGTCATATGGGTGGGTCTAATTAATCACGAAATGACGGGTAGAACTTGACTAGTGCTTATGATTTGTTGACCATAGCCAAGGTCATAGGTGCTAGGGGTAAAAACCATTATCGGGAGTTTCAAGTGTTGAAATTTGCAATGAGATTGCATACCTTCTATATGATAGTTGGATCCTAATACCCATTGCGAGTAATTGTTAATCCTGAGAGAGTTTTGCGCTTTACAATTAGCCGATCAAGTAGGTGTTTAGAAAGGTGTCAACGGGGTTACGCCCTTGGGAAAACGAAGTTTATTTTAATTAGGTCCGTGCGAAAGCACGGGGAACCTCCCTCAAAGTACCGGCACTGGCCTGGCTGAAAGATTGGCGAACTTGTAGGGTGTAATTAATCCCAGCTAGTCTTTCCTTTTAAGGTTTGAAGGAAGATTTGATAAAAACAGTTGGAGCCATCCTGATTAGATAAAATATATAGTTAATCTAATCTTGTAAGAGCGCACGCTGGGTGTTTTCTTCTCTCTCTCCAGGTAGCGACCATGTCACGCCTTAATCAAGATAATAATATGGATGTATTGACCGAACTCACTTGTTATACTGAGCCGGGGAACGTTGGTCCCGCTCCAACTTATAATTGTTATAAGACCGAGCAGGAAATAGGGGAATATCAGGATTCCCATGCCGCCCAAATGAAGAAAGTGCATGATGATGCATCTTCTTCGGGTGTGTTCATTACAAAGAACTGTTTCTCAGTATCCTCTACATCCTGGGTATTTGATACAGGATCAGGATCCCAGATATGTAATCTGTTACATGGGCTATAGATAGGTAGAGAACTGAGAACGGGTGATAATTTTCAAAAGTTGAAAACGGTGCAATTGTTGCAGCCAAGGTGTTGGCAGTTATCACCCTGTATTACCAAATACATTGATTCTGAACGAATCCTATTAGATACCGAACCTGATATACAACATCATATCAATCTCTTTATTTAGTAAAGAAGGATATAATTTTGTATTGTTGGATAATGTTTTGAACATTTCCTATATCAAGAGTTGATCGGTTCAGGCACGTTATCTAAAAGCATATACATTCTAAATCAAACCACAGTTCTTAACGTACAGAACACACACAAGAGGAAGAGTTCAGAAATGAACGAATCCATCTTGAGGCATTATAGACTAGGTCATATCAATGCGACCCGACTAGCTAAGTTACATTTAGATGCATATTTAAATCAGTTTGAATTTACATCTTGTGAAACTTGCCAGTCATGTCACAAAGATAAGACGACCATAGCTATGTTTACTTGAAATAGAGAAATGGTTAGTGAACTCTTGGGACTAATACATGATGATGTATGAAGGGCCCCAGTCTACATATGCCAGGACCGGTTCTTTGTACTTCCTTACATTCACTGATGATCTCTTAAGATTCGGACACATGTTCCTGTTGAAACACATGTCTGAAACTTTTGAGAAATTCAAAGAATATAAGATAGAAGTAGAGAACCAACACAGGTATAAGTATTATGTCTTTTGATGTGATCAGGGAGAAGAATACTTAGGCATCTTAAGATCCTGGACTATTCTAAAGGAGAATGAGATTCTCTCTCAGCATTACTCCTCCGTATACACCACAGCACAACGGTGTATCGGGGCGGAGCAATCACACCCTATTAGATATGGTGTGCTCTATGATGAGTATTACTGAGTTACCTATTTCCTTTTAGAGAGTTATGCACTTGAGGAAGCTGCATACTTATTGAATTGGGTTCCAATCAAATCAGTGCCTACCACTCCATATGAGATATGGTATGGGAAGAGCCCATCTCTTAAGCAAGTTAAGATTTGGGGTTGTCCAGTCTATGTCTAAAAACAAAATACGGACAAGATCGAGGCAAGGTCAGTTCTGTAGAACTGGAAGAAGTTCCAGCTATACAAACTGAAGCTGATGATTTGGTAGAACCAAAGGATTCAATAGTCCCCGACGAACCTCAGCCTCTCCGCCGATCTGGTAGGGTTCCTCATCCGCCTGAGAGATACTTCGGTTTCTCGGTGACAGTGGGAGCGAGGATTGCATCATGAGATGATGACCCAACTAGTTTCGAGCAGGCCATCAAGAGTGGGGACTCTGTAAGAATGGATGGATGCTAAGCGATCTGAGATGGAATCCATGTACACCAACAAAGTATGGACTTTGGATGCTATATCTGAAGGGTTAAATCCCCATCAGGAGCAAGTATATCTTGAGAAGATTACTTGGTGTAGATGGAAAAGTTGAGACTTTCAATGCTAGACAAGTTAAAGGTTTTCGTCATCGACCACGCGTGGATAATGATGAAACCTTTTCTAGTGGCTATGCTTAAGTCCATCCGGCTCCTTCTTGCCACTGCTACATACCATGAATACGATATCTGGTAGTTGGGTGTCATTATTGCTTTTCTAAATATTGATTTAGAAGAGAGCGTCTATAAGTACACAGCCAGAGGGCTTCGTAGACAGTGGGAGCAACGGAAACGTGTGCAAGATACTTTATGGGATAAAGCAGGCATCGCGGAGTTGGAACATCTGTTTTGATGTAGTAGTCAAAGTGTTTGACTTCATCAAAATAATAGATGAACCTTGTATATACAAAAAAGGTAGTAGAGAGTATGATGGCCATCCTCGTACTGTACGTGGATGACATACTCTTGATAGAAAAAGAGTTTCCTATGCTACGTACGGTCAATCTCCTCTTATCACAAGAATTCTCTATATAGGATCTATGTGATACCTCTTAAATCCTGGGTTTTGGATCTATGAGATAGATCTAAATGGATGTTAGGATTCTCACTAGGTGTAGTGAGATGGTATCAATCGATCCTGGGGAGAATCACTGGATAGCTTCCAGGGTGGTAAGGAGGACTGAATGTCAGTCACATGCATTGTCTTTACCCTTAGTGGAGGGACGGTATGTTGAAAGAGTTCCAAGCTAGATGCCGTGGCAAATTAGACGATAAAGGCTAATGACATCGCTAACAAAGATACTACCAAAGGGGCAGTTTGGGTGTATATTAGTTCATGAGATGAACTAGGTTCCTACCATTGTGTGACAATGGAAGTGTGGCTTTGGCCCAGGAACCCCAGTCCCATCAGTGACCCAGACATATTACAAGGAAGTATCACCTGATCATGGAGATTGTTGATCTCCAGGGAGATCAAGGTTAGGAGAGTAGACTCAGAGGAAAACATGGTGGATCAACTCACAAAGGCCTTCTCCCAGAGAAAGACTTTTATGGGATGGTTGAGTATGAGATACTACGACCACTGCTATAAGATGGCCCTAGTGGAAGTGGGAGACTATTAGTTGTATGTATGCCCTAGAGGCCATCATTGTACATGAGATGTATATGATAGTGGATGCTGGGACATATATAGGGAGGACTTTCTTGCTCGACATGATAGTACGCTATCTGGTTGCTCTTTATCTTAACATGTATACTTACTGTCTCTCTGTTACATATTGATAAAGCCCTTAGGATGTGTACTCGACTTCCAGGATTACGATGCAGATCATACTAGTGGGACCCGGGTAGTCCATGAGTACATCATTCAATGTTCCTAGTCGTGGGAATATCGAGACGGGGCATCGATATTCCAGAGTAGACTAGCGTATATCTTCTCGACCCATGTGATGGGCGATGGATGACCCAAATCCATTGGTGTTTGACATCAGAGATGGTATACGGGTGCTCAGTGGAGACTGGGTACACTGAACGGACTCGTCGAGAACTCCCAGGTAGAATTATACCTCACGTCAGATGGCAGTTCTCTGGTGACACTGGTACAGCTTAGTCTGTTGACCCGAGATCATCATAGAGTCTTGTGTGTCTCCCACCGTGCTTTGATGTCCACCCTACCACGTCTCTACTGAGTCGTGCAAACAGGTGGTTCTTGGGTACAGTCCCGAGTCACATGGAGGCAATGAGCGATAGGAGGGGATTCGTCTCTCCCGGTATTGGGGGTTGATGTTGTGCTATGCTCGACTGGCCATAACTGGAAATCCCTGGCCTGGGTTGATGTGATTTACTGGTAAGTGTTATCAGTAGTTTCACTCTCGTTATGGACCTTACATTGGCATGACTTATCAAGCTACCGGGGTCTGACGTTTACCACCCCTAGGCGAGATATGCGACATATTAGACGAACAGATCGGACTGTGCGGTAAGTGTTACTGATTGGATTCACAGGAGTGTGAGCAGGCTTGCTTGTTGATCTTCTGATCGCTTAATACCCGGGTGGCCGTTACGTTTAGCAGACCGCTTACGGCTTGTGAGTGGCTGATATGATCACCACCTACTACCGGCGTATTGACGAGTCTTTAGAGTCCTACACAGAGGTTTCCTGGCTCAAGAGAAATGAAATATGAGCGCATATGAGATATGCGCGGGACCGAGAATAATACCAGTATGTGATACTATATTCTATTCTTGCGATTTGTATCATCGGTCGGTTGTATGCGATATAGCCAGGTTACCGAATCAAGTGTTGATTCGATATATTGATACACTGGATATTAGTCGGTAATATGCGATATGACCGAATCATTTAATCAAGTGTTGATTTAATTATTTAATGTATAATTATATATTTGATGTATTACTTTACATTAACTAGTATTTGTTCACTTAAGATTGATTTTCTCACTTAATGTGCACATGTTGTATATGTAATATATGTTTGTGCACTAGATTATATCATGCTTGATGATACATGAAAACATGGGTGGGTGTGTGACATACACCATTTTTATTTATAATTGTGAGGGTTTTATTTATTTTAAGTATTTCAAAATGGTGGCTTTATTTGTCATGGCTTGAAGCTTCATGAAGCTTCAAGCATCTTTGACAAAGTCCACACACTTTGTTTTACTTAAGATATTTTTAAACCAAACCATTATATTAAACCATGGTTATGTCTCTACAAGAATTAGTGGATTAAATTAACTCACCCATGGTTGCATTATGATAATCTTCACTTATTATTCTTTTCTCATTATTCATTTTCTTTCTTCTTCTTCTTCTTCATCAAGAAGAAAACCTTGCTAGAATTTTTCAAGTGAAGAAATAAAGTGAGAAATCAAAATCTAAAGTGAACCCATTTCCTATTTCATCATCCTCTACTACTTGACATTTAGTTTAGGGTATTCTCTTCATAAAGTTCATGACCCAAGTGAAGGGGGAGCTTGAGTTTGAGTCACTTCGACGTAGATCATCTTCGGCCTCCAAGTCAACGAGCTAGCACGTTCATTTTTCCGAGGAAACCATCACTAGAGTCCGGGATCTCGATGATCGCAGCGAAGGGACGTCAACACGGAGCTTTAGAAGTGAAGGACCGGATCTACAAAGGTTGTATTTTCATTCACTTCTCTTTGTAATGTTAGATTACTACTGTGTTACCCTAGTTTTCTAGTTCGATTCGTAGTTAGATTGCTTAGCACACCCTAAAATTATTGTTGTGGCATGTGTGATACTTGCAAACCCTAGGCTAGGTGCTAAGGAATCCCAACACCCGCACCTTATTTGATGAGGAAAGAGCCGAGATCCCTTCACCGGAAGTGACCTCTTTAGCAAAAACTGGCAGTTGCTACAACACACGGTTTGTCTTTTGATTGCTTTTGGAGTTTTGCTTTGCATAGTGATATATATGATATATCCCGTACCTTATTCGATGAGGAAAAAGCCGATATCCCTTCACCGGGAATGACCTCTTTAGCAAAACTAATGAAAGCATAAAAAACACTCCTTTTCAAAATTCACTTGTTTCTACAACGATATCAAGTTCATTACGCAGTAGGTTTTCAGAAAAACCTGTCGTAGGCCTCCGACATTTCAGATAAGTAATATATAGTATTCGTGCTACATTTGTTGGCTTTCGTCAAGGTGTAGTGTGCGGTAGCTATTTACTACTTATCTACTGCATATGATGCGATTAGATTAGGGTAGTCGTACTGCTTTGTTAGCTTTCGTCAAGGGTCGTGCGGGTGGGTTTAATTCAATCAAGAAATGTACGGGTTGAACTTGACTAGCAAACTATGGTTTGTTGGCTTTCGTCAAGGTCATAGCACGTTAGGGGCAAAATATTATCGGGAATTTCAAGAGTTGAAATTTGCAATGAGATTGCAGACCTTATATGAGATAGTTGGATCCCGATACCCACTGCGAATAATTGTTACTGTAAGTCGATGCTATGCACCCCGCGAAATCACGGGGAGGTGGAAGGTGTATAAAACGATAATTTTAGCATCATAACACCGAATTAAAGCCTAAATCGTAATCTAAACCGTATCTAGCAAAAAAAGAGAGAGATATAAATCAAGTACAGAAAATATACCTCAAGTGACCTGGTCCTTCTTCTCCTTATCTCGCTGTCCTCCTCACCTGCATGAACTCCTCGAGGTGATACGGATGTCGTCTCCTCGTCGGCTTGCTCGAATCCTAGATGATCCACCCGAACGTTTGTGCGCCAAGCTTTTCTTCTAAACCGAAGAAACTAGATCAAGTAGTTTGCTAAACTAAATGACCTAGGATGTGTAGATGATGAAGATGGATTGTGTAGTCTATATTAGCTCAAGGTTACTCAACTCATGAGTGTTCTTGAGCTTGAGGGGATTGAAGATGGAGAGAAGAAATGATATGTCTTATGAGAATAAAGAAGGTTAGGGTTTTTCTTTTCTTGTTCTAATTTAAACGATCTCTAATAATGAATTAGAAAAACTAATTCAAAACTAGAAAAAAGGTTCAAAGGTCAAACAAATGACTCATGGGTCAATTGACCAACATGTGTCCTTAAAACCCATGTCCTTATTCATGCATAATACACATCATTTCCTAATTACCTAAAATGTATTAATCATTTAAAAACTAAATAATTAATACAATTAGGTTATGCCATCTACAAATACATTTTGTACAAATTACGAAAACGCCCCTCGTCCGTATATACATACCTGTATTCGTATTCCGGAAAAATATGAATACCGAATACGACAATCCATCAGTACAATACTAGGATCCGGCTTAAACCAAAGCCCACTAGTATTGTCCATCCGACTCATCATGCGTGCACGAGTGTACGCACGTGATCGAACCCTTTCGTAAAACCATACGATGTCTACACAATTTGCCCGATGTAGGGAAACGTTCTGGATGGGACTCTAGAGACTCGACTCTACGTTGGCAGTGGGTTTAACCACAGACCACAAGCGGTACTAGCTGTACGTAACGGTCCCAAGGTATTGTTGATAAGAAAGCCGATGAGCATAACTCACCCAAACTCCTACTGAGTCTGTATATGACAATCTCCGTACAGTTCGGTCTGTTCGTCTGAGAGTATCGCATGGCGGGCCTAGGGGCGGTAAACGTCAGTCCCCTAATAGCGGTACAAGTCGTATCGGTGTGTAGCCCATAACACCCTGAGATAACACTGGAAATGCTACCAGTAAATCTCGCTTGCCCTGGCTAGGGACTTTGTGTAATAGCTCTCCTAGACACAGCGTGATATCAACCCCCAATACCGGGAGAGACGAATCTTGTCTAACCGTCACTGCCTCCAAGTGCTTTGGGACTGCACCCAACTGCTACCTGTTTGCATGACTCATTTGAGCCGTGGTAGGGTAGCAATCTAAGAACAGTGGGAACACACTCGAGGCGAAGTGACAGTGTCAAGTCAACGGACTAAGCTGTACTCATGTCACATGGGAACTGATAACTGATGATAGGTATAGTACTAACCAACAATTCCCGATGAGTCCTATCCAGTGTACTCATAACGTAACAAGCACCCGCATACTATCTCAAGTACGGCGTATTAATGGCTGTGGGACAGACCATCTCCCCTACTGGGATGAGAAGCGCATACGCTAGTCTACTCCGGAGTATCGATGCCCTATCTCGATAATCCAACGACTAAGGACCTGTATAAGGATGTGCTTATAGATTACCCAGCCCCCACTAGTGTGACTGCCATCACAACGCTGGTAATCAAGCAAAGATCCTAAGGGCTCCACTAATGTGTATAGGCGATATGCTAAAAGAAACACATGCACACATTAAAGTAGAAACAAACCAAGTAGCATACTACCATTTCGAGCAAGATTGTCTATACAACTATGAATATCCCAAGATTCCATCAATTAATATACAAACTAGTATGATACAGTAATGACCTCCAGGGCATATACACTAACAATCTCCCACTTGCACTAAGGTCATGTACTGGCGTATCGAAGACCTATCATCTCGATCAGCCGCTTGAACTGAGTCTGGGGTATGGCCTGCGTGAATGGATCTGCAGTGTTATCTTCTGTAGCAACCCTCCGAACCTCGATCTCCCGGCGATCCACGATCTCCCTAATCAGGTGATACCGCCTCAAGATGTGTCTGGATTTCTGATGGGACCTGTGTTCCTTCGCTAAAGCTATAGCCCCGTTGTTGTCACAATACAGAGATATTGGATCAACAATGGATGGAACCACCTGAAGTTCTGTTAAGAACTTCCTCATCCAGACGGCTTCTTTTGCGGCATCAGATGCAGCGATATATTCCGCCTCCATCGTCGAGTCAGCAATGGTTTCTTGTTTGGAACTCTTCCAACACACCGCCCCTCCATTGAGGGTAAAGACATAACCTGACATGGATTTGGAGTCATCCTTGTCACTCTGGAAGCTGGAGTCAGCGAAGGCCTCCATCTGGAGGTCTTTTCCACCGTAAACCAAAAACATGTCCTTAGTCTTTCTCAGGTACTTCAGAATGTTCTTTACCGCTATCCAGTGCTTCTCCCCAGGGTTTGACTGATACCGGCTTACCACACTCAGTGCATAAGCTATATCTGGTCTGGTACACAACATCGCATACATTATAGAGCCTACCGCAGAGGCGTAGGGTATAATAGACATGTGATCCCTTTCCAAATCAGTCTTGGGAGACATCTCTTTGGAGAGGGTGATCCCGTGACAAGCCGGTAAATTACCGCGCTTGGAATCTTTTGATACTGAATCTTTTCAGTATGGTGTCGATGTACCTAGACTGTGAAAGTCCTAATATCCTTTTGAACCTATCACGAAGGATCTGGATCCCCAGAATGTAAGAGGCATCACCCAGGTCTTTCATGGAGAACCTGTGTGACAAGAACCCTTTAACAAATTGCAGTATAGGAATGTCATTTCCTATCAAGAGAATGTCATTCACGTATAAAATGAGGAATACGACAGTTCGTGCTACAATTTTACTACAGATGCATGGTTCATCTGGATTTTTGATAAAGCCAAATTCTTTGACTGTCTCATCAAAACAGATGTTCCAACTCCGCGATGCCTGCTTTAGTCCATAAATGGACTTAAGCAACTTGCACACTTTCCTGCTGCTCCCACTCTGAATGAAACCCTCTGGCTGGTCCATATAGACACACTCTTCTAAATGTCCATTTAGAAAAGCGGTCTTTACATCCATCTGCCAAATCTCATAATCGTGGAAGGCAGCAATGGCAAGAAGGATCCGAATGGATTTGAGCATAGCCACTGGAGAAAAGGTTTCGTCATAGTCCAAACCAGGTCTTTGACGAAAACCCTTTGCAACAAGTCTAGCCTTATAGGTCTCAACCTGTCCATCTACACCAATCTTCCTTCTGAAGATCCACTTGCAGCCTACGGGTTTTACCCCTTCTGGAGCAATGTCCAAAGTCCATACTTTGTTGGTGTACATGAACTCCATTTCGGTCCGCATTGCATCCAGCCATTTTACCGAGTCAGTGCTCTGAATGGCCTGCTGGAAGCTAGTAGGCTCATCATTATCAATGATACAATCCTCTCTATCCCCGTCTATGAGAAAACCGTAGTATCTCTCGGGCGGATGAGACTGCCTACTACTTCTGCGGAGTGGCGCAGGAATGTCCTGTTCTTTCGAACCTTCTGGTTCTACTAAGCTTTCAGTAATAGCTTGTGGTTCTGGAACTTCTTCCAGTTCTATTGCGCTCCCACTTAATTCTTTTTCTAAGAACTGATGTTCCAGAAAGTGGGCATGACGAAAGACAAAAACCTTTTGTTCTTCTGCGTAATAGAAAAGATATCCCCTGGAGTTCTTTGGGTATCCCACAAACTTGCACTATACTGAGCGTGCCTCGAGTTTGTCCGCATGCTGCTTTTTGATAAAAGCTGGACATCCCTAAATCTTCAGATATTGAAGATAGGGTTTCTTCCCACTCCACATCTGATATGGTGTGGTAGGCATAGTCTTAGTTGGAACTCGGTTCAAAAGATATGCAGCTGATTCTAGTGCATATCCCCAGAAAGATCGCGGTAACTCAGCGTTACTCATCATGGAGCGTACCATATCCAATAGGGTTCGGTTCCGTCTCTCCGATACACCGTTATGTTGTGGAGTGTATGGAGGAGTAAGCTGAGAGAGAATTCCATTCTCTTTTAGGTAATCCAGGAACTCGGCAATCAAGTATTCACCACCTCGATCAGATCTCAGTGTCTTGATACTTTTGCCTGTTTGTTTTTCTACTTCATTCTTGTATTCCTGGAATTTTTCAAAGGCTTCAGATTTATGCTTCATTAAGAAGACATGCCCGAACCTTGAAAAATCATCCGTAAAAGTAATGAAGTAAGAATAACCACTTCGCGCATGTGTAGACATTGGACCACATACATCGCTGTGTATAAGTCCCAAGAGCTCGCTCGCTCTTACTCCATGCCCAGTGAACGGAGTCTTTGTCATCTATCCTTTGAGACATGATTGACAAGTTGCATATGATTGATATTCGAACGGATCCAAATATCCTTCCTTATGCAACTTAGTTAACCTTGTCTCATTGATGTGACCCAGTCTACAATGCCATAAGAAAGCATGATTTATTTCTGGAGACTTTCTTTTGTGTGTATTCTGGACATTGAAAATCTGTGGTTGGTTCAATACGTATATACCGTTGCTTAATGTACCCGACCCAATCAGAACATGATTAAGGTGAATGTTTACAACATCGCTTACAAATGCAAAATCATAACCTTCTTTAGAAATTAAAGATACAGATATGATATTACAAGTCGCACTGGGTACAAAATAACAGTCACGCAAAACCATAACATGTCCATCTGACAATCCCAAGTGATAGTCCCCCACGGACTCAGCATCCATGCCGGCTCCGTTTGCAACTCTGAGGGTCATATCACCTGCCTTCAAAACCCTACGCTTTCTCAGTGCCTACAAATAGTTACAGATATGAGATCCTGATCCAGTATCCAATACCCAGGAAGTAGAGTTTACTAATAGACAGTTTTCAATAACATACACACCTGAAGCCGAAGCCACAACTTGCTTCGGGTCCTGGTTCTTGGCCTTCCAAGCCCTGCAATCTTTCTTCCAGTGTCCTTTCTTATGAAAATAAAAGCACTCTTCCTTCCCCACAAGCTGTCCCGCTACTTTTTCTACCTTTGCCTTTCCTTTGGCTTCTATTTTACTGACACCGCCCCTTGGTTTGGTGGGGTTCTTCTTTTTCTTTCCCTTAGCTTTCGCCTTGAACCTAGAAGAGGAAGGTCCTCCAACAGACAAAGTGGATGTTTCCCTTACTTTCTGTAAAGTGCCCTCTGCACTCCTCAACATGTTGAGGAGTTCCGAAAGTTCAACTTCCTTTCCTTGCATGTTGAAGTTCAGGATAAACTGGGCGTAAGTGGAAGGAAGGGACTGGAGAATCAAGTCAGTGTAGAGCTCGTTCTCTAACGTGGTCCCGAGGTCTGCGAGTTCTTTAATGCAGCCAATCGTCTTAAGCACGTGTTCTACTACAGATGATCTGACGGCCAATCTCGCCGAAAATAACTTTTTCGAGACTTCGTATCTGGCGATACAGGATTGCTCTCCATATAGTTCCTTAGTATGGAGAAATATGGATTCAAGGTCCATATTCTCGTGCCTCCTTTGATGTTCATTGTCCATAGAGGCAAGTACGAGGCACTTGGCCTTCACGCAATCAATCTCCTAAGTCTTACGGATTTCCTTATCCGCGATGCTGGATTGAGGTCCTGGGACAGGGGGAGCTTTGGTGGTAAGGAGATACCTCAACTTGTCATAAGTGATTGCCATTTTGACATTCCTGAGCCAATCTTTATAGTTTGGCCCTGTCAGTATATTTTTATCTAGTAGTAACTTAAGTCCGGTCATGATGTTCGGTCGCTGCAATTAGGAGAGAGAGAAGAAACACTTTAGCATGATGCTCTTTCAAGTTTAGAGTGGTTTTTAGTTTGTCTAAACAGGATGGCTCTCACTGTTTCTCGAATCCTTCCTCAAACCAAAAAAGAAGAATTAGTCGGGATCAATCTCACCGTACAATACTTGCTTAACCGTTCAGCCAGGCCAGTGTTGGTACTTCGAGGGAGGTTTTACGACGCTTTCGCGAAGTTTCTTAATTAAATAACCTCTTTTCCCTGTGGGCGTAGCCCCACTAACACCTTTCTAGACACCTACTTGGTTTATAGCATTGATCGTTAAGTGAGAAGGTTTCCTGAGGAGTAGCATATACTCACAGTAAGATCGGGATCCAAATATCATCGTGTGATAAAGCTGAAGGAATCCTACCAGAATCATCACACTCCAAATGGTATGCAGCACTAGCAAGTTTCAGTTTCTTTAGAAACTCCCGATGTGGATTTTTGTCCTATGCTCTTATGACCTTGACGTAGGCCAAAATATCATAAGTCACATGTCAAGTTCTACCCATCATTTACCAGGTTAATTTGAACCCACCCGTACATACCCTTGGCGTAGGCCAAAATGGCAGTACGACTGTCTCAAACCAATGCATCTATCTATGCAACAAATAAATATCCGGCAGCTACCAATCGCTATGCCTTGGCGTAGGTTAAAATACATAGCTTGAATACTAACGAATATTTAACTGAAATGATGGAGGGCTACGAATGGTTTTGCCGAAACCGTGAACGTAGTGAACTTGATATAATCGAAGGAACCTGATAGCTTTTAAAAGGAGTGGTTTAAGCTCAGCGTTTAAAAGTTGTTTTGAAAAGAAACTGAGTGGTTTTGAAATTGTTCCAACGATTTTAACTTTGGTTTGTTTTCTTTGTATTAAGTAATGCGTCCCATCAATTAATCCTACCATTGCAGAAAACAACGAAAATATAACGTACGCTTATGCCATCCGCATTCTCCACGGGGCCCCGTCATCACCCGTTAGGTTACTTAACTAACGACAGAGCGGGGGCTGGGCTAGCGCAGATGCAAAACATAAGCAACGCCTACTAGATATCATATATAGATATATACATTCGTCAGATGCAATGATAGCCATTCTAGATCACAGATGAACACATTGGATATGTTAGGAATCCGCATTTCGTTCGAGCCTGCTACGAAAAACGGATTACACGGTCGCGATGAATAGCCAAACCCCACCCTAGACCCCTACGGGTGCGGCAAACTATCCGCCAAATACCCGAAGTGAAGCAACCTCTCTCAACAACGTGAGTAGGCCACTCGGCACTTCAAAGTACCCGGTAGTTTGTGCACCCCTCCTTAGGTCTATCCTAGGAGCAAAAACAGTAAAAGAAATAATATACAATGGCGGCTACAACCTCATCCCGGATGTGCGGCCATAAAAATAATATTACATCAATTACATATTATATCAAATGAAAGATAAAGAAACTCTCATCTCACAAACCCCGGCTATTCATCCGCGACAATCTAACAAGTTCATATACACAATCCAACATTACAGATCACAGATATGTACAACCCCCACTAATCGACGTATAGCGATTAGTCGACGTTTAGTACACATATCACAATACAGAAGAACCAATTAGCTAAGTACAATAGGAATTCGATCGAAATATATTTTCCGTATCTACCCCAAATCCAAAACAGCACTCAGAAACATACTGGGTAGAAACCAGATATTCCAAAAATCATAATCCCAAAATTAAGATATTACAGAAAAACTCCGAGTTGAATCGGCCATGACTCGGCTGCGGATCCGCCGCATAAGAACGATTCTGCCGCGGATCCACGGTGTCCTTGGCGATTCAGAGACTCAAATTTCTTGTGTAATATAAGAAAACCCTGCTTGTATTTTTCATGATACTGAAATAATTTTACAGAAAGTTTTGAAAATCGACAGAAACTGGGGTTTTCAGTATTTAGTTTTCCGGTTTTTCCGACGATCAAAGTTCTATTACTTGCTAATCTGGTAGATTTGGTTTAGTTGGCTCTGATACCACTGTAAGTCGATGCTATGCACCTCGCGAAATCGCGGGGAGGAGGAAGGTGTATAAAACGATAATTTTAGCATCATAACACCGACTTAAAGCCTAAATCGTAATCTAAACTGTATCTAGCAAAAACAAAAGAGATATAAATCAAGTATAGAAAATATACCTCAAGTGACCTGGTCCTTCTTTTCCTTATCTCGCTGTCCTCCTCACCTGCACGAACTCCTCGAGGTGATACGGATGTCGTCTCCTCATCGGCTTGCTCGAATCCTAAATGATCCACCCGAACGTTTGTGCACCAAGCTTTTCTTCTAAACCGAAGAAACTAGATCAAGTGGTTTGCTAAACTAAATGACCTAGGATGTGTAGATGATGAAGATGGATTTTTTAGTCTATATTAGCTCAAGGTTACTCAACTCATGAGTGTTCTTGAGGTTGAGGGGATTGAAGATGGAGAGAAGAAATGATATGTCTTATAAGAATGAAGAAGGTTAGGGTTTTTCTTTTCTTGTTCTAATCTGAACTATCTCCAATAATGAATTAGAAAAACTAATTCAAAACTAGAAAAAAGGTTCAAAGGTCAAACAAATGACTCATGGGTCAATTGACCAACATGTGTTCTTAAAACCCATGTCCTTATTCTTGCAAAATACACATCATTTCCTAATTACCTAAAATGTATTAATCATTTAAAAAATAAATAATTAATACAATTAGGTTATGCCATCTACAAATACATTTTATACAAATTACGAAAACGCCCCTCGTCCATATATACATACCTGTATTTGTATTCCGGAAAAATACGAATACCGAATACGACAATCCATCAGTACAATACTAGGATCCGGTTTAAACCAAAGCCCACTAGTATTGTCCGTCCGACTCATCGTGCATGTACGAGTGTACGCACGTGATCGAACCCTTTTGTAAAACCATACGATGTCTACACGTTTTGCCCGATGCAGGGAAACGCTCTGTATGGGACTCTAGAGACTCGACTCTACGCTGGCAGTGGGTTTAACCACAGACCGCAAACGGTACTAGCTGTACGTAACGGTCCCCAGGTATTGTCGATAAGAAAGCCGATGAGCATAACTCACCCGAACTCCTACTGAGTCTGTATATGACAATCTCCGTACAATCCGGTCTGTTCGTCTTAGAGTATCGTATGGTGGGCCTAGGGGGCGGTAAACGTCAGTCCCCTAATAGCGGTACAAGTCGTATCGGTGTGTAGCCCATAACACCCTGAGATAACACTGGAAATGCTACCAGTAAATCTCGCTTGCCCTGGCCAGGGACTTTGTGTAATGGCTCTCCTAGACACAGCGCGACATCAACCCCCAATACCGGGAGAGACGAATCCTGTCTAACTGTCACTGGAAATGCTACCTGTTTGCACGACTCATTTGAGCCGTGGTAGGGTAGCAATCTAAGAACAGTGGGAACACACTCGAAACGAAGTGACAGTGTCAAGTCAGCGGACTAAGCTCTACTCATGTCACCTGGGAACTGATAACTGACAATAGGTATAGTACCAACCAACAGTTCCCGACGAGTCCTGTCCAGTGTACTCGTAACCTAACGAGCACCCGTATACTATCTCAAGTACGGCATACTAATGGCTGTGGGACAGACCATCTCCCCTACTGGGATGAGAAGCGCATACGCTAATCTACTCCGGAGTATCGATGGCCCGTCTCGATAATCCAACGACTAGGGACCTGTATAAGGATGTGCTTATAGATTACCCAGCCCCCACTAGTGTGACTGCCATCACAACGCTGGTAATCAAGCAAAGATCCTAAGGGCTCCACTAATGTGTATAGGCGATATGCGAAAAGAAACACATGCACACATTAAAGTAGAAACAAACCAAGTAGCATACTACCATTTCGAGCAAGATTGTCTATACAACTGTGAAAATCCCAAGCTTCCATCAAGTAATATACAAACTAGTATGATACAGTAATGGCCTCTAAGGCATATACACTAACAGTTACTCCCGGGAGAGTTTTACACAGGACAATTAGCCGATCAAGTAGGTGTCTAGAAAGGTGTCAACGGGGTTACGCCTCTGGGAAAACGAGGTTTATTTTAATTAGGTCCGTGCGAAAGCACGGGGAACCTCCCTCAAAGTACCGACACTGGCCTGGCTGAAAGATTGGTGAAATTATAGGGTGTAATTAATCCCGGCTAGTCTTTTCTTTTAGGGTTTGAAGGAATATTTGATAAAAACAGTGGGAGCTATCCTGATTAGATAAAATAATAACCAATCTGATCTTGCAAGAGCATACACTAAAGTGTTTTCTTCTCTCTTTCTAGGTAGCGACCATATCATACCTTAATCAAGATAATAATATGGATGTATTGACCGAACCCGCATGTTATACTGTGCTGGGGAACGTTGGTTCCGTTCTTATAAGACTGAACAGGATATAGGGGAATACCAGGATTCCCATGCCACCCGAATGAAGAAAGTACATGTTGATGCATTTTCTTTGTGTGTGTTCGTTACAGAGAACTATTTGTCCATTTGCTCTACGTCCTGGGTATTAGATACCGGGTCAGGATTCCATATATGTAATCAGTTACATGGGATGAGAAAAGGTAGAGAACTTGGAGAAGGTGATAAAGACATATGGGTTGGAAATGTTGCAATTGTTGCAGCTAAAACCTGTTGGATATAGTGCCCTCAAAGTCAATTATTGGATCACAGGTACGTGATTGCAATGATTGAGGAGGACCTATACCGGTAGGACAGTCTTACTCGAGATGATAGTATGCTATCTGGTTTGCCTTTATTAGTTGTGTATAGGTTCAGCTGACTGATTACGATTACACTTTGATAGAGCCCTTAGGATCTTGCTTGACTACCAACAATATGAGAGCGATCATATAAGTGAGAATTGGGTGGTCTATAAGCATTTCCTTAATAGTGGTCCCTAGTCGTGGGAGTTTCGAGACAGGGCATCGATATTCCGGAGTAGACTAGTGTATACAGTCGAGACCCCGACGAGGGGCGGTGGCCGGTCTCACAAGCCACTGGTGTCAGATGGATCACCTAAGATGTATACAGGTGCTCATTGGGTTATGAATACACCGGACAAGACTAGCCGGGAACGTGCTAGTTGGTATTATACATATCGTCAGATAGCAGTTCCCTGGTGTCATGTGTACAGGTTAGTTCATCGACCTGAGGTCGTCATTTGTCTCGTGTGAGTTCCCAATGTTCTTTGATTTCTACCCTACCACGGCTCAAAGGAGCGTGCAAACAGGTAGCTTTTGGGTACAGTCCCGATCTACATGGAGGCACGTGAGCGGATCGGCAGGGGATTCGTCTCTCCCGGTATTGGTGGTGGAGGTTGCGCTGTGTCTAGAAAAGCCATTACACCAAGTCCTTGGCCAAGGCAGGTGAGATTTACTGGTAGGTACTCCAGTAGTATCTCAGGGTGTTCAGGGCCTGTTCGACACGACTTATACAGCTATTGGGGTCTGACGTTACTAGCCCCCTAGGCCGGATATGCGATACTCATAGACGAACGGACCAGACTGTATATACATGGTCACTGTTAGGCTCAGTAGGGTTTCTGGATGAGTTCGCTCATCGGCCTCCCTTGAGGTCAGTCCATGGGCTGCCGTTACGCACAGCTAGTGCCGCTGACGGCTTGTGGTTAAACCTACTGCCAGGGTACTGACGAGTCATTAGAGTTCCCCACAGATAGTTTCCCAAGTTCGGGCGAAACGTTGTAGAGGCCGTATGGTTTTATGGCAGGGTTCGGAAAATGCACGTGCGTTTACGCACGTGTTATTTTTTCGGCAGATAATACTGGTAGGCTTTGGTTTAAGCCGGATTCATGTATTGTACAGAGTAGATATAATATCTTTGTCTCAGTTGCATTTGTATTCGGTTGTAATACAAATGCGGGTATATTTATACAGTTACGGAGTTATCCTGAAATTCGTTTCGGGATCACTTTTGGAAGTTGCCAGTTTCCAGTTTTCTATCAGCCGTATTTAATATTTGGTTAAATACGGATTTATCTTTTCTTGAGATGAGTGTGGAAGCTTCTAGAAGGTTCTAGAAGTGGTGAGGTGTTTAGTGAGTCATGGTTGCATTTAATGATTCTATTAATGCTTGATGACTAGGTTAATGATTCATCATTTCATTAAGTGTGTTCACACTTTGTGTTCACACTAGAGATATTTTCTTATTGTCACCTCCCCCTCTCCTACACTCACCCCCCCACCTCTATATATTGTGGCCGGCCCCCTCCTTGGTGCCCATGAGATTTTTCACTCTCACTTGTTTGGAAAAAAGATGATAGGTTTCGGTGTATGGAATTTCACAGCTCATTTCATTCCATCACCCGATTCCCATGGCAACTTCATTTACCGTTCGTCCATGGTTTTGGACGAAGCGAGACAAAGTCTTCTACTCATTCTCTACTTCATTCTTGGTCGTCTCTTTTGGCAAACTTGACGACCGAGTTGCCTCGAGTCAGAGGCGGGAGCCCGTTTAAAGATCTGATGACGTGGTGCCACCTGGACGAGGAGATCGGAGATCGACGAGATCGGAGCAGCCGCAACGGAGCATGGGATGATGGTTAAAGAACGAAGGACTCGGATCGTTCGGTATAACCTTTCTTCCCTCTTTGTAGATTGTTAGTTTAGCGTTAATGGCAGATCCGGGTTATAGTATGCGATAGCGCCAGTTATAAAAGTTTTTGTTCCGCATTTTGGCGTCTGAAAGACTGCCGGGGCGCTACCGTAGACTTACATGGTATCAGAGCCACGCCATTAAGCTTTACTAACTTGTGCTAACACGTTTAAAAGATCGATCGAATGGATTTTCAAAAACTACAATTTTCAAGTCTAAAGTTTCTGTTGAATTTAAATCTGGTCTAAAAATTATTTTGAGGATCTCAGAAAATCAAGCAGGCTTTTTAAAGGACACAGAAGAAATTCGACCCACTGATCCGACCGTATGGCCGCGGAACCGCCGCCAAAGCCATGCTTTGGCCGCGGAACCGCGGCCATCTAGGTGAATCATTGGGCCATCTTTCTTCTGTGGATTCTACTTGGGAAATTGTGGTTTCTGGAACTGTTCATTTGGGCCCAGTGTTTTTTACTGTACAGCAGATTTGCGTGGGGCCCACTTCGGGAAATTTAGTCGATCGAAATTTAAACGTGTTAGTTTACAGTGCTTACATTATATCTCCGACCGGGAATGTCATTTGATCGATAAACCGCGTCTGATTGCTATAGTTCTTTTAGACGGGTTTGCGAACGTGACATTCGCGTTGATGTTCTGTGTTGTGCTGTGATGTTGCGGATTTGTCGTGGTGGATAGCAGTGTGCAATGGTAGTGCAGTTTGGGTTTATTTGTACATTTGATATTGCGGGGCGAGCGTCCAACATGTGGACTGCCGTCACTGCCTGTTGTATAATATTCTTTTAGGGCACGACCAGGTTGCGGTCGATGTACCTGTTGTACTATTTTTCCATTTCTGTACTAGGTTTTACCCCGCGACGGAGTGCACGGATAGCCCGGTTCTGGGGGGCAACGGGTCCGCATCTCATGGCTTTGAGAGGCAGAGGGGCCTCACTCTAGAATTGGCAGACTATTCGCCGCACTCGTAGGGGGTACAGGTTGACCCAAGGAGGGGTGCTCAAGCTACCGGATTCCGTGAAGTGCCGGGTGGTCCATTCACTTTGCTGTAAGGGGCTGCCTCGCTTCAGGTTTTGGCGGGTAACTTGCCACACCCGTAGGGGTCTAGGTTTCATTGCACAGGCTATCCACACGACAGGGGAACGTCGGGTTTCAGCAGCGGCTCTGTGAAACCCGGGGATCCCAGATTATCTGTATTGTTCTGTGATGCTTATTACTTTTCTGTAATGTTGCATATTATCACGCCTGGAGCGATTATTGTATATTGGTTTATATACTATTAGATGTTGTATATGTTTTACACCCGCGCTAGTTCAGTCCCCGCTCTGTCGTTAGTTAAGTAACCTAACGGGTGATGACGGGACCCAGTGACGAATGCGGATGGCATATACGTACATTTTATTTTCGTTCTTTTCTGGTGTGATTATTGATGGGACTGTGATTGATGTGAAAATTTGTGTTTGTAGTTTAACCGCAATCAATAACGGTGTCGCGTGTAGCTAGACCGAGATGAGTACGGGTCGTCCTCTGGGAAACGTGGAACCTTTTACTTTTACTTTAGATGTGTTGAGAAAGAGAGGAGAGATAAAGAATTTTATAGAATGGTTTCTAGATCTACGTTAAACAAGAATGTAAAATATAGATCTAGATTATTTTAAAGATGTAGTTAATATAATAAGAGGGCTTGTAGGGTTCGTTAGGATTTAGTAGTTATGGACGATTAATTAAAAGTTACCCTTTTTATCCATTAATAGATTTAGAACTAGAACGACGGTGATGCGTGTAGATTAGGGTTTCTGGAGGGAAAAGGAATCCCACTCTTAACCCTTATCTCGACACGGAACTCCGTTCATATCTAGCCTTTACCAAAACAATCATTAATCTAATCTCTAATCGCGGTCGGAACTAGCAAAGAATTGCTAGCGCGCCCGATTAGGATGTTAATGATTCTTTTGATAAAGTTCCTAAACTTTATAGGACTTAAAAAAGGTTTAGTTATTTTCATCATCCATTAGCCTACCCTAATCCTACGAACCCTAACAAGCGGAGAATTACTCGCGCATGTTGGGAGAAGAAGATGAAAAGACAGAGAGGGAAAACATAATGTAAAATGCAAAAGAATTAAATAAAACAACTACCTTTATTAATCAACTTGAACAATCTACACTTTGATTCCTTAGAAAATGATTACAAAGACTAGTTTTCTTCTCGATCTCTTCCAAGGAGGTAGACGAACAGTTGATGATCAGCCTGGATGCGTGAGCCGTCTTGGACTTCGTGATCTCTTCGGCTTGATACCTTTTCCAAGAGGCTCTCGGTGCCTTTTTATAGTGAAAACCCAGAATCTTATTGTTGAAAACTTGGTAAAATTCAGCAAAGAATAATGCCCCAAAATCTTGCACTCTAACCTCCTCAAATTGCGGCGGATCCGCGGCCCCAGGGTGGGTTTGGCCGCGGATCCGCGCTCAAGGGTAGGGATCATTTGATTCTTTTTCTTGGGCTTTCATCTGGTGACATGTGGCAATCCTAGGCATCTTCAGAATCTGAAAATCTTTTCTCTGTTGCTTCCAGACTTGGTCTCCAAGTTTGCTTCTTAATTTGGCAAGATTTCTTCAACAAATTGATTTGTTTGTTAAATCCTTCATAACAACTTGGAAATATTCTGCACAACAACTCAAATAAGATTTTAGTAGACTTTGTTCTACTAGGATTAGATCAATAATATTATTTGCATACATTTTCCTACCAAATGATAATTAAAATATATTAACACATGGAAAATAATGTTTTTACACATAAACCCTCATATGTATAATATATTATAATATAGTCCTTTTTTTAATATGAAAATGGTAGGAAAAATGTAATACAAGTGTGCAGTTTTATCAACTGAACAAATACCCCCAAACTTATCTTTGATCGTCCCGAGCAAACTAGTTTATTCAAGAGGAGAAAAAGAAATAAGAAAACTAAGCACACTTTCGTAGGCAGACACGATTGCACTGAGCACGTGCAACAAGCCGTTAAACCTCTAGGTGTCCCTAGTAGGAGGAGTGTTGTCTCCTGAGGGTTTTCAGCGGATTACACCCACAAAATCCAATAACAAAAGAAAGATGGTGAAATTTACATATAAAGACAAGAACCGTAAAAGAAATACTTTGAAAAGAAGAGTTTCCAACTATACTAGCTTTTCAGTTGTCATGAGCCCTATCTTAATAGCCATGAAAAAATGTTAGAAATCACATCATCTCTCAATAAAACATCGTCATTATTCTTCATTCCTACCTTTCATCCAAACATTGATCATATAACCCCACGTGTGTGTAAATAACATCCCTACACTCGGAGAATTCAATTCAAGCTATCATACTCTTGTCCATCTACCTCAGTACTTTATGAATACTTAGGTTTGCTCACACCTTTTCATGCGACCGCTAATACTTCTTGAGGTACTAACCGACCGATTACTTAAGTGCTTGCTGATTTGATGATAGTATTTTCCTTGTCTTGCACCACCTAAGGCTTAGCAGTGACTCCCAGACCAGTTGGCCTTAGGGCACTAGGTGAAGAGGCACCCTCGCTATATTTTTTTTATTGCTGCCTTGGCGATACAAAACCAGTGTTCATTTTTTTTCTTTTCACCATTTTTATACTTCCTTCATACTTTGGTTTTTAGACAAGAGCATTTCAAGGTATCCTCTACTATCCCGAGTTTCAAGACGTGTGTAGGTGCATATTGTAGGGTATCAACATTCAAATGTTTGGCTTCCAGAATAGAAACTATTTTTCAGACTTATTTTTATCCTCAGATTAGTGACTTCCTTCATCTTACTAACCCTTGGGACAACAGCTCATAACTACTTATTACTACTTCGTATAAGAAAACTTCTAATTTTATTGGTTTTCTTAAACTATTCCTATCTTTTGGATGTAATGTTTCACTTTCTACTCTTTTGTTATAAAAGAAAATTTTTGAAATTTTTTTTTTTTTTTTGAAAATATTGTGCTTATGCAAAATATGATGCAAATTGATGTGTAAATAAGCACAAACCTCCCCCAAACCTGTTTACAGCAGTGTCCTCACTGATGTCATCTGTTAAGCTCAAAAACCTGTAGACTTGGGAAGAAATTATTAATGGGGGCAAGAATATATGAAAGTGAAAATCCTCCCCCAAACTTATTTTTGGCTCACAAATTTGAGGACAAAAGTTATGATCAAGGGCCAAAAATATATCCCCCCTCAAACATGAGTTAGACAATACGAAGCATTTTAAGAGGGGGTGAGTCATTTGGTCAAAGTAAGACTTTACAAAGACCAAAAGTCAACACCAACCATTCAAAGATTTTATCAATATATCGTATAGGTTGGTGGAAGAATGTGTTGTATCGAGTCAAGGAAAAGTGGGGAAGGGATAAGAGGTGGTCAGGAAAGGGTTTGAATTTAGAGAAAAGAAAGAATGAGGAGGAATGCGAATGATTAGGAAGAAGGAATGGTGACGGTTCAACCTCTATAGGTGGAGATTGATCAATCACAAAATCCGTATTGTTTAAAAATTCAAGTTCGTCAGCAAAAAGTTCTTCAAAACTTTTATCAATGGTGTGATTGAACATTTTGCTGTCAAAGAGTTTTGTGCCAGAATTTATTCTACTTGATTCATAAAAAATCACTGAGGTAGAGGACTCGAAAAACTCATCTACCTCTTTTTCAAAAATATCCAAATCAAGTTGAATTTCCGGTATTACTGAACTTGAATTAACGGATTGTGATTTATCAAAACTCACTGAAACTATAGGAACAGAAGAAGAACCGGAGAAAGTAGAAGGTGAAATGGGTAAACAAATTGGTATGTCGAGTGTTGCTGAACCAGATGTGGAAGATGGAGGTTGTATTTCGGTCTGATCTTCGGATATACCATTATCATCAACTTCAAGACATATTTGGGATTCGGGAAGAATTAAAGGCTCAAGATGATGACCATAAGGAAGTGAAAGGGTTTGATGAATTGGTGGGCCAAAATCATCCAAAATTTCGGGTTCATCAATCAAAATATCCCCAATGTCAATCACCTCATTCAAGTGAAGTTTAAAATTCTCAAACTCCTCATCAAAAGTATGGTTTTCAATCAGTTTTGGTTCAAGAGTGGAGGTGTAGAGATCACAAGGGTTGGGTATGGTTTCACTTGAAAGGGACCCTTCACAGTTGGGTAAATCAAACACTACAAAGTCACACAACTTATCAGTCATTCTATTTGGTGTACTTGATGAATCTATGAAACTGGAGTTGTGGATTTCAGTTTGGAGGTACAGTTCTGTCTTACTACCCAAATCCTTCATAATTTGGTTCGACATTTCCATAAATTTTTCTAATGTCTGCTCCAGACTAGTCTTGGGCTGATAAGGGGTTTCAGTATAAGATTGAAATTCCTGTGGATAATTAAAACTCCCAAATGACTGATTAGAAGAACTGTCTAGAGTAGGTGGAAAAGTCGGATTGGATTGATAGGAATAGAATGGTTGCGGAACTTGGGTAGGAGTAGGATCAATATTATGATAAGAAGAATATTGATATGGGTTGGTTGGTTCGCTATTTTCAACAGACATCTTATATGCCACAAACCGCATATCAAACTCTTCTCCGGACAGTGGTGGTGATGGTTGATATTGGTCTGGGTTGAAACTTTGGCCTCTAGACCTAGCTATGTGCTCAGCAATGGACATTCGTCTAGGGGCTTCCTCACTCTGGGTATGAACTGAAACAGGTGTAGGATTAGGATATGGTTGATAAGACCTAGACTGAGGTGGCCAACTGTTTCTTCCCGCTTGTTCTATATGATCTCTTAAGGACATGGAAGAGCCGGACGGTATACCGAAGGGATTTCGAAAACAAGAGATATCTGGTTGTGGGCAGCAAAACTCGGCAAGTGTTCTTCTATTTAGGTCACCCATTATAAGAAGAGAAGAAGGGGGAAGGGATAAAAAGGAGAGAAAGTAATTGGTTTGTTTTGAAAAATGACGGATTTAGACAAATCACAAAAAATGCACAACCCTAGAACTATGGTTACCTAGGTCCAGTCTCTAGACCGCTCCTAGACTTCCAAAGGACAAGCCGCAGGATAAATCCTCTACCGCCTCCGTACTACCCTTGTAGCCAGGTAAGTGCTAGGTAAGTGGGAAGGAACCACGTCGTGGGCCTAATTAAAAACCACTAGCCTTTGTCACACTTGCCTAGACACTACAAAAGTAATGCGGATAAACGATAGATTACCCACGACCTTCCTCTGTCCTTATTGAGCGCGACAGTCCTTAGAGTCTGGTCTAGATATTTTTTAAATTAATGAAGGGTTGATCTATATGCTCGGTTTGTGATTTGTGGGGCTTAGGAAGGGTGATGAAATCCCCACCTAATCTTGATTTGGTCCTTGCCCCTTAAAGATCCGTATTAAAATATGCAAAAAAAAACTGAAAAACAAAACTTTGCAAAAAGATTTTTGAGCGGCGATATTTTGCAAAGAATCCTGCAGAAAATCGATTTTATTGGATTTTAGAGGAGAGAGAAGGGAGTTAGAATCTTACCAGAGAAGTGTGAACCCTAGATCTCCTGTTTCCTCAAGTCCGTGACTCCAGATTTCCTCGCAAAAATTCACACAATAATCGTTAAATATACAATTTGCAGTTTTGTTTTAATAATGATATGACTCGTCGAAGAATTCAACACAAATAGTAAAAATAAAAAATTACGCACGTTTCCCCGGCAACGGCGCCATTTGATTGATGTGAAAATTTGTGTTTGTAGTTTAACCGCAATCAATAACGGTGTCGCGTGTAGCTAGACCGAGATGAGTACGGGTCGTCCTCTGGGAAACGTGGAACCTTTTACTTTTACTTTAGATGTGTTGAGAAAGAGAGGAGGGATAAAGAATTTTATAGAATGGTTTCTAGATCTACGTTAAACAAGAATGTAAAATATAGATCTAGATTATTTTAAAGATGTAGTTAATATAATAAGAGGGCTTGTAGGGTTCGTTAGGATTTAGTAGTTATGGACGATTAATTAAAAGTTACCCTTTTTATCCATTAATAGATTTAGAACTAGAACGACGGTGATGCGTGTAGATTAGGGTTTCTGGAGGGAAAAGGAATCCCACTCTTAACCCTTATCTCGACACGGAACTCCGTTCATATCTAGCCTTTACCAAAACAATCATTAATCTAATCTCTAATCGCGGTCGGAACTAGCAAAGAATTGCTAGCGCGCCCGATTAGGATGTTAATGATTCTTTTGATAAAGTTCCTAAACTTTATAGGACTTAAAAAAGGTTTAGTTATTTTCATCATCCATTAGCCTACCCTAATCCTACGAACCCTAACAAGCGGAGAATTACTCGCGCATGTTGGGAGAAGAAGATGAAAAGACAGAGAGGGAAAACATAATGTAAAATGCAAAAGAATTAAATAAAACAACTACCTTTATTAATCAACTTGAACAATCTACACTTTGATTCCTTAGAAAATGATTACAAAGACTAGTTTGCTTCTCGATCTCTTCCAAGAAGGTAGACGAACAGTTGATGATCAGCCTGGATGCGTGAGCCGTCTTGGACTTCGTGATCTCTTCGGCTTGATACCTTTTCCAAGAGGCTCTCGGTGCCTTTTTATAGTGAAAACCCAGAATCTTATTGTTGAAAACTTGGTAAAATTCAGCAAAGAATAATGCCCCAAAATCTTGCACTCTAACCTCCTCAAATTGCGGCGGATCCGCGGCCCCAGGGTGGGTTTGGCCGCGGATCCGCGCTCAAGGGTAGGGATCATTTGATTCTTTTTCTTGGGCTTTCATCTGGTGACATGTGGCAATCCTAGGCATCTTCAGAATCTGAAAATCTTTTCTCTGTTGCTTCCAGACTTGGTCTCCAAGTTTGCTTCTTAATTTGGCAAGATTTCTTCAACAAATTGATTTGTTTGTTAAATCCTTCATAACAACTTGGAAATATTCTGCACAACAACTCAAATAAGATTTTAGTAGACTTTGTTCTACTAGGATTAGATCAATAATATTATTTGCATACATTTTCCTACCAAATGATAATTAAAATATATTAACACATGGAAAATAATGTTTTTACACATAAACCCTCATATGTATAATATATTATAATATAGTCCTTTTTTTAATATGAAAATGGTAGGAAAAATGTAATACAAGTGTGCAGTTTTATCAACTGAACAGACTGCGTTGATTCTGATCAATGCAAAGTAAAACAAACCTGTTTGGATGTTGTTGGAACAATTTTAAAAGGTGTTATTACAAAGATGTTTCCTTTTGTTTTGCACAGAGGTATTTGGTTGGAATATCCTGCACCTCATTCGACGGGGCAAGGACCGATATCCCTTCACCGGGACTGACCCCTTGGGCAGAAGTTTGCGTCAGGGTAATAACTTCACTATAGTCGATTACATGTTGCTTTGCATCGCGGTATTCAGTGGAATATCCTGCACCTCATTCCAAGAGGAAAGAGCCGAGATCCCTTCACCGGGAGTAACCTCTTTAGCAAAAGGTTTTCGCCACTATATTTTATAAAAAGCTATCAGGTTCCTTCAACGAGATCAAGTTCATTACGTTAAAGGTTTTCGCCAAAAACCAGCCGTAGCCCTCCGTCATTTCTTATGGATGGTCAGTAATATTCAAGCTATGTTTGTTGGTTTTTGTCAAGGCATAGTGTTTGGTAGTTGCTGGGGTATTCATTTGTTGCATAGATAGATGAGTTGGTTGGGACAGTCATCT
Source organism: Agapanthus africanus (assembly GCA_030015575.1). NCBI lineage: Eukaryota > Viridiplantae > Streptophyta > Magnoliopsida > Asparagales > Amaryllidaceae > Agapanthus > Agapanthus africanus. The sequence continues at coordinate 352,278,570 of CM057347.1, read as the reverse complement.
TACCTTGTTATCTTTCGTCAAGGATATGAACGGGTGGGTTCAAATTAATAAGATAATGATGGGCAGAACTTGACATGTGACTTATGATTTGTTGGCTTTCGTCAAGGTCATAAGAACATGGGGTAAAAATCATATCGGGAGTTTCTAAACAAACTGAAACTTGCCAGGCATGCGCATACCTTCTGGAGTGTGATAACGCGAGTGGATTCCGTCATGTTATCATGCGATGAGAGTTGGATCCCGATTCCTACTGATGAGTTGGTTTACTCTTTGGGTGACCCCGATTGATTCTTCTTTCAGGTTTGGAGGAGAATTTGACAGTACAGTGGGAGGTTTCCGGATTAGATAAAGTGATAACCATTCTGATCTAGGTTAGAGTGCACGCAGAGTGTTTCTTTTCTCTCTCTCTCTTTGGCAGCGACCTTTGACCGACCCTAGACTTGACTCAGTGACCAAGTTGACCGAACCTTCTTAAAATACTGGCTTTTGGATTGTCTGAGTTGCATAAGTCATTGCCACTCTTTCTTTTACCCTTTGTATTTCTCTGAATACCCTGTATTACTACGGACATCCACTTCCATTGGATAGATCCATCGTATGGTTATATACGAACTCGAAGAAACTTCTTCGAGGATGGATCAAGGTTCAGGAGAAATAGAATTGGTTTATTCAGTTGTCTTTTATTATCACCTTCTCCCAGGTTGCGAGGGCTCCTTGGTTTCGGAGAGTACACCTATTACGCTTATTGGATAGTCTTCTTCCAAACCATAGGCGGGTGCCGAACGATAGGGAATGAAGAAAACCGATTAGCCTAAGTAGGGTGTACAGAAGGTAATATGTAAAGACAAAATAAAGGGATTAGAAAGAGGGCAAAGTAAGTTGCGACTGCTATCATTCACGACCAAACCGCGTACTTCATCGCCACTCTTATTTCACCTTTAAAAGAATAAGGTATTATTCAGTTGTCTTTTATCATCACCTTCTCTCAAGATGTGAGTACTCCTTGGCGTAGGAGGGTACACCTATTATGCTTACTGGATAGTCTTCTTCCAAACCATAGGCTGGTGCCGAACGGTAGGGAAGGAAGAAAACCATTTAGCCTAACGATGGTGTACAGAAGGTAACGGCTAAAGACAAATAAAGGGATTTGGAAAGATGGCAAAGAAATATACGGTTAGAATCATGAATTGGACTATGGAAGAGGCATTACTATGAATACCAGGATACCCCTAAGAAACATTTTCATGTTTCAGTGCATTGTTAAAGGAAAACTGTTTTCTCGATTAGATACTTACTCCAGGGTGTGTATTCACCAGGTTTCATTCTCATATATGTATGGTTTTATAGATGATGAGTAGGAGAAAGTTATTGGGAATTAGGTGATCATCCTCATTATATCGGAATTCGTTGTAATTGGTGATATTTGAGGAAATCGCTTGGGTACAGTTTTCAACCTACGACGCACAGGTTTTGAGTTATTCAACTCAGCGGACTTATACAGAGTATTGTATGTTGTCCAGTGTCCGTCAGGACAAAGGGGTAGGTCCTCGTACTATGTTCTGTTTACTTATGACTTCTCTAGTTTATAGACAAGTGTTTCGTAGAAATACAAGGTCTAAGTTTTGAGAAGTTGTGGGTATAAGAATAAAGTAGAGAACCAAGTATCGCAAGTATCGGGATTCTTCAAAGAGATCAAAGATGTAGATGTTTGTGATTGGTATTCAGATGATAGTAAGAGTTTTGAGAAACTTGTTTCTCTTTCGGGTTACTCATAATTGGATGGATTCCTAAGTTGAGTAATGCTGATTAGCCTCTCTCCATTAAAGTTGATATGCACTGGAGACAGCTGCATGATCAGAATCTGGTTCCAATTAAATAAGTGTCAAAGTTTCTATATTGGATATAGAATGGTTCGTATCTTAACGATGTTAAGGTACGGGGAGTTGTCCGGCTTATGCTTAAAACCGGACTCTGGATAACTCAGGGCATGTTTCTGTAATGGCTGTTTGTGGGTTGGCCCAGGCTATGACGAGGGCTGACTTTCTACCATCTGGAAGATCAATAGTGATATTGTTCTTGACCCGCCACAGTTTTAGTAAAATGGATTTTTTCAGAAAACAGTAGTGGGAGTATGGTAGAACTAGAAGTGATTCCAGAACCGCAAACGATTACGGAAAATTTAATAGGACCTAAAGATTCAATCAGGTTTGACATTCCATTAGCCACTCCGCAGATTTGGTGGGTAACCTCAGACACCCGAGAGGTACTCCGGTAGCCTCAAGGACGGTGACAGGGATGTTCTTATCTACCCAGACTTGACACTACTGTTGTTCTAGACTATGAGACCCAGTAGGAGGGTTGTTGTGGTCAGTGGGAGCAGCGGAAGCATAGTGGGCAAGTAGCTTATGTCTATTTATAGACTAGAGTAGTTATAGCGGAGATTGATCATCTAATTTTGATGTGACAGTCATAGGTTTGACTTCATCAAAATAGGGGATGGATCTGTTAAGAAGGTAGTAGGGTGTGATGTCCTGGTATTTGGATGACATACACAGAGTAGGCAGTAAAATTCCTATACTACGATCGGTTGTACTTTGGTCGTCACACAGTTGTTTCTCCAGACAGGATATGGATATAGTATTTGACATTCTGGTTTCTAGATCTATGGTTTTAGATCTGGATTTGGGTAGTTTCCCAATGTGGGTACTTTGACAGTATTCTAATGGTTTTTAGAATAGATGACTCCTGGCATGGTGGTGTACCTGCAGGTGATGGAGTCACCCTATCTAAAGGTGTCTTACAGACTAAAGGGGAGAGGGATGCGCATGATTGGCAGATCACTTGCTTAGGCAATTGAGTCAATCATGAGATGTCAAGTACCACACCAAATATTGTTTTTGCACTAGATGCGATAAGTTTGTATTAATCCAATCCTAGAGAAACATAAGGAAGCAGTTTTAGAACATAAGTGCATGTTCTACGGATTTGATGACGACAGCCTCCTTCGGGAGATGGTTATCATTCCAGGCTTCAAAGGTGACATGGATGACAGAGAGATTGTCAGAGTTATAGTTTTCCCTCTGACGAGGGACAGTATTATGGACAGGTGGTCCAAGAGGATACTGTGGGAGGCATGGTGCCGGATACTGATTAGGTTCAGTGATCGATACAGTCTAAGAAGTTTGGATTTGGAGTTCATTTATGAACTAGGTCCCATCAGATATCCAGACATATTCTATGACAGGTATTACTCAATTCGGGAGATGGCTTTCTCCGCGAACTTGAGATTAAGAGAGACATAGAAAGAAACTTCTGGGCGGATCCACTCACTGAGGCTATTTCTCGAACATAATAGTTTTACAAACGAGCTTTGTGAAACTGATTAGTAGAGGAGTTGGGTGTTGGTTTCACACGGGCTGTGAGTACGCGACATCGCAATAATTAGCCTTAAGTGCAAGTGGGAGATTGTTGGATATAGTGCCCTCAAAGTCAATCATTGGATCGCAGGTACGTGATTGCAATGATTGAGGAGGACCTATACCGGTAGGACAGTCTTACTCGAGATGATAGTATGCTATCTGGTTTGCCTTTATCAGTTGTGTATAGGTTCAGGTGACTGATCACGATTACACTTTGATAGAGACCTTAGGATCTTGCTTGACTACCAACAATATGAGGGCGATCATATAAGTGAGAGTTGGGTGGTCTATAAGCATTTCCTTAATAGTGGTCCCTAGTCGTGGGAGTTTCGAGACAGGGCATCGATACTCCGGAGTAGACTAGTGTATACAGTTGAGACCCCGACGAGGGGTGGTGGCCGGTCTCACAAGCCACTGGTGTCAGATGGATCACCTAAGATGTATACAGGTGCTCATTGGGTTATGAGTACACCGGACAGGACTCGCCGGGAACCTGCTAGTTGGTATTATACATATCATCAGATAGCAGTTCCCTGGTGTCATGTGTACAGGTTAGTTCATCGACCTGAGGTCGTCATTTGTCTCGTGTGAGTTCCCACTGTGCTTTGATTTCTACCCTACCATGGCTCAAAGGAGTCGTGCAAATAGGTAGCTTTTAGATACAGTCCCGATCCACATGGAGGCACGTGAGCGGATCGGCAGGGGATTCGTCTCTCCCGGTATTGGGGGTGGAGGTCGCGCTGTGTCTAGGAAAGCCATTACACCAAGTCCTTGGCCAAGGCAGGTGAGATTTACTGGTAGGTACTCCAGTAGTATCTCAGGGTGTTCAGGGCCTGTTCGACACGACTTATACAGCTATTGGGGTCTGACGTTACTAGCCCCCTAGGCCGGATATGCGATACTCATAGACGAACGGACCAGACTGTATATACATGGTCACTGTTAGGCTCAGTAGGGTTTCTGGATGAGTTCGCTCATCGGCCTCCCTTGAGGTCAGTCCATGGGCTGCCGTTACGCACAGCTAGTGCCGCTGACGGCTTGTGGTTAAACCCACTGCCAGGGTACTGACGAGTCATTAGAGTCCCCCACAGATAGTTTCCCAAGTTCGGGTGAAACGTTGTAGAGGCCGTATGGTTTTATGGCAGGGTTCGGAAAATGCACGTGCGTTTACGCACGTGTTATTTTTCAGGTAGATAATACTGGTGGGCTTTGGTTTAAGCCGGATCCATGTATTGTACAGAGTAGATATAATATATTTGTCTCAGTTGCATTTGTATTTGGTCGTAATACAAATGCGGGTATATTTATACAGTTACGGAGTTATCCTGAAATTCGTTTCGGGATCACTTTTGGAAGTTGCCAGTTGCCAGTTTTCTATCAGCCGTATTTAACATTTGGTTAAATACGGATTTATCTTTTCTTGAGATGAGTGTGGAAGCTTCTAGAAGGTTCTAGAAGTGGTGAGGTGTTTAGTGAGTCATGGTTGCATTTAATGATTCCATTAATGCTTGATGACTAGATTAATGATTCATCATTTCATTAAGTGTGTTCACACTTTGTGTTCACACTAGAGATATTTTCTTATTGTCACCTCCCCCTCTCCTACACTCATCCCCCCCACCTCTATATATTGTGGCCGGCCCCCTCCTTGGTGCCTATGAGATTTTTCACTCTCACTTGTTTGGAAAAAAGATGATAGGTTTCGGTGTATGGAATTTCACAGCTCATTTCATTCCATCACCCGATTCCCATGGCAACTTCATTTACCGTTCGTCCATGGTTTTGGACGAAGCGAGACAAAGTCTTCTACTCATTCTCTACTTCATTCTTGGTCGTCTCTTTTGGCAAACTTGACGACCGAGTTGCCTCGAGTCAGAGGCGGGAGCCCGTTTAAATATCCGATGACGTGGTGCCACCTGGACGAGGAGATCGGAGATCGACGAGATCGGAGCAGCCGCAACGGAGCGTGGGATGATGGTTAAAGAACGAAGGACTCGGATCGTTCGGTATAACCTTTCTTCCCTCTTTGTAGATTGTTAGTTTAGCGTTAATGGCAGATCCGGGTTATAGTATGCGATAGCGCCAGTTATAAAAGTTTTTGTTCCGCATTTTGGCGTCTGAAAGACTGCCGGGGCGCTACCGTAGACTTACAAAACCGTCGGGGAATATCACCTTGTATTACCAACTGGTAATACATTGATTCTGAATAAATGCTATTACATGCCGAGCCTGATATGCAACGTTATATCGGTTTCTTTATTAAGTAAAGAGGGATATAATTTTGTATTACAGGATAATGTTATGAACATTTTTCTGAACCAAAAGTTGGTTCGATCAGGCACGTTGTGCAATGGCATTTTATGTTCTAAATCAATCAATTTTGAGCATAACAAACACACACAAGAGGAAAAGTTCAGAATTGAACGAATCCTTCTTGTGGCATTGTAGACTAGGTTACATCAATGCGACACGGCTAGCTATGTTGCATAAAGATGGATATTTGAACCCGTTCGAATTTTCATCTTATGACACATGCTAGTCATGTCTCAAAGGCAAGATGACCAAAACTCCGTTTACAGGACACGGAGAAAGAGTTACTGAACTCTTGGTACTGATATATAGTGATGTATGTGGTCCCATGTCTACACATGCCAGGGATGGTTCTTCATACTTCATTACATTCATTGACGGTCTCTCTAGATATGGACATGCGTTTTTGAGGAAACACAAGTCTGAAGCTTTTGAGAAATTTAGAGAATTTAAACAAGAAGTCGAGAACCAAACCGGGAAAAGTATTAAAATCCTTCGATCTGATCGAGGAGGTGAATACTTGAGCAATGAATTCTTGGACTTCCTAAAAGAGAATGGGATTCTCTCTCAGCTGACTCCTCCATATACACCATAGCACAACGGTGTATCGGAATGGAGGAACCGCACCCTATTGGATATGGTGCGCTCTATGATGAGCAAAGCTGAGTTACCTATTTCCTTCTGGGGGTATGCGCTGGAGACAGCCATACATCTATTGAATATGGTCCCCACCAAATCTGTGCCTACCACTCCATATGAGATATGGAAGGGGAAGAGACCATGTCTTAATTATGTTAAGATATGGGGTTGTCCAGCCTATGTAAAACGACAAAATCCGGAAAAACTCGAAGCACGGTCTGTTTTATGCAAATTTATATGATATCCTAAAAATTCACAAGGGTATATCTTCTACCACACTGAGGAACAAAGGGTGTCTGTTTCTCGGCATGCCACCTTTTTAAAAAGGAATTTCTTGCAAAAGAGATTAGTGGCCATGAGGTAGAACTGGAAGAGGTTCCAGCTGCAACAGCTGCAACAGAAGATTTAGTGGAACCAGAGGATTCAGTAGTTCCCGATGAACTCCAGCCACTCCGCCGATCTAGTAGGGTTCCTCACCCACCTGAGAGATACTATGGTTTTCTCATGGATGGTGGGAGCGAGGATTGCGTCATGGAGGATGATGACCCAACTAGCTTCAAGCAGGCCATCACGAGTGGTGACTCAGTGAAATGGATGGATGCAATGCGGTCCGAGATGGAATCCAAGTACACCAACAAAGTATGGACTTTGGAAGATGTTTCTTAAGGGGTAAAACCCATTGGGAGCAAGTGGATCTTCAAGAAAAAACTTGGTGTAGATGGGAAATTGGAGACTTTCAAAGCTAGACTTATTGCAAAGGGTTTTCGTCAACGACCAGGTGTCGATTATGACGAAACCTTTTCTCTAGTGGCTATGCTTAAATCCATCCGGATCATACTTGCCATCGCTGCATATCATGACTATGAAATCTAGTAAATGGATGTTAAGGCCGCCTTTCTAAATGGTGATTTAGAAGAGAGCGTGTACATGACTCAGCCAGAGGGCTTCGTAGCTAGTGGGAGCAGCGGGAAGGTGTGCAAGCTGCTTAAATTCATTTATGAATTAAAGCAAGCATCACGGAGTTAGAACATCTGCTTTGATGTCGTTATCAAAGAGTTTGATTTCATCAAAAACGTAGATGAACCTTGTATATACAAGAATGTGGCAGAGAGTAAGGTTGTCTTCCTCGTATTATATGTGGATGACATACTCTTGATAGGAAATGACATTCCTATGCTGCAATCGGTCAAGCTCTTCTTATCACAAAGATTCTCAATGAAAGATCTAGGGGATGCCTCCTACATCTTGGGGATTAAGATCTATAGAGATATATCTAAAAGGATACTGGGATTGTCCCAATCCAGGTACATTGACACCATACTAAAGAGGTTTAGTATGGAAGAGTCCAAGCATGGGTTTTTGCCCACGATCTCAGGACTCACTCTCTCCAAAGAGATGTCTCCCAAGACTGATTTGGTGAGAGCTCGCATGCAAGGGATATCCTATGCTTCGGCAGTAGGCTTTATCATGTACGCGATGCTATATACCAAACCCAATGTAGCATACTCACTAAGTGTAGTGAGTAGGTATCAAGTAGATCCTGGAGAGAGTCACTGGATAGCTGTGAAGTGCATTCTCAAGTACTTACGAAGGACTAAAGAGATGCTCTTGGTGTATGGTAATGGAGAACTCCAAGTGGAGTCCTTTACCGATTCGAACTTCCAGAGTGATAAGGACGACTCTAAGTTGCACTTAGGATTTTTTTTCACCCTCTATGGAGGGACGGTATGCTGGAAGAGTTCCAAGTAGGAAACCGTGGCATACTCGACGATGGAGACTGAATACATCGCTGCCAACGATGCTGCCAAAAAGGCTGTCTTGATCAAGAAGTTCATAACTGAACTTGGAGTGGTTCCATCCATTAAGGATCCAATACCTTTGTATTGTGATAACAATGAAGCGATGGCATTGGCCAAGGAACCCAGGTCCCATCAGCGATCCAGGCATATTCTGAGGCTGTATCACCTGATCCAGGAGATAGTTGATCGCCGGGAGATCGAGGTTAGGAGGGTTGACACGAAGAACAACACAGCGGATCTATTCACGAAGGCCATTCCCCAGATACAGTTCGAGAGACTCTTCGGGATGCTCGGTATGCGATACTGCAGCAGCTGGCCCTAGTGTAAGTGGGAGATTGTTAGTTGAATGTATGCCCTAGAGGCCAGTATTGTACATATGATGTATATTATATTGGATGCTTGGACATATATAGAGAGGACTTTCTTGCTCGATATGATAGTATGCTATCTGGTTGCTCTTTAACTTAATATGTATACTTGTCTCTTGACACTGTCTTATAGTTACATGTTGGTAAAGCCCTTAGGATGTGTACTTGACTACCAGGACTATGATGCAGATCATACTAGTGGGGCCATGGTAGTCTATAAGTACATCCTTTAATGTACCTAGTCGTGGGTGTATCGAGACGGGGCATCGATATACCAGAGTAGACTAGCGTATACGTTTCTTGACCCATGAGATGGGCGATGGATGATCCCATATCCATTGGTGTTTGACATTAGAGATGGAATACGGGTGCTCAGTGGAGACTGGGTACACTAGACGGACTCGCCGAAAACTCCCAGATGGTATTATACCTCACGTCAGATGGCAATTCTCTGGTGACACTTGTACAGGTTAGTCTGTAGACCCGAGCTCGTCATAGAGTCTTGTGTGATTCCCACTGTGCTTTGATTTCCACCTTACCACGTCTAAGAGGGCGTGCAAAAAAGTGGTTTTTGGGTACAGTCCCGAGTCACATGGAGGCAATGAGCGATAGGAGGGGTTTCGTCTCTCCCGGTATTAGGAGTTGATGTTGCGCTGTGCTCGATTGGCCATAACAGGGAAGTCCCTGGCCAGGGCTGATTTAGAGATTTTTTGGTAAGTGTTACCAGTAGTTTCTCGACCCGTTATGAGCCTCACATCGGCATGACTTATCGGTTATTGGGGTCTGAAGTTTACCACCTCTAGACTTGATATGCAACATATCAGACGAGGAGACCGGACTGTACGGAAAGTGTTACCGTCAGGCTTTTGCAGGAGTTGGAGCGGGCTTGCTGATCTTCTGATCGCTAAATACCCGGGTAGCCGTTACGTCCAGCTAGTACCGTTGACGGCTTGTGGGTGCTTGATGTGACCATCACCTACTGCCGGCGTATTGACGAGTCTTTAGTCCTACATAGAGGTTTTACTGGCTCAGGCAAAACGAAATTGGAGCACGTATGCGATATGTGCTGGACCGAGAATAATGCGTGTATGTGATACCGTATTCTATTCTCGCGACTTTTGTATCGGTCGGTTATATGTGATATAGTCGGGTTATTGAATTAAGTGTTGATTCGATAAGTTGGTACATTTAAAGTTCGTCAGTTATATGTGATATAGCCGGATTATTAAATCAAGTTTTGATATGATAATTTAGTGTATAATTGTATATTTGATATACTAATTTACATTAACTAACATTGGTTCATTTAAGCATTTGTTTTTCTTACATGTGCACAACTTAATATATATATGATATATATTAAATTGTGTTTTGTGTGTGTCATGGTTGTTGATACACACTACATGGGTGTATGAGACATACGCCATACTAATTCTAGTGGTGGGGTTTTTAATGTTTAAAGTAAATCCAAAATTAGTGGATTATTGTTAAGTGCATGAAACTTGTAGAAGCTTGTGGATGCATTGATTAAGTCCATTAGATTTTTTTTACTTTAGATATTTGTTAACCCAACCATTTGAATTAACCATGGTTATGTCTCTACAAGAGTTAGTATATGATACGCACTCACCCATGGTTCATTCTCTCACCTCACAAGTTCATTCTCATTTGCTTGAGCTCATCTTCTTCTTCCTTGAGATAAGCATGCTAGTTTTTCAAAATAGAGAAAAATATTGTGAGAAAAATAATTCTAAAGTGAGCCCACTTCCTATTTCCTCATCCTCTACTAGATTAGCACTTTAGTATAGGGTGTTTGCTCCACTAATCCTTTAGTTAGTGAAGTAGTAGCTTGAGTTAGTATCACTCGACGTAGATCATCTTCGGCCTTGAAGACTTCAAGCAAGATCGCCCTTTTCACCTCGAGAAGTCATGCTAGAGTCCGGGAGTGCCTTGATCGCAGTGAAGGGACTACAACAAGGAGCTATTGAAATGAAGGACCGATTGTTCATACCAGAATATTGTATTTTATACCGCTCATTCTTACGCTCGTTTGTTTATCGGTAGGTACTATTGAGCCGTGTTTGCTAGTTAATTGCAGGATACTGGTTCTCAGCTCTAAATAGTGAAATTCATGGAAAAGTACGACAAATTCCGGATTACTGCCAACAACAGATAAAACTCGGGTCCCCGCCCTCTATCCGTGTTGCCGCACACCAGTTTAAGGGACAAAATAGCAAATCGATTGTCATTTTCATGCACAAAGCACAATGTCAACACAAAATCCAAGAAATCTACGTGGAGCTCAAGGAAATCATGGCAAAAGATCCACATCACATCACCTTGTTGATATGCTGAAATTCTGGAAACATTGTGAAGAGATTCTGAGAAACAACATATACCACACTGAAGAGTACAGAAGACTAGGGAACACGACAAAATTTTAAGGCCCATCTCCTCCATACGGCCGCGGTTCCGCGGCATAAGCATGCTTAGGCCGCGGAACCGCGGCCATATAGGCTCCGTAGTGGATGAAATTTTAGGGGCTTTTTGGTCATTTCATGGTGAGGCATATTGTTGCCCTAGGTTTCCAGTTCCTTGCCTATAAATAGCCCAGAACTTGCCAAGCCATGGATGTTCATTCTTATACCCTCTTTTTGTTAGCTTTTAGTTTTCTTCTTCTTCTTCTTCTTCTTCTTCTTCTTCATTTTTCCTTCATTAAATTGTTGTGAGAGCTTTTGAGTGGATGTTAAATGAAGATGAGGGTTTTTGTATCATTCTTTTGCTTAGCTTCCCCCTTGAGCTCTCTACCTTAACTTGATCTTGCAACCTCTTAAGTGAGCTTGCAAGTTTAAGCTTTGGTCATTGATCTTAAGGGGTTGTATCATTTTGTTCTCTCTTTTGTGCTTCATTCTCCATGAGTTCTTTGCCTTTTCTTGATCTTGCAACCTCTTAAGTGAGCTTGCAAGTTTAAGATTTGGTTATTGAACCCATGTCTTGTATTTGATTCTATAGTTCGTATTGTTATTTTCTTACTTATTTCTTTCTTGCTTTTTATTACCTTGCTTTACGTTCATGCACTTAAATTCCATGCACTTTTAATTACTTGCTTGTAATCTTTTCTTTTCTTTTGCTCTTTTTGGTTCGTTTTGTGAATGGTTGTAATATGTGTTGTTAAGAATGAATACGATATTGTAAGTTAATGTTTCTTTACTCATTTCCTTTTCCCGTTATTTTCCTTTGAACTCCACCCAAACATTACGCAAGCGCTCCGTTAGGCACCCTACCCTACCAAGGTAACGGTGATTCCTAAACACGACCGGTTGCGTTCGGTTTGGCCGGAGGCGAAAGCAAGAGACAAGAACGGAAGGACAAGGGTAAATAAGCTGGATTCCACGAATACCATGCTTAAATCCCCTAATTCACGTTGTTGCCGATTGCTCTAGCTTCAATTGGTCAAGACTCGGCTCAAAGGTTTTGAGTGCGGATTTCCTTAGCTTACACTTTCGTATCTTTTTCTTAACAACTTTATACTTGCTATAAAACACATAGGTTAGAACTGAACAAACATATACAAATTCTTCATTGACTCGTCTAAGACAAGAACGGACATACAACCATCTCCCTGTGGATCGACCCGTGCTCAACCGGCTAGCTGCATAGCGACACCGTCCTGATCACGGTTATAACTTTAGAACTTTGAACATCCGACACGCTTTTGGCGTGCGATCAAATGGCGCCGTTGCCGGGATGACGGTAGCGTATTTTCTTTCTTGTTATTCGGGTTAATATTCTTTTTGTATATATTTATTAATAAAAAAAAATCTTTTTGTTATTTTTGATCATTTTTGTGTTCAAGTGTGCAGATTTTTGCGGATTTGCAAACTGCGATTGTGGGGAGCAAAGTGTACGTTCAAGGTTAAGGTGATTATGAAGTACAGTGCCAAAGATCCGGGAAGTTTGACCTGCGCAAGCAAACTTTTCAAGCTTACCGGAATTGATTCAACGGGGGTTTCCTAACTCAAAAACTTAACGGTACGTATTTCTTAAACACCTTCTTCTCAAATCCGACGCATCCAATATACTATTCTTTGCAGGATTCTTTGCAAGTTCACTAGCAAACGCTAAAAATTGACTAACCCGTATTTGTTGCAGTGCCGCGCTTAAACTATAAAAAAAACGATTGTTTGATTCTTTATAGAATTTTTATTGAATTGCGCATTGCATACATTAATACGGACTTAAGGGAAAGCGAACCCCACAACATACGGTAAAGGATTTCATCACCTTTTCCGTGGCCCACAAATCACGAACTTGAGCATAAAGTTTACCCACACAAACTTTAAAAGAAACTAGACTTTAAGCCTTAAGGACTTCGCGCTCACTAGGAGAAGTTAACTGTGTTTAGAACCTCGCTTAACGGTACATTGTTTACGGGGTGTCTAGGAAAGTGTTAACGGCGAAACCGCCAAAAGAGAAAGGGTTATTTAATTAAGGACCTTCGCGAAAGCGTCGGAAAACCTCCCCTTATCTCTGCACTTACCTGGCCTCATGATCAGTGTATCTTGAGCCCGTTTCTCGACACAGTTTTACTTCGACAATCAAGTTCTGGAGCAGGTCTAGTTGACCTAGGTGAACCCTAAAACGATTAAGTGTGTGGTATTTTTGTGTCGTGATTGTTTTTGGTCCAGATTCTTTTTGTGTGTATATTTCAATCTTTTGTTAATAGCTAACTAAAAAAAAAATTAAAAAAAATTAAAATAAAATCACATCCTTTTTTTTCCCCCTCCTTTTCTCTGCCTTTCTTTCTTTCTCTCTTCATATCATGGGTACCCCACCTCGTAAAACTCTTGCCGAACTTTGGTACCCACAACCAGACATAACTTCTTACAGTTCTTGCTTTGGCCGAACATCGAACGACCCCTCCATGCCCAAAATGTCATTGAAAGATCGCATAGACGCGTCTAGGACAAACACTTGCCCTCCGCATTCCACTTTGTATCAACCTTTTCAACCTCCCGCACCCGCTTATGTTGATACCCCTTTTGCAAGTCGTCCTTTGTCCATCGCTGAACGTATTGAACAATCTCATAGCCGATCTTTCACTCCTTTCACCACTTCAAATTCTTGGGATCAACAATTCCATTCACCTTCGTATCCAAATGTTGATCCTACCCCTGTCCAACCATTCAATTCCTACCAGTCCTACCCGACTTTTACACCTTCCCTAGACATTGCTTCTGAACCTCCATTTGGGAGTTTTCAGTATCCAAACAATTTTGACTCTTTTACTGAAACCCCTTCACAACCCATGTCTAGTCTGGAACAGTCATTGGAAGATTTTAGGGTAGCGTCGTACCAACAGATGATGGATTTGAATGCTTCCATGGCCGCCCTCATACAACCTAGTGACCCGATAGCTAGTTTTCAACTAGCTCCAAATTTTCCAATGTATGAAGAGGCGGTAGGACAGGTTGAGAATTTGAGTGGAGAGAGTGAGATGTACCCCCTTCCGAATCAAGCCTACCCATTTCAACTTGAATCCCACAACTCCGGTTTTGATTGTCTATCTAGTGTTCCAAACGATTCATTGATTAAAGATAGAACAGATAATGAGTTGTGTGATTTTGTAGTGTTTGATTTGCCCGATTGTGAAGGGTCCTTTTCGAGTGAAACCACACCCAATCCTTTTGACCTCTACACCTCCACTCTAGAACCTGAATTGATTAATATCCATGCTTTTGTTGAGGTGTCTGAGAATATTTATTTTCACTTGATTGAGGATATTGACGCCGGGAATATTTTAGATGATGAACCCGTCGATTTGGCAGAGTTTTTCTCTCCAATTCATCATCCCGAGTCATTAACTATTTTTCCCGAACCCCATATGCGTCTTGATTTTGATGAAATTTACATGGATAAGCTGAATTTTGAGGAAACTTTTGAGGATATTTTTGAGGATGAACCAGTTTTAATTGATGAGTCGGATTGTCCAATTCATCCTGTTCCTTTCATTGACTGTGTGCACCCTCCCAAACCCTTAACCGATACCCTTCCTCAATCACTTTCCCACATCCTTTCCGTCGTTTCGCCCTTGCAAGCAATAGTATCACTTTCATTTCATATGTCTGGTTTACCGAGTTCGGCGTACCAATGGTTTCTCACGAATCTTGAGGGATTTGACCCCATTTCTCGCCATATTGATAGATTAGTACAATACATCTTTTCACATCGATCATTACAGATTGTACTAATTTATTCAATCCATTTCCACCCTCAAGTTCGTATTCCACTTCTTTCTCCCTTCCGCCATTCTTCTTCTCATATACCGAGACCGTATCCCGCTTCTATCCCCACACGGTCTCGCGTGTTCCTTATTTCTTTTCTCTACACTCCATTCTTTCACCAACCGTCTCTTTATAACGATAAAATCTTTGAATGGTTCGTGTTAACTTTTGGTCTGTGTAAGGCCTTGTTTAGATTAAAAATATTCTCTTTCCCCCCTAATCCTGAACTTCAATGTTTAACAGTGGAAACACTGTTTCACTTAAGTTTGGGGGGAACCCTTTTTTGTATATATCTTTTTTGGTTTTCTTTTTGTTTTGTATAAAATTTTCTTTTGGAGAGAGCCGACAATTTTGACCCTCTTGGTGTAGCCTGACAGTGAGGGCACTGTCAAGTTTAAGTTTGGGGGTGTGCTCGGTAAGCTTTCTACCTTCGCATTCATTTGTATATTTTGCATTTGCATACCTATTTAAAAAAATCCATAAAAATCAAAAAAATTTCTAAAAATATAAAAAAAACTTTTCTGTCAAGTTAGCTAGTGGGAGAACTCTGATTCAATATTTCGACGGTTTTGTTTGATAAGATAAGAATAACTAAATCTTATTTTTAGATTTTGAAAACCTGAAAGATAACTCTCCTTTGAAGTTAACTATAGCTGATATACGTCTTTACATCACACTACACGTGTCGTGAGTTTTGGAAATTAGATGACAAGTCTTTTATGTCTAAAAACTTTTAAATGGATAAATGATTTTCTGAGGATCAAATAGGTTTGTTCTGAAATAAGTAATATTAAGAATAGTTTATGAAGTGAAGTGAATATGAAGGAATGTTATTGATGCTTTAATTGGAACTAAGTCTGAAAAATAACCCATCTGGAACTTGATTGGAATGATTACACACCGAACCCACTAAACACGTCTTTTATCCAAAAAATAACTGAACCGCCGGTTATATCTCCGTTCGCATTGAATCATCAGGATTTTCACGCTAAATTGTCTTTTGTTTTTGGGTCAGGTAACTTGAGTAATTAAGTCCGCTGGGGTGTCTCTACACCTAATGCCCTAAAGCCAACTGGTTTGGGTGCATTGGCCCAAAGCTCGTTAAGAAGCCTAGAAAGTCCAGTTTAAAACAAAGTCAAGCAAGTGTTCTCTTCGAGTTAAAATTCCTAACGGTTCTTTATGTGAGAATAATCTTGACAAAATACAGGTTTTTATAAAAAATATTTCTAGCGGAGATATGAAGGTTTTATTCTATGATAAAGACTATTGCACGTTCACAGAGGTGTGTATGAAATGAAAACAAGAAAAAGGTGGAGTGAAAAATAAGACCTAGTTTCCTGTTAGGGAAGATAGAAATTTTGAAGTTGAAACTTTACTGGAAAACGAAGCTTGAAAAATGCTTAACTCTTTATAAAACTTATGTGATCCTTTTAAAATTTTTATCTGGGCTTTATTGTGTGACATGATGACTTTAACCGATCCTTCTGGAACTTAACGACACTATTTGCACTGCACGTAAAGACATATAAAATCTTTAGTTAAATAAGAAGCGAGGTGTGAAAAATAAGGGTTCGATAGTCTAGACTTAGGATCATAGAATTGTTATTTTCTGAAACAAAACTTTAGGGTTTGAATCATAGTTATTTCGCAAAACTAGCTTGACCGGATTTTGTGGGTAGTATCCGCTGAAAATCCTCAGAAGACAACACTCCTCCTACTAGGGACACCTAGAGGTTTAACGGCTTGTTGCACATGCTCAGTGCAATCGTGTTCCCTGCGAAAGTGAGGTTAGGATTCTTTTTTGTGAATAATTGGTTTTGCTCGGGACGAGCAAAAGTTAAGTTTGGGGGTATTTGTTCATACCAGAATATTGTATTTTATACCGCCTATTCTTACACTCGTTTGTTTATCGGTAGGTACTCTTGAGCCGTGTTTGCTAGTTAATTGCAGGATACTGGTTCTCAGCTCTAAACAGTGAAATTCATGGAAAAGTACGACAAATTCCGGATTACTGCCAACAACAGATAAAACTCGGGTCCCCGCCCTCTATCCGTGTTGCCGCACACCAGTTTAAGGGACAAAATGGCAAATCGATTGTCATTTTCATGCACAAAGCACAATGTCAACACAAAATCCAAGAAATCTACGCGGAGCTCAAGAAAATCATGGCAAAAGATCCACATCACATCACCTTGTTGATATGCTGAAATTCTGGAAACATTGTGAAGAGATTCTGAGAAACAACATATACCACACTGAAGAGTACAGAAGACTAGGGAACACGACAAAATTTTAAGGCCCATCTCCTCCATACGGCCGCGGTTCCGCGGCATAAGCATGCTTAGGCCGTGGAACCGCGGCCATATAGGCTCCGTAGTGGATGAAATTTTAGGGGCTTTTTGGTCATTTCATGGTGAGGCATATTGTTGCCCTAGGTTTCCAGTTCCTTGCCTATAAATAGCCCAGAACTTGCCAAGCCATGGATGTTCATTCTTATGCCTTCTTTTTGTTAGCTTTTAGTTTTCTTCTTCTTCTTCTTCTTCATCTTTCCTCCATTAAATTTTTGTGAGAGCTTTTGAGTGGATGTTAAATGAAGATGAGGGTTTTTGTATCATTCTTTTGCTTAGATTCCGCCTTGAGCTCTCTACCTTAACTTGATCTTGCAACCTCTTAAGTGAGCTTGTAAGTTTAAGCTTTGGTCATTGATCTCAAGGGGTTGTATCATTTTGTTCTCTCTTTTGTGCTTCATTCTCTATGAGTTCTTTGCCTTTTCTTGATCTTGCAACCTCTTAAGTGAGCTTGCAAGTTTAAGATTTGGTTATTGAACCCATGTCTTGTATTTGATTTTATGGTTCGTATTGTTATTTTCTTTCTTATTTCTTTCTTGCTTTTTATTACCTTGCTTTACGTTCATGCACTTAAATTCCATGCACTTTTAATTACTTGCTTATAATCTTTTCTTTTCTTTTGCTCTTTTTGGTTCGTTTTGTGAATGGTTGTAATATGTGTTGTTAAGAATGAATACGATATTGTAAGTTAATGTTTCTTTGCTCATTTCCTTTTCCCGTTATTTTCCTTTGAACTCCGCCCAAACATTACGCAAGCGCTCCGTTAGGCACCCTACCCTACCAAGGTAACGGTGATTCCTAAACGCGACCGGTTGCGTTCGGTTTGGCCGGAGGCGAAAGCAAGAGACAAGAACGGAAGGACAAGGGTAAATAAGCTGGATTCCAAGAATACCATACTTAAATCCCCTAATCCACGTTGTTGCCGATTGCTCTAGCTTCAATTGGTCAAGACTCGGCTCAAAGGTTTTGAGTGCGGATTTCCTTAGCTTACACTTTCGTATCTTTTTCTTAACAACTTTATACTTGCATATAAAACACATAGGTTAGAACTGAACAAATATATACAAATTCTTTATTGACTCGTCTAAGACAAGAACGGACATACAACCATCTCCCTGTGGATCGACCCGTGCTCAACCGGCTAGCTGCATAGCGACACCATCCTGATCGCGGTTATAACTTTAGAACTTTGAACATCCAACACGCTTTTGGCGTGCGATCACCGATCTACAAAGGTTGTATTTCTATTTCACTTAGTGGTAAAAAGCTTACTATCTTTTTGTTACCCTAGCTTTTCCAGTTTGATTTCTAGGATTAATTCGTTAGCACCCTCTAAAATTTTAAATATGGCATGTGTGATGCGACCGAACCCTAGTAGTGGTGCTAAGGAATCCCTTCATGGTATCAGAGCCTTACTAGAAACCTATACCGTGTTAAGATAATACGAAACCGAAAAACTTCGCAAAAATACGGTTTTAGAAACCCTAAAAAATGCTCTCTGGAAATTTTTTGAAAATTAGGTTAAAACTTATTTTAGCAACTGCAGAGTGGTATTTAAGATGTTTTAAGAACACATGTGAAATACGAGGGGTGGGGCTCGGATTCGAACCGGCGACCGAGCCTTGTTTTCCGGCGACACCGGCCAAGTGTGCTCCCCTCCTACTCGTATTGCACCATTGCTCTTTTACTCTTGTTATGGGGTTTCTGGTATTGTTTGGGTAGTCCAGAATTGCATGGGATGTTAATTTGGTATTGGACTCTTTGCAGAGTATTTCGTATTCTTATAATTTTAGCATTGTATTGGTAACCTAGACGACGTTAAACAGGTCGAACGAATATCAAACACTCATATTTTTCCAGGTTGAACGTACTCAATAGATAATGCAGGTGTCCCTATGGACCCTCTAGAAGAATGAAACCTACTCGATATGTGACCACGGTACCGCGGCTAAACCTTAGGGTTTGCCGTAGTGAGTGTCGCCACACATGAGGCTTGGATTTGCCCTTCTACGGCTGGTCCATTAAATACTGTGGCATAGATTTTGGGTATTGTTTAACGGTGCTCAAGTGTTGAGCT
The DNA here is from genome assembly GCA_030015575.1 of Agapanthus africanus. Taxonomy (NCBI): domain Eukaryota; kingdom Viridiplantae; phylum Streptophyta; class Magnoliopsida; order Asparagales; family Amaryllidaceae; genus Agapanthus; species Agapanthus africanus. Next base: position 352,259,326 of record CM057347.1, on the reverse strand, counting down.
TGCTGGAGAATATGGGCGTTCGTTAATTCGATCAAAGGGTTTAACATCGCCTAGTTGTATGTGATACTTCTTCTGTGACCGTAAGCGTAGTATGTGTATCGCCGGTTTCGTTGCTATATGTCAACAACAATTGGGGTGCACATACTTGCTTACGTTGATGATGTGATGTTCTATGTTACTGGATATGTTATATTGGATTGTCGCGTTTTGAATAGCCGGGGGTTTTATGTGAGATGAGAGTTTTTATTTTCATTAATGTAAAATTAAATGTATGTAATATTCTTTTATTGGATCGTCCTGTCCAGTGTACCCAGTCTCTACTGAGCACCCGTATACCATCTCTGATGTCAAACACCAATGGATATGGGATTATCCATCGCCCATCATATATGTCCAGAAGCTATACGCTAGTCTACTCTGGAGTATCGATACCCTGTCTCTATATTCCCTCGACTAGGAACAATTAAAGGATGTACTCACAGACTACCCAGACCCCACTAGTATGATCTCTATCATAATCCTTGTAGTCAAGTACACATCCTAAGGTCTTTATCAACATATAATATAGAGATATCAAGTGTACATGTTAAGATAAAGAGCAACCAGATAGCTTACTATCATGTCAAGCAAGAAAGTCCTCCCTATATATGTCCAAGCATCCATTATAATATGCATTATATGTACAATAATAGCCTCCAGGGCATACACATAACTAACAATCTCCCACTTGCACTAGGGCCATATGTTGTAGTATCCAATACCCAACAATTAGTAGTGGTTGTAGTATCCCATACTCAACCATCCCATAATAATCTCTCTTAGGAAAAGGCCTTTGTCAGTGGATCCGCTGTGTTGTCCTCTGAGTCTACTCTCCTAACCTCGATCTTCCTGGAGATCAACCATCTCCATGATCAGGTGATACTACCTTAGAATATGTCTGGGTCATCACGGGACGGAGGTTCCTAGGCCAAAGCCTTAGTTCCATTGTCACACAATGGTAGGAATCTTGTTCATCTCATGAACAAATATACACCTAGACTATCTCTTTGGTAGCATCTTTTGTAGCAATGTATCCAGCCTTTATTGTCTAGTGCCCCGGTATTTAGCTTGGAACTCTTCCAACATACCGCCCCACTTCTGGGGTAATGACAAAGCCTGTGACTGTCTGACAGTCGACCTTATCACTATGGAAGCTCGAATCGGTAAAAGACTCGGCAAGGAGTGCACTTTTACCAAACACCAAGAACACTTCTTTAGTGCTTCTCAACTACTTGAGAATGTTTTTCACAGCTGTTCAGTGATTCTTCCCAGGATCATTTGATACCATCTCACTACACCTAGTGAGAATCCTAACATCCGCTTAGATCTATCTCATATATCCAAAAACCAGGATTTAGGAGGAATCACCTAGATCCTACATGGAGAATCAATGTGATAAGAGGAGATTGACTGAGCGTAGTATAAGAAACACCTTCCCTATCAAGAGTATACTATCCACGTATAATACGAGGAAGACCACATTACTCTCTACTACCTTTTCGTATATACTAGGTTCATCTACCATTTTGATTAAGTCAAATGCTTTGACTACCACATCAAAACAGATGTTCCAACTCTGCGATGCCTGCTTTATCCTGTAAAGCAACTTGCACACGTTTCCACTGCTCCCACTGTCTACAAAGCCCTTTGGCTGTGTACTTATAGACGCTCTCTTCTAAATCAATATTTAGAAAAGCAGTCATGACACCCATCTACCAGATATCATAGTCATGGTATGTAGCAATGACAAGTAGGATCCGGACGGACTTAACCATAGCTATTGGAGAAAATGTTTCATCATAATCCATACCTGGTCGATGACGAGAACCTTTTACAACAAGTCTAGCTTTGAAAGTCTCAACTTTTCCATTTACACCAAGTAATCTTCTCAAGATATACTTACTCCTGATGGGGATTTAACCTTTCAGACGTAGCATACAAAGTCCATACTTTGTTGGTGTACATGGATTCCATTTCAAATCGCTTAGCATTCAGCCATTCTTATAGAGTCCCCACTCTTGATGGCCTGCTCGAAACTAGTTGGGTCATCATCTCATGATGCAATCCTTGCTCCCACTGTCATCGAGGAAACCGTAGTATCTCTCAGGTGGATGCCAAATTATCAGCTGCAGTTTGTATAGCTGGAACTCCTTCCAGTTCTACCTCATGACCACAAATTTCTTTCCAAAATAAATTCCTTTTTCTTAAAAAAGTGGCATGCCGAGAAATAAAACACCTTTTGTTCCTCGGTGCGGTAGAAGATATTTCCTTGCGAATGCTTGGGATATCCAACAAACTTCCACATAACTGACCTTGCCTCAAGCTTGTCCGGATTTTGCTTCTTGATATAGGCCGGACAACCCCAAATCTTAACATACTTAAAAGATGGGCTCTTCCCATACCATATCGCATATGGAGTGGTAAGCACTGATTTGGTTGGAACCCAATTCAATAGGTATGCATCTTCTCAAGTGAACAACACCCAAAAAGAAAATAGGTAACTCAAAAGTACTCATCATAGATCGCACCATATCAAATAGGGTGCGATTGCTCTGCCCCGATACTCCGTTGTGCTGTGGTGTATACGAAGGAGTAATGCTGAGAGAGAATCTCATTCTCCTTTAGAATAGTCCAGGAATTCCAAGCTCAAGTATTCTCCTCCCTGATCACATCAAAGGACATAATACTTATACCCTTTTTGGTTCTTTACTTCTAACTTATATTCTTTGAATTTCTCAAAAGCTTCAGACTTGTGTTTCTACTGAAACATATGTCCGAATCTTGAGAGATCATCAGTGAATATAATGAAGTACAAAGAACCAGTCCAGGCACGTGTAGACAGGGGACCACATACATCATCATGTATCAATCCCAAGAGTTCACTGACTCTTTCTCTATTTCTAGTAAACGGAGCTATGGTCATTTTATCTTTGTGACATGACTGAAAAGTTTCACAAGATGTAAATTCAAACCGATTTAAATATGCATCTTAATGTAACTTCGCTAGTCGGGTCGCATTGATATGACCTAGTCTACAATGCCATAAGAAGGATTCGTTCATTTATGAACTCTTCCTCTTGTGTGTGTTCTGTACGTTAAGAACCGTGGTTTGATTTAAAACGTATATGCCATTAGATAACGTGCTTGAACCAATCAACACTTGATAGAGGAAATGTTCAAAGCATTATCCAACAATACAAAATTATATCCTTCTTTACTTAATAAAGAGACTGATATAATGTTGCATATCAGGTTTGGTATCTAATAACATTCGTTCAGAATCAATGTATTTGGTAATACAGGGTGATAACTGCCAACACCTTGGCTGCAACAATTGCACTGTTTCCAACTCTTAAAACTTATCACCCATTCCCAGTTCTCTACCTGTCTGTAGCCCATATAACAATTACATATGTGCGATCCTGATCCGGTATCTCATACCCAGAACATAGAGGATACTGAGAAACAGTTCTCGGTAATGAACACACTCGAAGAAGATGCATCAATATGTACTTTCTTCGTTTGGGCGGCATGGGAATCCTGGCAATCCCCTATTTCCTGCTCGGTCTTATAACAATTATAAAGTAGAGCGGGACCAATGTTCCCCAAGCTCAGTATAACAAGCGGGTTCGGTCAATACATCCATATTATTATCTTGATTAAGGTGTGGCATGGTCGCTACCTCGAGAGAGAGAGAGAGAGAAGAAAACACTCTGCGTGCGCTCTTGCAAGATTAGAATGGTTATATATTTTATCTAATCAGGACGGGTCCCACTGTTTTTATCAAATCTTCCATCAAACCCTAAAAGGAAAGACCAGTCGGGATTAATTACACCCTACAAGTTTGCCAATCTTTCAGCCAGGCCAGTGCCGGTACTTTGAGGGAGGTTCCCCGTGCTTTCGTACGGACCTAATTAAAATAAACCTCATTTTCCCAGGGGCGTAACCCCGTTGACACCTTTCTAGACATCTACTTGATCGGCTAATTGTAAATTGCAAAACTCTCCCAGGAGTAACAATTACTCACAGTGGATATCGAGATCCAATTATCACATAGAAGGTATGCAATCTCATTGCAAATTTCAACACTTGAAACTCCTGATAATTGTTTTTACCCCTAGCACTTATGACCTTAACTATGGTCAACATATCATAAGCACTAGTCAAGTTCTACCCATCATTTCATGATTAATTAGACCCACTCATATGACCCTCAACTATGGTCGACATAATCACACGACTGTCTTAATTAATCGCATCATATGTTGTGTAGGAAGACATCACTTAGCTACCGTATACTGCGCCTTAACTATAGTCAACATACGCAGCACGAATACTAAGTACTCTACTTCTTAAAATGATGGACGGTTGCAGATGGTTTTTATGAAAACCTTTTACGCTTTGAACTTGATCTCGTTGCATAATCAAATGGTTTTAAAAGGAGTGGCTTGAGCTCCGCTTTTTGAAACTTTGCTTTTTCGTAAAAAGCCTAGTGGGTTTCAAATTCGATTCTACAACATCTTTTATATTTATTTTCTTTCATTAATATCATTAGTGAATGTCCCATCTTTTCTATTACCTAAGCATCACAGATAAATACAACGTACACTTATACCATCCGCATTCGCCTCGAAGTCCCGTCGTGCACCGTTAAGTTACGTAACTAACAGCAGGCAGGGTAGGGCTAGCATGGGTGAAAAACATAAGCAACGTCTATAATATATCATATATATTATATAATGTATCCATCTCAGAATATAAAGTGATCACATCATAGAATATTAGCAGCAGAAGACAATATATGAAATATTGGATATACTAGGATTTCCATATTTTAAGTTAAGCCAGTATAAAACACGGTTTCCACGGTCGTGATGAACAGCCAAACCCACATCTCTAGACCCCTACGAGAGCGGCAAGCAACCCTACCAATTCTAGAGTTAGGAGACCCGGAATCGACGCCTCGAGATGGTCTCCCACTGGACTCTGAACCCGGTTACTTGTGCTCCCCTCCTTGTGTCTATCCTAATGCGGAAAAGTAAATAATATATATCAACGGTGACATCTTCCTCAACCCGGAAGTGCCCTAATAAAAGAATATTACATATAAGTTTTTACATGAATGAAAAATAAAAACTCTCATCTTACATAAAAAAAACCCCGGTCATTCAAACACGACGATCTAATACAATATATCCCAGCAACACATAACGTCACATGTCATCAACGTAAGTAAATATGCGTATCCCAATTGTCGTTGACGTATAGCAACGAAACCGGCGATACACCACATATTACACTTACGGTCGTAGAAAAAAGTGAAAACTACAACAATTGGAATCTGCAACCACCTTAAACATCATAAGCCCGAAATATCGCATATTCCGAATTTCATGTCTAACGATATGAATTCTTTAGACATCGCATGCCTAACAATTATAAACCCCGCATTTTAGTCTCGATATCGAAAACACTTTTCAATAACAAGTCGGGCAATTCAACAAGATTCCCGACATCCTGATCGAATGCTCGTCGGAAACTTTAGTAGACGGCCGGATCCCCGATGCCATCGACGAAGTGTACTTAGGCGGAACACCGCGGCCGCGAGCACCCGGACGGATGCTTTTGGCAACGGAGTTCTTCTACAGTCACTTGGTCGGGACTATGGGGCATGGCTTGTTAGTTATATGTATGCCCTAGAGGCCATTACTGTACATAGGATGCATATTGTAGTGGATGCTGGGACATATATAGGGAGGACTTTCTTGCTCGACATGATAGTATGCTATCTGGTTGAACTTTACCTTAACGTGTATACTGTTTGTCTCTCTGTTACATGTTGGTAAAGCCCTTAGGATCTGTACTTGACTACCTGGACTATGATGCGGATCATACTAGTGGGGACATGGTAGTCCATAAGTACATCCTTCAAAGTCCCTAGTCGTGGGTGTATCGAGACGGGGCATCGATATACCAGAGTAGACTAGCGTGTAGCTTCTCGACCCATACAGATAGGCGATGGATGATCCCATATCTATTGGTGTTTGACATCGGAGATGATATACGGGTGCTCAGTAGAGACTGGGTACACTGGACGGACTCGCCGAGAACTCCCAGATGGTATTATACCTCACGTCAGATGGCAGTTCTCTGGTGACACTGGTACAGAGTAGTCTGTTGACCCGAGATCGTCATAGAGTCTTGTGTGGTTCTCACTGTGCTTTGATTTCCATCTTACCACGTCCAAGAGGGCGTGCAAAATGGTGGTTTTTGGGTACAGTCCCGAGTCACATGGAGGCAATGAGCGATAGGAGGGGATTCGTCTCTCCCGGTATAGGGGGTTGATGTTGCGCTGTGTTCGATTGGCTATAACAGGAAATCCCTGGCCAGGGTTGCTGAGATTTGCTGGTAAGTGTTACCAGTAGTTTCTCGAACAGTTATAGACCTCATAACGACACGACTTATCGAGCTATTGGGGTCTGACGTTTACCACCCCTAGGCGAGATATGCGACATATCAGACGATCAGACCGGACTGTACGGTAGTGTTACTGGTCGGATTCACTGGAGTGTGAGCGGGCTTGCTCGTCGATCTTCAGATCGCTCAATACCCGGGTGGCCTTTACGTTTAGCAGACCGCTTGCGGCTTGTGGGTGCTTGATATGATCATCACCTGCTGCCGGCGTATTGACGAGTCTTTAGAGTCCTACACAGAGGTTTCCTGGCTCAAGCGAAACGAAATAGGAGCGCATATGAGATATGTGCGGGACCGAGAATAATGCGTGTATGTGATGCCGCATTCCATTCTCGCGATGAATGTATCGGAAAGGTTGTATGCGATATAACCTAGTTATCGATTAAAGCATTGATTCGATAAGCCGATACATTGAATACTAGTCGGTTGTGTACGACATGACCGGATCATTGAATCAAGTGTTGATTTAATGATTTAATGCATAATTATATATTTGATATGTTACTTTGCACTAACTAGTATTGGTTCACTTTAAACGGATTTTCTCACTTGGATTGTGCACATTACATATGCGATATGATTTTGTGCACTTGATTGTATCATGTTTGATGATACATGTTTACTTGGTTAAGTGCAAAGAATTAAACCATGGTTAAAAGAATGGCTAGGGTTTCATTTCCTTTATTTATTCATTTATTTATTTGTTTATTCATTTTGGAAAAGAAGAGAAAAGAATGGTTGCTAGTTTTGGAGTTTAGTTGAAGCTTCATGAAGCTTTGATCAAGTCAACCATTCTTATCTCATCCTTAACCCTAACCATTCCCACTAACCATGATTCATTCTCTACACTTGACTATGGTTAATTTTATGATAAGAATTCATTTTCTTTTCTTTTTCAATTAACTTATCATATCATTTTTCTTCTTCTTCTTCCTTGAACTCAAGAAGAAAAGCTTAGGTCATCAATGGTGATTGATGATAAAGAGTGAGAAATCCAATTCTAAATTGAACCCACTTCCTATTTCTTCATCCTCTACCTCTTGCCAAGTAGTAGAGTGTGTTTCCTTCACAAGTTTCATCACTTGGTGAAGTCGGAGCTTGATTTAGCGATGCCTCGACGTAGATCATCTTCGGCATGGACATCGATGACCTAGCCCGTCCATTCTCCGACGAAGCCGACGCTAGAGCCCGGATTTGATTTGGACAGCGGAGAGGACCTCATCTCGGAGTCGTGGAGGTGGAGGACCGGATCTACAAAGGTTGTATTTCCGTATCTCTTAGTTAAGTGTTAACTAGTTAGCTTTTTCGCCTAGTTTTCTAGCAAACGATCCGTAGTCGGGTCTCTCGGCACCTAGAAATTTTGAAATTGGCATGTTCGATGCCTTGTGAGACCTCACTAGAGTGCCTAGGAACCCTACAGTGGTATCAGAGCCTAGCTAGAGCCTTAGGCGAAGTCCAGACGGAATTTGAAACCCGAACGAACCCGAAACCCACACCCGAAAATGCTCTCTGGACATTTTTGAAATATCTGGATTTTTGTGAATTAAAAATTGCTAAAAAATTCAGCATAGAAAAATATGAATTACGATGCAAAAATTGAGAGGTGAACAGTAAAACTTGCGGCTGAACCGCGGCATAAGCCCTGCTTATGCGGCGGTTCAGCGGTCCCATGATGACGTCAGCTCCTCATTTCTGCACAGTAATTCCTGATAAATTCTTCTGAGTTTTCTGGGAATTTTTTTAATTTATTCCAAAGTTGAATTTTCTGAGTTGTTTTGGGGATTCGGTGTTTCGATCGGAGTATCAAATTTTGTCTGTGTGGCTTTCCGGATAAATTTTAGAATATGTTAAAAAGTTCGACCGGATATAAATACCCAATTTTTCCCCTGTCGGGAAATTTCCAAGTGTTGGATTTTTCCGTAGTTTAACGACGTTCTAAGTAGTGCAAGTAACGCGATGGTCCCTCTAGAAGACAACAAACCTTAACTCGATTATGTGACCGTCTTGAACTGCCCTTTGAACCTTCGGGTTTGGGGTAGTACGGCGTGCCACATGTGAGGCGTTGGCTTGACCCTTCTACGGCTGGACCGTTGGTACTGAGGCACGAACTGAATATTGTTAGACTTATTTCATGTGTTGATCTGTATTGGAAAACTTGGGTGTTCGATTGTTCGATCGGAAAATTTAACATTTTCTATTTATCTGGAATGGGATACAATAATTGGAATTCACAAAAAGTTATGAGATAACTGAATGAATATTATAAACATAGCAGTTTAGTCTCACTTGATCGGTTGCCACGGAATTTTGATGTGATCAAAAGTCCGTCGCAATCACGTAGCGTACGCGGATACTCGCCGGGTAAACTTAATAGACAGCCTCACTCCATAGCCCCGACCAAGTGACTGTAGGAGAACCCCGTCGCCGAAAGCATCCGTTCGGATGCTCACGGTAGCGGTGTTCCGCCTTGGTGCACTTCGTCGACGGTATAGGGGGTGCGGCCGCCTACTAAAGTTTGCGACGAGCATTCGATCAGGATGTCGGGAATCTTGTTGAATTACCCGACTTGATATTGAAAAGTGTTTTCAATGATGAGACTAAAATGCGGGGTTTATAATTGTTAGGCATACGATGTCTAAGTAATTCATTTGGTCAGGCATGCGATGTCTGAGGTGGTTGCGGATTCCAACTGTTGTAGTTTTACACTTTCTTTTCTGTGACCGTAAGTGTAATATGTGATATCGCCGGTTTCGTTGCTATATGTCAACGACAATTGGGATGGACATATTTACTTACGTTGATGACATGTGATGTTATGTGTTGCTGGATATGTTATATTGGATCGTCGTGTTTGAATAGCCGGGGGTTTTTATGTGAGATGAGTGTTTTTCATTTTCATTCATGTAAAAACTTGTATGTAATATTCTTTTATTGGGGCGCTTCCAGGTTGCGGAAGTAGTCACCTTTTGTATATTATTTACTTTTCCGCACTAGGATAGACCCAAGGAGGAGGGCACAAGTAACCGGGTTCTGGGGTCCAGTGGGAGACCAACTCGAGGAGTCGAGTCCGGGTCTCCTAACTCTAGAATTGGTAGGGTTGCTTGCCGCTCTCGTAGGGGTCTAGGGGTGTGGGTTTGGCTATTCATCACGACCGTGGAATCCGTGTTTTATACTGGCTCGTATTGAAAACACGGACGTCCTAGTATATCCAATATTTCATATGTTTCTTCTGCTGCGATATCTGTGATGTGATCATGTGATGTTCTGTGATAGATACAGTATATAGTATATATGATATATTAAATAGACGTTACTTATGTTTTACACCCGCGCTAGCCCTGCCCCCCTCTGTCGTTAGTTACCTAACCTAACGGTGCACGAGGGGACATCGAGGCGAATGCGGATGGCATAAGTGTACGTCGTATTTATCTGTGATGTTTAGGTACTTAAATGATGGGACTTCATTAATGTGATTAATGAAAATATAAAAGAAACCTAAGATGTTGTAGAATCGAATTTCAAAATTAAAACAGGTAGCTACAGTTCTTGCTTTGCACAGAGGTATATGTGATATATCCTGCACCTTATTCGATAAGGAAAGGACCGAGATCCCTTCACCGGGAGTGACTCCTTTAGCAATAACTGGCAGATGCTACACACTCGGTTTGTCTTTTGACTGCTTTTAAGTGTTTTTGCTTTGCACAGTGATATATATGATATATCCCGCACCTCATTCGACGAGGAAAGGACCGACAATCCCTTCACCGGGAGTGACTCCTTTAGCAAAACTAGAAAAGCCTCAAAAACACTCCATTTCAAAATTCATTTGATTCTACAACGATATCAAGTTCATTACGCAATAGGTTTTCAGAAAAACCTGTCGTAGCCCTCCGTCATTTCAGATAAGTTGTATATAGTATTCGTGCTGCATTTGTTGGCTTTCGTCAAGGTGCAGTGTGCGGTAGCTATATGCTGCTTATCTGCCAGCATACGATGCGATTGGATTAGGGTAGTCGTGCGGCTTTGTTGGCTTTCGTCAAGGGTCGTGCGGGTGGGTTTAATTCAATCAAGAAATGTACGGGTTGAACTTGACTAGCGGGCTATGGTTTGTTGGCTTTCGTCAAGGTCATAGCACGTTAGGGGCAAAATATTATCGGGAATTTCAAGTGTTGAGATTTGCAATGAGATTGCATACCTTCTATGAGATAGTTGAATCCCGATACCCGCTGCGAGTAAGAGTTACTCCTGGGAGAGTTTTATACATTACAATTAGCCGATCAAGTAGGTGTCTAGAAAGGTGTCAACGGGGTTACGCCTCTGGGAAAATGAGGTTTACATTAATTAGGTTCGTGCGAAAGCACGGGGGACCTCCCTCAAAGTACCGACACTGGCCTGGCTGAAAGATTGGCGAACTTGTAGTGTGTAATTAATCCCGGCTAGTCTTTCCTTTTAGGGTTTGAAGGAAGATTTGATAAAAAGCAGTGGGAGCCATCCTGATTAGATAAAATAATAACCAATCTATTCTTGACAGAGCGCACGCTGAGTGTTTTCTTCTCTCTCTCTCCAGGTAGCGACCATATCATGCCTTAATCAAGATAATAATACGGATTATTGACCGAACCCGCTTGTTATACTGAGCTGGGGAACGTTGGTCCCGCTCCAACTTATAATTGTTATAAGACAGAGCAGGAATTTGGGGAATACCAGATTTCCCTTGCCGCCCAAACGAAGAGAGTGCATGCTGATGCATCATCTTCGGGTGTGTTCATTATACAGAACTGTTTCTCAGTATCCTTTACGTCCTGGGTATGTGATACCAGATCAGGATCCCAGATATGTAATCTGTTACATAGGGCTACAGAAAGGTAGAGAACCGAGAACGGGTGATAAGTTTCATGAGGCAGAAAACGGGGCAAGTGTTGCAGCCAAGTCTGTCGGTCACTGTCACCCTGTATTACCAATACATTGATTCTGAACGAATGTTGTTAGATACCGAACCTGATATACCAAATCATATCACTCTCTTTGTTAGAAAAAAAAGGATATAATTTTGTATTGTTGGATAATGTTTTAAACATTTCCTATATCAAAAGTTGATCGGTTCAGGCACGTTATCTAAAAGCATTGATGTTCTAAATCAAACTACAGTTCTTAGTATACTGAACACACACAAGAGAAAGAGTTCAGAAATGAACGGATTCTTCTTGAGGTATTGTAGACTAGGTCATATCAATGCGACCCGACTCGCTAGAGTTACATAAAGATGCATATTTAAATTAGTTTGAATTTACATCTTGTGAAACTCGCCAGTCATATCACAAAGATATAATGACCATAGCTCTGTTTACTGGAAGCAGAGAAAGAGTTAGTGAACTCTTGGGATAATACATGTTGATGTATGTAAGGTCCCCTGTCTACACATGCCAAGACCGGTTCTTTGTACTTCATTACATTCTCTGATAATCTCTCAAGATTCAGACATATGTTCCTGTTGAAACACAAGTCCGAACCTTTTGAGATATTCATAGAATATAAGTTAGAAGTAGAGAACCAATAAGGGTATAAGTATTATGTCCTTTGATGTGATCGAGGAGGAGAATACTTGAGCACGGAAATCCTGGACTTTTCTAAAGGAGAATGAGATTCTCTCTCAGCATTACTCCTCTGCATACACCATAGCACGATGGTATATCGGGGTGGAGCTATTACACCCTATGTGATAAGGTGTGCTCTATGATGAGTAATACTGAGATACCTATTTCCTTTTGGGTGTTATGCACTTGAGAAGCTGCATACCTATTGAATAGGGTTCCAATCAAATCAGTTGCCTACCATTCCATATGAGATATGGAAAGGGAAGAGCCCATGTCTTAAGCTAGTTAAGATTTGGGGTTGTACGGGCTATGTCTAAAAGCATAATCCGGACAAACTCGAGGCAAGATCTGTTATGTACAACTGGAAAGGTTCCAGCTATGCAAACTACAGCAGATGATTTGGTAGAACCGAAGGATTCAATAGAAACCAACGAACCTCAGCCTCTCCGCCGATCTAGTAGGGTTCCTCACCCACCTGAGAGCTACTTCGGTTTCTCTATGACAGTGGGAGCGAGGATTGCATCATGAGATGATGACCCAACTAAATTCGAGCAGGCCATCGAGAGTGACGACTCTGTAAGAATGGCTGGATGCATAGTGATCTGAGATGGAATCCTTATACACCAACAAAGTATGGACTTTGGTTGCTATATCTGAAGGGTTAAATCCCCATCAGGAGCAAGTAAATCTTGAGAAGATTACTTGGTGTAGATGGAAAAGTTGAGACTTTCAAAGCTAGACTTGTTAAAGCTTTTCGTCATCGACCAGGCGTGGATCATGATGAAACCTTTTCAAGTGACTATGCTTAAGTCCATCCAGATCCTACTTACCACGGCTACATACCATGACTACGAAATCTGGCGGTTGGGTGTCTTGACTGCTTTTCTAAATGATGTTTTAGAAGAGGACGTCTATAAGTACACAGCCAGAGGGCTTCGTAAACAGTGGGAGCAGCGGAAACGTGTGCAAGATGCTTTATAGGATACAGCAGGCATCGCGGAGTTGGAACATCTGTTATTGATGAAGTAGTCAAAGAGTTTGACATCATCAAAATGGTAGATGAACCTTGTATATACAAAAAGGTAGTAGGGAGTATGGTGATGATCCTCGTAGAGTACGTGGATGACATACTCTTGATAGGGAAAGAGTTTCCTATGCTACGCTCGATCAATCTCCGCTTATCACAAAGATTCTCCATATAGGATCAAAGTGATACCTCCTAAATCCTGGATTTTGGATCTATGAGATAGATCTAAATGGATGTTAAGATACTCACTAGCTGTAGTGAGATGGTATCAGTTGATCCTGGGGAGAATCACTGGAAGGGTTCCAGGGTGATAAAGACGACTGAATGTCAGTCGCAGGCATTGTCTTTACCCTCAGTAAAGGGACGGTATGTTGGAAGAGTTCCAAGCTAGATACCGTGACATACTAGACGATAAAGGCAGGATACATCGCTACTTAAGATGCTACCAAAGAGGCAGTCTGGGTGTATATTGGTTCATGAGATGAACTTAGTTCCTCCTATTGTGTGACAATGGAGTTGTGGCTTATGCCAAGGAACGTCCGTCCCATCAGTGATCCGAACATATTCTAAGGCAGTATCACCTGATCATGGAGATAGTTGATCTCCAGGGAGATCGAGGTTAGGAGAGTAGACTCAGAGGACAACACAGCGGATCCACTCACAAAGGCCTGTTCCCAGAGAGAGACTTTTATGGGATGGTTGAGTATGAGATACTATAACCACTGCTATCAGATGGCCCTAGTGCAAGTGGGAGATTGTTAGTTATATGTATGCCCTAGAGGCCATTACTGTACATAGGATGTATATTGTAGTGGATGCTGGGACATATATAGGGAGGACTTTCTTGCTCGACATGATAGTATGCTATCTGGTTGAACTTTACCTTAACGTGTATACTGTTTGTCTCTCTGTTACATGTTGGTAAAGCCCTTAGGATCTGTACTTGACTACCTGGACTATGATGCGGATCATACTAGTGGGGACATGGTAGTCCATAAGTACATCCTTCAAAGTCCCTAGTCGTGGGTGTATCGAGACGGGGCATCGATATACCAAAGTAGACTAGCGTGTAGCTTCTCGACCCATACAGATGGGCGATGGATGATCCCATATCCATTGGTGTTTGACATCGGAGATGATATACGGGTGCTCAGTAGAGACTGGGTACACTGGACGGACTCGCCGAGAACTTCCAGATGGTATTATACCTCACGTCAGATGGCAGTTCTCTGGTGACACTGGTACAGAGTAGTCTGTTGACCCGAGATCGTCATAGAGTCTTGTGCGGTTCCCACTGTGCTTTGATTTCCATCTTACCACGTCCAAGAGGGCGTGCAAAACGATGGTTTTTGGGTACAGTCCCGAGTCACATGGAGGCAATGAGCGATAGGAGGGGATTCGTCTCTCCCGGTATAGGGGGTTGATGTTGCGCTGTGTTCGATTGGCTATAACAGGAAATCCCTGCCAGGGTTGCTGAGATTTGCTGGTAAGTGTTACCAGTAGTTTCTCGAACAGTTATAGACCTCATATCGACACGACTTATCGAGCTATTGGGGTCTGACGTTTACCACCCCTAGGCGAGATATGCGACATATCAGACGATCAGACCGGACTGTACGGTAGTGTTACTGGTCGGATTCACTGGAGTGTGAGCGGGCTTGCTCGTCGATCTTCAGATCGCTCAATACCCGGGTGGCCGTTACGTTTAGCAGACCGCTTGCGGCTTGTGGGTGCTTGATATGATCATCACCTGCTGCCGGCGTATTGACGAGTCTTTAGAGTCCTACACAGAGGTTTCCTGGCTCAAGCGAAACGAAATAGGAGCGCATATGAGATATGTGCGGGACCGAGAATAATGCGGGTATGTGATGCCGCATTCCATTCTCGCGATGAATGTATCGGAAAGGTTGTATGCGATATAACATAGTTATCGATTCAAGCGTTGATTCGATAAGCCGATACATTGAATACTAGTCGGTTGTGTACGACATGACCGGATCATTGAATCAAGTGTTGATTTAATGATTTAATGCATAATTATATATTTGATATGTTACTTTGCACTAACTAGTATTGGTTCACTTTAAACGGATTTTCTCACTTGGATTGTGCACATTACATATGCGATATGATTTTGTGCACTTGATTGTATCATGTTTGATGATACATGTTTACTTGGTTAAGTGCAAAGAATTAAACCATGGTTAAAAGAATGGCTAGGGTTTCATTTCCTTTATTTATTCATTTATTTATTTGTTTATTCATTTTGGAAAAAAAGAGAAAAGAATGGTTGCTAGTTTTGGAGTTTAGTTGAAGCTTCATGAAGCTTTGATCAAGTCAACCATTCTTATCTCATCCTTAACCCTAACCATTCCCACTAACCATGATTCATTCTCTACACTTGACTATGGTTAATTTTATGATAAGAATTCATTTTCTTTTCTTTTTCAATTAACTTATCATATCATTTTTCTTCTTCTTCTTCCTTGAACTCAAGAAGAAAAGCTTAGGTCATCAATGGTGATTGATGATAAAGAGTGAGAAATCCAATTCTAAATTGAACCCACTTCCTATTTCTTCATCCTCTACCTCTTGCCAAGTAGTAGAGTGTGTTTCCTTCACAAGTTTCATCACTTGGTGAAGTCGGAGCTTGATTTAGCGATGCCTCGACGTAGATCATCTTCGGCATGGACATCGATGACCTAGCCCGTCCATTCTCCGACGAAGCCGACGCTAGAGCCCGGATTTGATTTGGAAAGCGGAGAGGACCTCATCTCGGAGTCGTGGAGGTGGAGGACCGGATCTACAAAGGTTGTATTTCCGTATCTCTTAGTTAAGTGTTAACTAGTTAGCTTTTTCGCCTAGTTTTCTAGCAAACGATCCGTAGTCGGGTCTCTCGGCACCTAGAAATTTTGAAATTGGCATGTTCGATGCCTTGTGAGACCTCATTAGAGTGCCTAGGAACCCTACATGGCTATCTAGTAAGATTACCGGCCGAGTATCCGCGTACGCTACGTGATTGCGACGGACTTTTGATCACATCAAAATCCCGCGGCAACCGATCAAGTGTGACTAAATTGCTTGATTTATAAAATTCAAATATTGTTGATTCCAAGTATTGAATCCTCTCATAAATATCCGGACGATGTTAAATTTTTCGATCGATTAATCAAAGTCCCACTATTCTCCGAGAGCTCAACTCTTGAGCATAGTTCAAAAATACCCAGAACATACCACAACACCTATGGACCAACCGTAGAAGGGCAAACCCAAGCCTCATTAATGGTACCGCGGATCTACCGCAAACCCTAAGGTTCGTAAGAGGTTCCATGATCATTATATCGAGTTAGGGTTTCATTCTTCTAGAGGGTCCACAGATTGACTTGCATGATTTTCCGAATACCTTAAACTTGGAAAAGTGGTTTTTTGACATTCGTTCAAACTTTTTAACTTCGTCTAGATAACATGTGAAAACCCGAAACCATGTTAAACTACAAATACGAAACACTCCGAATAGCCTATATAGTATGACCACATCACATGCAATCACAGAAAAACAAGCAACACCAGAAGAACCAAAACCCAGAGACTGGAACAATACCAAAATTTGAAGCCCAAAATCCTTAGCTTGGTCGAGGTCACCGGTTTTTTAGGGGTTGTGGCCGGCCACAATTGGTCAAAATGGGACCAAATTTTGGTAGTGTTCATGGTGTATCACATACATCATTCTGCAGTTGCTTAAAAAAATTTTAGAGGTCATTTTGAAATCGACAGAAACTAGGGTTTGATATCGGGTGTTTCGGAGTAGTTTCGGTTTCGTAATCTAAAAAATATCGTCTAATACTCTAGCCTGGCTCTGATACCACTGTTGGGATTCCTTAGCACCCTACTGGGTTTTCACAGTATCTACCATGCCAATTTCAAAATTTTCAAGAGTGCTAATGAACCCTAACCTATGATCTAGCTAGAGTAAATAGACAAACTAAACATGTAATCAAATATTACAAGAAGTGAAAAAGGAATACAACCTTTGTAGACCGGTCCTTCACTTCAAAAGCTCCATGTAGTAGTCCCTTCACTGCGAGTAGTGATCTCCCGAACTCTAGTATGGGTTCCCTTGGAGAAATGAACAAGCTTACTCGATGTCTTCGAGGCCAAAGATAATCTACGTCGAGGAGACTCAAACCAAAGCCACCTCTTCACTAGGTGATGAACTTTGCGAAGATAACACCCTAAACTAAATGGCTAATAGTAGAGGATGATGAAGTAGGAAATGGTCTCACTTTAGGTTTATTTTTCTCATAATATTTCATCACTTTCTCAAGATCAAGAGAGCTAGAATGAGATGAAGAAGAAGATGATCAAGTGATGAAGAGAATGAGAGTTAGGTTAGAAATGCAACCATGGGTTAGTATATGTCATGGCTAACCCTTGTAGAGAATGAACCATGGCTAATTGATTAAAGTTAGGTTAATAAATATCTTAGATAAAACAAAAGAAGTGGACTTTGTCAAAGATGCTTCAAGCTTCTCCAAGCTTCCAAGCATGACAAATTTCCACTAATTTTGAATTAATAAGATAAATAAAACCTAATCATTATCATATAGCATGGTATGATTCTCATACACCCAAGTTACATGTTTAACCTATCATGATACATTAACATATATCACATATATATCATGTATGCATAAGTAAGAAAAAACAAATGGTCAAGTGAGCATATATATTAGTTAATGTAATTTAATATATCAAATATATAATTATACATTAAATTATTAAATCAACACATGATTTAATAATCCGGCTATATCTCATATAACCGACTAATATAATATGTATCATTTTATCGAATCAACACTTTATCCGATAACCCGGCTATATCTCATATAACCGGCCGATATTACAAATCGCGAGAATAGAATACGGTATCACATACGCGTATTAATCTCGGTACTGCACATATCACATATGTGCTCCTACTCCGTTTCGCCTGAGCCAGGAAAACTCTGTGTAGGACTCTAAAGACTCATCAATACGCCGACAGCAGGTGATGATCATATCAAACACACACAAACCGCAAGAGGCCTGCTAAACGTAACGGCCACCCGGGTATTGAGCGATCAGAAGATCAACAAACAAGCCTGTTCATACTCCTGTGAATCCAATCAGTAACACTACCGTATAGTCCGGTCTCTTCATCTGATATATCGCATATCTCGTCTAGGGGTGGTAAACGTCAGATCCCAATAGCTTGATAAGTCATGCCGATGTAAGGTCCATAACGGGTCGAGAAACTACTGATAACACTTACCAGTAAATCTCATCTACCCTGGCTAGGAATTTCCATTTATGGCCAATCGAGCATAGCGCATCATCAACCCCTAATACCGGGAGAGACAAATCCCCTCCTATCGCTCATTGCCTCCATGTGAGTCGGGACTGTCCCAAAAAACCACCTGTTTGCACGACTCAGTAGAGCCGTGGTAGGGTGTAAATCAAAGCACAGTGGGAGACACACAAGACTCTATGACGATCTCGGATCGACAGACTAACCTGTACCGGTGTCACCAGAGAACTGCTATCCAACCTGAGGTATAATACCATCTAGGAGTTCTTGACGAGTCTGTTCATTGTACCCAGTCTCCACTGAGCACCCGTATACCATCTCTGATGTCAAACACCAATGGATATGGGATCATCCATCGCCCATCACATAGGTCGAGAAGCTATACGCTAGTCTACTCTAGAGTATCGATACCCTGTCTCGATATTCCCTCAACTAGGAACAATTAAAGGATGTACTCACAGACTATCCAGACCCCACTAGTATGATCTCTATCATAATCCTGGTAGTCAAGTACACATCCTAAGAGATTTATCAACATGTAACATAGAGACATCAAGTGTACATGTTAAGATAAAGAGCAACCAGATAGCATACTATCATGTCGAGCAAGAAATCCCTCCCTATATATTTCCAAGCATCCACTATGATATACATAATATGTACAATAATGGCCTCTAGGGCATACATATAACTAACACATATTTCAATAGTAAGTCCAAACCAATAAACAAATGAATTAGCCATGCTTCACCCATGCTACAAATATCTCCATTTTCCACCTCATTAATCTATTTTCCAAAAATAGATAAATCCAATAATGAGGTGTCCCCTTCTAAAGCATCTCTTGTAAAATTACAAGAATGCCATCACCGTATATACATACCTGTATTCGTACAGCAAAAATACGAATACGATGAGATAATAATAATCCAATAATATAATACTAGAATCAAGCTTAAACCAAAGCTCACTAGTATTATCCGTCCGAACAACATCCTTATAGCCAGTACACGTATATGATCAGAATCTTGCACGTAAAACCATACGGCTTCTACATCGTTTCTCCTGAACCAGGAAAACCCTCTGTGTGGGACTCTAAATACTCGATAGTATACTGGCAGTGGGTTTAACCACAAGTCTGTCAGCGACACTAGCTGTACGTAACGGCTACTCAAGTACCTGTTGAAAAGAAGGCTGATGAGCGAACTCATCTGAACCCCTTCCAAGCGTATCCGTGACAATCTCCGTACAGTCCGGTCTGTTCGTCTAAGAGTATCGCATATCAGGCCTAGGGAGTAGTAAACGTTAGACCCCTAATAGTGCAATAAGTCGTGTCGGTGTAAAGCCCAAACACCCTGAGAAACTATAGGTGTGCCTACCAGTAAATCTCACTTGCCCTGATCAGGGACTTTATGTATTGGCTATCCGAACACAGCGCGATATCAACTCTTAATACAGGGAGAGGCGAATCCTTTCTATCCACTACTGCTTCCAAGTGCTTCGGGACTGCACCCAACCACTACCTGTTTGCACGACTCATTTGAGCCATGGTAGGGTAGTAATCTAAGTACAATGGGAACACACTCGAGACGAATAGTGATGTCAAGTCAATGGACTAACTTGTACTCATGTCACCCGGGAACTGCTAATTTACGATAGGTATAATACCAACCAACAGTTCCTATCGAGTCCGTCCGTGTAACCCATAACCTAATGAGCACATGTATACTATCTCTAGTATCGCATTACAATGGCCGCAGTACAGGCCATCTTCCCTGACTGGGATAAGAAGCGTATATACTAGTCTACTATGGAGTATCGATACCCTATTTCGATGATTCTATGAACAGGGACAAGTTTAATGATGTGCTTATAGACCACCCAACCTCCACTAGTGTAACTGTCATCACAACGCTGGTAGTCAAGCAAAGATCCTAATTAAGGGCTTTATCAATATGTATTAGCGATATGCTAAAAGAAACATATACATATATTAAAATAGAATCAAACCAGATAGCATATTATCATATTGAGCAAGACTATTATTATATCTGTATATATCCCAAGCTTCCAAAATACAATATACAATCCAGTACTATACAATAATGGCCTCTAGGGCATATATCACTAACAATGTGAGTGCTAGCATGAGTAATCGTCTCATCTTAAGTATCGACTATCCGGTGAATGGTCTCTAATTCTCTCTGCTATACCCGTATGATTCGTTGTAATTAACGAAATCCATAAGTGGGTCCCCTAAAAGGGTTGCAGAAGCCATCTGGCAAGATGAGCTAAGAATTTCAATGAATAATTCTACTCATCCAAGAAGTGTGTGTGTAACAATTAGGTAAGTTTAAGCATAAACACACATCAATAAGGCACAAAGCAAAGATACCGATTGAAAATTAGTTTAAGTTAAAACAAGTGCCAAATTATATCTATATGAAAAAGATTTAAAAAAATTAAAGTTATATGGATACAAACTCTCACTTATAAGATTAAAAACACATTATAAGTAAATGAGCATGGTTTATGGAAAGAAAACACAAGGATGTGCAAATCTAAATAAGTTTTCAAACTATATTGTGCTCAGGTTTAAAAATATTGCAGGTTTAATGCAAATGAGTACAAGAAATCATATATGAGCAAATGAATGATATCAATTGTAAATACTGATTGAAATATCCTGTGAATAGTATCTCATAAATGAAACAAAAGCACTAAAAAGAATAATCAAGTTAACACCAATGCATCACAAAGGGTATATCTATGTATCATACATATTTAGAATATCCATATTTAAGCACAAATGAAATAGGCGATATTCTAAAAGAGTATAGCAAGGAATACAATACCCACAAATTGATGAGTCAAGCAAGCATATCCATTTGATTGCTCTTGCACATCACGAACCGAATCCCTCATTTCTTCAAATTGTCCATACCTACAAAATAAGGCATGGAAGGGGATTTCGGTATCTAAGTTTTCTTGGATCCATAAGAGTTAAACTTGGGAACCCAAACCAAATTGGCATGTAAAGAAATATTTTTATTTAATGAACAAACAAATGCCAAATGGCCATGTGCACCACAAAAATTGCAAGTGTGAGTTTGTGCACAAGTGGAGCTAGAAGTGTCAATGCAAGCATGAGATATGGAAAGTTTATGATGCGCATGCTTCTTCAAAGATGGTCTTGAACTAAATGTATAAAGATATGCATGTTTATGAGTATGAGATTTAGCTAAATGTGAAGCATGTTTGACAAATCTTGACGAAAAGGGGTTTTTGAAATATCGAATTCTTAAAACCAATGCCTCATCGATTTAAAACCTTCTTCTCCTTACTATTTAAAGAATCTACACTAGAAAACATAGCAAGAGAAGCATTCAAAATCTCATTTTCTTTGTGAGAGAAGCGTTTTTAGAAATCAAAGAGTTTTGAGAGATAACAGAGGATTTCTATAAATCAATTTCGTTTTTTAGATTTGAAATCATATCAACATTTTCTTTTCTCAAAATCTTACAAGTTGAAAGCAAATTTTTGTTTTTCTTTTTAAGAGCCATAAAATCACAAGCTAATACTTCCTGAAAAACATGTGAAGATTTTAAACACTCAATTTCACTTGTAAATTTTGAAATCAAAATATCGTTTTCTTTTCTCAATGCATTGCAAGATAAAACCAAATTTTCATTTTCTACCTTCAAAGCATTAAAAAAACAACATTGGAAATCAAGTTTTGAAACTAACTCATTCTTCTCAAATTCAAGCTTATCAATTAAATTCTTTTGAGAGTCATGAGTAAAAGATAAGCATTATATTTGGCAATCATCGCCTTATTCAAAACCTCAAAAGAATCACAACAAGCCATTAATTCCTCTCTTTCAATATTAAAATCATAAGAGCGCTTTTCAAGGAATTCATTTCTAGATGCAGTGACATTAAATTTTCATGGAGATCACGATATGCATGTAACAATTTGTAAGGCTACAGTAGCGCCCCGACCGTCTATCCGAGGCCAAAATGCGGAAACGAAAATTTTTCTTGACTTTTAAACCGGCACTACCGTATCCTGAAAACCCGGATCGTAACCATTAACCTATACCTAGCAAACAAGAGAAAGGGTAGAATGCTATACCAAGCGATCTGTGTCCTTCGGTCTTCGTCTCCACTCTGATCTCTTTGCGGAATCTCAGGTCGTCGCCTCCACGTCGAAACGGGCACCACATCGCCGGGTTCTTTTACGGGCTCCCACCTCTGAACCGAGGCAACTCGGGCGCGAAGTTGGCTAGCCGACGCGTCCAAGGAATGCCGTAGACTAGTGTAGAAACCATTGTCTCATTTGGGGTTTATGTAGTTGCCAAGGTGATGGAAGAATGAAGATAAAGAACTTTGGAGGAAAAATGGTACTTTCATTTTTCCTAGCAAGAAATAAGATGATAGATTTTTTTTTCTCATCAAAATGAACTCTCTCACCCTCTCATCTAATGTGGCCGGCCCCTTTTCAAAATGGTGGAGGGGAGCAAAGAAAAAGTACAAGGGAAGTGAGTGTAGGAAAAGGCAAAAGGTGACCACATCCAAAAGCAAGCCTCACATCAACTTCTAATCCATTCTAATCTCAATTAATGCAAGAAATGATCACAAGAAAAGAATGGAATCAAAAGATGCTTTCATAAAGCCACAAATGCAAGAAACCCCCTCCACATAGGTAATTTGCAAAACTGCAAATAACCCCCCGCCATCGGAAAGTCCGGCCGCGAAAGAACAAAGGAAAACCGGCCGGAACGGAATGCAAACTGGCAACTTCAGAAAACTGATCCGGTAATAAATTACAGGAAAACCCCGCTACTGCATATACATGCCCGCATTTGTATTCCCACTGAATACAAATGCAAAGAGACAAAACTACACGGTCTAATACTAGGATCCGGCTTAAACCAAAGCCGGCTAGTAAAATCCGTCCGATCACGATCCGTGCAATACCGCACGTATCTGATCGAACCCTGCCATATCTCCATACGGCCTCTACAGCGTTTCGCCCGAAACTTGAGAAACTGGTCTGTGGGGGACTCTAAAGACTCATCAATACTTTGTTTGTGGATTTAACCACTAGCACATCAGAGGTATTAGCCTATACGTAACGGGCTACCAGGTATTGACCAAAAAGGACGTCTGTGAGCGAACTCATGCTTACACCCTACTGAGCCTGTCAGTGACAATATCCGTACAGTCCGGTCCGTTCGTCTATGAGTATCGCATGGCGGGCCTAGGGGGTTCGTAAAAGTCAGACCCCCAAAAGCGGTACAAGTCGTGTCGGAGTGTAGCCCAAAACACCCTGAGATACTACTGGAATACCTACCAGTAAATCTCCTGCCTCGGCCGAGGGCTTTGTGTAATGGCTCTCCTAGACACAGCATGACCTCACCCCCAATACCGGGAGAGACGAACCCCTGCAGATCCGCTCACTGCCTCCATGTGGCTCGGGACTGTACCCAACTAAAACCTGTTTGCATGACTCCTTTGAGCCGTGGTAGGGTAGTAATCAAAGCACAGTGGGAACTCACACGAGACAAATGACGATCTCAGGTCGATGAACTAACCTGTACACATGTCACCAGGGAACTGCTATCTGACGTCTGGTATAATCCCAACTAGCAGGTTCCCGGCGAGTCCTATCCGGTGTACTCATAACCCAATGAGCACCTGTTTACATCTTAGGTGAACCAATTGACACCAGTGGCTTGTGAGACTGGCCACCGCCCCTCGTCGGGGTCTCGACTGTATACACTAGTCTACTTATGGAGTATCGATGCCCAGTCTCGAAACTCCCACGACTAGGGACCTTTTAAGGATGTGCTTATAGACCCCAGCTCCCACGTATATGATCGCCATCATACTGCTGGCCGTCAAGCAAGAATCCTAAGGGCTCTATCAACGTGCAATAGTGAGCTGTAAGGTCACCTGAAGCAGTACACGATGATAAAGATAAACCAGATAGCATACTATCATCTTGAGTAAGACTGTCCTACCGGTATAGGTCCTCCCTCAATCATTGCAATCACCTGTCTGTGATCCAATAATTGACTCTGAGGGCACTATATCCAACAATCTCCCACTTGCACTCAAGGCTAATTATTGCGATGTAGCATACTCACAGCCCGTGTGATATCGAACACCCAACTCCTCTACTAGTCAGTCTCACAAAGCTCGTTTGCGAAACTATTGCGTTCGAGGAATAGCCTCAGTGAGTGGATCCGCTCTGATGTTTCTTTCAATATCTCTCTATATCTCAAGTTCGCGGAGAAAGACATATCCCGAAATGAGCAATACATGTCTTAGAGTATGTCTGGATATCTGATTTGACCTAGTTCATAAATGAACTCCAAATCCAAACTTCTCAGACTGTATCGTCAACTGAACTTAATCAGTATCATGCGCCATGCCCCCTTTAGTATCCGCTTGGACCTCCTGTCCAAACTACCGCCCCTCGTCAGAGGGAAAACTCTAACTCTGACGGCCACTCTGTCATCCAGGTCACCTTGGATGCCTGGAATGATAACCGTCTCCTAAAGGAGGCTGCCGTTATCAAATCCCTAGAACTTCCACTTATGTTCTAAAACTGCTTCCGATCGTTTCTCCGGGATAGGATTAATATCCTAAGTGGAGAAACCACTGTGTGACAACCAATGTATAACCGATCGTAGTATAGGAGTATCACTTCCTACTCTGTGTATGTCATCCAAATACCAGGACATTACACCCTGCTACCTTCTTAACAGATCCATCCCCGATTCTGATGAAGTCAAACCTATGACTGTCACATCAGAAATAGATGATCTATCTCCGCTGTATCTGCTTTAGTCTATAAATAGACATAAGCCACTTGACCACTATGCTTCCGCTGCTCCTACTGACTACGAAAACCCTATGGCAGAGTCATATAGACGTACACTTCTAAAGCTAGTTCAGAACGATACTATACTCATCCTCCTGCCAGGTCTCACTGTCTGGAACAACAGCAATGGAAAGTCTGGGTAAACAAGAACCTCCCTGCCACCGTCCTTGAGGCTACCGGAGTACCTCTCGGGTGCCTGAGGTTACCCACCTTATCTGCGGAGTGGCCAATGGAATGTCAAACCAAATTGAATCTTTAGGTTCTTATCAAATTTTCAGTAATCGTTTGCGGTTCTGGAATCATTTCCAGTTCTACCATACTCCCACTAGTGTTTTCTGAAAAAATCCATTTCTTTTAAAATTGTGGCGAGTGAAGAACAATATCAATATTGATCTTCCAGATGGTAGAAAGTTAACCCTCGTCATAGCCTGGGTCAACCTACAAACAGCCATTACAGAAACATGCCTTAAGTTATCCAGATTCTGGTTTTAAGCATAAGCCGGAAAACTCCCCGTACCTTAACATCGTTAAGATATGAACTGTTCTATATCCAATACAGAAACAGAAGCACTGATTTAATTGAACCAGATTCAAATATGCAGCTGTCTCCAGTGCATGTCATCTAAATGGAATGAGGCCGATCAGCGTTACTCAACTTAAGAGTGCTTCCAATTATGAGTAACCTGAAAGAGAAGCAAGTTCTCTTAATCATTACTATCAACTGAATACCATACACAAGTATCTACATCTTCGATTACCTTGAAGAATCCCGACACTTGCATTACCTGGTTCTCTACTTTATTCATATACCTACAACTTCTCAAAACTCAGACCTTGTGTTTCTACGAAACACTTATCTAAGAACTTGAGAAGTCATAAGTAAACCGAATATAGTACGAGGACCAACCCCTCTGTCCTAATGGACACTAGACAACATACAATACTCTGTATAAGTCCCTTGAGTCTGATAACTCAATCGCTGTGTGCCGTAGGTTGAAAACTGTACTTATGGTTAAGAAGAATTACACTTCTGTTTAATACTCCTTACCTAACCATCCACTGATATAGGTAAATGTCATAGACATAATTTCAAAAAGGTATATCTCACTCTATAAAAAATAGACGTACAGATATATCATTTGAAATTGGTGCATAACAACGGATATTCAAAACCAAATATTTGCCGTCCAGCAAACAACTCAGGCGATTTCCTCAAACATCACCAATTACAACGAATCCCGATATAATGAGGATAATCACCCAATTCCCAATAACTTACTCCCACTCATCATCTGTAAAACCATACAGATATGAGAATCATACCTGGTAAATACATACCCTGGAGCAAGTGCTAATTGGGAAATCAGTTTTCTTTTAACAGTACACAGTGAAACTGAAACATGTAAACGTTTCGAAGGGGTATCCCGGTATTCCTAGTAATGCCTCTTCCATTATCCAGATTCACAACTGTAACCGTATATCTCTTTGCCATCTGTCCAAATCCCTTTATATGTCTTTAGTCGTTACCTTCTGCACACCCCTTTAGGCCAAATGGTTTTCTTTCTTCCCTACCGTTCGGCACCAGCCTATGGTTTGGAAGAAGACTATCCAATAAGCATAATGGGTGTACTGTCCTAATCCTAGGAGCACTCGCAATGCGAGAGAAGGTGAAGATAAAAGTCAACCGAATAAAACCTTATTCCTATTTCTCCTGAACCAGAATCCATCACCGAACTGGAACAAGTTCCTTTCGAGTTTGTATATAACCATACGATGGAGTATCCAATAAACTGAGGATCTTCGTAGTGATACGGAGTGTCCTGGAGAAATATAAAGGTGATTTAGGATTGGCGAAGAAATACTTGGTTTGGTCGTGAATAGCAGTCGCAATTTACTTTGCCCTCTTACTAATCCCTTGATATGTCTTTACTTAATACCTTCTGTACACCATCGTTATGCTAATTAGTTTTCTTCATTCCCCACCGTTCGGCACCAGCCTAGGGTTTGGAAGAAGACTATCCAATTTGCGTAATAGGTGTACTATCTCCTAAACCAAGGAGTACTTGCAACCTGAGAGAAGGTAAAAGGAAAAGACAACTGAATAGTCATATTCGTTTTCTCCAGAACCGGAAACCATCCTTGAATAAATTCCTTCGAGTTCATATTTAACCATACGATGATTTTGTCCAATGGAAGTGGACGTTCGTAGTAATACGGGGTGTCCTGGAGAAAAGGGTAAAAGTAGGAGTGGCAATGAGGTTTGCAACTCTGACAATCCAAAAGCCAGTGTTTAAGAAGGTTCGGTCAACTTCGTCACTGAGTCACAGTCTAGGGTCGGGTCATGGTCGCTGCCAAAGAGAGAGAGGAAAGAAACACTCAGTGTGCACTCTAACCTAGATCAGATTGGTTATAACTTTATCTAATCAGGAAACCTCCCACTGTAACGTCAAATCCTTCCCCAAACTTGAAAGAAGAATTAGTCGGGATCACCCGAGGAGTAAACCAACTCATCAGTGGGAATCGGGATCCAACTATCATCGCATGATAACGTGACGGAATCCGCTCACGTTATCACACTCTAGAAGGTATGCGCATATCTGGCAATTTTCAGTTTCTTTAGAAACTCCCGATGTGAATTTTTACCCCAAGCGGCTTATGAACTTGACTAGGTCAACAAACCATAAACCGCCAGTCAAGTTCAACCCGTCATTATTCTGGATCGCATTAAACCCACCCGTACGTGCCCTTGACTAGGTCAACAAGGCCGCACGACTGTCCTAACCAATCCCATTTATGCAACAAACAAGCACCATTTAGCTACCGAACACTACGTCTTGACTAGGTCAACAAACGCAGCACGAATACTAAATAATACCCGTAAGAAATGACGGAGGGCTACGGCTGGTTTTTGGCGAAAAACCTTTAACGTAATGAACTTGATATCGTTGAAGGAACTGCATAACTTTTTTATAAAAATATAGCGATGAAAGCCTTTGCTAAAGAGGTCACTCCCGGTGAAGGGATCTCGGCTCTTTCCCCGTAGAATGAGGTGCAGGATATTCCAACTGAATACCACGATGTAAAGCAAAAGTAATCGACTATAGTGAAGTTATTGCCCTGACGCAAACTTCTGTCCAAGGGGTCACTCCCGGTGAAGGGATCTCGGCCCTTGCCTCGTCGACTGAGGTGCTGGATATTCATAACCGAATACCACTGTGCAAAACAAAAGAGAACGTTCTTGCAATAACAGCTTTTTGAAAAATGTTCCAACAACATCAGAATAGGTTTGTTTAGCTTGCATTGATCCGAATCAACACAGTCCCATCAATTGATCACACCAATAAAGAACGAAAATAATGATGTACGTATATGCCATCCGCATTCGCCACTGGGTCCCGTCATCACCCGTTAGGTTACTTAACTAATGACAGAGCGGGGACAGGACTAGCGCGGATGCAAAACATATACAGCATCTACTAGTATATATATCAATATATAATATTCGCTCAAGGCGTGATAAAATGCAACATCACAGAAATGTAATAAGCATCACAGAACAATACAGATATCTGGGATCCCCGGGTTTCATAGAGCCGCTACTGAAACCCGACGTTCCCCTGGTCGTGTGGATAGCCTGTGCAATGAATTCCTAGACCCCTACGGGCGCGGCAAGTTACCCGCCAAAACCTGAAGCGAGGCAGCCCCCTTCAACAACGTGAATGGACCACCCAGCACTTCACGGAATCCGGTAACTCGGGCACCCGTCCTGGGTCAACCTATACCCCCTACGAGTGCGGTGAGTAGCCCGCCAATTCTAGAGTGAAGCCCCCTCCGTCTCAACGCCATGAGATGCGGGCTCGTTTCCCTCTAGAACCCGGCTATCCGTGCACCCCTCCGCGGGGCAATCCTAGTACAGAAAGTAAAATATACATACAACGGGTACATCGACCTCGACCCGGTCGTGCCCCAAAAGAATAATATACAAACAGGCAGTGACGGCAGTCCACATGTCGGACGCTCGCCCCGCAATATCAAATGTACATATAAAACGAAACTGTACTAACATTGCAACCAGGCTATCCCCCACGACCAATCCGCAAAATCACAGCACAACACAGAACATCAACGTGAATGTCACGTTCGCAAATCCGTCTAAAAGGGCTATTGCAGTTAGACAGGATTTACCGATCAAATGACATTCACGGTCGCAGATATAATGTAAATACTGTGAACTAACATGTTTAAAATTTTCGATCGATCAAATTTACTGAAGTGGGCCCCAAGCACTACTGTAGCACTTAAAGAAAATCTGGGCCCAAAAATAATATACCAAAAACCCCATTTCTCTGTCATAAAACCACTGTAGAAATTTAGTGCAGAGAGGGCTCAAAGTGGCGGCGGAACCGCGGCCAATGCATGGATTTGGCCACGGTTCCGCGGTGGAACTGTGACTTCATGTGACCAAATTTCTACAGCAGTCTTAGAATTTCCTGCACGTGTTTCTGCAATGCAGTGAAAATTTTTTCGAGCCAAAACAAAATCGACAGAAAACTGTGCTTTTGAAATCAGGTTTTCGGAAAATCCGTTCGATCGAACTTGTAAATACGATAGAGCAAGCTAGACTAGGTTAATGGCATGGCTCTGATACCATGTAAGGCTACGGTAGCACCCCGGCCGTCTATCCGAGGCCAAAATGCGGAAACGGAAAATTTTCTTGACTTTTAAACCAGCACTACCGTATCCTGAAAACCCGGATCGTAACTATTAACCTATACCTAGCAAACAAGAGAAAGGGTAGAATGCTATACCAAGCGATCCGTGTCCTTCGGTCTTCATCTCCACTCCGATCTCTTTGCGGAATCTCCGGTCGTCGCCTCCTCGTCGAAACGGGCACCACCTCGCCGGGTTCTTTTACGGGCTCCCACCTCTGAACCGAGGCAACTCGGGCACGAAGTTGGCTAGCCGACGCGTCCAAGGAATACTGTAGACTAGTGTAGAAACCATTGTCTCATTTGGGGTTTATGTAGTTGCCAAGGTGATGGAGGAATGGAGATAAAGAACTTTGGAGGAAAAATGGTGCTTTCATTTTTCCTAGCAAGAAATGAGATGATAGATTTTTTTTTCTCATCAAAATGAACTCTCTCACCCTCTCATCTAATGTGGCCGGCCCCTTTTCAAAATGGTGGAGGGGAGCAAAGAAAAAGCACAAGGGAAGTGAGTGTAGGAAAAGGCAAAAGGTGACCACATCCAAAAGCAAGCCTCACATCAAGTTCTAATCCATTCTATTCTCAATTAATGCAAGAAATGATCACAAGAAAAGAATGGAATCAAAAGATGCTTTCATAAAGCCACAAATGCAAGAAAACCCATCCACATAGGTAATTTGCAAAACTGCAAATAACCCCCCGCCATCGGAAAGTCCGGCCGCGAAAGAACAAAGGAAAACCGGCCGGAACGAAATGCAAACTGGCAACTTCAGAAAACTGATCCGGTAATAAAATACAGGAAAACCCCGCTACTGCATATACATGCCCGCATTTGTATTCCCACTGAATACAAATGCAAAGAGACAAAACTACACGGTCTAATACTAGGATCCGGCTAAAACTAAAGCCGGCTAGTAAAATCCGTCCGATCACGATCCGTGCAATACCGCACGTATCTGATCGAACCCTGCCATATCTCCATACGGCCTCTACAGCGTTTCGCCCGAAACTTGAGAAACTGGTCTGTGGGGGACTCTAAAGACTCATCAATACTTTGTTTGTGGATTTAACCACTAGCACATCAGAGGTATTAGCCTATACGTAACGGGCTACCAGGTATTGACCAAAAAGGACGTCTGTGAGCGAACTCATGCTGACACCCTACTGAGCCTGTCAGTGACAATATCCGTACAGTCCGGTCCGTTCGTCTATGAGTATCGCATGGCGGGCCTAGGGGGTTGGTAAAAGTCAGACCCCCAAAAGCGGTACAAGTCGTGTCGGAGTATAGCCCAAAACACCCTAAGATACTACTGGAATACCTACCAGTAAATCTCCTGCCTCGGCCGAGGGCTTTGTGTAATGGCTCTCCTAGACACAGCGCGACCTCAC
Source organism: Agapanthus africanus (assembly GCA_030015575.1). Taxonomy (NCBI): domain Eukaryota; kingdom Viridiplantae; phylum Streptophyta; class Magnoliopsida; order Asparagales; family Amaryllidaceae; genus Agapanthus; species Agapanthus africanus. The sequence goes on along the minus strand of CM057347.1, from coordinate 352,227,855 downwards.
CCCCAATACCGGGAGAGACGAACCCATGCAGATCCGCTCACTGCCTCCATGTGGCTCGAGACTGTACCCAACTAAAACCTGTTTGCACGACTCCTTTGAGCCGTGGTAGGGTAGTAATCAAAGCACAGTGGGAACTCACACGAGACAAATGACGATCTCAGGTCGATGAACTAACCTGTACACATGTCACCAGGGAACTGCTATCTGACGTCTGGTATAATCCCAACTAGCAGGTTCCCGGCGAGTCCTGTCCGGTGTACTCATAACCTAATGAGCACCTGTATACATCTTAGGTGAACTAACTGACACCAGTGGCTTGTGAGACCGGCCACCGCCTCTCGTCGGGGTCTCGACTGTATACACTAGTCTACTTATGGAGTATCGATGCCCAGTCTCGAAACTCCCACGACTAGGGACCTTTTAAGGATGTGCTTATAGACCCCAGCTCCCACGTATATGATCGCCATCATACTGCTGGCCGTCAAGCAAGAATCCTAAGGGCTCTATCAACGTGCAATAGTGACCTGTAAGGTCACCTGAAGCAGTACACGATGATAAAGATAAACCAGATAGCATACTATCATCTTGAGTAAGACTGTCCTACAGGTATAGGTCATCCCTCAATCATTGCAATCACCTGCCTGTGATCCAATAATTGACTCTGAGGGCACTATATCCAACACAATTGATCATGAGTAAGTTTATGAATATCAATGGACGAAATACATACATAATCATGATCAATGCACCTCTTTGTACTCTCCAAAGAGTTGAATCATCTCTTTTGGTTGAGATGCATCTAAAATCGCTAATGGAGTTTCCTTTTCTATTTCATTGCAAGCTACGTGCTCCCCATATATTTGCTCTAATGAGCACCAAATTCCATGAGCCGTCTTGCAAGAAGAAAGATTGTTAATGATATTAACATCTAAAGAAAATTGTAAACATTAAATAGCTTTGATGTTTAAAGAAAACAAATCTTTATCACGATTACTCCATTTAGATTTAGCAAAAGTTGGAATACAATAGTCGTTCATAACAATCATCCAAAAATCCCTAACCCCACATTCAAGAAAATACTCCATCTTTATTTTCCACAACTCAAAATTATTTCCATCAAAAAGAGGAGGATCATAAATAAAATAAGAATAAGATTAAGCCACATATTACTCAAGGATGTTAAGCCTACGAAAATATGAGTATCAAGTTCTGATACCAATTGAAAATAACGCGGAAGCTCACACCAAAAATAGTCCTAGAGGGAGGGTAAATAAGACTATGCTATTAATATGCCCAAATTAAAAATTCTAAACTATCAACACTTGCTAAATAAACCATGATCAGTCGAAAATATTGCATTTTTAACAGATCAATTTCCCTACTATTTGCAATCATCTAAAGGTGTTCGGTATGAATATAGCACATATTAGCAATTTGTCTGTAAAATATCAAATAATATGTGTTATACATTATAACCGGCATTTTGAGGGAAATTGTGTGTTTATTATTGCACGCATGATCTTTGTATATTGCAACACTTATCTCGAGATTTTGTGCAGGAAATTCTCCAGGTAAAGAGCCAGAACTGCTAAAAGTGCTGATAAAATACATCAAGTTCAAGACCTGAGATCTGGCAGTAAACTAGAAAGAATTATAAAATTCTAGAGATCAGAAAAGTACTATGAAGACATCAAAAATCAGCACTGGAGAAATCATGCACCAAGCCCTCTAAACGGCCGCGGATCCACGGCCGAATGGGCCGATCGGCCGCGGATCCGCGGCCGCGTTGAGGCATTATGGGCAGAATACTTGTTCAGGATTCTCCTTTCAAATGGCAAACTTTTTCAAGACACTTCAGTCTCCAGAGATCTCCAGAAGCTTCTTTTTTAACAGCCAAGCTTCTTCTGCAAGCTTCATAATAACCAAGCTTTTTAAGCAAGCTAGCTAACTACCTTAATTTAGAAGCTTCTTCTCATAACTCCCAAGCTTACAAGGGAAGCTAAACCTAGTTTAGCTTCTAAAAGAAGCTAAATCAAGTTTTTAGGGAAGCTAAAGGAGAAGACTATATAAAGGGACCCAAGGCCTCATTCTAAAGGTTGTTGAAAATTGAGCCAAAATTCCGCAAGTTGAGTGACACAACTTGTAATTCAAAACCCTAGCCCCAAAGCCATTTTCAAAGAACCAAATCAAGATTCATCGAGTACCAAATCGAGCAAGCATCCAACGAGCCTTTTAAAGCAACGCCGATCTTCATCCGAGCAAGTGATCTAGGACGATCCGCGACTCACGAAGACGATGCGAAGCTAAATTCGAACGATCGAGTTCTCTCCTCAATTCTTGTAGTCCTTGAGTGAATTGTAACGAAACGTTGAATAGTAAAAGGTGAAGATCTTTATTCTTGCTTTCTTTACATTCTTGCATTGTTGAGTTTCTTGATCTTTGATTCATTTAATTTCATGATGTTTGAGTAAATCTCCGCTTGTGGAGGATTCGAGAGAATTGATAAATCTAATGATGATCAAATCTTAATACTAGTATTAATTCTTATGAGATTTGTAAACCTTAGCAAAAAGAATCGTTGATGACCTAATTTGGAGCGAATTGACATCTTGATTATTTCATTGAAAATTAGGTATCAAATGATTGATGATTTTCTTTGCTAGAGGCTAGATCCGAATGATCATGATTGAAAAGACAAGGGATAGAAGGAGAAACCCTAGTTTCTTCAATAGATCCCTAATCTTCATCATAATCATCAATCTAGCTACAAATTATCAATAGATAAGATTAGGAATTATTAGATTCATCATTAACTATTAAATCAATCGGATCGTACAAGCTATTCTTCATTATCTTGATAAATCAAAGTGATTGGGACATTTCTTGATTCTTGATTCTAGATCTTTATGTTTCTTGAAATTAAAATTTATAAATCTTGAATCAATTTTCTTGCAATTTTCTTTTATATTTTCATTTCAACTCAACTAAAACAAGATCGTGCAAATCACACTTTCCCTGTGGACGATCCGCACTCGCTAACGAACTTACAATTGACACCGTTATTGATTGCGGTTTACAAATTTCTTTGGTTGTGATCTTTACATTTTTTTCAAAACATGACATCGAAATCGATTATCAATCAAATGGTGCCGTTGCCGTGGATAGTGTGCTAATTTTTTCGTTTTTGAAATTTGAGTTGAAAAATTTATTATTCCATCAGAATTTTTAGATCAAAATTCGCACAAACGCTAAACAATTTGTTGTGATTTGTTGCAAGGAGACCTGGAATCTATGGAGCGAGTGGAAAAATTTTCTGAATATTCCAAAGAGTTCAAGGAGTGAACAGGAACAGTTCCTGAAATTTTTGTGCAGAGATCCCTCTGACTTGCGGCGGAACCGCGACAATTTGAGCCATCTTCCGGCGAAAGAGCGGTGATCCTAGGGTTTCACTGTACCAAACTTCTCTGATATATTTTGACTTTCTTATCTTTTCCCTGCTCTGCTCCAGTAACCAATTTCTGCAGGATTCTTTGCAAAAATTCACAGCGCCGTAAAAAGAAAAATTGTTGCATGTTTGATCTTGGTTTTTTGCATTTTTAATACGGAAATTAAGGGGCAAAGACCAAATTCAGATTAGGTGGGGAGTTCATTACCCTTACTAAGCACCAAAAATCACAAAACTGCATCCGCATCACCCTCATTAACTAAAAAATATCTAGACATGACTCTAAGCACTGACGCGCTCACTTAGGACAGAAAGAGGTCGTGGGTAATCTATTGCTTATCCGCGTTTCTTTTGTGATTTCTAAGACAAGTGTGTCTAAGGCAAGTGGTTACTTAATTAGGCCCACTACTTATGAAGTGGAGAACCTCCCACATACCTGGCACTTACCTGGCCACAGGAAGGATAAAGAGGCAGTAGAGGATCTATTTTGCGACTTGTCTTCTGGAAGTCTAGGAGCGGTCTAGAGACTTGACCTAGGTGACCACTAGATTTAGGGTTGCTTGTGCATTGTTTGTGGTTTGCAGTTTTTTTCAAAAATCCCTATATTTTTCAAAACAAACACCAACTCATCTTTTCCTTAATTATCACTTAACGCTGCCACTTGTGCTAAACCATTTAGTGCATGCTCTGCTGGACACGGGATTCTAGTGTCCGTCTTGTCCGCGTTCCTTCTATCGACTCCGAAGTCGGTATTTTTATGTCTACTTCTTCTTTACCCACCACCACACCTACTTCGATGGACGGTTCTCCATCGAACTTCTTTAACACTACTCTGCCACCGTCCGCAGGTGCCCAGAATCCACCCCGCATCTCTCTCCAAGAGAGATGTTACCCTATGTGAGGTCCTTTTTCGACCTGTCTCACCATTCCACCAGCCAATGGGGAAAATTTTGAAATAAAACCCCAATACATCAATCTTTTACCCAAATATTACGGTCTCGAGTCTGAAGACGCATATGTCTTTATTACCAAATTTGAAAATGTATGCGCTATGATGGGTACTTCACACCTTTATGTGGATGCTATGCGTTTACGTCTTCTCCCATTCGCCTTGTGCGATATAGCCGAGAAGTGGCTTTATAACACAGCCACACATTCCATTTCAAACTGGGGAGAATTCGTAACAGCTTTCCTAAAGAAATTCTACCCGAATCATAAAACAGCTCGAGTCGGTAGCGAAATAAATCAATTTACCCAGCTTCCAAATAAACCATTCTTAAAGTGTTTTGAACGCTTCAAGGATCTGTTAGTTCAATGTCCACATCACGGAATCCCTAGATGGGATCTGTGCAGAATTATATATGAGGGCATTAATCCTACCACAAAACAGACCCTTGAATCTATGTGTCAAGGCACCTTCATGACTAAAGATGATGGTGAAGCCTGGAGATTCTTAGAAGATTTCGCTGAAAAATCTTTACAGTAGGAGAGTGTAAGTCAATCATCGTCTAGGGGTGGTAATAACCAATCTGATGTTTCCATAGGATTTAGAGCTGAAATGGCAGCAATGCAAAAGAAACTCGAAACTATGAAAAATAAATTTTTAGCAGCCGCCCTAAATCAGATGCAACTCTCCAAAACTGTCTGTGGATGCTGTTCCGATCCATCACATCTTACGGAAGAATGTCCATTGAATTCTCCATTTCAAGGTCATGAGCATATCAATGCTTCTTTCCAACAAAGACCTAGGAACGATCCGTTTTCTTCCACTTATAATCAGGGTTGGAGGATTCACCCTAACTTTGCTTGGAACCAACCACAAAATCAAAACATGGTTCCAAACCAAAAGAACTTTCAAAGGGCTCCTCCACCACAAGAGCAACCACTTCAATTGAGTCAGCACCCCTACTAATCACAAAATTTTCAAAATCTGGCCAACACTTTTGCACCATATGAAAATTCTTTGCAAATGGCCGGTACTGATAATTCCTCTGCACTTGAACGAACCTTGGATACTTTCATGAAACAATCCATCCAAGCGAAGGCAAATTTCCAATCTTCCTTCGATAATATGATGAAGAGCATTGTCTCTCAAAATGAAAATATTAAATCGATAGAAACACAAATTGCACGAATAAATGCCGAATTGAGTACTAGAGAGAAAGGGAAACTTCCAGCTCAACCTTTACCTAATCCAGGCTATTCACATCATGTGAACACTATCACCACGTTGATATCTGGAAGAGTGCTTGACAATCATGTCGGTGAAGAGATTGATAATAATAAAGAATCAATCGATGATACCCGGCTGAGACTTTTCCTTCCACTTCTACTTCTATTTCTGACCCCAGTTCGTCTACCCCACCACCTTCTTCCGAGCCTATTTTCCATTTTCCCCAAGGCTCGACACCTCAGCATATCTCTTCTAGTCCATCAAAGATGATCCCCACTCCTATTCTTAGATCGTTCCTACCCACACGATCTTCTTTAATGTTGGACCTCGACCTTATTGCTAAAGCTCCTTATCCGAATCGGTTAAGGGGAAACAGACCAAGTCCGCAAATGGAGAAGATCACGAAAATCTTTAAATAGGTTAACATCAACATCCCTATCCTAGATGCTATCCAACAAGTCCCCGCTTATGCAAAAATTCTCAAAGACTTGTGCATTAGGAAGAGAAGACTCAAGTGCCAAAAAAGGTATTCATGTCAAAGACTGTAGACATAGCTTTTCCCCAACAGTTACCTAGGAAACGCAAGGATCCTGGCTATCCTACTATTTCTATTTCTATTGGGGATAAACACATTAACCGTGCTCTACTTGACCTGGGCGCAAGTGTTAACCTGCTTCCTTTCTCGGTTTATGAGCAGTTAAGGATCGGAGAGTTGAAATCAGCCCACTGCACTCTTCAGATGGCCGACCGATCAATCACCAAATCTAGGGGTGAACTAGAGGATGTGTTGATAAAAATCCGGGAATTTGTATTCCTTGTAGACTTTATTGTACTTTGTACACAGCCTGTAGCAAACCCACGGAATCAAATTCCGGTGATTCTTGGTCGCCCCTTTTTGGCCATTTCCAATGCTATAATCAACTGTCGTAACGGTTCTATGACCCTATCCTTCGGGAAGATGTCAATTGAGCTGAACATTTACAAGTTAGGAAGTGTACCCTCCAAACCTACTGCTTAGGTCTGTTCTGTCGAATTAATGGTTGTCGACAGCAGCGAATTTGATGAACCTCATGATACTGATCTAGGCTCTTTTCATATGTTGTTGTTTGACCCCAACTATGTATCATACACATACGGAATCTTCCACCGAGTTGTCCCGGTCAACAACTAACATCGATTATAAACCGTTTCTGGAGTCTGAAGATCACCCCGCGCTTTTTGATGACATTATTCTTCGGGGTATCGATGAGAGTTTTGAGGAAATTTTCGTTGATGAACTCGCAATTTTGAAAAACACGGGTGTTGAGATGAATCATCTCCCAAACAATGAAATTGAACCTCCACCCCTTCTTCTGGACTATAAAATGGAATGCGAGTAATCCATCACAATCACTGTGTTGTCTCTCCAAAACGAGACGCAAACACACTCTTTCACACCACTTATCTTTTCCCCACTTCTTTCTGGCTCTGTATAACACGTCGTTCCACCAACCGATGCACTATATTAATAAAATTTTCGAATGGTTTGTGTTGACTTTCGGTCTTTGCAAAGCTTGGCATCGACCAATAACTTTGACCCCCACTTGTGATTTTCAAAGCTTAACATGGTTTAACTCAAGTTTGGGGGAAGGGGATAATCTGGGTCTTGAAAAGAATATTTTTTACACAAAATGGTGAGCCAAAGAATAAATTTGGAGGAGGATTTTCACGATCATATTTATTGCCCCCGTTAATAAATTTCCTCCCAGGCTTACAGGTTTTTGTGATTTAGCGGATGGCAACAATAAGGACACTGTTGAAGACAAGTTTGGGGGAGGTTTGTGCTTATTTGCGCATCATTTGCATCATACTTTGCATAAGCACAAAACATATATAAAAAAAAACATATAAAATAATTTTTTTTAACATAAATAAGATAATAAAAGATTAGATAGTGAAAAATTACATCCAAAAGATTGGAAAAATTTAAGAAAACCAAGAAAATTAGAAGTTTTCTTAAATGAAACTAGTAATAAGTAGTTATGAGCCGTTGTCCCAAGAGTTAGTAAGATGAAAGAAGTCACTAATCTGCGGATAAAAATAAGTCTGAAAAATAGTTTCTATTCTGGAAACCAAACATTTGAATGTTGATACCCTACTATACGCACTTACACACGTCTTGAAACTCGGGATAGTAGAGAATACCTTGAAATGCTATTGTCTAAAAACCAAAGTATGAAGGAAATTATAAATGAATAAAATATAAAAATGGTAAAGAAAAAATGAACACTGGTTTTGTTATCGCCAAGGCAGCAATAAAAAAAATATAGCGAGGGTGCTTCATCACCTAATGCCTTAGATCAACTGGTCTGGGAGTCACTGCTGAGCCTTAGATGGTGCAAGACGAGAAAAATACTAATACACCTAATCAACAAACACATGAGTAATCGGTCGGTTAGTAGCTCAAGAATTATTAACGGTCGCATGAAAAATGTGTGAGCAATCTCATTTAAATATTCATAAATTAAAAAGTACTGAGGCAGATGGACAAGAGTATGATAGCTTGAATTGAATTCTCCGAGTGTAGGGATGTATTTCACACACACGTAGGGGTATATGATCGATGTTTGGAAGAAAGGTAGGGATGAAGAATAAGGACGATGTTTTATTGAGGGATGATGTGATTTCCAACATCTTTTCATGACTATTAAGATAGGGTTCATGACAACTGAAAAGCTAGTGTAGTTGGAAACTCTAATTTTCAAAGTTTTTCTTTTATAATTCTCATCTTTATATGTAACTTTCATGGTTTTCCTTTTATTTTGGGATTTTATGGGTGCAATCCGCTGAAAACCCTCAGGAGACAACACTCCTCCTACTACGGACACCTAGAGGTTTAATGACTTGTTGCACGTGCTCCGTGCAATCGTGTTGCTTACGAAAGTGTGCTAGTTAGTTTTTCTTTTTCTTTATTTTCTCCTTCTCTTTCTAATAAAACAAGTTTTCTCGAGACGACCAAAATTAAGTTTGGGGGAACTTAATCAGTCGAAAATATTGCATTTTTAACACATCAATTTCCCTACTATTTGCAATTATCTAAAGGTGTTCGGTATGAATATAGCACATATTAGCAATTTGTCTGTAAAATATCAAATAACATGTGTTATACATTATAACCGGCATTTTGAGGGAAATTGTGTGTTTATTATTGCACGCATGATCTTTGTATATCGCAACACTTGTCTCGAGATTGTGTGCAGGAAATTCTCCAGGTAAAGAGCCAGAACTGCTAAAAGTGCTGATAAAATACACCAAGTCCAAGACCTGAGATCTGGCAGTAAACTAGAAAAAATTATAAAATTCCAGAGATCAGAAAAGTACCATGAAGACATCAAAAATCAGCACTGGAGAAATCATGCACCAAGCCCTCTAAACGGCCGCGGATCCGCGGCCGCGTTGAGGCATTATGGGCAGAGTATTTGTTCGGGCTTCTCCTTTCAAATGGCAAATTTTTTCAAGACACTTCAGTCTCCAGAGATCTCTAAAAGCTTCTCTTCTAACATCCAAGCTTCTTGTGCAAGGTTCATAACAACCAAGCTTCTCAAGCAAGCTAGCTAACTACCCTAATCTAGAAGCTTCTTCTCATAACTACCAAGCTTACAGGGGAAGCTAAACCTAGCTTAGCTTCTAAAAGAAACTAAATCAAGCTTCTAGGAGAAGACTATATAAAGGGACCCAAGGCCTCATTCTAAAGGTTGTTGAAAATTGAGCCAAAATTCCGCAAGTTGAGTGACACAAATTGTGATTCAAAACCCTAGCCCCAAAGCCATTTTCAAAGAACCAAATCAAGATTCATCGAGTACCAAATCAAGTAAGCATCCAACGAGCCTTTTGAAGCAACGCCGATCTTCATCAGAGCAAGTGATCCAAGACGATCCGCGACTCACGAAGACGATGCGAAGCTAAATTCGACGATCGAGTTCTCTCTTCAATTCTTGTATTCCTTGAATGAATTGTAACGAAACGTTGAATAATAAAAGGTGAAGATCTTTATTCTTGCTTTCTTTACATTCTTGCATTGTGGAGTTTCTTGATCTTTGATTCATTTAATTTCATGATGTTTGAGTAAATCTCCGCTTGTGGAGGATTCGAGAGAATTGATAGATCTAATGATGATCAAATCTTAATACTAGTCTTAATTCTTATGAGATTTGTGTTAGTTATATGTATGCCCTAGAGGCCATTACTGTACATATGATGTATATTGTAATGGATGCTTGGACATATATAGGGAGGACTTTCTTGCTCAACATGATAGTACACTATCTGGTTGTATTTTATCTTAACATGTACTCTGATTGTCTCTATGTTACATGTTGATAAAGCCCTTAGGATATGTACTCGACTACTGGGATTATGATGAGATCATACTAGTGGGGCCATGGTAGTCGACGAGTACAGCCTATAACTGTTCCTAGTCGAGGGTATATCGAGACAGGGCATCGATTCACCAGAGTAGACTAGCGTATACGCATCTTGACCCATATGATAGGCGATGGATGATCCTATATCCATTGGTGTTTGACATCAAGGATGGTGTATGGGTGCTCAGTACAGACTGGGTACACTGGACGGACTCGCCGAGAACTCCCAGATGGTATTATACCTCACGTCAGATGGCAGTTCTCCGGTGACACTGGTACAGAGTAGTCTGTTGACCCGAGATCGTCATAGAGTCTTGTGTGATTCCCACTGTGCTTTGATTTCCATCATACCACTTCCAAGAGGGCATGCAAAAAGGTGGCTTTTAGGTATAGTCCCGAATCACATGGAGGCAATGAGCGATAGGAGGGGATCCATCTCTCCCGGTAAAGGGAGTTGATGTTGTGCTGTGTTCGATTGGCTATAACTGGAAATCCTTGGCCAGGGTTGCTGAGATTTACTGGTAAGTGTTATCAGTAGTTTCTCGAACTGTTATACATCTCAAATCGACACGACTTATCAAGGTACTGGGGTCTGACGTTTACCACGCCTAGGCGAGATATGCGACATATTAGACGACGAGACCCGACTGTACGGGAGTGTTATTGATTGGATTCGTAGGAGAATGTACAAGCTTACTTGTTGATCTTCTGATCGCTCAATACCTGGGTGGCTGTTACGTTTAGCCGACCGCTTGCAGCTTGTGGGTGTTTGATATGATCATCACCTACTGCCGGCGTATTGACGATTCTTTAGAGTCCTACACAGAGGTTTCTTGACTCAGGAAAAACGGAGTAGGAGCACATATGTGATATCAGCCGGGTCATCGGATCAAGTGTTGATTCGATGAATCGGTAAATGAGATATTAGTCGGTTATATGCGATATAGCCGGATTGTCGGATCAAGTGTTGGTTTGATAGTTTAATGTATAATAATATATATGATATATTAAATTACATTAACTAATATCAGCTCACTAAAAGATTCTTTTTCTCACTCGGGTAATACATTGATATATATGCGATATATGTTAATTGCATTATTTTATTATTGTTACAATAAATATTATATATGTGATATATAATATTGTAACATGATATGATTACTAATGCAACATGTATAGTAGAGATTAAACAAGATTAGGGTTTGATTTGGGTTAGTTCATTCATGAACCTTCTAGAAGGTTTCTTTTTGTTTTGTGTTAAGATATTTTAATGTGACTCATCTTTAACTCAACCCAAACCCTAGCCCTAGTTAAATCTCTGCAAAGGTTTGGTTAACCATGGTTGCATTATTCATCATTATTATCTTTTCATTATTCATCACAAAAAGATTCTAATTATTATTCATCATCTTCTTCCTTCTTTCTTCATGGAAAAAGCTTTCTAGTTTTTTCTAAGTGATGATTATGTGTGAGAAAAAGATTAATAAATGAGAGCAAAAATCCTACTTCATCATCCTCATCTACCCTTGCCATTTAGATGAGGGTGTTCACTTCATTTAGTGAGTGAGAGATTGTGTTAATGAAACTTCAAGGTAGATCATCTTTTTTATCGAAGATCGGAAGCAAGTTTGCATCTTTCTCTTCGTGGCGCCTCTCGAGAGTCCGGAACACGATGATCACAGCGAAGGGACTACAACACGGAGCTTAAGAAGTGAAGGACCGGATCTACAAAGGTTGTAATCCCTCTCACTTAGTGTTAAAGTGTTTAACATGCTTGTTATCACCTAAACTCTAGTTTAAAGATCTAGTTTAGGGTTGTTCGGCATGGCTAAAATTTAAATCGGGCATGGTTGATGCCTCGTAGACCCTTGTGCGTATTCCTAGCATCCCTACAGTTGTATCAGAGCCAAGCTAGAGTTTTAGGTGAAGTCTAGGCAAAGTTTAAAGTCCGATCGAACGCCGAAACCCCGATACGGACCCCTCTCTGGACAATTTTCAAAAAGTTGATTTTTTCGTATTAAAAATGCTCAGAAAATTCAGCAGGTAATTTTATAGGGAACTGTGAAAAACGCCACCCTAACTCAACTATTGCGCCGCGGAACCGCGGCCAAACCAAGGCATTAGCGGCGGTTTCGCGACCGTTACTGTAGATTGATGGTTAGTTTTTGCACAGTAATAACCTTTGGTACTTCCTGATTCTTCTGGGAATTTTTAATTATACTCAAGTGTTGAGTTTTCTGGGGTGTATTGGGGACTCGTTGATTCGATCGGATAATTTAACTTCGATTAGTTTGTCCGGGTAATTTTTAGAACGTGTTAAAAAGTTCGAACGGATATCAATAACTCACTTTTTCCCCTGCCGGAAAATTTCCAAGCGTTGGATTTTTCCGTAGTTTAAGAACGTTCTATGTCATGCAAGAAACGCGGTGGACCCTCTAGAAGACAACAAACCTTAACTCGATTATGTGACCATCTTGAACTGCCTCTATACCTTAGGGTTTATGGCAGTACGGCGTGCCACATGTGAGGCGTTGGCTTGACCCTTCTACGGCTGGACCATTGGTACTGTGGCATGTGATGGATGTTTTAAAACTAATTTCAAGTGTTGAAAACAATTTGGGAAAACTTGGGTGTTTGATTATTCTATCGGAAAGTTTAACATTGTCTATTTATCTAGAATGTGATACAATATTTGGAATCCACAAGTAGTTATGAGATAACTAATTTGAATGATATAAATCTAGCAGTTCAGTCTCAATTGATCGGTTGCCACGGAATTTTGATGTGATCAAAAGTCCGTCGCAATCATGTAGCGTACACGGATACTCGCTGGGTAAACTTAATAGACAGCCATGCCCCAAAGCCCCGACCAAGTGACTGTAGGAGAACCCCGTCGCCAAAAGCATCCGTTCGGGTGTTCGCGGCAGCGGTATTCCGCCTTCGTGCACTTCGTTGATGGCATCCGGGGGTGCGACCGTCTACTAAAGTTTGCGATGAGCATTCGATCAGGAAGTCGGGAATCTTGTTGAATTGCCCGACTTGATATTGAAAAGTGTTTTCGATAATGAGACTAAAATGCGGGGTTTATAATTGTTAGGCATGAGATGTCTAAGGAATTCATTTGGTTAGGCATGGGATGTCTAAGTAGGTTGCGGATTCCAACTGTTGTAGTTTTACACTTTCTTTTCTGTGACCGTAAGTGTAGTATGTAGTTGTATTGCCGGTTTTCGTTGCTATACATCGAAGGCGATTGGTGTATGCATACTTACTTACATTGATGACATGTGATGTTATGTGTTGCTGTGATATGTTATATTGGATCGTCGTGTTTGAATAGCCGGGGGTTTTATGTGAGATGAGAGTTTTTCATTTTCATTCATGTAAAATTCATTTGTATGTAATATTCTTATATTGGGGCACTTCCGGGCTGAAGATGATGTCACCATTATATATTATTTATTTTTCTGCATTAGGTAGACCCAAGGCGGGGAGCACAAGTAACCGGGTTCTATGGTCCAGTGGGAGACCATCTCAAGGAGTCGAGATCGGGTCTCCTAACCCTAGAATTGGCAGTGTTACTTGCCGCTCTCGTAGGGGTCTAGGGATGTGGGTTTGGCTATTCATCGCTGTAAGACTACGGTAGCGCTCCGGCCGTCTTTCCGAGGCCAAAATGCGGATACGAAACTTTTACAAAACTTGTAAACCGGCGCTACCGCATCCTAAAAACCCGGATCGTAGCCATTAACCTAACGCTAGCAAACTAGAAGATGCGATAGAATGCTAGACCGAGCGATCCGTGTCCTTCGGTCTTCGGCCTCCACTCCGATCTCCTCGCGGAATCTCCGGTCTTCATCTCCTCGACGGAATGGGCACCACATCGCGGGGTTCTTTTACGGGCTCCCACCTCTGGACCGAAGCAACTCGAGCACGAAGTTGGCGAGTCGACGTGCCCAAGGATGCTGTAGGCTAAGTGTAGTAATGTTTATCTCATGGGGTTGTGAAGTTGCCTTTTGATGGAGGAAATGAACAATGGAGATATACTTAGGAATTTTGGTGTAAGCTTGAAATGAGGACAAGAATTTCTCACTTCACAAAATGAATTCCACCATCCCCACAAATGTGTGGCCGGCCTCAAAATGGAAGGAGGGAGGTGAGCACATCAAGAGCAAGGGTGAGCATAAGAAAGTGGGTGATAACAAGGAAAACTAATCACATCAATTTCCAATCCAAAATCTTTTCATAATCCATCACATTTAATGCAAACCATGTGAAGAAAAGAATGGAATCAAAAGATGCTAGATTATCATAATCCCTTATTTACAAGAAACACCCTCCACATATCTAATTTGTACACTTGCAAATAACCCCCTCCATCGGAAAAATCCGGCCGTGAAGGAACAAAGGAAAACTGGCCGAAATGGAATGCAAACTGGCAACTTCAGAAAACTGATCCCGTAATAAATTATAGGAAAACCCCGCGACTTTATATACATACCCGCATTTGTATTGCGACCGAATACAAATGCAAAGAGACAAAATCTACACTGTACAATACTAGGATCCGGCTTAAACCAAAGCCCGCTAGTATTATCCGTCCGATCATGATCCCTGCAATACCGCACGTATATGATCAAACCCTGCCATATCTCCATACGACCTCTACAGCGTTTCGCCCGAAACTTGAGTAACTGTCTGTGGGGGACTCTAAAGACTCGTCAATACTTTTGGCTGTGGATTTAACCACTAGCACGTCAGAGGTATTAGCCATACGTAACGGGCTACCAGGTATTGACCAAAAAGGACGTTTGTGAGCGAACTCATGCTGACACCCTACTGAGCCTGTCAGTGACAATATCCGTACAGTCTGGTCCGTTCGTCTATGAGCATCGCATGGCGGGCCTAGGGGGTTGGTAAAAGTCAGACCCCCGAAAGCGGTACAAGTTGTGTCGGAGTGTAGCCAAGAACACCCTGAGATACTACTGGAATACCTACCAGTAAATCTCCTGCCTCGGCCGAGGGCTTTGTATAATGGCTCTCCTAGACACAGCGCGACCTCACCCCCAATACCGGGAGAGATGAACCGCTGCAGATCCGCTCACTGCCTCCATGTGGCTCGAGACTGTACCCAACTAAAACCTGTTTGCACGACTCCTTTAAGCCGTGGTAGGGTAGTAATCAAAGTACAGTGGGAACTCACACGAGAAAAATGACGATCTTAGGTCGATGAACTAACCTGTACACATGTCACCAGGGAACTGCTATCTGACGTCAGGTATAAGACCAACTAGCATGTTCCCGGCGAGTCCTGTCCGGTGTACTCATAACCCAATGAGCACCTGTATACATCTTAGGTGAACCAACTGACACCAATGGCTTGTGAGACCGGCCACCGCCCCTCGTTGGGGTCTCGACTGTATACACTATTCTACTAATGGAGTATCGATGCCCAGTCTCGAAACTCCCACGACTAGGGACCTTTTAAGGATGTGCTTATAGACCCCAGCTCCCACGTATATGATCGCCATCATACTGCTGGCCGTCAAGCAAGAATCCTAAGGGCTCTATCAACGTGCAATAGTGACCTGTAAGGTCACCTGAAACAGTACACGATGATAAAGATAAACCAGATAGCATACTATCATCTTGAGCAAGACTGTTCTAACGGTATAGGTCCTCTCTCAATCATTGCAATCACGTGCCTATGATCTAATAATTGACTCTGAGGGCACAATCTCCAACAATCTCCCACTTGCACTCAAGGCTAATTATTGCGATGTTGCATACTCACAGACCGTGTTATACCGAACACCCAACTCCTCTACCAATCGGTCTCACAAAACCCGCTTGCGAAACTAATGCGTTCGAGGAATAGCCTCAGTGAGCGGATCCGCTCTAATGTTTCTTTCTATTTCTCTCTTTATCTCAAGTTCGCGGAGAAAGCCATCTCCCGAAATGAACAATACCTGTCTTAGAGTATGTCTGGATATCTGATGGGATCTAGTTCATAAATGAACACTAAATCCAAATTTCTCAGACTGTATCGTCAACTGAACTTAATCAGTATCCTGCGCCATGCCTCCCTCAGTATCCGCCTAGACCACCTGTCCAAACTACTGCCCCTCGTCAGAGGGAAAACTATAACTCTGACAGTCACTCTGTCATCCAGGTCACCTTGGATGCCTGGAATGATAACCGTCTCCCGAATGAGGCTGCCGTTATCATATCCCTAGAACATCCACTTATGTTCTAAAACTGCTTCTGAACGTTTCTCCAGGATTGGATCAATATCAACTTATTGCATCTACTGCAAAAACAATATCTGGTGTTGTACTTGACATCTCATGATTGACTCAATTGCCTAAGCAAGTGATCTGCCAATCATGCACATCCCTCTCCCCTTTAGTCTGTAAGAATCCTTTAGAGAAGGTGACTCCATCACTTGCACGTATACTACCGTGCCTGGAGTCGTCCATTCTAAATACTTTTAGAATGTGTCTAAGTACCCAGATTAGGAAACTACCCAAATCTAGATCTAGAACCATAGATCCAGTAACCAGAATGTCTGATATAATATCCAAGTCCCATATGGAGAAACCACCGTGTGACAACAAAAGTATAACCGATCGTAGTATAGGAATATCACTTCCTACTCTGTGTATGTCATCCAAATACCAGGACATCACATCCTACTACCTTCTTAACAGATCCATCCCCTATTCTGATGAAATCAAACCTATGACTGTCACATCAAAAATAGATGATCTATCTCCGCTATATCTGCTTTAGTCTATAAATAGACATAAGCCACTTGTCCACCAATGCTTCCGCTGCTCCCACTGACTACGACAACCCTCTGGCCGAGTCATATAGACGTACACTTCTAAAGCTAGTTCAGAACGACGCTATACTCATCCTCCTGCCTGGTCTCACAGTCTGGAACAACAGCAATAGCAAGTCTGGGTAAACAAGAACCTCCCTATCACCGTCCTTGAGGCTACCAGAGTACCTTTCGGGTGCCTGAGGTTACCCACCATATCTGCGGAGTGGCCAATGGAATGTCAATACAGATTGAATCTTTAGGTTCCTATCAAATTTTCAGTAATCGTTTGCGGTTCTGGAATCACTTCCAGTTCTACCATACTCCCACTACTGTTTTCTGAAAAAATCCATTTTTATTAAAACTGTGGCGAGTCAAGAACAATATCACTATTGATCTTCCTTATGGTAGAAAATCAACCCTCGTCATAGCCCGGGTCAACCCACAAACAGCCATTATAGAAACGTGTCTTGAGTTATCCAGAGTCTGGTTTTATGCATAAGCCGGACAACTCCCCGTACCTTAACATCGTCAAGATATGAACTGTTCTATATGCAATATAGAAACAGAGGCACAGATTTAATTGGAACCAGATTCAAATCATGCAGCTGTCTCCAGTGCATGTTAACTAAATGGAAAGAGGCCGATCAGCATTACTCAACTTAGGAGTATTTCCAATTATGAGTAACCTGAAAAAGAAGCAAGTTCTCTTAATCATTACTATCAACTGAATACCATACACAAGTATCTACATCTTCGATCACCTTGAAGAATCCTGATACTTGCAATACCTGGTTCTCTACTTTATTCATATAGCTATAACTTCTCAAAACTTGGACCTTATGTTTCTACGAAACACTTGTCTAAAAACTAGAGAAGTCATGAGTAAACCGAATATAGTACGAGGACCAACCCCTCTGTCCTAATGAACACAGGACAACATACAATACTCTGTATAAGTCCCTTGAGTCTAATAACTCATTCCTTGTGTGTCGTAGGTTGAAAACTGTACTTATGGTTAAGAAGAATTACACCGCTGTTTAATGCTCCTTACCTAACCATCCACTGATATAGGTAAATGTCATAGACATAATTTCAAAAAGTTATATCTCACTCTATAAAAATAGACGTACAGATATATCAATTTGAAATTGGTGCATAACAACGGATATTCAAAACCAAACATTTGCCATCCGGCAAACAACCCGGGTGACTTCCTCAAATATCACCAATTACAACGAATCCCGATATAATGAGGACAATCACCTAATTCCCTATAACTTACTCCCACTCATCATCTGTAAAACCATACAGATGTGAGAATCATACCTGGTAAATACATACCCTAGAGTAAGGACTAATTAGGAAATCAGTTTTCCTTTAACAGTACACAGTGAAACTGAAATATTGAAATGTTTCGTAGGGGTATCCTGGTATTCTTTGCAATGCCTCTTCCATTATCATATTCACAACTGAAACCGTATATTTCTTTGCCATCTCTCCAAATCCCTTTATATGTCTTTAGTCGTTACCTTCTGTACACCCCTTTAGGCCAAATGGTTTTCTTCCTTCCCTACCGTTCAGCACCAGCCGTAGGTTTGGAAGAAAACTATCCAATAAGCATAATGGGTATGCTGCCCTAATTCTAGGAGCACTCGCAACACGAGAGAAGGTAAAGATAAAAGACACCTGAATAAACCTTATTCTTTATTTCTCCTAAACCAGAATCCATCCCCGAACTGGAACAAGTTCCTTTCGAGTTCGTATATAACCATACGATGGAGTATCTAATAAACTGTGGATCTTCGTAGTGATACGGAGTGTCCTGGAGAAATACAAAGGTGAAGTGGGAGTGGTAATGAAATACTTGGTTTGGTCGTGAATAGCAGTCGCAATTTACTTTGCCCTCCTTCTAATCCTTTTATTTGTCTTTACATAATACCTTCTGTACAGCATCGTTAGGCTAATTGGTTTTCTTCATTCCCTACCGGTCGGCACCTGCCTATGGTTTGGAAGAAGACTATCCAATTTGCGTAATAGGTGTACTGTCCTAATCCAAGGAGCACTCGCAACCTGAGAGAAGGTAAAAGGAAAAGACAACTGAATAGTCCTATTCGTTTTCTCCAGAACCGGAAACCATCCTCGAATAAATTCCTTCGAGTTCGTATATAACCATACGATGGTTTTATCCAATGGAAGTGGACGTTCGTAGTAATACGGGGTGTCCTGGAGAAAAGGGTAAAAGTAGGAGTGGCAATGAGGTATGCAACTCTGACAATCCAAAAGCCAGTCTTATAAGAAGGTTCGGTCAACTTGGTCATTGAGTCATAGTCTAGGGTCAGGTCATGGTCGCTGCCAAAGAGAGAGAGAAAAGAAACACTCAGCGTGCACTCTAACCTAGATCAGAATGGTTGTCAATTTATCTAATCAGGAAACCTCCCACTGTACCGTCAAATTTTTCTCCAAACTTGAAAGAAGAATTAGTCGGGGTCACCCGAGGAGTAAACCAACTCATCAGTGGGAATCGGGATCCAACTATCATCGCATGATAACGTGACGGAATCCGCTCACGTTATCACACTCCAGAAGGTATGTGCATGTCCGGCAAGTTTCAGTTTCTTTAGAAACTCCCGATGTAAGTTTTTACCCCTAGGACCTAAGTGACCTTGACAATGCCAACATATCAAAGAGTCCTAGTCAAGTTCAACCCGTCATTATCTTGATTGCGTTAAACCCACCCGTACGAGTCCTTGACAATGCCAACATAACCGTACGACTGTCCTAACCAATCCACTTATCCATGCGACAGAAAAGCATTACATAGCTACCGAACACTACGCCTCGGCAATGCACGACATACGCAGTACGAATACTAAGCAATACTAATCTGAAATGACGGAGGGCTACGGCTGGTTTTTGGCGAAAAACCTTTAACGTAATGAATTTGATATCATTGAAGGAACTGGATAGATTTTATAAAATATAGTGGCGAAAACCTTTGCTAAAGAGGTTACTCCCGGTGAAGAGATCTCGGCTCTTTCCCTGTAGAATGAGGTGCAGGATATTCCAACTGAATACCACGATGCAAAGCAAAAGTAATCGACTATAGTGAAGTTATTGCCCTTACGCAAACTTCTGTCCAAGGGGTCACTCCCGGTGAAGGGATCTCGGCCCTTGCCTCGTCGACTGAGGTGTTGGATATTCATAACCGAATACCACTGTGCAAAACAAAAAAGAATGTCCTTGCAATAACAACTTTTTGAAAATTGTTCCAACAACATCAGAATAGGTTTGTTTAGCTTGCATTGATCCGAATAAATGCAGTCCCATCAATTGATCACACCACAAAGAACGAAAATAATGATGTACGTATATGCCATCCGCATTCGCCACTGGGTCCCGTCATCACCCGTTAGGTTACTTAACTAACGACAGAGCGGGGACTGGACTAGCGCGGATGTAAAACATATACAACATCTACTAGTATATATATCAATATATAATATTCGCTCAAGGCGTGATAAAATGCAACATCACAGAAATGTAATAAGTATCACAGAACAATACAGATATCTGGGATCCCCGGGTTTCATAGAGCCGCTACTGAAACCCGACGTTCCCCTAGTCGTGTGGATAGCCTGCGCAATGAAATCCTAGACCCCTACGGGCATGGCAAGTCACCCACCAAAACCTGAAGCGAGGCAGCCCCCTTCAGCAACGTGAATGGACCACCCAGCACTTCACGGAATCCGGTAACTTGGGCACCCCTCCTTGGGTCAACCTGTACCCCCTACGAGTGCGGCGAATAGCCCACCAATTCTAGAGTGAAGCCCCCTCCGTCTCAACGCCATGAGATGCGGGCCTGTTGCCCTCTAGAACCCGGCTACCCGTGCACCCCTCCGTGGGGTAATCCCAGTACAGAAAGTAAAATATATACAACGGATACATCGACCTCAGCCCGGTCGTGCCCCAAAAGAATAATATACAAACAGGCAGTAACGACAGTCCACATGTCGGACGCTCGCCCCGCAATATCAAATATACATATACAACCAAACTGTACTAACATTGCATCCAGGCTATCCACCACGACAAATCCGCAACATCACAGCACAACACAGAACATAAACGTGAATGTAACGTTCGTAAATCCGTCTAAAAGGGCTATAGCAGTTAGACAGGATTTACCGATCAAATGACATTCACGGTCGCAGATATAATGTAAATATTGTGAACTAACATGTTTAAAATTTTCGATCGACTAAATTTCCCGAAGCGGGCCCCAAGCACAACTGTAGCACTCAGAAACATCTGGGCCCAAAAAGAATAAACCAGAAACCCTATTTCCATGTCAGAGAGCCACTGTAAAAATTTGATGCAGTGAAGCCAAAATTCGGCGGCGGATCCGCGGCCAAAACGTGGTTTTGGCCGCGGATCCGCCGCGCTACAGTAATTTCAGCCGACCAAATTTTCACAGAATGCATAAAAAACCCTGCACGTATTTTTACAATGTACCAAATAATTTTTAGAGCACTGGAAAAATTCGACAGAAACCTGGACTTGAAAATGGGGTTTTTGGAAAATCCGTTTGATCGAACTTGTAAACACGTTAGAGCAAGCTAGACTAGGTTAATGGCATGGCTCTGATACCATGTAAGACTACGGTAGCGCCCCGGCCGTCTTTCCGAGGCCAAAATGCGGAAACGAAACTTTTACAAAACTTGTAAACCGGCGCTACCGCATCCTAAAAACCTGGATCGTAGCCATTAACCTAATGCTAGCAAACTAGAAGATGGGATAGAATGTATACCGAGCGATCCGTGTCATTCGGTCTTCGGCATCCACTCCGATCACCTCGCGGAATCTCCGGTCTTCATCTCCTCGTAGGAACGGGCACCACATCGCCGGGTTCTTTTATGGGCTCCCACTTCTGGACCGAGGCAACTCGAGCACGAAGTTGGCAAGTCGACGTGCCCAAGGATGCTGTAGGCTAAGTGTAGTAATGTTTATCTCATGGGGTTGTGAAGTTGCCTTTTGATGGAGGAAATGAACAATGGAGATATACTTAAGAATTTTGGTGTAAGCTTGAAATGAGGACAAGAATTTCTCACTTCACAAAATGAATTCCACCATCCCCACAAATGTGTGGCCGGCCTCAAAATGGGAGGAGGGAGGTGAGCACATCAAGAGCAAGGGTGAGCATAAGAAAGTGGGTGATAACAAGGAAAACTAATCACATCAATTTCCAATCCAAAATCCTTTCATAATCCATCATATTTAATGCAAACCATGTGAAGAAAAGAATGGAATCAAAAGATGCTAGATTATCATAATCCCTCATTTACAAGAAACCCCCTCCACATATCTAATTTGCACACTTGCTCCATCGGAAAAATCCGGCCGTGAAGGGACAAAGGAAAACTGGCCGAAACGGAATGCAAACTGGCAACTTCGGAAAACTCATCCCGTAATAAATTACAGGAAAACCCCGTGACTGTATATACATACCCGCATTTGTATTACGACCGAATACAAATGCAAAGAGACAAAATCTACACTGTACAATACTAGGATCCGGCTTAAACCAAAGCCCGCTAGTATTATCCGTCCGATCATGATCCCTGCAATACCGCACGTATATGATCGAACCCTGCCATATCTCCATACGGCCTCTACAGCATTTCGCCCGAAACTTGAGTAACTGTCTGTGGGGGACTCTAAAGACTCGTCAATATTTTGGGCTGTGGAATTAACCACTAACACGTCAGAGGTATTAGCCATACGTAACGGGCTACCAGGTATTGACCAAAAGGGACGTCTGTGAGCGAACTCATGCTGACACCCTACTGAGCCTATCAGTGACAATATCCGTACAGTCCGGTCCGTTCGTCTATGAGCATCGCATGGCGGGCCTAGGGGGTTGGTAAAAGTCAGACCCCCAAAAACGGTACAAGTCGTGTCGGAGTGTAGCCAAGAACACCCTGAGATACTACTGGAATACCTACCAGTAAATCTCCTGCCTCGGTCGAGGGCTTTGTGTAATGGCTCTCCTAGACACAGCGCGACCTCACCCCCAATACCGGGAGAGACGAACCGCTGCAGATCCGCTCACTGCCTCCATGTGGCTCGGGACTGTACCCAACTAAAACCTGTTTGCACGACTCCTTTGAGCCATGGTAGGGTAGTAATCAAAGTACAGTGGGAACTCATACGAGACAAATGACGATCTCAGGTCGATGAACTAACCTGTACACATGTTACCAGGGAACTGCTATCTGACGTCAGGTATAAGACCAACTAGCATGTTCCCGGTGAATCCTGTCTGGTGTACTCATAACCCAATGAGCACCTGTATACATCTTAGGTGAACTAACTGACACCGCTGGCTTGTGAGACTGGCCACCGCCCCTCGTCGGGGTCTCGACTGTATACACTAGTCTACTCTGGAGTATCGATGCCCTGTCTCGAAAACTCCCACGACTAGGGACCTTTTAAGGATGTGCTTATAGACCCCAGCTCCCACGTATATGATCGCCATCATACTGCTGGCCGTCAAGCAAGAATCCTAAGGGCTCTATCAACGTGCAATAATGACCTGTAAGGTCGCCTGAAATAGTACTCGATGATAAAGATAAACCAGATAGCATACTATCATCTTGAGCAAGACTATTCTAACGGTATAGGTCCTCTCTCAATGATTGCAATCACGTGCCTGTGATCCAATAATTGACTCTGAGGGCACTATCTCCAACAATCGCGACCGTGGAATCCGTGTTTTATACAGGCTCATATTAAAACACGGACGTCCTAGTATATCCAATATTTCATATATGTTCTTCTGCTGCAATGTTCTGTGATGAGATCATATTACTGCTTGAGACGAATGTTTATATTATATATATGAGATATATATTGTATTGTTGATTTCGTTTCATATCTGATGCTTGTGAAGCATAATAAAATATGACTTCATTAATGAGATTAATGAAATAAAAGAAACCTACGATGTTGTAGAAACTTGTTTAAAAACTGGTAGTTCTAGTTCTTGCTTTGCATAGCGGTTTCCTTGTAGAACATCCAGCACCTTATTCGATAAGGAAAGAGCCGAGATCCCTTCACCGGGAGTGACCTCTTTAGTGAAACTAGCAGATGTTGTATACTTGGTTTGTCTTTTGATTGCTTCTATAGTTCTTGCTTTGCATGGTGGTATATATGATATACCCTGCACCTTATTCGATGAGGAAAGAGCCGACGATCCCTTCACCGGGAGTGACCTCTTTAGCAAAACTAGAAAAGCCTCAAAAACATTCCATTTAAAATTACTCGATTCTACAACGATATAAAGTTCACTGCGCAAAAGGTTTTCTTAAAAACCTGTCGTAGCCCTCCGTCATTTCAGATAAGTAATAGTTAGTATTCGTGTTACGTTTGTGGACTTAGTCAAGGCGTAGTTTGCGGTAGCTGATTAGTGCTTATCTGCTAAGCATATGATGCGATTGGATTAGGGTAGTCGTGCGGCCTTGTTGACTTAGTCAAGGGTCATGCGGGTGGGTTTAATTCAATCGGGAAATGACGGGTTGAACTTTACTTGCGGTCTATAGTTTGTTGACTTAGTCAAGGTCATAGATCGCTTGGGGCAAAATATTATTGGGAGTTTCAAGTGTTGAAATTTGCAATGAGATTGCATACCTTCTATGAGATAGTTGGATCCCGATACCCGCTGCGAGTAAGAGTTACTCCTGGGAGAGTTTTACACATTACAATTAGCCGATCAAGTAGGTGTTTAGAAAGGTGTCAACGGGGTTACGCCCCTGGGAAAACGAGGTTTACATTAATTAGATTCGTGCGAAAGCTCGGGGAACCTCCCTCAAAGTACCGACACTGGCCTGGCTGAAAGATTGGTGAACTTGTAGCGTGTAATTAATCCCGGCTAGTCTTTCCTTTTAGGATTTGAAGGAAGATTTGATTAAAAGAGTGGGAGACATCCTGATTAGATATATTAGATAACCAATCTAATCTTGCAAGAGCATACGCTGAGTGTTTTCTTCTCTCTCTCCAGGTAGCGACTATATCATGCCTTAATCAAGATAATAATAGGGATGAATTGACCGAACCCGCTTGTTATACTGAGCTGGGGAACGTTGGTCCCGCTCCAACTTATAATTGTTATAAGATAGAGCAGGAAATTGAGGATTACCAGAATTCCTGTGCCGCCCAAACGAAGAAAGTGCATGCTGATGCATCTTCTTCGGGTGTGGTCATTACACAGAACTGTTTCTCAATATCCTTTACGTCCTGGGTATGTGATACCGGATCAGGATCCTACATATGTAATTTTTTACATGGGCTACAGATAGGTAGAGAACTGAGAACGGGTGATAAGTTTCATGAGATAGAAACGGTGCAAGTGTTGCAGCCAAGTCTGTTGGTCACTATCACCCTGTATTACCAGAATACATTGATTCTGAACGAATATTATTAGATATCGGACCTGATATACAACATCATATCAGTCTCTTTATTAGTAAAGAAATGATATAATTTTGTATTGTTGGATAATTTTTTGAACATTTCCTATATCAAGAGTTGATCGGTTCAGGCACGTTATCTAAAAGTATTGACGTTCTAAATCAAACTACAGTTCTTAGTATACGGAACACACACAAGAGGAAGAGTTCAAAAATGAACGAGTCCTTCTTGAGGCATTGTAGACTAGGTCATATCAATGCGACCCGACTAGCTAAGTTACATTTAGATGCATATTTAAATTACTTTGAATTTACATCTTGTGAAACTTGCCGGTCATGTCACAAAGATAAGATGACCACAGCTCTGTTTATTGGAAACAGAGAAAGAGTTAGTGAACTCTTGGGATTGATACATGCTGATGTATGAAGGTCCCCTGTCTACACATGCCAAGACCGGTTCTTTGTACTTCATTACATTCTCTGATGATCTCTCAAGATTCATACATATGTTCCTGTTGAAACACAATTCCGAAGCTTTTGAGATATTCATAGAATATAAGTTAGAAGTAGAGAACCAAAAACCGAATATAAGTATTATGTCCTTTGATGAGATCAGGGAGGAGAATACTTGAGCACGGAATTCCTGGAATATTCTAAAAGAGAATGAGATTCTCTCTCAGCATTACTCCTCCGTATACACCACAGCACGATGGTATATCGGGGTGGAGCAATAGCACCCTATGTGATATGGTGTACTCTATGATAAGTAAACTGAGTTTCCTATTTCCTTTTGGGAGTTATGCACTTGAGAAGCTGCATACCTATTGAATGTGGATTCAATAGTAACCAACGAACCTCAGCCTCTCCGCCGATCTAGTAGGGTTCCTCACCCACCTGAGAGATACTTCGGTTTCTCCATGACAGTGGGAGCGAGGATTGCATCATGAGATGATGACCCAACTAGTTTCGAGTAGGCCATCAGGAGTGGGACTCTGAAAGAATGGCTGGATGCTTAGCAATCTGAAATGGAATTCTTATACGCCAACAAAGTATGGACTTTGGTTGCTTTATTTGAAGGGTTAAATTCCCATCAGGAGCAAGTATATCTTGAGAAGATTACTTGGTGTACATAGAAAAGTTGAGACGTTCAAAACTATGCTTAAGTCTATCCAGATCCTTCTTGCCACGGCTACATACCATGACTATGATATCTGGCGGTTGGGTGTCATGACTGCTTTTCTAAATGATGTTTTAGAAGAGAGCGTCTATAAGTACACAGCCAGAGGGCTTCGTAGACAGTGGGAGCAGCGGAAACGTGTGCAAGATGTTTTATGTGATAAAGCAGGCATCGCGGAGTTGGAACGTCTGTTTTAGAATGTCTGTTTTGATGTGGTTGTCAAAAAGTTTGACTTCATCAAAATGGTAGATGAACCTTGTATATACAAAAAGGTAGTAGGGAGTATGGTGATGATCCTCGTAGAGTACGTGGCTGGCATACTCTTGATAGGGAAGGAGTTTCCTATGCTACGCTCGGTCAATCTCCGCTTATCACAGGAATTCTCCATATAGGATCAAAATGATACCTACTAAATCCTGGGTTTTGGACCTATGAGATAGATCTAATTGGATGTTAGGTTATTCACTAGTTGTAGTGAGATGGTATCAATCGATCCTGGGAAGAATCACTGGAAAAGTTCCAGGGTGATAATGACGACTGAATGTCAGTCGCAGGAATTTTCTTTACCCTCAGTGGAGGGACGGTATGTTGGAAGAGTTCCAAACTAGATACCGTGACTTTCTATATGATTAAAGGCAAGATACATCGTTACCAAGGATGCTACCAAAGAGGCAGTCTGGATATATATAAGTTCATGAGATGAACTTCGTTCCTACTATTGTGTGACAATGGAGTTGTGGCTTTTGCCAAGGAACCCCCGTCCCATCAGAAATCCAGATATAATTCTTAGGCAGTATCACCTGATCATGGAGATGGTTGATCTCCAGGGAGATCGAGGTTAGGAGAGTAGACACAGAGGACAACAGCGTAGATCCACTCACAAAGGCCTTTTTTCCCAGTAGTGACTTTTATGGGATGGTTGAGTATGAGATACTTCAACCGCAGCTAATTGTTGGGTATGTGATACCACAACAGATGGTCCTAGTGCAAGTGGGAGATTGTTAGTTATATGTATGCCCTAGAGGCCATTACTGTACATATGATGTATATTGTAATGGATGCTTGGACATATATAGGGAGGACTTTCTTGATCGACATGATAGTACGCTATCTGGTTGTACTTTATCTTAACATGTACTCTGATTGCCTCTATGTTACATGTTGGTAAAGCCCTTAGGATATGTACTCAACTACTAGGATTATGATGAGATCATACTAGTGGGGCCATGGTAGTCGACGAGTACATCCTATAACTGTTCCTGGTCGAGGGTGTATCGAGACAGGGTATCGATGCACCAGAGTAGACTAGCGTATACGCATCTTGACCCATATGATGGGCGATGGATGATCCCATATCCATCGGTGTTTGACATCAAGGATGGTGTACGGGTGCTCAGTAGAGACTGGGTACACTGGACGGACTCGCCGAGAACTCCCGGATGGTATTATACCTCACGTCAGATGGCAGTTCTCCGGTGACACTGGTACAGAGTAGTCTGTTGACCCGAGATCGTCATAGAGTCTTGTGTGATTCCCACTGTGCTTTGATTTCCATCATACCACGTCCAAGAGGTGCAAAAAGGTGGCTTTTGGGTACCGTCCCGGATCACATGGAGGCAATGAGCAATAGGAGGGGATTCGTCTCTCCCGGTATAGAGAGTTAATGTTGTGCTGTGTTCGATTGGCTATAACTGGAAATCCCTGGCCAGGGTTGCTGAGATTTACTGGTAAGTGTTATCAGTAGTTGCTCGAATTGTTATAGACCTTAAATCGACACGACTTATCAAGCTACTGGGGTCTGACGTTTACCACCCCTAGGCGAGATATGCGACATATCAGACGACGAGACCGGACTGTGCGGGAGTATTACTGATTGGATTCGCAGGAGAATGTACAGGCTTCCTTGTTGATCTTCTGATCGCTCAATACCTGGGTGGCTGTTACGTTTAGCTGACCGCTTGCAGCTTGTGGGTGTTTGATATGATCATCACCTACTGCCGGCGTATTGACGATTCTTTAGAGTCCTACACAGAGATTTCTCGACTCAGGAAAAACGGAGTAGGAGCACATATGTGATATGTGCGGGACCGAGGATAATGCGATATGAGATACCGTATTCTATTCTCGCGATATTTGATATCAGCCGGGTCATCGGATCAAGTGTTGATTTGATGAATCGGTAAATGAGATATTAGTCGGTTATATGCGATATAGCCGGATTGTCGGATCAAGTGTTGATTCGATAATTTAATGTATAATAATATATATGATATATTAAATTACATTAACTAATATTAGCTCACTAAAAGATTCTTTTTCTCACTTGGGTAATACATTGATATATATGCGATATATGTTAATTGTATTATTTTATTATTGTTACAATAAATATTATATATGTAATATATAATATTGTAACATGATATGATTATTAATGCAACATGTTTAGTGGAGATTAAACAAGATTAGGGTTTGATTTGGGTTAGTTCATTAATGAACCTTCTAGAAGGTTACTTTTTGTTTTGTGTTAAGATATTTTAAAGTGACTCATCTTTAACTCAACCCAAACCCTAGCCCTAGTTAAATCTCTACAAAGGTTTGGTTAACCATGGTTGCATTATTCATCATTATTATATTTTCATTATTCATCACAAAAGGATTCTAATTATTATTCATCATCTTCTTCCTTCTTTCTTC
Source organism: Agapanthus africanus (assembly GCA_030015575.1). Taxonomy (NCBI): domain Eukaryota; kingdom Viridiplantae; phylum Streptophyta; class Magnoliopsida; order Asparagales; family Amaryllidaceae; genus Agapanthus; species Agapanthus africanus. Next base: position 352,198,672 of record CM057347.1, on the reverse strand, counting down.
ATGGAAAAAGCTTTCTAGTTTTTTCTAAGTGATGATTATGTGTGAGAAAAAGATTAATAAATGAGAGCAAAAATCCTACTTCATCATCCTCATCTACCCTTGCCATTTAGATGAGTGTGTTCACTTCATTTAGTGAGTGAGAGCTTGTGTTAATGAAACTTCAAGGTAGATCATCTTTGTTATCGAAGATCGGAAGCAAGTTTGCATCTTTCTCTTCGTGGAGCCTCTCGAGAGTCCGGAACACGATGATCGCAGCGAAGGGACCACAACACGGAGCTTAAGAAGTGAATGACCGGATCTACAAAGGTTGTAATCCCTCTCACTTAGTGTTAAAGTGTTTAACATGCTTGTTTTCACCTAAACTCTAGTTTAGGGTTGTTCGGCACGGCTAAAATTTAAATCGGGCATGGTTGATGCCTCGTAGACCCTTGTGCGTGTGCCTAGCATCCCTACAATTTGTGAACCATAGCAATAAGAATCGTTGATGACCTAATTTAGAGCGAATTGACATCTTGATTATTTCATTGCAAATTAGGGACCAAATGATTGATGATTTTCTTTGCTAGAGGATAGATCCGAATAATCATGATTGAAAAGATAAGGGATAGAAGGAGAAACCCTAGTTTCTTCAGTAGATCCCTAATCTTCATCATAATCATCAATCTAGCTGCAAATTATCAATAGATAAGATTAGGAATTATTAGATTCATCATTAACTATTAAATCAATCGGACCCTACAAGCTATTCTTCATTATCTTGATAAATCAAAGTGATTGGGACATTTCTTGATTCTTGATTCTAGATCTTTAGTTTCTTTATGTTTCTTGAAATTAAAATTTACAAATCTTGAATCAATTTTCTTGCAATTTTCTTTTATATTTTCATTTCAACTCAACTAAAACAAGATCGTGCAAATCACACTTTCCCTGTGGTCGATCCGCACTCGCTAACGAACCTATAATTGACACCGTTATTGATTACGGTTTACAAATTTCTTTGGTTGTGATCTTTATATTTTTTTCAAAACACGACATCAAAATCGATTATGAATCAAACCATAATTGCAAACTTAGTCAAAAGATAAGCAAGTAGAGATACGAGCTAAGTACGAATAGTAATTTTGAACTATAGCATATAACAAGCAAGTGATAAATAGCAATCAAGCAAGAGTAAAGAGCTAGCGGGCAAGCATGCCATTTCTAATTAAGTATACACGCAAGCAACCAATTAAGCACAATATAAAATGCAATTAATAAAAAGAGAGAGAGAGAGATATAGAGAAATTTCAAACTCAAGGCACACAAAGATTTTAGAGTGGTTCAGGAGATCCCCTAGTCCATTTTCTTTAGGCACACGAGCCCGTTCCACTAATTCAGGTTTTTCTCTTTGAGACAAACATATTGCCCACAAGCAACACACAGCCCCGCAAAGCACGTGGTGCGAGCCGCCAAGCCCATGAGCCATGCGCCAAAGCCATGTGCTAATCCAAAGCCATGAGCAAGCCGCCAAGCTTTGTTGAAGTGCCGGCTTCATTTTGGAAAATTAATTTCCCATTATCTTTCTAAAATAGAAATATATCTCTTGTTAACAAGAAATTCTCTCTAAAATAAGAAAAATATTAACTCTGTTAACAGAGAGCTTTTGGATTAATGATCCAACGGTGCTTAAGTACCACCGGTTGATCTTATTATCAATTGAGATCTCTCAACTGGATTAACAATATCCTCTCCAATAAATAAGAGAGGGGGAGATTAATATCCAGATAGTGAATCCTACCCATAAGGTGAAGAAAAGAGACTTAAGTCTCTGCAAGTTCTTCTTCTTTCTCAAAACCTAAGGCAAGGAGATCAATCTCTATCAAAAAAGAAACTTAAGCTTCAACAAGAACTTAAGTTCTTTCTTTGGATCGAAGATCTTTGAGTCAAATCTCCTCCTTGTCGAGAATTCAAGTTCTCATGGAGGGATTTTCGATCTCAAGATCTGAGATTTGGAGGAAATCATAAGTCTTCCTTCACTAAGAAAAATATGATCATCAAGATCTCCCTCAAACCGAAGCTTAAACTTCATAAGACCGAAGTTTAAATTTCGCAAGACTGATGTTTTGTCACCAAAGATATATACCGTAACCAAAATGAAACCAAAGATCATAAAAGATTGATCTTGTTGATTTTAATGGTTGAAAACCATTAAACAGAAGCTCAAGCTTCATAATGTTAGATTCTTTTCTCTGGAAGGTTAAACTTCTTTAAAGAAGACATAGATTAATCTCTGAAGCCCTAGCCACGCCACGTAATATGTACGTGAGCATGCACCCAAACCTTGTGCCAAGACAGTTGCACTAGAGCTTAAGCTCTACGATTGGGTTGCGCCACGTGAAATACACATGCATGCGCCAAACACCAAGAAAGATGGGTTGCACCAGTGTCACGTGATATGCACGTGCGCTCGAGCCATGCCATGAGCCGATATTCAAGCCATGAACAATGTGTCAAATTTATATGCGCCACGTGATATGCACGTGAGCGTGCACCCGAGCCTCGAGCTGATACTCGAGACGTGAGCCATGCGCTAAGCTTATATGCTCCAAGCATGTTTGGGTGTCAACAAAACCCCAGACATAGTCCAAATCAGCTAAGTCTTGAAGCTTAAGCTTCTGCTGTGATCAAATGATCAATTTGAGAATAATTTCTCAAGCCACTTAAGTTGACTTAGTTCTCAAATGAGACTAAGTGTTCCTAAGCAGTGCCTATGCTCCCCAAACTCTAAGTTTGATCTTAGTTCTCAAATGAGACCAACGATCCTTAGATAAGGCTTATGCAAGCATGTGAACTTATGGACCTCACAAATATGAGAAATGCGACCTAAATTCACCCCCGTTGACAAATCAAAACACCAATGTGGACTTCGTCAAGCAAATGCTTGACCCAAATCTAAAATATATACAGATTTGGACTAATCCACACCTTATGGACGACGACATAAATTAGTCTCTGTATACAATCCAAGGGCAACCCAAAATAAACAAAACCTAAAATACACACACGAAGTAAAAACCTGGAGTGCAGAAAGTTGTTGCCGTACGTGACAACGTAATTAACTATAGGGGCTTGCGCCTAGAGGAAAGATTCGTCCCCATAATCAATAAGCCTCTCATCCTGAGAGGGAATCTGAAAGTCAGCTACATCGGTCACATTCATCCAAACCTTCGATATATCATGCTATAAATCAACCTAGTGTTTTCGGAGAGGTGGATGGATCAAACTTATGTATCTGCTCTTAAATTCAGGCAAGAAATTCAATCCCAGTCCATCTGACCGGTTTTTAGCAGTAAATAGGTTCTGGCACACCCGGTGGGACTTCTTTCTCTTTCCACTCCACACTTCTTGTGTCGTGTTTCGCAAAAAAAATCGCAGTATATTATGTTTATGGTTTCTCTTGAATTTCGGGGTATACTGAAGCCGGTGCTATTACTCCTATGATGGTCTCAATGGCATCTTACAAAAACTATAACTCAAGCAACACCCTGTCCCAGTTGATCTTCTCTGGGCAGATTATGGATCCACTGATCGGCATCCCAATAGCCCAACTCATGCAAGAATGGAACGGGCTCTAATTCGGGTAAATCTACCCACTCCTCCATACCATTGGTGCTATAACACCAAAGTAGGTGACCTTAAACAAGTCAGTCTTCGATAGGCTGGCAACAAGCTTCGCAGGTCCTTCCGAGAAGCCTGCAAAACCTTAAAGTTTAGTCTCCAACAGGCTGAATCCAAGCTCTGTGTCCTGTCAAAGAAGCCCGAAAAATCAAATGGCTCAGTCTTTAAGAGGCTGGCATCAAGCTCCACAGGCCCAACAAAGAAGCTTGTGAATTCCAAAAGCTCGGTCTCTAAAGGGTTAGCTCATGCTTCTCTTCTATAGAATAGCGCTCAATGCTCCTACTCTTCTTGAGACATCAGTCTCTAAGCAACTGACACCTGAGGAATCTCCAAAGCTACACAGAGAGCATGACTATAAGGTTCCTAAAACTGAAGAAGCTCCTGTTTCAAGATACGCTTGACGTCGTTACTGGCGTCGGTAAAGGCAGGCTAGGGGCATCTCCCTATCGGGGCTAACTCCACCGATGCCCACTATAGATGCAGTTGTCTCGACTAAAAACGGTTTCGAGCGGCTCAGAAAGGTCAGAAGAAACTCTCCTACCGCCATCTTAAAGAAGTCCCCGCCATCTGTAGGGGCATCAAATGAGCAAACGACAATGCTGAAACTAAAACTTTCCTCGACGATCTACAAAGTTTGGAAATAAGTTTGTGGCTCTGTTATCGACAGTAACCCAACTCCAAAATCTGAGAAGCTCAGGAATTACCGAAAAGCCGAAGACTCAGCTTCCAAGTACAAAACGTCTCTCCCTAACCAACAAAGGCCAGAGAGATCCCCATCGCCTAAGGCAAATCCCAAAAGGTGAAATGTCAAAAGCTCCGTGCAGAAGGCCGCGGTATTCCATGCTGTGCGGATGATACACCTCAACGGAAGTGAAAAGAACGCTTCCATCAGTCATTGACCCTAAACTCGATCCTTAACTCAAGCTCAAAGACATCACCAACTGCGAGAAATGGAAGCTAAAGCAGCAACACTCGTCAGCCCGACGTCCAAGACGTTTCCGGAATTCGAACAAGAAGATCTTGAGAGACAAGGGTCTAAAGTTGACTCTTTAAAACGTGCTCTCGATAAGAAAAGCAAAGAAATGGTGGATATGGCCGCCAATATGTACAAAATGGCCCTCTTCATATAGAAGATGCGTGAGATGATGGCTCAATTGTCAAAACCGCCGTCTCGAAGAACTCGACGCTCTCGATGAAACCCATCTTGTAGCACAACAAAGTCTAGAAGCTCACAGGGCAAAGATGACTCAAGCATATGAAAGGCTAACCAGACCGAGAACATTTTGCAAAGGCGAACTCGTCCCGGTCGTCAAAAGACCAATGATTCCCAACCGTACAAAACGCAGAAAGTTCGAACCGAACTATGAAGACCTATATATAATAGACAAGATCTACCAAGGTGGAGCCTACATGCTGATGAACATGCATGGAGAAAGGATCTTTCAACCGATAAACAGTCGTTTCCTCAAGAAATACTATATTTGAACAGTCCCGACTTGAGTCAACGATAAATGACGACGCCTATGTCCGCTCCATATCTTCCTAAGTCAAGACTCTTTAAGCCCATGAAAATATCTGTTGTCCTATGGCAAGTCTCTAAATTGACTACAATATACAATTCACGGGCTACCCACAGCAAAGTTGCACCTATAAGTACCACAGCTGAATGATGCTCCCATAAAAGTATACTCTGCCCTACGGCTGGTATCCAAAGTTGACTACTGTATACAATCCACGGGCTACCCGCGAAAAATCGCTTCAAAGAACTCTTCCATTAGTTAACCAGGATACCAACGAGGAGAAGACCCACTTATGTATCCTCACAACTTTTGAGGATAACGGTGCCAAAAAAATCGGTACGTCCATAAGCAAAAGGGGCACAGATGAAAACCTGAAAGGGATCCGTTAGTAAAAACAGCAGGACTGTTAGTTGTATGTATGCCCTAGAGGCCAGTATTGTACAGATGATGTATATTATATTGGATGCTTGGACATATATAGAGAGGACTTTCTTTCTCGATATGATAGTATGTTATCTGGTTGCTCTTTATCTTAACATGTATACTTGTCTCTTTATACTGTCTGATGGCTACATATTGATAAAGCCCTTAGGATGTGTACTTGACTACCTGGACTATGATGCGGATCATACTAGTGGGGACATGGTAGTCCATAAGTACATCCTTCAAGGTCCCTAGTTGAGGGTGTATCGAGATAGGGCATCGATATACCAGAGTAGACTAGCGTATACGCTTCTCGACCCATGAGATGGGCGATGGATGATCCCATATCCATTGGTGTTTGACATCAGAGATGGTATGCGGGTGCTCAGTGGAGACTGGGTACACTGGACGGACTCGCCGAGAACTCCCAGATGGTATTATACCTTACGTCAGATGGCAGTTCTCTGGTGACACTTGTGCAGGTTAGTCTGTAGACCCGAGATCGTCATAGAGTCTTGTGTGATTCCCACTGTGCTTTGATTTCCACCTTACCACGTCCATGAGGGCGTGCAAAACGGTGGTTTTTGGGTACAGTCCCGAGTCACATGGAGGCAATGAGCGATAGGAGGGGTTTCGTCTCTCCCGGTATTGGGGGTTGATGTTGCGCTGTGCTCGATTAGCCGTAACAGAGAAGTCTCTGGCCAGGGATGATTAGAGATTTACTGGTAACTGTTACCAGTAGTTTCTCGACCCGTTATGAGCCTCACATCGGCACGACTTATCGGTTATTGGGGTCTGACGTTTACCACGCCTAGACTTGATATGCGGCATATCAAACGAGGAGACCGGACTGTACGGGAAGTGTTACCGGCAGGCTTTTACAGGAGTTGGAGCGGGCATGCTTGTTGATCTTCTGATCGCTCAATACCCGGGTGGCCGTTACGTCCAGCTAGTACCGCTGACGGCTTGTGGGTGCTTGATGTGATCATCACCTACGGCCGGCGTATTGACGAGTCTTTAGAGTCCTACACAGAGGTTTTACTGGCTCAGGCAAAACGAAATAGGAGCGCATATGTGATATGTGCGAGACCGAGAATAAATGCGTGTATATGATACCGTATTCTATTCTCGCGACTTTTTGTATCGGTCGGCTATATATGATATAGCCGGGTTATCGAATCGAGTGTTGATTCGATAAGTCGATACAATGGATGTTAGCCGGTTATATGAGATATGACCGGATTATTAAGTCAAGTGTTGATTTAATAATTAAGTGTATAATTGTATATTAGATATACTAATTTACACATGCTAACACTTGTTCACTTTAGGGTTTTTCTCACATATGAACACTTGTATGTATATATATATATATATATATATATGTATATGTGATATATATATTAAAGTGTTTTCTTTTGTATCATGGTTTATGATACAGTAGACTTGGGTGTATGAGACTTACACCATGCTATATATTATGTTGGGTTTTTATATTTTAAGTAATTACAAAATTAAGTGGAGGATTAGATCAATGCATGAAGCTTGTGGAAGCTTGTGGATGCATTGACTAAGTCCACTTGAGTTTGTTTCTACCATAGATATTTCTTAACCCAACCAAAAGTGTTAGCTATGGTTATGGCTCTACAAGAGTTAGTATATGATACTCACTCACCATGGTTAGATTTCTAACTTGATCATTATCCTCATCTCTTTCTTTTCTTCTTCTTCTTCATTGTGAAAAGGGGAAAGAAAACTAGGGTTTGATCCAAAGATGAGAAAGAGTGTGAGAAACAAAATTCTAAAGAGAACCCACTTCCTATTTCTCCATCCTCTACTAGACTAGCACTTTAGTTTAGGGTATTTACTTCACTAATTCTCTAGTTAGTGAAGCAGGAGCTTGAGTCGGAATTCCCTCGACGTAGATCATCTTCGGCCTCGGAGACTTCAAGCAAGGTCGCATCCTTCGCGTCGTGAAGCCATGCAAGAGTCCGAGAGAAGCTTGATCGCAGCGAAGGGACTTCATCAAGGAGCTTTAGAAGTGAAGGACCGATTTACAAAGGTTGTATTCATATTCCCTTTAGAGTAAAGTTGTTTACTTGCTAATTGCTTCGCCTAAACTCTAGTATACGATCTTGCTTAGTGTTATTCGGCACATAAAATTTTAATTTTGGCATGGTCGATACCTTTTAGAGCCTTGTTAGTGTGCCTAGTAACCCAACAGTGGTATCAGAGCCTAGCTAGAGGATTAGGCGATGTGTTAACGAAGTTAAAACTCCGAAAGAACCCGACAACGTCGAAATCAACCCCTCTCTGGACTTTTTTCAAAATCTGGGTTTTTTAAGAATTAAAAATACTTAAAAAATACAGCAGGGATTTCTAAGAATTACGGCGCAAAAATGGTGACGTAATATGTCGGGACCGCCGCGGTTCCGCGGCAATACCCGGCTTGTGCCGCGGAACCGCGACCGTACAGTGAGAATTTGACAGTTGGTTTGCACAGTAATTCTTGTATCTGATTGTTCTATTTTATGGGTATTTTTAAACTGACTCAAGTGTTGAGTTTTTAGGGGTTCATTTTGTAACCATCGATTCGATCGCAGAATTTAATTTTGTTATGTTATTCCGGATAATTTAGAAAGTACTAAAATGTTCGAACGGATTTCATTAACTCATTATTTCCCGGCACGAAAAATATTCAAGTGTTGAATTTTTCTCGGGTTTAAATCTTTCGGAAAAACATGCATGTGACGCGATGGATCCTCTAGAAGATAACAAACCTTAACTCGATTATGTGACCGTCTTGAACTGCCCTTTGGACCTTAGGGTTTGGGGCAGTACGGCGTGCTACATGTGAGGCGTTGGCTTAACCCTTCTACGGCTGGACCGTTGCTACTGTGACGTATTCTGGAATTTTTGAACTCCGCTCAAGTGTTGAGCTATTTAGGAAATCTTAGGTATTTGATTATTCGATCGAAAAGTTTAATACTGTCTATTTATCTGGAATGTGATACAATATGTGGAATTCACGAGGCTAGGCATGAAATACGAGATATGTGATATTTCAGATTTACGATGTCTAAAGAGATTGTGGATTCCAAATGTTGTAGTTTTACACTTTTTTTCCTGCGACCGTAAGTGTAATATGTGATATCGCCGGTTTCGTTGCTATATGTCAACGACAATTGGGATGCGCATATTTACTTACGTTGATGACATGTGATGTTCTGTGTTGCTGGATATGTTATATTGGATCGTCGCGTTCTGAATAGCCGGTTTTTTTTTATGTGAGATGAGAGTTTTTATTTTCATTCATGTAAAATTTAAATGTATGTAATATTCTTTTATTGGGGCACTTCCGGGTCGAGGTTGATGTCATCATTTGTATATTATTTACTTTTCCGCACTAGGATAGACCCAAAGAGGGGAGCACAAGTAACCGGGTTCTAGGGTCCAGTGGGAGACCAACTCGAGGAGTCGAGTCCGGGTCTCCTAACCCTAGAATTGGAAGGGTTGCTTGCCACTCTCGTAGGGGTCTAGGGGTGTGGGTTTGGCTATTCATCGCGATCGTGGAATCCGTGTTTTATAGAGGCTCAAAATAAAACACGGACGTCCTAGTATATCCAATGTTTCATATGTTTCTTCTGCTGCGATATCTGTGATGCGATCATTTGATGATCTGTGATAAATACTGTATATAGTATATATGATATATTATATAGGCGTTACTTATGTTTTACACCCGCGCTAGCCCTGCCCTGCTCTGTCGTTAGTTACCTAACCTAACGGCGCACGAGGGGACATCAAGGCGAATGCAGATGGCATAAGTGTACGTCGTATTTATCTGTGATGTTTAGGTGACTTATATCATGGGACTTCATTAATTTGATTAATGAAAGAAAAGAAACCTAAAAGATGTTGTAGAATCAAAACTTTATAAAAAGGGTAGCTACAGTTTTGCTTTGCATAGCGGTATATATGATATACCCTGCACCTTATTCGATGAGGAAAGAGCCGAGATCCCTTCACCGGGAGTGACCTCTTTAGCGAAACTGGCAGATGCTACAAAACTCGGTTTGTCTTTTGATTGATTTTAGAGTTTTGCTTTGCACGGTGATATATATGATATGTCCTGCACCTTATTCGATGAGGAAAGAGCCGAGATCCCTTCACCGGGAGTGACCTCTTTAGAAAAACTAATGAAAGCCTCAAAAACACTCCATTTCAAAATTTCACATGATTCTACGACGATATCAAGTTCATTACGCTCATGGTTTTCTGAAAAACCTGCGTAGCCCTCCGTCATTTCAGATAAAGACTAGTTAGTATTCGTGCTACGTTTGTTGACTATGTTAAGGCGTAGTGTGCGGTAGCTAATTAGTACTTATCTGCTAAAATATGAGATGTGATTGGATTAGGGTAGTTGTACGACTTTGTTGACTATGTTAAGAGTCGTGCAGGTGGGTTTAATTCAATCGGGAAATGACGGGTTGAACTTGACTAGCAATTATGATTTGTTGACTATGTTAAGGTCATAAATTGCTAGGGGCAAAATATTATCGGGAATTTCAAGTGTTGAAATTTGCAATGAGATTGCATACCTCCTATGAGATAGTTGGATCCCGATACCCACTGCGAGTAAGTGTTACTCTTGGGAGAGTTTTACACAGGACAATTAGCCAATCAAGTAGGTGTCTAGAAAGGTGTCAATGGGGTTACGCCTCTGGGAAAACGAGGTTTACTTTAATTAGGTCCGTGTGAAAGCACGGGGAACCTCCCTCAAAGTACCGACACTGGCCTGGCTGAAAGATTGGCGAAGTTGTAGGGTCTAATTAATCCCGGCCAGTCTTTCCTTTTAGGGTTTGAAGGAAGATTTGATAAAAAACAGTAGGAGCCATCCTGATTAGATAAGATAATAACCAATTTGATCTTGCAAGAGCATATGCTAAAGTGTTTTCTTCTCTCTCTCTCCAGGTAGCGACCATATCATGCCTTAATAAAGTTAATAATATGGATGCATTGACCGAACCCGCATGTTATACTGTGCCGGGGAACGTTGGTTCCGTTCTTTCTTATAAGAGTTATAAGACTGAACAGGATATAGGGGAATACCAGGATTCTCATGCCACCCAAATGAAGAAAGTACATGTTGATTCATTTTCTTCGGGTGTGTTCGTTACAGAGAACTGTTTCTCCATTTTCTCTACATCCTGGGTATTAGATACCGGGTCAGGATCCCATATATGTAATCAGTTACATGGGCTTAGGAAAGGTAGAGAACTTGGAGAAGGTGATAAAGACATAAGGGTTGGAAATGGTGCAATTGTTGCAGCTAAAACCGTCGGGGAATATCACCTTGTATTGCCAACTGGTAATACATTGATTCTGAACGAATGCTATTACATGCCGAACCTGATATGCAACATTATATCGGTTTCTTTGTTGAGTAAAGAGGGATATAATTTTGTATTATAGGATAATGTTATGAACATTTTCCTAAACTAAAAGTTGGTCGGATCAGGCACGATGTGCAATGGCATTTATGTTCTAAATCAATCAACAGTTCTGAGCATAACAAACACACACAAGAGGAAGAGTTCAGAACTGAACGAATCCTTCTTATGGCATTGTAGACTGGGTCACATCAATGCGACACGACTCGCTAAGTTGGATAAAGATGGATATTTGAATCCGTTTGAATTTTCATCTTATGACATTTGCCAGTCATGTCTCAAAGGAAAGATGACCAAAACTCCGTTTACGGGACACGGAGAAAGAGTTACCGAACTCTTGGGACTGATACATAGTGATGTATGCGGTCCCATGTCTACACATGCCAGGGATGGTTCTTCTTACTTCATTACATTCACTGACGATCTCTCTAGATTCGGATATGTGTTCCTGATGAAACACAAATCAGAAGCTTTTGAGAAATTTAGAGAATATAAACAAGAAGTCGAGAACTAAACCGGAAAAAGTATTAAAATCCTACAATCTGATCGAGGAGGTGAATACTTGAGCAATGAATTCCTGGACTTCCTAAAAGAGAATGGGATTCTCTCTCAGCTGACTCCTCCATATACACCACAGCACAACGGTGTATCGGAACGGAGGAATCGCACCCTATTAGATATGGTGCGCTCGATGATGAGTACAGCTGAGTTACCTATTTCCTTCTGGGGTTATGCGCTTGGGACAACATCATACCTATTGAATCAAGTTCCGTCTAAATCTGTACCTACCACACCATATAAGATATGGAGTGGGAAGAGACCATATTTTAAACGAGTTAAGATATGGGGTTGTCCGGCCTATGTCAAAAGGAAAAATCCAGACAAACTCGAGGCACGGTCAGTTCTTTGCAAGTTTGTGGGATATCCTAAGAATTCCCAAGGATATTTTTTCTACCACGCTAAAAAACAAAAAGTGTTTGTTTCTCAATATGCCACCTTTTTGGAAAAGGAATTTCTTGCAAAAGAAATTAGTGGTAAAGTGGTAGAGCTGGAAGAGGTTCCAGATACACAAACTGCAACTGAAGATTTAGTGGAACCAGAGGATTCGGTAGTTCCCAACGAATCTCAGCCTCTCCGCCGATCTAGTAGGGTTCCTCACCCACCTGAGAGATACTATGGTTTTCTTATGGATGGTGGGAGCGAGGATTGCATCATGGTTGATGATGACCCAACTAGCTTCGAGCAGACCATCATGAGTGGGGACTCGGTGAAATGGCTGGATGCAATGCGGTCCGAGATGGAATCCATGTACACCAACAAAGTGTGGACTTTGGAAGTTGCTCCTGAAGGGGTAAAACCCATTGGGAGCAAGTGGATCTTCAAGAAAAAACTTGGTGTAGATGGGAAAGTGGAGACTTTCAAAGCTAGACTTGTTGCAAAGGGTTTTCGTCAAAGACCAGGTGTGGACTATGACGAAACCTTTTCTCCAGTGGCTATGCTTAAATCCATCCGGATCATGCTTGCCATCGCTGCATATCATGACTATGAAATCTGGCAAATGGATGTTAAGACCGCCTTTCTAAACGGTGATTTAGAAGAGTGCGTGTACATGACTCAGCCAGAGGGCTTCGTAGATAGTGGGAGCAGCGGGAAGGTGTGGAAGCTGCTTAAATCCATTTATGGATTGAAGCAAGCATCACGGAGTTGGACCATCTGCTTTGACATCGTTATCAAAGAGTTTGATTTCGTCAAAAACGTAGATGAACCTTGTATCTACAAGAAGGTGGCAGAGAGTAAGGTTGTCTTCCTCGTATTGTACGTGGACGACATACTCTTGATAGGAAATGACATTCCTATGCTGCAATTGGTGAAGCTCTTCTTATCACAAAGATTCTCAATGAAAGATCTTGGTGATGCCTCCTGCATATTGGGAATTATGATCTATAGAGATAGATCTAAAAGGATATTGGGATTGTCCCAATCCAGGTATATTGACATCATACTAAAGAGGTTTAGTATGGAAGAGTCCAAACGTGGGTTTTTATCCACGATCTTAGGGCTCACTCTCTCCAAAGAGATGTCTCCCAAGACTGATTTGGAGAGAGCTCGCATGCAAGGCATACCCTATGCTTCGGCAGTAGGCTCTATCATGTACACGATGCTATGTACCAGACCCGATGTAGCATACTCACTAAGTGTAGTGAGTAGGTATCAAGCTGATCCTGGAGAGAGTCACTGGACAGCTGTGAAGAGCATTCTCAAGTACTTACGAAGGACTAAAGAGATGCTCTTGGTGTATGGTAACGGAGAACTCCAAGTGGAGTCCTTTACCGATTCGAGCTTCCAGAGTGATAAGGACGACTCTAAGCCGCAGTCGGGATTTGTCTTTACCCTTTACGGAGGGGCGGTTAGCTGGAAGAGTTCCAAGCAGGAAACCGTGGCAGACTCGACGATGGAGGCTGAATACATCGCTGCCAACGATGCTGCCAAAGAGGCTGTCTGGATCAAGAAGTTCATTACTGAACTTGGAGTGGTTCCATCCATTGAGCATCCAATACCTTTGTATTGCGATAACAATGGAGCGGTGGCTTTGGCCAAGGAACCCAGGTCCTATCAGCGATCCAGGCATATTCTGAGGCGGTATCACCTGATCCGGGAGATAGTTGATCGCCGGGAGATCGAGGTCAGGAGGGTTGACACGAAGAACAACACAGCGGATCCACTCACGAAGGCCATTCCCCAGATACAGTTTGAGAGACTCTTCGGGATACTCGGTATGCGATACTACAGCAGCTGGCCCTAGTGCAAGTGGGAGATTGTTAGTTGTATGTATGCCCTAGAGGCCAATATTGTACAGATGATGTATATTATATTGGATGCTTGGACATATATAGAGAGGACTTTCTTGCTCGATATGATAGTATGCTATCTGGTTGCTCTTTATCTTAACATGTATACTTGTCTCTTTATACTGTCTGATGGCTACATGTTGATAAAGCCCTTAGGATGTGTACTTGACTACCTGGACTATGATGCGGATCATACTAGTGGGGACATGGTAGTCCATAATTACATCCTTCAAGGTCCCTAGTCGAGGGTGTATCGAGACAAGGCATCGATATACCAGAGTAGACTAGCGTATACGCTTCTCGACCCATGAGATGGGCGATGGATGATCACATATCCATTGGTGTTTGACATCAGAGATGGTATGCGGGTGCTCAGTGGAGACTGGGTACACTGGACGGACTCGCCGAGAACTCCTAGATGGTATTATACCTTACGTCAGATGGCAGTTCTCTGGTGACATTTGTGCAGGTTAGTCTGTAGACCCGAGATCGTCATAGAGTCTTGTGTGATTCCCACTGTGCTTTGATTTTCACCTTACCACGTCCATGAGGGCATGCAAAACGGTGGTTTTTGGGTACAGTCCCGAGTAACATGGAGGCAATGAGCGATAGGAGGGGTTTCGTCTCTCCCGGTATTGGGGGTTGATGTTGCGCTGTGCTCGATTGGCCGTAACAGAGAAGTCCCTGGCCAGGGCTGATTAGAGATTTACTGGTAAGTGTTACCAGTAGTTTCTCGACCCGTTATGAGCCTCACATCGGCAAGACTTATCGGTTATTGGGGTCTGACGTTTACCACCCCTAGACTTGATATGCGGCATATCAGACGAGAAGACCGGACTGTACGGGAAGTGTTACCGGCAGGCTTTTACAGGAGTTGGAGCGGGCATGCTTGCTGATCTTCTGATCGCTCAATACCCGGGTGGCCGTTACGTCCAGCTAGTACCGCTGACGGCTTGTGGGTGCTTGATGTGATCATCACCTACGGCCGGCGTATTGACGAGTCTTTAGAGTCCTACACAGAGGTTTTACTGGCTCATGCAAAACGAAATAGGAGCGTATATGTGATATGTGCGAGACCGAGAATAAATGCGTGTATGTGATACCGTATTCTATTCTCGCGACTTTTTGTATCGGTTGGCTATATATGATATAGCCGGGTTATCGAATCGAGTGTTGATTCGATAAGTCGATACAATGAATGTTAGCCGGTTATATGAGATATGACCTGATTATTAAGTCTAGTGTTGATTTAATAATTAAGTGTATAATTGTATATTAGATATACTAATTTACACTTGCTAACACTTGTTCACTTTAGGGTTTTTCTCACATATGAACACTTGTATATATATATATGTGTGTGTGTGATATATATATTAAAGTGTTTTCTTTTGTATCATGGTTTATGATACACTAGACTTGGGTGTATGAGACTTACACCATGATATATATTATGTTGGGTTTTTATATTTTAAGTAATTACAAAATTAAGTGGAGGATTAGATCAATGCATGAAGCTTGTGGAAGCTTGTGGATGCATTGACTAAGTCCACTTGAGTTTGTTTTTACCATAAATATTTCTTAACCCAACCATAAATGTTAGCTATGGTTATGGCTCTACAAGAGCTAGTATATGATACTCACTCACCATGGTTAGATTTCTAACTTGATCATTATCCTCATCTCTTTCTTTTCTTCTTCTTCTTCATTGTGAAAAGGAGAAAGAAAACTAGGGTTTGATCCAAAAGTGAGAAAGAGTGTGAGAAACAAAATTCTAAAGAGAACCCACTTCCTATTTCTCCATCCTCTACTAGACTAGCACTTTAGTTTAGGGTGTTTACTTCACTAATTCTCTAGTTAGTGAAACAGGAGCTTGAGTCGGAATTCCCTCGACGTAGATCATCTTCGGCCTCGGAGACTTCAAGCAAGGTCGCATCCTTCGCGTCGTAAAGCCATGCAAGAGTCCGGGAGAAGCTTGATTGCAGCGAAGGGACTTCATCAAGGAGCTTTAGAAGTGAAGGACCGATCTACAAAGGTTGTATTTCATATTCCCTTTAAAGTAAAGTTGTTTACTTGCTAATTGCTTTGCCTAAACTCTACTATACGATCTTGCTTAGTGTTATTCGGCATATAAAATTTTAATTTTGGCATGGTCGATATCTTGTAGAGCCTTGTTAGTGTGCCTAGTAACCCTACAAGGACTACCCACGAGTTTGTGAAAACCTGAAAGGGTGCAAAATCGTAAAAAGAAAAAAAGTTTCGACCAAGTCCTATCAGAAGCGAGGAATCCTCCCAACATGGTGAATGGCACTTTTGAATCCTCTCGACTTACAAGAAGAAAATACTCTTATAAGATCCTTACGACTTACAGGGGAAAAGAAACTTTCACCTACGAGATCCTCTCGACTCGTAGGGAGAAAACCCATTTATAAAACTCTTACGGCTCATAAAAATTGAAAAGGCTTAGGTGACAGGGACCTAAACCTGTCTCCTAAGCCATCACTGTCCTACGGCTATTCTCCAAATTGACTACCGTATAAAATCTATGGGCGATTCACAACAAAGTTTCAAACAAAAAGGAGAAGACCCACTCATGTGTCCTCATGATACATGAGGAGAAAACACTCTTGTGAGATCCTTACGACTTACAAGAAAAAACATACTTAGGAGTCCTCACGACTCCTAAGAAGAAAATATTTTTACGAGACCTTTACGGCTCATAAAAATTGAAAAGCATTAGGTGTCAGGTATCTAAATATGTTTCCTAAACCTTCAATGCCCTACAGCCAGTCTCCAAATTGACTACCGTATACTATCCATGGGCTACTGGCGATAAAACCCTTGTCCAAAACAACCCATACTTGCAAACCAAGCTACCATTGTGGAAAAGACCCATTCGTGCGTCCTTACGACACATGAAGGGAAAAAGACACTTAGGAGTCCCCACAACTCCTAAGGAGAAAGTCCATTCACGAGATCCTCTCGACTCGTGAGAAGAAAATACTTTTATGAGTTCCTCATGGTTTATAAAATTGAAATGTCTTAGGCGATAAGGATCTAAACCTGTTTCCTAAGCTATCTATTGCTCTACGACCAGTCTCCAAATTGACCACCGTATAATATCCATTGACAACTCGCAAGAAAGTTGCACCTAAGAATGGGAAGACCCGCTCATGTGTCCTCACGATACATGAGGAGAAAATACTCTTGTGAGATCCTTACGACTCACAAGGGAAAAGACACTTAAGAGTCCCTATGACTCCTAAGGAGAAAGTCCACTCACGAGATCCTCTCGACTCATGAGAAGAAAATACTTTTATAAGACCCTCATGACTCATAAAATTGAAAAGTCTTAAGTGATTATGACCTAAACCTATTTCCTAAGCCATCACTGCCCTATGGTCAGTCTCCAAATTTACTACCATATACAATCTATGGGTGACTTGCAACAACCTTGTATCAAAACATTCTACATTGGCAAACCAAGATACCAAAGAGGAGAAGAATCATTCATGTGTCTATACGGCACCTGAAGGGAAAAAAACACTTAGGAGTCTCCACGATTCCTAAGAAGAAATTACACTTACGAAATCCACTCAACTCATAGGGAAAAAAAACTTTATGAGACCCTTCCAGCTTATAAAGATTGAAAATTCTTGAGTGACAGGGATCTAAACCAGTCTCTTAAGCCATCATTGTCTAATATGCAACGATAAATAATGAGTCGCTCCTGGCACTATTCTAGTTGCAGTGATACTGATGCCAAATCAGGTATCAAACCTTAAGTTTCCCAAAAGGCAAATGATGAATTGCTCATGTCATTCGTGCTTCAGTGTTAGCAATGCTGATACCAGCCAGAAATCCAAACTATCGACCCCTAAGTCGTTAAACTAGGAAATAAAAAAAAAAAAAGAAATAGACGAAATGATTGGGCAACTCGGAATAAAAATTAGTGAGTAAAATAAAAAAGAAATAGCCAAAATTATTGGGCAGCTCGCAATAAAGATCAGCAAATAAAAAATAAAAATAGCCGAAATGATTGGGCGACCGCGAAGAAATAGCCGAAGTGATGGGGCAATCGCGAATTTCGTGATAAGAAAAACTGAAATGATAGAGCAATCATGGATGTAAAAAAACAAAAGAAGAAAAGAAAATTCTTCTGCCCTAAAAGCAGTTCGATCTCGACTCTTGTATATAATCCACGAGCACAAACAAATGAAAAAGGAGCAATGGGTTCCGCGATGTTCTACCAGACAAAGAATAGAGTCTTAACGGCAACACATACAGCCTAGAGACTATTTGGATGTCCATTTTACTTCCGCAGAGTATAGACATGGCATCCACAAATCTAAAAAGAGCCGAAATAAGTGGAGTAATGATATATTCCTAGCTACAGTTTTTGATGATAGTGCATATATGCCTAAAAACAATTAGATGTCATCTCACCTTAGATGGGTGCAATTATGATTTCTCTGGGACTCAAAAAGAGTATGTCCTCAAGGTAAAATGTCATGGTGACGCCTAACGCTGAATCTATGACGGCAACATGCATATACCAGTATAGGAAGATTACATGAGACGTTGTATCTCTCCTCAGAAGGGATTGGAGGATACGGCAAGTGCGTGGCTGCTCGAATATGAAATTAGTGTAAAATTTTGAAAATTATAAATATTAATTTATAATTTAAATATGGATATTATGAGTTTACGAAATGATATCGTGTATGTATTTTTGGTTTCGAATCGGTATCCGTGAAAATGTAACTATTTTGGGAAAATATGTGATATCCTAAAAATTATAAGTATTTTGTTTTTAACATGATATGATATTTTGGTGTAAGATTGTGGTATTTATGAGTAAAGGAATTTACTAATAAATAGGGGATTTAGTTTTCGTTCATGAGGGTATGGTATATGTTAGGTGTGAATTACCTTCATATACAACTTATCAAACCATACACCATCCTTCCTACATCTTCTCCTCCTTTTACACCTCCACCTTTCTCTATACCTTCTCCTTTACTTTACCAAAATTCCAATGGTTCATTTCCCCTTCTAACTGAACATATCTTTTCTCTTCTATGTTCATCTCAACTTTAAACCACCCTTCACAAAATCACAAGAAGAGTTGATGATCCCTTCATGAAAATTATGCAAAACATCAACATAAAGCTACTACCACTTCAAGAAAGCTCAAGCAAACACTTCATGAGGATTCCTTGTGCTCAATCCTTATAGGTAAAGATCATCCTTTTTCAAGTTTTATAGTGTCAAATTTTAGATTTCCTTGTTCAAATATCAGAAAAGTAGGATTTTTGTTAAGTTAGTGATGTTC
The DNA here is from genome assembly GCA_030015575.1 of Agapanthus africanus. Lineage (NCBI taxonomy): Eukaryota > Viridiplantae > Streptophyta > Magnoliopsida > Asparagales > Amaryllidaceae > Agapanthus > Agapanthus africanus. The sequence continues at coordinate 352,179,435 of CM057347.1, read as the reverse complement.
AAAATGAATCTGGAGCTAGTAGGCTTCTCTGAAAAATATTTAGAGAGTACTGTGATATGAAGAGACCAGTAGAAGACTACCCTAGAAGCCCGAGCCCCAAACTCCCTTATCTGTCTGCAAATTTAATACATATGGCCGCAAATCGCGGCCCAATTGTTGAATTAGGTCTTGATTTTTGTTCTGTAGCTTCATCTTGTGGAAATTAAGCCACTGTATTGGGGGTTTTTGTTCCAGGTTTCATGTAGAGAAATCTGTAGGGTTCTTTGGCACGACCACAAGGTTTCACAAGGCATCAAATATGCCGTATTTTAAAATTTCTAGTGTGCCAAATAACCTAACCTAGAATCTAACTAGAGTTTTAGGAGCTAAACTAGAATGTAAACAACTTTACATAGAAAGTGAACAAGGAATACAACCTTTATAGACCGGTCCTTTACTTCAATAGCTCCGTGTAGCAGTTCCTTCGCTCCAAGTAGTGATCCCCCGGACTCAAGTTTGGTTCCACAAGTCGAAATGAACGAGCATGCTTGAAGTCTTCGAGTCCGAAGATGATCTACGTCGAGAAGACTCTAGCACAAGCTACCTCTTCACTAAGTGATGAACTAGTGAATAAACAACCCAAACTAAATGGCTAGTCTATTAGAGGTTGATGAAATAGGAATTGGGCTCACTTTAGATTAATTTTTCTCACATGTTTTCTTCATTTCCTAAAAACCTAGAGAGCTCATGGAGATGAGGAAGATGATGAAGTGGAGAATGGAATGGTGAATCAATGATGTGATAATAGTAACCATGGTGAGATAATATCTCATAATAACTCTTGTAGAGACTAAATTATGGTTTAAGATAATGGTTGGGTTAATAAATATCTCAAGTGAGACAAAATTAGTGGACTAAGTCAAAGATGCTTTAAGCTTCTCCAAACTTCCAAGCATGACAATTTCCAACTAATTTTGAATTGCTTAAAATAAATAATAACCCACCATTAGATAAGCATGGTATAAGTCTCATACACCCATGTTGCATATATAAACAAGTATGACACAATAACATATATCACATATATATTAAATGAGACACAAGTGAGAAAAAGAAATATTCAAGAGAGCTAATATTAGTCAATGCATGTTAATATATCAAATATATAATTATACAATAAATTATCAAATCAACCCTTGATTTAATAATCCGGCTATATCATATATAACCGACTAATATCATATGTATCAACTTATCGAATCAACACTTGATTCGATAACCCGGCTATATCATATATAACCGAACGATACTATATATCGCGATAATAGAATGTGGTATCACATACGCGCATTAATCTCGGTCTCGCATATATCACATATGTGCTCCTACTTCGTTTCGCCTGAGCCAGGAAACCTCTGTGTAGGACTCTAAAGACTTGTCAATACGCCGGCAGTAGGTGGTGATCATATCAGTCATCCACAAGCCGCAAGTGGTCTGCTAAATGTAACGGCCACACGGGTATTGAGCGATCAGAAGATCAACAACCAAGCCTGCTCATACTACTGCGAATCCAATAAGCAACACTACCGTACAGTCCGGTCTCTTCGTCAGATATGTCGCATATCTCAGCCTGGGGGTGGTAAATGTCAGACCCCAATAGCCTGATAAATCATGCCGATGTAAAGCCCATAACGGTTTTAGAAACTACTGATAATACTTACCAGTAAATCTCAGCAACCCTGGCCAGGGATTTCCTATTATGGCCAATCGAGCATTGCGCAACATCAACCCCCAATACCGGGAGAGACGAAATCTCCTCCAATCGCTCATTGCCTCCATGTGACTCGGGACTGTACCCAAAAACCACCTGTTTGCACGACTCAGTAGAGCCATGGTAGGGTGGAAATCAAAGTACGATGGGAGACACACAAGACTCTATGACGATCTCGGGTCGACAGACTAACTTGTACCGGTGTCACCAAAGAACTGCTATCGGACGTGAGGTATAATACCATCAAGGTTTTCTCGACGAGTCCGTCTAGTGTACCCAGTCTCCACTGAGCACCCGTATACCTTCTCTGATGTCAAACATCAATGGATGCGGGACCATCCATCGCCCATCATATGGGTCAAGAAGCGTATACGCTAGTCTACTCTAGAATATCGATGGCCCGTCTCGATACTCCCATGACTAGGAACATTTGAAAGATGTACTTACCAACTACCTCTGCCTCACTATTATGATCTGCATCATAATCCTGGTAGTCAAGTACTCATCCTAAGGGCTTTATCAACATGTAATAGAGAGATAATAAGTATACATGTTAAGATAAAGAGCAACCAGATAGCATAGTATCATGTCGAGCAAGAAAGTCCTCCCTATATATGTCCCAGCATCCACTATAATATACATCATATGTACAATAATGGTCTCTAGGGCATACATATAACTAACAATCTCCCACTTGTACTAGGGCCATTTGTTGTAATATTTCATACCCAACGTCCCATAAAAGTCTCTCTCGGGAAAAGCCTTCGTGAGTGGATCTGCCATGTCATCCTTCGCGTCAACTCCCCTGACCTTGATCCTCTAGAGATCAACCATCTCCCCGATCAGGTGATACTGCCTCAGAATATGTCTGGACCGCCGATGGGACCGGGGTTCCTAAGCCAAAGCCACAACTCCATTATTGTCACAATAATAGTTATTGGACGCTCAATGGTAGGAACTATGTTCATCTCATGAATATGAAATTTCCATACAGCCACTTTGACAGTATCGTTGGTTGCGATGTATTCAGCCTTTATCGTCTAGTCTGCCACGGTATCTAACTTGGAACTCTTCCAACAAACCGTCCCTCCACTGAGGGTAAAGACTGTAGGGTTACTAGGCACTAGAACATGGTTCTACAAGGCATCAACCATGCCAAAATCAAATTTTTCATGTGCCGAACAATCCTAACCAAGATCTTAGACTAGAGATTAGGCGAAACAAAAAGCAAGTAAACAACTTTATTTCTAAGACAAAGGGATTACAACTTTTGTAGTCCGTTCCTTCACTTCATAAGCTCCGAGTAGTAGTCCCTTCGCCGCAATCCATGAACTCCCGGACTCTAGAGAGGCTCCAAAAGTCGAATGATCCATGCTTGCTTCCGATCTTCAAAAACTAAGATGATCTACCTTGAAGAAACTCAAACCCAAGCTCTTGCTTTGCTAATAAAGTATTAGCAAAGCAAACACCCTAATCTAAGTGGCAAGAATAGATGAGGATGATAAAGTAGGAATTTAGCTTTCATTTGTTTTCAATTTCTCACTCATTTTCATCACATATGAAAAGGCTAGAAAGCTTTTTATAAAAAAGGAAGAAGAAGAAGAAGCAAATCAATTTGTGATGAATAATGAATCAAGTGTAAGGTTAGAAATGAAACCATGGGTTAAGAATGAAGACTTAACCCATGGAGAGAAATAACTATGGTAAAGGGTTGGGTTGGGTTAAAGAAATATCTATACAAAATATCACAAGTCAAAGTCAAAGCTTCAAGAAGCTTCTTGAAAGCTTCATGCAAGCTTAACCCTAATCCAAACCTTAACCATATTTAAACTCCACAAAACATGTTGCATTTATAACCCTAACATGTTACAATATTATATATCACATATACAATATTTATTGTAACAAAATAAAATAATACATCTAACATATATCACATATATATCAATGTATTACCCAAGTGAGAAAAAGAATCTTTAAGTGAGCTTATATTAGTTAATGTAATTTAAAATATCAAATATATAATTATACATTAAATTATCGAATCAACACTTGATCCGATAATCCGGCTATTTCATAAATAACAGACTAATATAATCTGTATTAGTTCATCGAATCAACACTTGATCCGATGACCCGGCTATATCATATATACCCGGCCGATATCACATATCACGAGAATCATAATACGGTATCACATACACGTATTGTTCTCGGTCCCGCACATATCACATATGTGCTCCTACTCCGTTTCGCCTGAGCCAGGAAACCACTATGTAGGACTCTAAAGAATCGTCAATACGCCGGCAGTAGGTGATGATCATATCAAACACCCACAAGCAGCAAGCGGTCAGCTAAACGTAACAGCCACCCAGGTATTGAGCGATCAGAAGATCATCAAGAAAGCCTGTACATTCTTCTGCGAATCCAATTAGTAACACTACCGTACAGTCCGATCTCTTCATCTGATATGTCGCATATCTCGCCTAGGGGTGGTAAACGTTAGACCCCAGTAGCTTGATAAGTCGTGTCGATATGAGATCCATAACAGTTCGAGAAACTACTGATAACACTTACCAGTAAATCTCAGCAACCCTGGCCAGGGATTTCCAGTTATAGCCAATCGAACACATCGCAACATCAACTCCCTATACCGGGAGAGACGAAACCCCTCCTATCGCTCATTGCCTCCATGTGATTCGGGACTGTACCCAAAAGCCACCATTTTGCACGCCCTCTTGGACGTGGTATGATGGAAACCAAAGCACAATATGAATCACACAAGACTCTATGACGATCTCGGGTCCACAGACTAACCTGTACCGGTGTCACCAGAGAACTGCCATCTGACGTGAGGTATAATACCATCTGGGAGTTCTTGGCGAGTCCTTCCAGTGTACCCAGTCTCCACTGAGCACCCGTATACCTTCTCTGATGTCAAACACCAATAGATATGGGATCATCCATCACCCATCAAATGGGTCAAGAAGCGCATACGCTAGTCTACTCTGGTATATCGATGACGTGTCTTGATACACCTACGACTAGGAACATTTGAAGGATGTACTTAGCGACTACACTGTCCCCACTAGTATGATCTGCATCATAGTCCTGGTATTCAAGTACTCATCCTAAGGTCTTTATCAACATGTAACATAGAAACAATCAGAGTACATGTTAAGATAAAGAGCAACCAGATAGCATACTATCATGTCGAGCAAGAAAGTCCTACCTATATATGTCCAAGCATCCATTACAATATACATCGTATGTACAGTAATGGCCTCTAGGGCATACATATAACTAACAATCTCCCACTTGCACTAGAGCTATCAGTTGTGGTATCTCATACACAACAATCAGTTGTGGTTGAAGTATCTCATACTTAACCATCCCATAAAAGTCTCTACTGGAAAATATGCCTTTGTGAGTGGATCCGCGCTGTTGTCCTCTGTGTCTACTCTTCTAACCTCGATCTCTCTGGAGATCAACCATCTCCATGATCTGGCGATACTGCCTAAGAATATGTCTGGATTACAGATGGGACGGGGGTTCGTAGGCAAAATCCAAAACTCCATTGTCACACAATGGTTGGAACGAAGTTCATCTCATGAACTAGTGTACATCTAGACTATTTCTTTGGTAGCATCCTTGGTAGTGATTTACCCTGCCTTTATCGTCTAGTATGTCACGGTATCTAGCTTGGAACTCTTCCAACATACCGTCCCTTCACTGAGGGTAAAGACAATGCCTATGACTGACATTCAGTCGTCCTTATCACCCTGGAACCTTTCCAGTGATTCTCCCCAGGATCTATTGATACCATCTCACTACAACTAGTGAGAATCCTAACATCCAATTAGATCTATCTCATAGATCCAAAAACCCAGGATTTAGGAAGTATCACCTTGGTCCTATATGGAGAATCTTTGTGATAAGAGGAGATTGACCGAGCGTAGCATAAGAAACTCCTTTCCTATCAAGAGTATGTCATCCGCGTACAATACGAGGATCACTGACATACTCCCTACTACCTTTTTGTATATACAAGGTTCATCTACTATTTTGATGAAGTCAAACTCTTTGACTACCACATCAAAACAGACGTTCCAACTCCGCGATGCCTGATTTATCCCATAAAACAACTTGCACACGTTTCCGCTGCTCCCACTGTCTACGAAGCCCTCTGGCTGTATACTTACAGACACCTTCTTCTAAATCATCATTTAGAACAACAGCCATGACACCCAACCACCAGATATCGTAGTCATGGTATGTAGCAGTGGAAAGTAGGATCTGGATGGACTTAAGCATAGTTTTGAAAGTCTCAACTTTTCCATGTACACCATGTAATCTTCTCAAGATATACTTGCTCCTGATGGGGATTTAATCCTTTAGATAAAGCAACCAAAGTCCATACTTTGTTGGTGTATAAGGATTCCATCTCAGATCGCTAAGCATCCAACCATTCTTACAGAGTCCCTACTCGAAATAAGTTGGGTCATTATCTCATGATGCAAGCCTCGCTCTCACTGTCATAGGGAAACCGAAGTATCTCTCAGGTGGGTAAGGAACCCTACTAGATCGGCGGAGAGGCCGAGATTCGTTAGAAACTATTGAATCCTTTGGTTCTACCAAATCATCAGCTGCAGTTTGTATAGCTGGAACTCTTTCCAGTTCTACCTCATGACTAATAATTTCTCCACAAGAAATTCCCTTTCACAAAGGTGGCATGCTGAGAAACAAAACATCTTTTGTTCCTCGGTTTGGTAGAAGATATTCCCTTGATAATACTTGGGATATCCAACAAACTTCCACAGAATTGACCTTGCCTCGAGCTTGTCCGGATTTTGCTTTTAGACATAGGCCGGACAACCCCAAATCTTAACATACTTAAGATATGGGCTCTTCCCATTCCATATCACATATGGAGTGGCAGGCTTCTGATTTGATTGGAACCCTATTCAATATGTATGCAGCTTCTCTAGTGCATAACTCCCAAAAGGAAATAGGAAACTCAGTAGTACTCATCATAGAGTGCACCATATCTAATAAGGTGTGATTGCTCCGCCCCGATATACCGACGTGCTGTGGTGTATACGGAGGAGTAATGTTGAGAGAGAATCTTATTCTCCTTTAGAATAGTCCAAAAATTCTGTGCTCAAGTATTCTCCTCCTTGATCTCATCAAAGGACATAATACTTATACCCGTTTTTGGTTCTCTACTTCTAACTTATATTCATTGAATATCTCAAAAGCTTCGGACTTGTGTTTCAACAGGAACATATGTCTGAATCTTGAGAGATCATCAGTGAATGTAATGAAGTACAAAAAACCGGTCCTGGCATGTGTAGACAGGGGACCTTATATATATCATCATGTATCAACCCAAGAGTTCACTAACTCTTTCTCTGTTTCCAATAAACAGAGTTGTGGTCATCATATCTTTGTGATATGACCGTCAAGTTTCACAAGATGTAAATTCAAACAAATTTAAATATGCATCTCTATGCAACTTAGCTAGTCGGGTCGCATTGATATGACCTAGTCTACAATGCCTCAAGAAGGATCTGAACTCTTCCTCTTGTGTGTGTTCTGTATACTAAGAACTATAATTTGATTTAGAACGTATATGCTTTTAGATAACGTGCCTGAACCAATCAACTCTTGATATTGGAATGTTCAAAACATTATCCAACAATACAAAATTATATCTTTCTTTACTAATAAAGAGACTGATATGATGTTGTATATCAGGTTCGGTATCTAATAACATTCATTCAGAATCAATGTATTCTGGTAATACAGGGTGATAACTGTCAACAAACTTGGCTTGCAACAATTGCACCGTTTCCAACTCTTGAAACTTATCACCCGTTCTCAGTTCTCTACCTATCTGTAGCCCATGTAACAGATTACATATGCGGGATCCTGATCTGGTATTTCATACCCAGGACGTAAAAGATACTGAGAAATAGTTCTCTGTAATGAACACACTCGAAGAAGATGCATCAGCATGCACTTTCTTCGTTTGGGCAGCACGGGAATTCTGGTAATCCCCTATTTCCTGCTCGGTCTTATAACAATTATAAGTTGGAGCGGGACCAACGTTCCCTAGCACAGTATAACAAGCGGGTTCGGTCAATACATCCGTATTATTATCTTGATTAAGGCATGATATAGTTGCTACCTGGAGAGAGAGAGACGAAAACACTCAGCGTATGCTCTTACAAGATTAGATTGGTTATTATTATATCTAATCAGGATGTCTCCTATTGTTTTAGTCAAATCTTCCTTCAAACCCTAAAAAGAAAGACTAGCCGGGATTAATTACACGCTACAAGTTCGCCAATCTTTCAACCAGGCTAGTGCCGGTACTTTGAGGGAGGTTCCCCGTGTTTTCGCATGGACCTAATTAAAATAAACCTCGTTTTCCCAGGGGCGTAACCCCATTGACACCTTTCTAGACACCTACTTGATCGGCTAATTGTAATGTGTAAAACTCTCCCAGGAGTAACTCTTACTCGCAGCGGGTATCGGGATCCAACTATCTCATAGAAGGTATGCAATCTCATTGCAAATTTCAACACTTGAAATTCCCAATAATATTTTACCCCTAGCAGCTATATGACCTTAACATAGTCAACAAATCATAAGTGCTAGTCAAGTTCAACCCGTCATTTCCCGATTGAATTAAACCCACCCGCACGACCCTTAACATAGTCAATAAAGTCGCACAACTACTTTAATCCAATCGCATCTATGCTTATACAGATAAGCACTAATCAGCTACCGCACACTACGCCTTAACATAGTTAACAAACGTAGCACGAATACTAACTAGTACTTATCTGAAATGACGGAAGGCTACGATAGGTTTTTAAGAAAACCCTTTGCGTAATGAACTTGATATCGTTGTAGAATCAAATGATTTTAAATAGAATGTTTTTGAGGCTTTTTCTAGTTTTGCTAAAGAGATCACTCCTGGTGAAGGGATCTCGGCTCTTTCCTCATCGAATAAGGTGCAGGATATTTCATAAATACCGTTGTGCAAAGCAGGAACTATAAAAGTAATCAAAAGACAAACCGAGTGTGTACCATCTGCTAGTTTCGCTAAAGTGGTCACTCCCGGTGAAGGGATCTCGGCTCCTTATCGAATAAGGTGCTGGATATTCTATAAGGAATACAGTTATGCAAAGCAAGAACTAAAGCTACCAGTTTTTAAACAAGTTTCTACAACATCTTTAGGTTTCTTTTATTTCATTAATCTCATTAATGAAGTCCCATTTAATTATGCTCCACAAGCATCACATTTGAAACGAAATCAATAATATACAATATATATCATATATATATAATATAAACATTCATCTCAGGCAGTAATATGATCTCATCACAGAACATTGCAGCAGAAGAACATATATGAAATATTGGATATACTAGGTTGTCCGTGTTTTATTGTGAGCCTGTATAAAACACGGATTCTACGGTCGTGATGAATAGACAAACCTGCATTCCTAGACCCCTACGAGAGCGGCAAGTAACCCTGCCAGTTCTATAGTTAGGAGACTCGGTCTCGACTCCTCGAGATGGTCTCCCACTGGACCCTAGAACCCAGTTACTTGTGCTCCCCGCCTTGGGTCTATCCTAATACGGAACAGTAAATAATATACAATGGTGACATCATCCTCATACCGGAAGTTCCCCAATAAAAGAATATTACATACAATTGAATTTTACATGAATGAAAAAGAAAAAACTCTCATCTCACATAAAACCCCCGGCTATTCAAAACACGACGATCCAATATAATATATCCCAGCAACACATAATATCTCATATCATCAACGTAAGTAAGTATGCGTATCCCGATTGTTGTTGATGTATAGCAACAAAGCCGGCGATACACTACATACTACGCTTACGGTCACAGAAAAGAAAGTGTAAAACTACAACAGTTAGAATCCGCAACCTTCCGAGATATCGCATGCCTAACCAAATGAATTCCTTAGACATCCCATGCCTAACAATTATAAACCCCGTATTTTAGTCTCAATATTGAAAACACTTTTCAATATCTAGTCGGGCAATTCAACAAGATTCCCGACATCCTGATCGAATGCTCGTCGAAAACTTAAGTAGACGGCCGCACCCCCGATGCTGTCGACGAAGTGCACTAAGGCGGAACACCGCTGCCGCGAGCACCCGAACGGATGCTTTTGGCGACGAGGTTCTCCTACAGTCACTTGGTCGGGGCTATGGGGTGTGGCTGTCTATTAAGTTTACCCGGCAAGTATCCGCGTACGCTACGTGATTACGACGGACTTTTGATCGCATCAAAATCCCGTGGCAACCGATCATCTTAGACTAAACTGCTAGATTTATAACATTCAAATTAGTTATCTCATAACTATTTGTGGATTCCAAATATTGTATCACATTCCAGATAAATAGAAAATGTTAAACTTTTCGATCAAATAATCAAACACCCAAGATTTCCCAAATAGCTCAACACTTGAGCGGAGTTCAAAAAACCCAAAGCATGTCACAGCCCCAATGAACCAGCCGTAGAAGGGTCAAACCAACGCCTCACATGTGGCAACGCTAAATTACCACAAACCCTAGGGTTTAAGTAGCAGTTCTGACGGTCACATAATCGAGTTAAGGTTACGTTCTTCTAGAGGGTCCACAGATACACTTGCATGATTTTCCGGAAGTTTCAAACTCGTGAAAAAATCCAACACCTGAAAATTTTCCGTCGGGGAAAAGGTGAGTTGTTGATATCCGTTCGAACTTTTTAACACGTTCTAAATTACCCGAAAAACTAAACGATGTTAAACGTTCCGATCGAATCAACGAATACAAAAGATCTCCAGAAAACTCAACACTTGAGAAGAATTAAAAATTCCCAGAAGCATGCAAATGTACCCAAGAATCATACCCTGAAGTATTATCCCCTGACACCCTAAGTTGGCCGCGGAACCGCCGCCAAACGATGGTTTGGCCGCGGTTCCGCTGTCTCTTGAAGGGTTCATGGGTCCATACTTCATAGTAATTCTTATAATTCCCTACTTAATTTTCTGAGTATTTTTAATACAGAAAAAATCAACATTTTAAAAAATTTCCAGAGAGAGGGTGTATATCGACGTTTCGGGGTTCGATCGGATTTTAAACTTCGTCTAGACTTCGCCTAAAGCTCTAGCTTGGCTCTGATATCACTGTAGGGTTACTAGGCACTAGAACATGGTTATACAAGGCATCAACCATGCCAAAATCAAATTTTTCATGTGCCAAACAATCATAACCAAGATCTTAGACTAGAGATTAGGCGAAACAAAAAGCAAGTAAACAATTTTACTTCTAAGCGAAAGGGATTACAACTTTTGTAGTCCGTTCCTTCGCTTCATAAGCTCCGAGTAGTAGTCCCTTCGCTGCAATCCATGAACTCCCGGACTCTAGAGAGGCTCCACAAGTCGAATGATCCATGCTTGCTTCCGATCTTCAAAAACTAAGATGATCTACCTTGAAGAAACTCAAACCCAAGCTCTTGCTTTGCTAATCAAGTATTAGCAAAGCAAACACCCTAATCTAAGTGGCAAGAATAGATGAGAATGATGAAGTAGGAATTTAGCTCTCATTTGTTTTCAATTTCTCACTCATTTTCATCACATATGAAAAAGTTAGAAAGCCTTTCATCAAAAAGGAAGAAGAAGAAGAAGCAAATCAATTTGTGATGAATAATGAATCAAGTGTGAGGTTACAAATGCAACCATGGGTTAAGAATGAAGACTTAACCCATGTAAAGAAATAACTATGGTAAAGGGTTGGGTTGGATTAAAGAAATATCTATGCAAAATATCACAAGTCAAAGTTAAAACTTCAAGAAGCTTCTTGAAAGCTTCATGCAAGCTTAAACCTAATCCAAAGCTTAACCATATTTAAACTCCACAAAACATATTGCATTTATAACCCTAACATGTTACAATATTATATATCACATATACAATATTAATTGTAACAAAATAATATAATACATTTAACATATATCACATATATATCAATGTATTACCCGAGTGAGGAAAAGAATCTTTAAGTGAGCTTATATCAGTTAATGTAATTTAATATATCTAATATATAATTATACATTAAATTATCGAATCAACACTTGATCCGATAATCCGGCTATTTCATAAATAACTGACTAATATAATCTGTATCAGTTCATCGAATCAACACTTGATCCGATGACCCGGCTATATCACATATACCCGGTCGATATCACATATCGCGAGAATCATAATACGGTATCACATACACGTATTGTACTCGGTCCCGCACATATCACATATGTACTCCTACACCGTTTTGCCTGAGCCAGGAAACCTCTGTGTAGGACTCTAAAGAATCGTCAATACACCGGTAGTAGGTGATGATCATATCAAACACCCACAAGCTGTAAGCGGTCAGCTAAATGTAACAGCCACCCAGGTATTGAGCGATCAGAAGATCAACAAGCAAGCCAGTACATTCTCCTGCAAATCCAACCAGTAACATTACCGTACAGTCCGGTCTCTTCGTCTGATATGTCGCATATCTCGCCTAGGGGTGGTAAACGTCAGACCCCAGTAGCTTGATAAGTCATGTCAACATGAGGTCCATAACAGTTTGAGAAACTACTGATAACACTTACCAGTAAATCTCAGCAACCTTTGCCGAGGATTTCCAGTTATAGCCAATCGAACACAGCACAACATCAACTCCCTATACCGGGAGAGACGAAACCCCTCCTATCGCTCATTGCCTCCATGTGATTCGGGACTGTACCTAAAAGCCACCTTTTTGCACGCCCTCTTGGATGTGGTATGATGGAAATCAAAGCACAGTGGGAATCACACAAGACTCTATGACGATCTCGGGTCTACAGACTAACCTGTACCAGTGTCACCAGAGAACTGCCATCTGACGTGAGGTATAATACCATCTGGGAGTTCTTGGCGAGTCCGTCCAGTGTACCCAGTCTCCACTGAGCACCCGTATACCTTCTCTGATGTCAAACACCAATGGATATGGGATCATCCATCGCCCATCAAATGGGTCAAGAAGCGCATACGCTAGTCTACTCTGGTATATCGATGTCCTATCTCGATACACCTACGACTAGGAACAATTGAAGGATGTACTTAGCGACTACACTGTCCCCACTAGTATGATCTGCATCATAGTCCTGGTAGTCAAGTACTCATCCTAAGGGCTTTATCAACATGTAACATAGAGACATTCAGAGTACATATTAATATTAAGAGCAACCAGATAGTATACTATCATGTCGAGCAAGAAAGTCCTACATATCTATGTCCAAGCATCCATTACAATATACATCATATGTACAGTAATGGCCTCTAGGGCATACATATAACTAACAAAGACAAAGCCTGAGACTGACTTTCAGTCGTCCTTATCACTCTGAAAGTTCGAATTGGTAAGGGACTCCCACTGGAGATCACCGTTACCAAACACCAAGAACATTTCTTTAGTGCTTCACAAGTACTTAAGAATATCCTCTACAGCTGTCCAATGATTCTCCCAAGATCTGATTAATTCCTGATCACTAAACCTAGTGAGTTAACTACATTTGATCTGGTACATAACATCGTATACATGATAGAGCCTACTACCGAAGCATACCTATGTCCGTCAAAGCGCTATTTGCACATGAGCTCTCTCCAAATTAGTCTTGGAAGACATCTTTTTGAAGAGAGTGATTCCTGAGTATGTGGGCGAACCACCACGCTTAGAATCTTCCATACTAAACCCCTTTAGTATGGTGTTAATGTGCCTGGATTTGGGACACTCCCAACATCCACTTATATCTATCACTATAGATCATAATCCATAAGATGCAGCAGGTATCATCCAGATCTTTCATGGAGAATCCTCGTGATAAGAGGAGCTTGACCGAGTGTAGCATAGGAAACCATTTCCTATCAAGAGTATGTCATCTTCGCACAATATATGGAAGACAAGCTTACTCTCTACAACCTTCTTGTCTATACAAGGTTCATCTACCTTTTTGACGAAGTCAAACTCTTTGACTGCCACATCAAAATAGATGTTCCAACTCCGCGATGCATGCTTTAATCTTGATGGTCTTAAGCATAGCCACTGGAGAAAAGGTTTCATCATAAACCACACCAGGTCATTAACGAAAACCTTTTACTACAAGTCTAGGTTTGAAAGTCTCAACTTTTCCATTTACACCAAGAATCTTCTCAAGATCCACTTGCTCCTGATGGGTTTTACTCCTTCAGGTGCAACGTTCAAAGTCATACTTTGTTGGTGTACATGGATTCCATCTCTGATTGCATAGCATCCAGCCATTTCACCGAGTCCCTACTCGTGATGGCCTGCATGAACCTGGTTGGGTCATCATCTGCCATGATGCAATCCTCGCTCCCACTGTCATCGAGAAAACCGTAGTTTCTCTCAGGGGGATGAGGAACCCTACCAGACTCGTGGAGAGGCTGAGGTTCGTCAAAGACTATTGAATCCTTTGGTTTCACCAAATCATCAGCCGTTAGTTTGTCCATTTGGAACTGCTTCCAGTTCTACCTCATGACCACAAATTTCTTTATAAGAAATTCCTTTACTAAAAAGGTGGCAGGCTGAGAAACAAAACATCTTTTGCTCCTCAGTGTGGTAGAAGATATTCCCTCGCAAATGTTTGGGATATCCAACAAACTTACAGAACTGACTTTGCCTCGAATTTGTTTGGATTTTACTTTTCAACATAGACCGGACTACCCCATATCTTAACTCGTTTAAGACACGGTTTCTTCCCATTCTATATCTCATATGGATTGGTAGGCACTAATTTGGATTGAACCACATTCATTAGGTATGCAGCTACTCAAGTGCATTACACCAAAAGGAAACAGGTAACTTAGCAGTACTCATCATAGAGCGCACCATAGCTAATACGGTGCGCTACCTCCGTCTCGATACACCGTTGTGTTGTGGTGTATACGAAGGAGTAAGCTGAGAGAAAATCACATTCTCCGTTTAAATAATCCAGGAACTCCGTGCCCAAGTATTCCCTTCCTCGATCACATCGAAGGACTTTAATATTTCTACCCTTCTGGTTCTTAACTTCAAGCTTATATTCCTTGAATTTCTCAAAAGTTTCAGACTCGTGTTTCAACAGGAACACATGTCCGAATCTTGAGAGATCGTCGATGAATGTAATGAAGTACGAAGAACTAGCCCTGGCATTTGTAGACATAGGACCATATACATCACCATGTATCAGTCCCAAGAGTTCAGTAACTCTTTCTTTGTTTCCAGTAAATGGAGTATTGGTCATTTTACCTTTGAGACAAGACTGGCAAGTATCATAAGATGAAAATTTGAACAGATTCTAATATTCAACCTTATGTAACTTAGCTAGTTGTGTCGCATTGATATGACCTAGTCTAAAATGCCACAAGAAGGATTCATTCATTTCTGAACTACTTCTCTTACGTGTGTTCGGTATACTTTGAACTATGGTTTGATTTAGAACGTATATGCTATTACATAACATGCCTGATCCAATCAACTCTTGATTAAGGAAAATGTTCATAACATTATCCTGCAATACAAAATTATATCCTTCTTTAACTTAATAAAGAAACTGATGTAATGTTGTATATCAGGTTCGGCATGTGATAACATCTGTTCAGAATCAATGCATTTACTATTTGGTAATATAAGGTCATATTTGCCAACTGATTTGGCTGCAACAATTGCACCATTCTCTAACACTTAGAGACATCATCCAATCCCAGTTCTCTACCTTTCTGTAGCCCATGTAATAGATTACATATGTGGGATCCTGATCCGGTATCACATACCTAGGACATAGAGGATACTGAGAAACAGTTCTTGGTAATCGAACACTCTCGAAGAATATGCATCAACATGCTTATTCCTCGTTTGGGTTGCGTGGAAATCCGGATATTCCCCTATTTCCTACTCAGACT
The DNA here is from genome assembly GCA_030015575.1 of Agapanthus africanus. NCBI lineage: Eukaryota > Viridiplantae > Streptophyta > Magnoliopsida > Asparagales > Amaryllidaceae > Agapanthus > Agapanthus africanus. Next base: position 352,163,667 of record CM057347.1, on the reverse strand, counting down.
TATAACAATAAGCAGGTTCAGTCAATGCATCCATATTATTATCTTGATTAAGGCATGACATGGTCGCTACCAAGAGAGAGAGAGAGAGAAGAAATCACTCTGCGTGCTCTCTTTGCAAGATTAGATTGGTTATTATTTTATCTAATCGGGATGGCCCCCACTGTTTTTATCAAATCTTCCTTCAAACCCTAAAAGGTAAGACTAACCGGGATTAATTACACACTATAAGTTCGCCAATCATTCGGCCAGGCCAGTGTTGGTACTTTGAGGGAGGTTCCCCGTGCTTTCGCACGGACCTAATTAAAATAAATCTCGTTTTCCCAGGGGCGTAACCCCATTAACATCTTTCTAGATATCTACTTGATTCGCTAATTGTAATGTGCAAAACTCTCCCAGGAGTAACTCTTACTCGCAGTGGGTATCGGGATCCAACCATCTCATAGAAGTATGAAATCTTATTACAAATTTCAACTCTTGAAACATCCGATAATGGTTTTTACCCCTAGTACTTATGACCTTGGCTATGGTCAACATATCATAAGTCCTAGTCAAGTTCTACCCATCATTTCATGATTAATTAAACCCACCCACTTGACCTTTAGCTATGGTCAACTTAATCGTGTGACTGTCCTAATTAATCGCATCATATGCTGTGTAGGAAGACATCACTTAGCTACCGTACACTACGCCTTGGCTATAGTCAACATACGTAGCACGAATACTAAGTACTCTACTTTCTAAAATGACGGAGGGTTGCAGAAGGTTTTTAAGAAAACCTTTAACGCTTTGAACTTGATATCGTTGTAGAATCGAGTGATTTTGAAAAGGAGTGTTTTTGAGGCTTTTGCTAGTTTTGCTAAAGAGGTCACTCTCTGTAAAGGGATCTCGGCTCTTTCCTCATCGAATGAGGTGCTGGATATACACGAATACCACTATGCAAAGCAAGAACTAGAGAAGCAATCAAAAACGAAACAAAGTGGGTTGTAGCATCTGCTAGTTTCGCTAAAGAGGTCACTCCCGGTGAAGGGATCCCGGCTCTTTCCTTATCGAATAAGGTGCTGGATATTCTACAAGGAATACCGCTATGCAAAGCAAGAACTAGAGCTACCAGTTTTTAAAACAAGATTCTACAACATTTTTAGGTTTCTTTTATTTCATTAATCTAATTATGAAGTCCCATCAATTATGCTTCCTAAGCATAACAAAAGAAACGAAAGCAGCAATATTTATTATATATCATATATATAATATAAGCATTCGTCTCAACATATCAAGTGATCACATCACAGAATATCAGCAGCAAAAGAACGCATATGAAATATTGGATATACTAGGAATTCCGTGTTTTAAATTAAGCCTGTTAAAAAACGCGGATTCCACGGTCGCGATGAATAGCCAAACCTACATCCCCAGACCCCTACGAGAGCGGCAAGCAACCCTACCAATTCTGGCGTTAGGAGACCCGGTCTCGACTCCTCGAGATGGTCTCCCACTGGACCCTAGAACCTGGTTACTTGTGCTCCTCGCCTTGGGTCTATCCTAATGCGGAAAAGTAAATAATATACATCAATGGTGATATCATTCTCAACCCGGAAGTGCCCCAATAAAAGAATATTACATATAAGTTTTTACATGAATGAAAATGAAAAACTCTTATCTCACGTAAAAAACCCGGCTATTCATAACACGACGATACAATATAATATATCACAGCAACACATAACATCACATGTCATCAACGTAAGTAAATATGCGTATCCCAATTGTCGTTGACATATAGCAACGAAACCAGCGATATGCCACATATTACACTTACGGTAGCAAAAAAGAAAGTGAAAAACTACAACAATTGGAATCCGCAACCACCTTAGACATCATAAACCCAATGTATTACATATTTTGGATTTCATGCCTAACCAAATGAATTCCTTAGATATCACATGCCTAATAATTATAAACCTCGCATTTTAGTCTCGATATTGAAAACACTTTTCAATAACCAGTCGGGTAATTCAACAAGATTCCCGACAACCTGATCGAATGCTCGTCGGAAACTTTAGTAGACAGCCACACCCCCGATGCCGTCGACGAAGTGCACTTAGGCGGAACACCGCGGCCGCGAGCACCCGGGAGGACGCTTTTAGCAACGGGGTTCTCCTACTGTCACTTGGTCGGGGTTTTGGGGCGTGGCTATCTAGTAAGCTTACCCAGCGAGTATCCGCGTACGCTACGTGATTGCGATGGACTTTTGATCCACATCAAAATCCCGTGGCAACCGATCAAATGAGACTGAATTGCTAGATTTATAAAATTCAAACTAGTTTTCATAAAACTAATTATTGTGGATTCCAAGTATTGTATCACAATCACAGATAGTTAGACGATGTTAAACTTTTCGATCGAATCAACAAACACCCAAAATTTCCCAAAGAGATCAACACTTGAGCGGAGTTTAAAAAATACCCAGAATATACCACAGCACCTATGGACCAACTGTAGAAGGGTCAACCCTTGCCTCACCTATGGCGCCGCGGAACTACCATAAACCCTAGGATTTGGTGGCGGTTTCGACGGTCACAGAATCGAGTTAGGGTTTCGTTCTTCTAGAGAGTCCATAGGAATACCTGCATGATTTTCTGAAGATTTTAAACTTGGAAAAATCCAACTCTTGGAAAATTTGCAACGAGGGAGAAAATGGGTTATTGATATCCGTTTTGAACTTTTTAACGTCGTCTAAATAACCCGAAAAGATGTTAGAATTACGACTACGAAACACTCCGAATTGCCTTTATAGAAAGATAACATAACATGCAATCTAAGTAAAAACAGGCAACACTTGAAACACCAAACCCCAGAGACTGGAACACAGAACAAAAACGAACCCCAAAAGAAAAACCCAGACCGGCCAGGCCGGTTTTATTGCTTGTCTTGCCAGGTCAAATCCAGCCAAATGGGTTCGTGTTCGTCCAGTGTTCATGTTACATCTCATATAACATTCTGCAGTTGCTTAAAAAAATTTTAGAGGATTTAAAAAATTCGACAAAGAATGGGGTTTTGCTTCGATTGTTTCGCAGCTGTTTCAGTTTCATATTTCGAACATCGCCTAGATAACTCCTAATGATCTAGCCTGGCTCTGATACCATTGTAGGGTTCTTTAACACGACCACAAGGTTTCACAAGGTATCAAACATGCTGTATTTTAAAATTTCTAGTGTGCCAAACAACCTAACCTAGGATCTAACTAGAGTATTAGGAGCTAAACTAGAATGTAAACAACTTTACATAGAAAGTGAACAAGGAATAAAATCTTTGTAGATCGGTCCTTCACTTCAATAGCTCCGTGTAGTAGTCCCTTCGCTCCAAGTAGTGATCTTCCGGACTCAAGTTTGGCTCTACAAGTGGAAATGAACGAGCATGCTTGAACTCTTCGAGGCCGAAGATGATCTACATCGAGGAGACTCTAGCACAAGCTACCTCTTCACTAAGTGATGAACTAGTGAACAAACAACCCAAACTAAATGGCTAGTCTAGTAGAGGTTGATGAAATAGGAATTAGGCTCAGTTTAGATTAATTTTTCTCACATGTTTTATTCATCTCCTAAAAACCTAGAGAGCACTTGGAGATGAGGAAGATGATGAAGTGGAGAATGGAATGGTGTATCAATGATGTGATAATAGCAACCGTGGTGAGATAATATCGCATACTAACTCTTGTAGAGACTAAACTATGGTTTAAGATAATGGTTGGGTTAATAAATATCTCAAGTGAGAAAAAATTAGTGGACTAAGTCAAAGATGCTTTAAGCTTCTCCAAGCTTCCAAGCATGACAATTTCCAGCTAATTTTGAATTACTTAAAATAAATAATAACCCGCCATTATGATAAGCATGGTGTGAGTCTCATACACCCATGTTGCATATATAAACAAGCATGACACAATAATATATATCACATATATATTAAATGTGTCACAAGTAAGAAAAAGAAATATTCAAGTGAGCTAATATTAGTCAATGTATGTTAATATATCAAATATATAATTATACATTAAATTATCAAATCAACACTTGATTTAATAATCCGGCTATATCACATATAACCGACTAATATCATATGTATCAAGTTATCGAATCAACACTTGATTCGATAACCCCGTGTTCATATCAGAATTTTGCATTATTATATCGCCCATTCTTAATCACATTACATATAAATAGGTGCTTTTGATCCATGTCTGCTAAATAGTTGCAGGTTACAGGTTCTCAGATCGGTATAGTGAAATTCATGAAAAGTCACTACAAATGTGAGACTACGACCAACAATAGATGAATCCGTATGATGCCGCCTACCAGATCAAGGAAATAATGAAAATCATTAGACAGTTCAATGCACAAAAGCACAGGGGCAGCACAAAATTCAAGACTTCAACGTGAAACTCAAGGCAAAAGTCCACATCATTCTGCACTTTTGAAAATCTGGAAGAAAATAGAAGAGATTCTGAGGAACCAAGTGAAGAAAACAGAAGGTAAAAGCAACATGAAGCAACCCTGAAGAATTGAGCCCAAGATTACAACAAATGGCCGCGGAACTGAGGCCAAACAGGCCTTTCTGCCGTGGAACCGCGACCGTATGGTGCACGTGTCGGTGCACGTGTCAGTGGGTGTCGGTGCTTTGACCCGGTTTTCTTAGGATAGTTTTGTAAATTCATGTGTGGATCAGAATGTAACCTAAGGTTTTTTCTATCTATAAATAGGAAAGCCAAAAGCCTAATTAGGCATGCCTCTCTTTAGTTTTTAGGCCTCTTTTTTTAATTCTTAGATCTAAATTCCAAATTCCAATTATAATGCATTGTTGAGAGGTCATCAATAAAGTAAGTTTTATTTTTTTTTATCTCGCATTCTTTTTATCTGAATTTTAATTTTTGCAATTTTTTATCTGTTCTTTTATTATCTGCAACTTAGTCATCTATTAAAAATAAAGAAAAATGAATTTTACTGTTATCTTCCTAATGAGTGAGTAATTCCTCACTTGTTAGGGATAGGAGAGGGAAGGTTTGAGAGAAGGAAATCTCTCTCACTCCTTTCTTTTCCCAAATAATTTTAATTAAGGAATCTCTTTAAATCAACCATAATCCGCTCACTACGGCACCCTATCCAACATGATAGCGGTGATTCCCTACTTAGACCGGTTGTGGTTGAATTAACCGGAGCTTAGGGCTAAGAGCCAAGAACGGACGGATAAGGACCAAAAGGAAGAAACTAAGTTTCTTCCTAGTCGTGCTAATCCCCGTTGTTGACTATTACCCTAACACCTATATTCTTAACTAGGGCATTGAAAGAAGTGAGAAAAATACCTATTTCGAACTAACCCAATCCTAACCCTAGCAATCCTTTATATCAATTTATTCTCATTCTTAGATCTTAAAACAAAACCTACCAAAGTTAGGACTTAACTCGTTAGAACTTAAAGAAAAGGACACCATTTCCCTGTGGATCGACTCGTACTCAACCGGCTAGCTACCAAGCGACACCTTCTTGATTGCGGTAAATTTAAATTTAAGAAATACGCAAATAGAACACATCAATCAAATGGCGCCGTTGCCGGGGAAATGGTAGTTTATTTCTTTTTGTAATTTCGGGTTAATTGAATAAAAAATATAAAAACTGAAAAAAATAAAAAAAAATCATCTTGTTATTTTTGATTGGTTTTTGTGCGAATTGTGCAGGGAAGGAAGACGGACTGATTCATATCCGGAGAAAGCTCAGTGAACAAATCCAGAAACAAAGGATCTGAACAGTTAGAGGAGAACCAAATCAGCACAGAGAAAATTTTTGAAGATCTGAACCTACTGATTCACCGCGGAACCGCGGTCAAAAGGTGACGTCAGCAACTGAAAATCTCTATAAGTATCTTTTTTCTTCTCTTCCACCCCCTAAGCTCCACTGAAAAAAATTTCCTGCAGGTTTCTTTGCACAGAATCTTTCTCCCTCTCCGATAAATTATTTTTGTGCAGGATTCTTTGCGCCGCAAATAAAAAAAAATTTGGCAAGTGTTTTAGATTTTGGTGTGTTATTGCTTTGCATATTTAATACGGAATCTAAGGGTCTATAACACCAATTAAGATTGGGTGGGGATTTCATTATCCTTCCTAAAACCACAGAAATCACTAAAAGCATATGCATCACCCTTAAGCTAATTAAAAAATATCTAGACTCAGCCAATTAAGTACTGTCGCGCTCATTAGGACAGAGGAAGGTTGTGGGAATTCAGTCGTTTATCTAAATCTGACTTTGTAGTGCCTAGGCTAGACAAGTGAGAAAGGTAACTTTAAAAGTCCCGTCTCACGGTGATTCGTGAGCGGAACCCTCCTTTCTTCATTTGTGCTTACCTGGCCACAATTGGATGTGAAGAGGTGATTTGAGGGATATCTCACAACTTGTCACTTTGGAACAGTTAGGAGCAGTCTAGTTGACTTAGAAGACCCTAGCTCTAGGTTTGATTGTGCATGTTTAAACTGTTGTTGTTTGAAATTGAGCTGTAGTTCCATACAAATTTTTGCAAAACTCTTTGAAAAAAATAAATAAAAATTGAAAAAACAAAATTTTTATAAAAACTTGCCCTTTGTCGCTAGAATCCCATTTCACCCACCTTTTCATCCACATTTCCCCATTGACGTTTTCTTACCCTCACATTCTACGTTTTGACTACACTAAACTCGTTTAGTGTATGTCCGGTTGGACTCAGGACACTAGTGCCCATTTAGTCCGTGTTTCGTTGGTCGCTACCGACTACGCGATCGACTCCGAAGTCGAAACTCCATCCACTCCTCTTTCATCTTTATCTTTGCCGGCCAACTACAACGTTGACCGGAATTCTGTCCATTCACCTTCTTCTGAGGTGTCAGGGTTCAATCCTAACAACCCTTTACCTACCTCGAGACTGATTCCTCCTCAACTGAGTGCTAATACCCGCAACAACCTCCTGTTGAAGCGCCACAACGAATCGCACTCCAGGATTGTTTCTATCCTACCCGCTCCGCACTTCCTATCTGTCTTTCACTACCGCCGGCAAATGGGGATAATTTCGAAATTAAGCCCCACTTCATCAACATGTTGCTTAAATTTCACAGACTAGAATCCGATGATGCCTATATCTTCATCAACAAATTCCAGAATGTTTGTGCAATGATGAAGACAGCCCAACTGTCCGATGATGCTATAAGGCTACGAGTCATTCCCTTCACTCTATATGACCTAGCTGAAAAGTGGTTATATAGTACTGCATCGCATTCCATAAACGGTTGGGAAGAGTTTGTTAAAGCATTTCTTAAAAAGATTTACCCACATCACAAGACCACGAGAATACATAATGAAATTAACCAATTTTCCCAGCTTCCTTCCGAACCTTTTTGGAAGTGTTTCGAACAATTCAAAGACCTTCTTGTTCAGTGCCCTCATCGCGGTATTGAGAGATGGCAACTTTGCCAGACCTTATAAGAAGGACTGAACCCAGCAACTAAGCAGTTGCTGGAGACCATTTGTCATTACCGCTTCCTAACCAAATCTGACGAAGAAGCTTGGCAATTTCTCGACGATCTTGCTGAACAAACGCTTCAATGGGAAAGCACTAGACCAACCGCTTCGTCCACTTCATCTACTTCCTCCGGTCCGTCTAGGGCAGGCGTTCATCAACCTGATATGTCAATTGCAATAAAAGCCGAAATAGCAACAATTACACGAAAACTAGAAGTAATTGAGAGCAAATTCTCATCGCCTTCTCCTGCCCCTGCTTTACCCCCTCGTACTATATGCGCTTGTTGTTCGGATCCATCCCATTTGACCGAAGAGTGTCCTTACAATCCACCTGCTCAAGGACAGGATCAAGTCAATGCTGCATTTCAGCAAAGAGAAAGAAATGATCCATACTCTTCAACTTACAATCCTGGTTGGAGGAACCACCCCAATTTCGCTTGGAATCAAAATCAACAACAATTCCAAGGCAACAACAATTTCCAGAGGCCTCCTCCTCAACAACAAGCTCCTCAACAAACTCAATATCAGCAACCTTTCCAACCCCAACCTTACCAAAATCAAACAAACAATTTTGCACCCAACAATTCTTTTCCTCAAAACAATTTTGTTCCGCCAAATAACGATAAGGCTTCCTCGTTAGAACGAAGTCTGGAGGCGTTTTTAAAACAATTAACTCAATCCTCAACCAACATCCAGTCTTCCATTCAGTCTTTCGTGCAACACACTGCGTCACATGGGCAAAGCATCAAAACAATTGAATCCCGGATTGCACAACTGAATGCAGTTTTAAGCGAGCGAGAGAAGGAAAAGCTTCTATCTTAACCACTCCCAAATCCTGGTCACCCACAAAATTCACATGTTGCTCTTGAACAACAAAACCATATTGTGAGTGTCGTGACTACATAGAGATCTGGAAGTATGTTGCACAGCAATGTTGGCACTGATGATGACACCCCGGCTTCCGCTGCTTCTTCTTCTTCTTCGTCTTCAGAGCCCGTTCTCCATTCTTCACAAGGCTCCACTTCTTCTGCTGCTCCGAACGGACCCACATCTCACTCCATGAGAACACCAGCACTGGGATCTGTTCCAACTCCGCAATCTCCTCCACAAGCATTGGACTCAACCAATTTTCAAAATGTTCCATTTTCAAACCGGTTGAGATCCAATAAGCAAAATCCAAAAATGGAGAAGATTGTGGAGTTATTTAAACAGGTTAGCATTAACATTCCCCTCTTGGATGCAATCCAACAAGTCCCTTCTTACGCAAAAATCTTGAAGGACTTGTGCACCATGAAGAGGAAATCACAGGTACCTAAGAAAGTTTTCTTAGCTAGTGCCGTGAGTGATGTTCTTATCCAACCTTTACCTTAAAAACGAAAGGACCCTGGGTGTCCTACGATTTCAATAACTATTGGGGATAAGAACATCAACCGCGCACTTTTGGATCTTGGTGCCAGTGTTAACTTGCTTCCCTATTCGGTATATAAGCAACTAGGCGTTGGAGAGCTGAAACCTACACATTGTACTCTCCAAATGGTCAACCGATCCATCACTCATCCTAGGGGTGAGCTAGAGGATGTGTTGATCAAAGTAGGAGACTTCATTTTCCCCGTTGATTTCATTCTTTTAGTTACACAACCTGTGGCTAACCCCCAGAATTAAATTCTGGTGATACTCGGTCGACTATTCCTTGAAACTTCTAATGCGGTGATCAATTGTCGAAATGGTTCGATGAACCTATCTTTTGGAAACATGACAATTGAACTCAACATTTTTTAGTTGGGGAATCAGCCCTCCGAACCTAATGCTAATATACTTGATGTTTGCTCGATCCAAGAGATCACCCAGGAGGACTGTGAATTAGAAAAAATTTTGTTCAATCATAGCAATCTTAACGCCACTAGTGTGTTCCTCCTTGAACCTAATACTGTTTTCACGCCCGATAATGTTTACGAGTGTTTAACTTTCTCGAACGATCTTGAACAATCACCACCTGAGTTTGAATCCTTTGAATTTTCGGATGAGTTAGCTGAACCATCCGACTCGGTTGCTTACACTCGTTTTGAATCTCTGTTGGAATCCTTTGAGTTTGAGACAATTTCCCCGATTTTACCTTCAATTGTTTCACCTCCAACACTCGAACTCAAGTTATTTCCGTCTCACCTTAAATACGTTTACTTAGGTGAGAATGAGACCCTTTCGGTTATCATCTCGGCTTCTCTAGCCCCAAAGCAAGAGAAAGCCCTTTTGACGGTCTTGCAAAGCAATCGACAAGCTTTTGGCTGGACTATGGCGGACATCAAGGGGATTAGTCCCATAATAGTTGAACATCATATTCATATGATGGATGATGCCAAGCCAGCAAGGGATCCACAGAAACAACTCAACCCAGTCATGAAAGAGGCTGTTAAAAAGGAGATCGTAAAATGTCTTGATAGTGGTATCATTTACCCTATCTCTGATAGCCAGTGGGTTAGCCCCATTCACGTTGTCCCAAAAAATCGGGCATAACGGTCATAACTAATGAGGCGAATGAGTTAATACCTACTCCTACCCAAACTGCGGTGGCAAGTATGCATCGATTATAGAAAACTCAACTCCGCGACACGGAAAGACCACTTTCCAGTACCTTTCATTGACCAAATGCTAGAACGATTGACTGGGAATGAATACTATTGCTTTTTGGATGGCTACTCCGGCTATAATCAAATTCCCATCGCCGAAAAAGACCAAGACAAGACTACATTCACTTGTCCTTTCGGTACGTTTGCTTACCGTTGAATGCCTTTTCGGTTATGCAATGCACCCGCTACCTTCCAGCGGTGTATGATGGGTATTTTTTCAGACATGGTAGAAAAAATCTTGGAGATCTTCATGGATAATTTCTCCATTTTCGGTGACTCCTTTGATGAGTGTTTGCTACATCTCGACGCAGTCCTTACCCGGTGTAAGGATAAGAAACTTACTTTAAATTGGGAGAAGTTCCATTTCATGGTACGTGAAGTATTGTTTTAGGACATATTATCTCATAAAATGGCATTAAGGTAGATAAAGCGAAGATTGAAGTCATTTCTAATCTCCCTCCTCCAAAATGCGTCTGAGAAATTCGAGCCTTCCTTGGCCATGCCGGTTTCTATAGACGGTTCATCAAGGATTTTAGCAAGATTGCTAGACCCTTGACTCTTTTGTTGGTCAAGGACACCACATTTGATTTCAACTCGAGCTGTATGAAGGCGTTCGAGTCATTGAAAAGCTCACTTACTTCTGCTCCCATTCTTTCGTCTCCTGACTGGACGCATCCATTTGAAATTTTATGTGATGCTTCTAATTTTGCCATTGGTACTGTCCTTGGACATCACATCGATAAGATGCCGTATATAATCTATTACGCTAGCCGAACCTTGAATGAGGCCCAATTAAATTACACAACAACCGAGAAGGAATTCTTAGCTGCTGTGTTTGCATTAGAAAAGTTCAGGCCCTACTTAATCGGCTCTCCAGTCATCGTATACACTGACCATTCAGCTCTTCGCCATCATTTTGCGAAGAAGGATGCTAAATCTCGGCTGATACGTTGGATCCTCTTACTACAAGAGTTTGACCTTGTCATCAAAGACAAAAGAGCATGCGAAAACGTAGTCGCCGACCATCTTTCACGCCTCCCTTCTTCGCCGACGCTTCAATTTCCTATAAAAAACGTTTTTTCCAGATGAGTAGCTCTTGACTGTATCATGCGAACCTTGGTTCACAGATATTGTGAATTATTTGGCCACCGGACTTATACCAAATGAATGGTCGAATCAGGACAGACTCTGATTCCTATCCCAGGTAAAACATTTTTACTGGGATGAACCTTATCTATTCAAATACCGTCCCGACCAAATTATTCGTCGGTGTGTCCCCGACAATGAATTTAAGAGCGTGCTGTCATTCTGCCACGATCAAACGTGTGGCGGGCATTTTGGCCTTAAAAAGACAGTCGAAAAGATCTTGCAGTGTGGCTTCTACTGGCCATAGATTTTTAAAGACGCACATGATTACTGCAAGACATGCTCCCGGTGCCAGCACTTGGGCCGGATATCTAGGAGAAACGAAATGCCGCTCCAACCAATATTGGTTGTGGAATTTTTTTATGTTTGGGGGATTGATTTTATGGGACCGTTTCCCAAATCTTTAGGGAACTTGTATATTCTTCTTGCTGTTGATTATGTATCTAAATGGGTCGAGGCTGTGCCCAGTCGGATTAACGACAACAAGGTTGTCGTTAGAGTCCTCAAAGAAAATATTTTCTCCCGGTTTGGGCACCCCCGTGCAATCATCAGCGATAATGGAACTCATTTCTGTAATAGGACTTTTGAGTCCTTAATGCGGAAATATTCCATTAATTACAAGCTATCAATGCCCTATCCCCCCTAAACTTGTGGGCAAGCCGAGATTTCAAATCGGCAAATTAAATAGATTTTGGAGAAAATGGTTTCCAAAAACCGTAAGGATTGGTCTTTAAAACTTACTGATGCCCTTTGGGCATTTTGAACTGCCTATAAGACCAACCTTGGCATGTCTCCTTATAGGCTTGTTTATGGGAAGGCTTGCCATCTTCCAGTTGAAATAGAGCATCGTGCATTTTGGCCGATAAAAGAGCTGAATTTATATATTGAAGATGCGGGCAGCCATAAAAAGCTGTAGTTAAATGAATTGAACGAGCTTCGGGATGAAGCTTACGAGAACGCAGTCGTCGTAAAAAACCGAACGAAGGTGTTTCACGATAAACACCTTATGCGCAAAACATTCAGACCTGGTCAACAGGTTTTACTTTACGACACCCGGTTACATTTCTATCCCGGCAAGCTCAGATCTCGATGGAAAGGGCCATTTATTGTACGTACCGTATATCCGCACGGTGCGGTCGACTTAGAGAATCCGGAGGACGGTTCACTATTTAAAATGAACGGACACAGGCTTAAACCGTTCCTCAACCAAAATCCGCGGACCCTTCGGTGGAGCTCCTGATATTGCAGGAGCCGATTTACATCGACTGATCTTCCTCCGCCTACCCCCAAATTTCGGTTATCCAGCCATAAACAGTGGAAACACTGTTTCAAATAAGTTTGGGGGTATGTTACACTTGTAATTGTATAAAAAATAAAAAATAAAAAAATAAAAAAAAAATTGGGGGTATTTTGTGAATTTTCAGTTTTAATAAATAATAAATAAAAAAATAAAAAATAAAAATATTATTTACAAATAAATTCGTCTTTTTAAGAGGTCCTTTTTGCAAATAACCAAAACACCCCTTATAAAACCACACTGACCCCTCCTCTGAATTTTCATAACCCTAATTTCTCATTTCCTCAAAATCCTAGCCGCCGCTCCAATTTCTGCAGAGAGATCACCTCCAGCCGCCGCCCAACCGCCGCATTTCCCTGCATCTGGCCGCGCTTCCGCCGCCGCTTGGCCTCTTCTCCCTCTGAAAATTTCAGAGGAGGTTTGCCGTTCTGTCATCTCTCTGTAAATTTAATTTTTCTTTATTTTCTCTCTATGATGACACCTACACTACAATTTGAAAGAGACTTTTCCCAAATGTTTGCACACACTGTCTATGGTAGTTACTTCGGTGATGAGATCCGAAGGCGTGGGTGGAACTTTTTACTTTTTAACCATCCAAATTCCTCCGCGCTTCCAGATCTTGTCACCCGATTTTACGAATGAATGGAGGATGGTTTCCTCTCACAACACGGTTATATTAGGTTAATGTGGGGGGATAGGGAAATAATAATTGATAGGGACTTCATCCATGAAGTCACATTAATACCTAGACTCTCTATTCATAATCAACCCCTCCGTTTCGAGGACTACCTACCCTTGATGGGTAACGATTGTTCAAAGGAGCCATGAAAAGGCATCCAGGCTAGAACCCTTTTTGCGAACGTCTTAACTGTGTGCCGTTGGGCACAAAATAATATTTTTGGTAGTTCGCACAACACTACATTTTTCACACCATCCCTTCATACAGTGCACACTTTGATGACACGAAACCCCAGCTATGATATGTGCACTGTATTGCTTCACTCAATAGACGCAGGTAAGAGGGCTGCCAACTATCCATGCCCTATGTTGGTAACGCAACTGTGTCACCATTTCCTCCCTGTTGAGAAATTTGAGTTTTATATGCATGGTGGAATTCCAATTCGACCCTTTCTTAAGGGTGTCTCCACGTCTTATACACGATTATATGATTTATGGTCGCGCACCGAGCCGGCCGAAGACATGCCCGCAAAGACACCTAGTTCCAGCTCGACCGTGAGCGATTAAGAGCTTACCCCCGTGGCACAAGCGCGCTTATTTAGAAGAACCAATAAGGGTAGAAAGATTAATAGGGATGATGACCAACCTTGGTCAGCGAGTGACGAGTTTGGAGCAGGGCATGATCACCGTGCTGGCAAGAGAGGAACGTTCCTGTTCACGATCAAGGGGACGGGAGAGTGAGACAAGTGAGGCTGCGTCTGGTAGACGCCGCTGGGAGCAGTGAGGACACTTCTTTCGATAAGTTTGGGGGTGGAGGTGGATTGTAAATAGTTATCTTTGTATTGCATCTGCATATTTTTATTTTTGTACATATTTGTTTTTTCTTTCTTTGCATATTTATTTCCGCATTGCATCTTTATAAAAATATAAAAACTAAAAAAAAAGATATAAAAATAAAATCAAATAAAAAATTGAAAATTTTAAAAAAAATTATAAAAATTGAAAAGTTCAATTTTGGCCATATTTGACTTAAGTTTAACATGACGGTTGAATAGTAGGGAAAAACTAGATCCTAAAATTAGTAAATTAAAAACCCTAAAAATAATCTTTCTTAAAGTTTAACTGTAGAAAATATATGTCCTTGTAGTTTATTTAGAAATAGGCAAATTTTGAGTTCAGTTCTTGGACTAAGTCAAAATAAGGGAAGAGTATTGAAATTTTTATTTTAAGTGTAAGTCTGAAAAATAATTCTGAATGTTAAGTCTAAATTCTGAAAATATATACCCTACAACTTGCACATACACGCACCTTGAAATTTAGGATAGTAGAGAATACCTTGAAACACTCTTGTCTAAAAACCATAGTATGAAGGAAAATAAAATAAAAGTATAAATGGTGAATAAAGAGACAAAAAAAAATGAACACTGGTTTTGTAATTGCTTAAGGCCGCATAAATAAAAAAATATAGCGAGGGTGCTTTATCACCTAGTGCCTTAGACCAACTGGTTTGGGAGTCACTGCTAAACCTTAGGTATTACAAGACAAGGAATTACGCCTAAATGCGCAAGCACATTTTGAAATCGGTCGTTTAGTACCTCAAGAAGTATTAACGGTCGCATAAAGAATGCGTGAGCAATTTTTATCACCAACTAAAAAGTACTTTGGATGATGGAACAAGAGTATGATAGCTTAAATTGAATTTCCAAGTGTAGGGGTGATAATTACACACACGTAGGGGTATATAATTGGGGTTTGGATGAGAGATAAGAATGAAAGTTAGGCCTTATATCTTCAGTAAAGATGATAAAAATTTCTGAGTTAAGATTGCACCTTAGAAGGAAAATTCAAAAGATGCTAAAAACTTTATAAATTTGCAAAACATATACGATCTTAAGTTAAATGAAGAGGGAGTGTGAAAAATACGGGTTGATGATTTCTAAGTTAACGATAATATAATTTCTTACTAGAATACTGAATTGAAGAATTAGAGTCAACAGACCAAATTGATCGGATTTTGTGTGTAGTATCCGCTGAAAACCCTCAGGAGACAACACTCCTCCTACTATGGACACCTAGAGGTTTAACAGCTTGTTGCACGAGCTCAGTGCAATCGCGTTCCCTGTGAAAGTGAGGTTAGGAATTTTTGAGAATAAAAATTGGCTTTGCTCGGGACGAGCAAAAGATAAGTTTGGGGGTATTTGTTCATATCAGAATTTTGCATTATTATATCACCCATTCTTAATCACATTACATATAAATAGGTGCTTTTGATCCATGTCTGCTAAATAGTTGCAGCTTATAGGTTCTCAGATCGTTACAGTGAAATTCATGAAAAGTCGTGACAAATGTGAGATTACGACCAACAATAGATGAATCCGTATGATGCCGCCTACCAGTTCAAAGAACAAATGAAAATCATTAGACAGTTCAATGCAAAAAGTACAAGGGCAGCATAAGATTCAAGACTTCAACGCGAAACTCAAGGCAAAAGTCCACATCATTCTGCACTGTTGGAAATCTGGAAGAAAATAGAAGAGATTCTGAGGAACCAAGTGAAGAAAACAGAAGGTAAAAGCAACATGAAGCAACCCTGAAGAATTGAGCCCAAGATCATAACAAATGGCCGCGGAACTGCGGCCAAACAGGCCTTTCTGCCGTGGAACCGCGGCCGTATGGTGCACGTGTCGGTGGGTGTCGGTGCTTTGACCCGGTTTTCTTAGGCTAGTTTTGTAAATTCATGTATGGATCAGAATGTAACCTAGGGTTTTTATGTCTATAAATAGGAAATCCAAAAGCCTAATTAGGCATGCATCTCTTTAGTTTTTAAGCCTTTTTTTTTAATTCTTAGATCTAAATTCCAAATTCCAATTGTAATGCATTGTTGAGAGGTCATCAATAAAGTAATTTTTATTTTTTTATCTTGCATTCTTTTTATCTGAATTTTAATTGCTGCAATTTTTTATCTGTTCTTTTATTATCTGCAATTTAGTCATCTATTAAAATTAAAAAAAATGAATTTTACTGTTATCTTCCTAATAAGTGAGTAATTCCTCACTTGTTAGGGATAGGAGAGGGAAGGTTTGAGAGAAGGAAATCTCTCTCACTCCTTTCTTTTCCCAAATAATTTTAATTAAGGACTCTCTTTAAATCAACCAGAATCCGCTCACTACGGCATCCTATCCTACATGATAGCGGTGATTCCCTAGTTAGACCGGTTGTGGTTGAATTAACTGGAGGTTAGGGATAAGAACCAAGAACGGACGGACAAGGACCAAAAAGAAGAAACTAAGTTTCTTCCTAGTCGTGCTAATCCCTATTGTTGACTATTACCCTAACACCTATATTATTAACTAGGGCATTGAAAGAAGCGAGAAGAATCCCTATTTCGAACTAACCCAATCCTAACCCTAGCAAGCCTTTATATCGATTTATTATCATTCTTAGATCTTAAAACAAAACCTACCAAAGTTAGAACTTAACTCGTTAGAACTTAAAGAAAAGGACACCATTTCCCTGTGGATCGACTCGTACTCAACCGGCTAGCTACCAAGCGACACCGTCTTGATTGCGGTAAATTTAAATTTAAGGAATACGCAAATAGAACACATCAATCACCCCGCTATATCACATATACCCGAACGATACCATATATTGCGAGAATAGAATGCGGTATCACATACGTGTATTAATCTCGGTCCCGCACATATTACATATATGCTCCTACTTCGTTTCGCCTGAGCCAGGAAACTTCTGTGTAGGACTCTAAAGACTCGTCAATACGCCGGCAGTAGGTGGTGATCATATAGTCACCCATAAGCCGCAAGCGGTTTGCTAAATGTAACTGTTTCCCCAATCAGAGCAAGGCTCTGCTTAAATTTTGAAAATTCAAATTTTGAAGCAACGCTTCAGTTCCCGTGCGCTGCGCGCAACGCGCCACGTGTCAGAAGTTGACACGGCAGCACAACGCCCAAGGCCGTACATCCAATCAGAGCAAGGCTCTTTAAAAAACATAAGCAACGTTCAACTGCGCAAGCGCACGGCCGCGCGACACGTGTCTGCGCAAGCGCACGGCTGCGCGACACGTGTCTGCGCAGCTGCGCAAGCACAACTGCGCAAGCGCCTCACTGCGCGACACGTGTCTGCGCAGTTGCATAAGCGCTGTTGCGCAAACGCCTCACTGCGCGACAGGTGTCACACGCTAGTGAGTTGCGCAACAACAGAGTGAAGATTTAAGGATATTTTTCTGTTCTTGTTTAAACAAGAAGATTTCTTCTGTAAAACAGGGGCCTTTGGATCAAAGATCCGACGGTGGGGAAAATTCCCCAAATCACTCAGAAAAGATCTGTTTAACGAATTCAACTAATCTATGAGTACTATAAAAAGGACCCCAGACCTCATTTGATGATCATCAACATCAGAAAGAAAACAGAGAGAATTCTTGAAGAACTTTGGAAGAACAAAAAAAAGGGTAAAACCTTTTAAAAGAGAAAAAATCTCTGAAGTACAGATCATTGATCTAAAAATCATTAATCTTCAATGAAAAAATAAATAAAATAAAAATAAATAAATAAAAATAGTGCCTTGCACTTGTTATGAACCCTTGGTTCTCTGAGAAAAGGAAAAACAAGAGAGAAACTTGTTTTCCTTTGATCTAAATTTAGATCAAAAGTGCTCTGCACTTTTGTTCTTGAATCTAAAAGATTCTTGATGCTCTGCACAAATGCAATGCATTATTTAAAGGGCCTGGCCCAAATCAAATTGCAAAGCAATAAAAGGGCAGAGCCCTATTTGAATTAATATTCTATTTGAGCAAAGCCCAAAATAAATAAAAATTGGACTTAACCCAATCGTGGCCATAAGTCCTTAAATCAAATTGATTAAGCAAAATGGTTCTCCTGAATCAATTCACAACCGGTTCGAGGGTACATCTCCGAACTCCTTTGACATTCATCGTTGTAATTCCTCAACGACGTCAAAGAGGTGACGGGTCCCAACGACCACACATCGCTATGGACTGCGGGGTCCTTAAACTCGTGGACCAAAACATCCCTAAACTAACATCGGACCGAGACGTCCCTAAACTGGCACAATAGAGCCCAAATGCTCTTTTATCGGATCTAAACGGTCCCGTTAAGTTGATCTTAGTCTCAAACTGGACTAACGTATCCTTAACAAACGTTTAAGTTGATCTTAGCCTCAAACACGGCTAACGTATCCTTAAATATTCAAATGGATTATAAAACTCCCAATCAACTCTGGTTCGAGGATACATCTCCGAGCTCCTTTGATACATGTCGTTGTAATCCTTCAACGACGTCAGAGAGGTGACGAGTCCCGATGGCCATATATTAAATTAATCACTACGTTGAGTTGATCTTAGTCTAAAACAGGACTAACGTATCCTTGACGAAAGTTTAAGTTGATCTTAGCCGCAACGCGACTAATGCATCCTTAAACTGAAAACACCAAACCCAAATCTAAGTAAATACGGATTTGGACTAATCCACGTCCTACGGGCGACGGCATTACTCAGTCTCCGTATACAATCCACGGGCAACCACAAACAAAATGAACACACGCGACACGAAGTGAAATTCTGGAGAAGGAGAAAGTTGTTACCGCGAGGCGGTAGCGTAATTAACTGCAGGGGGTTGCGCCTGCAGGGAAGAGCGTCCCCATAATCAAAAACCCCTCATCCTGAGGGGGAATCTGACGAAGTCTGCTACATCGGCCGCATCCGTCTAAACCTCCGATACACGGTGCCATAAATCAACTTGGTATCTTCGGAGAGATAAACGGATAAAACCAAATAGCATCTGCTCCGAACATCAGGCATGGATGTCCTAACGTCCAGGCCGCCGTTCGGAGGGGAACAGATTCTGGCACGCCCGGTGAGACCTCTTCCTCTTTCCACTCCACACTTCGTGTTTCGTCTTCGCGAACCAATCGCGGTTCGTTAAATGGTTGTCTTCGGATTTCAAGTTACTAAGATTTGGTCTTTTACCTGGCGCAGAATTCAAGATTCAATGGCCTCTAGCTGTACCAACTGCTCGAAATGCCGCTGCAACGGACGCTCCACCTTACCGGGAGGCGTAGCATATGGGCCCCAAGCGGCTTCCTTCCTTACTCTGCCGGTAGACCAGGTGACCCAAGCCACCACCGGCTTGTTCTTCGGGACTATGATCCCACCTGCAAGCTTTTCTGCACCAATACCTGTGCCGGAAGTGGGTAAAAAGTCGGTCTTCAACCGGCTCACTGTTTCGACAGCCTCTGTCAACGGGTCGCCCGCTACTAAACCGACAGCCTCCGTTTTCACCAGGCTAGGTCAGAACTATAAAGTGGCCGTCCCAAAGAAGGCAACGCCTGCTGCTTCGGAAGTCGTTAAAGCGGCCTCTCCTATCAGAGAGTCGGTCTTCACAAGATTGACGGTTCCCACTCCTCCCCCAGCTGGTCAAAAGGCATCAGTCTTCGACAGGCTGACATCGGCAGTTACCCCACACTCAAACAGGGGGCAAAAAGAAACCATCTCGATTTCCGAGCCAGTACCAACGGCTCGTCGTGCGCGACGTCGCCATTGGCGACGAGTGAGGAAAGCAGGGGGCAACTCCCCCTCAGGGATAACTCCACCCGCTCCAATGGTGGAAGTCAACGCTGCTGTTCCAACTGGGAACAGCTTTGAACTACTGAGGAGAGTGCGTAAGAACTCTCCAACCGCTACCTTGAAAAGATCTCCTCCACCTACGGAGAGAGTTCCAGAAACAAAACAAGAACAGCCCCCTCAACGGCTATCGTCAAAGATATACAAGGTTTGGCGGAGGGTTCAAGACTCTGTGATTGACCCAGATCACTTTCATCGCCAGAAAAAGGCAAAGGTCGAAAAGGACAAAACCCGCCCCGTTAAACAGCAGGGGGCAACGGTTGCTAGGATGCCCACTCCAACGGCTCCTTTGACCTCGTTGGCCCACAAAAGAAGGAAGCCAGAGAAAACTCCCGCGTCACCAGCAAAGTTTAAAAGCAGTGAACCTAAACGCCCTAAGTCAGGGGGCATAATTGTTCATACGGTTTATATGGCTTCTGGAAAGGAAGAAAGTCGTACTGCTACGGGTCACCGACCGCTTACCCGATCAGTGACCAAGGCTCAGGAGCAACAACAAAAGCTCCAGGAGATGATGACCACAATGGCTGCACTCACTGGGCCGAAAGAGAACCCTGAGACGTCCTTAGATGAGCGCCAGGAGGAAGAGACCGACGCTGAGTTCCTTCGCCGAGTACTGGAAAAGAGCGACAGAGAGGCTGCTGAACAAGCAGCCAACATACAGCGGATGGCCCTCCTATTCCAGGATATGGTGGGTATGATGATTCAACAGGATCCACCTGCTGGAGATCTCCCGATCATTCTTAAAGACGATAGGGGAGAGGCATCAAATCCGCCACCGGCTCTATTAACGGCTAAAGAGGATACAATCTCTAAGACTGATCTGGACGAATATATAGCCCAACAAATAAAGGTTCATCACGCGGCCGAAGCAGCCGGCCACGTCGTAAAAACGGGACGACCGTATCCAGGCTGGTATGACCAAATCAAGTACCCGCCGGGTTACACAATTCCCAAGTTTCATGTCTACAAAGGGACCGGCAATCCCCATCAACATGTTGCCCAGTTCAGGGCTCTTTGCGGTAACACCGGCGGCGACGACAAACTTTTGCTTCGCCAATTTGTTGGAAGCTTATCAGATACGGCGTTTGAATGGTATTCTGAGCTTCCCAACGACTCTATTAAAACCTTTGCGGAGATGGAGCTGCTCTTCACCCAACGTTTTGCAAGTGCCAGTGAGCGTACCCCGATGACGGCACTGATTAATGCCAGGGTAAAACCCGGTGAGACATGGGTTCAGTACGCTATACGGTGGCAAAATCTAAGGTCGAAGTGCAAACAGCGCATAGAAGAAGCTCCAGCGGTGGGGATGTTTGTTGGAACCCTTGATCCACAGGCAACCATCTCGCAGTTCATGATGTTCTTCAAGCCGACTACCTTCCAGGCTTTGATCGACAAACTAGCGCAGATGGACCAGATGGGCCATAAACCCCCTCTCCCGAAGCCGGACTCCCGAAACGACAAAGGAAAGGGAAAAGCGATCATTGTCGCTAATGCCCAACAACAACCGAGCGACTCGAAACCGGTTGCTCGTCCAAACAGTACACGCCCATACGTACCCCTTGAGGACAGAATGGGACGTCCTTACTCCTTCCCCCGCGATAAAACGAGGAGGTTATTCGAGCTGGCGTTGCGCAATAGACTCATAAATCTTCCAGATCCAAAACGACCGTTGCAACCGAACGACGTCAACGAGCCCAATTATTGCCCTTACCATCGAGTGCTAGGCCATCCCATCGAGGATTGCTACGTTTTCAAGAATTGGCTTGAGAACCATTACCGTCAGGGCAAATTTGCGCTATCTGACAAATGGAAGGTGAATCCCCCGCAGCCCCACACTTCTAAGGGAACGAATACGCCAGGGGCAACATGCTCCGTCATAGAGGAAGCTCCTTGGGAGGTTGTATTATCAGCCAAGACAAAGAGGATGCTAAACAATCTTCAGACCTGTCCAGCGGTCAAGTGGAAGAACCCCTTGGAACCGCAGGTTATTGAGGGGATGTTGAAGCCACGACCGACTCCGAAGACTGATGGTGGTGGTTCAAGCGTTCATAGCCAGCCGTCAAAATCTTCGAAAAAGAAGAAGAAGAAATCTAAGAAGCCCGTGAAGCCTGGCGACAAGCGCACGGACCTACAAAAGCAGATCGACGCGCTGGATGAATATAACCAAAAAGCGCGGACTCCCATTACGCTCCAAGATTTCCTTGATCACGTCTTTCAAAAGGAAGATGAGGGAGAAAGTTCATCGGACGAATCCGAGGAGTATGTGGCGAGCTGTCATATGATCTCTCATTCGGTCACGAATGATGAAGAGACCTCTGGCACTGAAACGCTGGGGGCAAATGCCGAATCAAGAGCTCCAGGGTTATCAGTTGAGATGATTGGCGCGTTTCTTAATGAAGCTCGATTGAAAAGTAAAGCTGATCGAGAACGCGAGACGGCTATATTCGAAAGGGCCAAGTGCCAGCGACTTGATGAAAGAGCTGAGACGATCCCGCTGGAGCAAGATGCCTCCACCGCTGACAAAAGCCAATTCAAGATAAAAAAGAGGTTTGCTAAGGCCATATCAATGGGCATGAAGCTACCATCCTCTGAAGGAAAAATTACTGGTGTGGTAGAAATGCACCCCTCTTATTGCTTATATCATCAGAAGGTCTCGCATCCTACCCAAGAGTGCAAGGCTTTCAATGGATGGTGGCAAGGATACGTCGCTAATCGACAACGCTTTAAACGGGAAAAACGTAAAATTCGCCGAGAGCAAAGAAATACGACTGAAGAACTTGAAAGAACTGCCGGCAATTGTCACATGGTTAACACTGCCGGGTCACAAGTGCCTACATTTGGGAGCGACTCTGATGAGGAACTAGAACTTGGCCCCCTTTTCAAAGAATCCACTTCGGGAAAAGAAGAAGAACCGAAGGCCTGCGAGAATATACAGCTGCGCAATCGAACATTACCCGAAAAGAACCTCGGACCCTTGAACAGAAAAGACAAAGGGAAAGAGAAGGTCTCTGAAGATATCTCCTTGGATGACCGAGTCGCGGAAGAGTTGACCGCCAAGAATCCCCCAAAGAGGAATAGAGTAGATTACAATGTCTTAGCGCATCTGAGGAAGCTACCCTCACAACTCAGCATTCTCGATGCCCTATTACTATCAAAAGAGGCGAGAGATTCTTTAATTAAGGCCCTACAAGAGCCGGACCAGTTCCAAGCCTTCCTAGCCGAAGAAAAGATGAAAGACGAATTAGAGGAAGTGCACACAGCCGACGTTGCTTTTGGTGATGAAGACCTTCTCCTCGGGACGTGTGAACACAATCGCCCCCTTTATGTCTCAGGATACTGCCATGACATAAAGATAGGCAAAATCTTGGTCGATAACGGATCGTCTGTCAATTTACTCAATGTGCGAGTGTTAAAGGAGATTTGCATGAGTGTACAACACCTCGCCCGAGACAAAATCATTATCTCCGGATTCGACTCTCAATCATCAAAAACACTTGGATTTGTGATATTGACGCTACCCTTCGGGTTGCTTGTCACAGACATCAAATTCCATGTTATAGATGCCAAGACGTGCTACAACGCTCTGCTCGGCCGACCATGGCTACACGAGTACAATATCATCCCTTCTACACAACATCAGTGCATGAAGTATTCTAGGGATGGCCTTGAGTACACTGTGGCGGGAGAGTTGAATCCGTTTTCCGTAAACGAAGTTCGCAAGTATGAAGATGCCAAGTACTTCTTACCGAGTTTCGAAGACACGGAAAGGTGTCACAAACCGGAGAACAAAACTAACGCCACCATCCCTGTCTTCGGCAGTGACACCGAGGAGGAGGAGGATATAATTTATTCAGGTCCATCCCAGTCCACCAGGCCAGGACCATCCGTTCCTTCATTAATCTTCGGCAGTGATTCAGAGGATGAAGTTCACGCTGTATTCCCTGCTCGGCTGTCAATACGAGCTTCTGCTGATGAAGAGCGAAGTCTGCAGATAACCATGGTGCCGCTTGAACATTACAAAGAACTGGATGCACTCAACGCCAACAGCGTAGAAGAGTTGCACACATTCTATATTCCTCCCGGACGAAAAGGCGAGAAGGCAATCCTATTCTACCGTTCTGAAGAAAACAAGGTGGAAAAAGAAATTTGGCATGGCGCGGATCCCACGCTCGACAGGCTTCAGCCCATCCGTCTTTCCAGATATTATACCAAAGGTTTGAGGAAACTGCTGAAACGCCAGGGAATACCTTTCGAACAAACCGTTAGAAAGGCCAAATTCTATGACAAAGTATGGAACGTTCCCGGGACTCAATGCAAATTGCCTAACGGGAGAATAGAAACAAAAGGGCTCGGGTACATCCGGTCAAAGAAAAGGGAGCCAGTAAACAGCTGTTATGTCATGTATGACTTCGATGAAGAAGCGGACGCTCAATGGGAGGACGCTAATCCTGAACCAGCAAAAGTTCCTGATACAAAACCGCCCAGTCCATCATTTGAAGACCAGGTGAGCAAACTTATAAGGGATGCGAGTCAAAAAGCCCGAGATGATCACAATCGTGAAATGGAAATCTATGAGAAAGCCAAGACACAGCGCCTCCTTCAACAGGCAGTAAAGAACGATGATGCTGCCCCGTACCAACCTGATACAAAAAGGGCTCGACGCGGAGGCAAAAACAAGTCGAAAGGCAAGAAAGGCGCTCAACAACCACAAAGCAGAGCTAAGAAGCCACGCATCCGAGGGTCGAGCGTTATTGACCTAGCCCTCATGAAGAAAATGGGTCGAGCATACTCGTTTCCTCGGAGCAAAACAAGGAAAATACTTGATCTTGCTCTAAAACATCAAATGCTTACACTGCCAGAGTCTAAACACCCTGAGCAAGCAGGCGAAGTCTCCAACCCAAATTATTGCTCTTACCATCGAGTAGTAGGGCATCCGCTTGAAGATTGTTTCACCTTTAAGAATTGGGTTGAGGACCAATATCAGCTTGGCAAATTCACGTTGTCTGACAACTGGAGGGTAGCGCCGCCGCAAAAGCACGAACCCGAAAACACCAGGATAGAACCAACTCCGCATTGGGATTGGCAGAAAATTCGCACTTGCCACGTGATAACAATATTAAAAGAAGAGTCCGAGGACATGAACAGCCTTCCTCGGTGCTTTGAAAACAGCAGCGATGAGGTAATCTCAGAATTTCCCCCAGCTCCAAAAGAACTAGAGGATGGAATACATACTACTGCAGATAACCTCAGGAAAATCGAGTTGGGGACGGTAAATGATCCGCGACCGACATTCGTCAGCGAGCTGCTGTCTGAAGAGAGGGTGGCTGCGTTAAAAGACGTCCTTGTGCAGCATAAAGATTGCTTCGCATGGAACTATTCCGAGATACCATGACTAGATCCAGAAGTCGCTGTACATAGACTAGCAATATCCCCAAACGTCAAACCAGTCAAACAGGCGCCGAGAAGAATGCGGCTCGAGCTTGAAATGAGCATCAACGCCGAAGTCAAAAAGCTGATAGACTCCGGCTTTATCCATGAAGTTCAATACCCTGAATGGATCGCTAACATCGTCTCGGTGATGAAGAAAATGGGACGGTGCGCATATGCGTGGATTTTCGGGATCTTAATAAAGCCTGCCCAAAAGATGATTTCCCAGTGCCAGTCACCGAACTGATGATAGAAAACACATCCACTCATGAAGTTTTCTCCTTCATGGACGGCTCATCGGGGTATAACCAGATAAAAATGCATCCTGAAGATCAGAACCATACGGCCTTCAGGACCCCTCTAGGTATATTCTGTTATAAAGTGATGCCCTTCGGTTTAAAGAACGCCGGTGCTACTTATCAGAGGGCCATGGCAAAGATCTTCGACGACCTTATTCATGAAATCGTCGAATGCTATATCGACGATCTCGTGGTTAAAAGCAAATCATATGAAGAACACCTCGAGCATTTGAAGACCGTGTTTCAACGCCTTCGACAATACAACTTGAAGATGAACCCGCTCAAGTGTGCATTCGGAGTTTCCTCGGGCAAATTCCTGGGATTCATCGTCCGGCACCGAGGTATTGAGATAGATCCATCAAAGATCAAGGCGATCATGGAAATGCCTCCGCCAAGAACTCTTAAACAGTTGCGATCTCTCCAAGGAAAGCTTGCATACATTCGACGGTTTATCGCTAATCTTTCAGGAAAGTGCCGTCCTTACAGTCACCTAATGAAGAAGGGAACCCCATTCGTTTGGGATCACAAATGCCAAGCTGCATTGGATGAGATCAAGCAGTATCTGCAAAACCCTCCGGTGTTGGCTGCTCCAGTTAAGGGAAAGCCTCTCATTCTTTACACGACCGCCCTTGAAGGTTCTTTAGGTGCATTATGGGCACAGAAGAATGACCAGGGGAAAGAAAGAGCACTCTACTACTTAAGTCGGGTTCTGCTGGGGGCAGAAAGCAATCACTCCCCCATTGAAAAACACTGCCTGGCATTGATCTTCGCAATAACAAAGCTTAGACATTACGCATTAGCGCACGAAGTCCATCTCATTTCAAAAGTGGACCCTCTCAAATATTTAATGTCAAAGGCCATCTTGACAGGACGACTCGCTAAATGGGCTCTGCTCTTAATGGAGTTCTCGATAACATATCAACCCCTCAAGGCAGTGAAGGGTCCGGCCATAGCCGACTTCCTTGCTGAGCACCCAATACCAGCTGACTCTCCTTTAAACTGCGATCTTCCAGACGAACATGCGTTTGATGCGATCGATGGTGATAATACCCGATGGGAGCTTTATTTTGACGGAGCATCTTCCGTGAAGAAACGCAAACAAAGTACCCCTATAATCAAATCGGGGGTAGGACTCATCTTTATAACTCCACAAGGAGGGATAATACGCTACGCGTTCTCCCTGACGGAACCGAGGACAAACAACGAAGCCGAATATGAAGCTCTGATAGCGGGCCTCGAGATCGCCATTGACATGGGAATTGAAAACCTCCTCATATACGGAGATTCGCAACTGGTCGTTAGTCAAGTAAACGACGATTACCAAACATGCAAACCGGAGTTAGTAAAATACGGTGAAAAGGTGCAACAACTGCTAACCCAAATTCCCTCCTATACTTTGGAGAGCATACCACGCGCGGATAACAGCAAAGCGGACGCGTTGGCCAAACTCGCTAAAGAAATGGCTGACGAGAACCTCGATGACGTTAGAATCATGGTACAAAGTCGTCAGGTGCTCGCCCCCGCAGAAATACCTTCGGAATCACCCGAAGAGAAGGGAGTGACTGAACAAGCGACCTTACAAATTAAAGAACATGAGAAGGTTGAGGATTGGAGGGAAGTCTTTATAGACTACTTCAAGTCCCACCAAATGCCTGAAGATGCGTCCGCAAGACATCAACTCATAAAACGAGCTCTGTCCTTTGCCTTCGTCAATGATACTCTCTACAAGAGGTCATTCGATTCTCTGTGGCTGAGATGCTTAGGACCGGACGAATCGGAAAGAGTCGTTCAGAAAATTCATGACGGAATCTGCGGTTCTCACCAAGCAGGTCCAAAGATGAAGTTGAAGATCAAACGGATGGGCTATTACTGGCCCACGATGATTCAAGACTGCATCGAATATGCGAAGCAATGTCACTCATGCCAGATTCATGGGGACTTCATCCACCAGCACCCAAATCCGCTGCATCCAACGGTAGCTAGCTGGCCATTCAAAATGTGGGGGACTGATATAGTCGGCCCCATCGAGCCAGCATCGTCTAAAGGACATCGTTTCATCCTAGCGACGACTGACTACTTCTCTAAGTGGGCAGAAGCAGTACCATTGAGAGAAGTGAAGACGGAGAATATCCTCCATTTCTTCAAAACGCACGTCATATATCGGTTTGGAACTCCGAGGCGGATCATCTCCGATAACGGGCCAGCTTACCGAAGTCATAAAATCAGCCGCTTCGCACAGCAGCATAACATAGACTGGAGATATTCCTCAGTCTATAATCCACGAGCTAACGGTCTCGCTGAGGCCTTCAACAAGACCTTGACGAAAATTATAAAGAAAACAGTGTCCCGAAATAAGAAAGACTGGCATGAGAGACTGCAAGAAGCTCTTTGGACGTATCGAACCACGTTCAAGACAGCTACAAACACAACGCCATACGCGTTGGTGTTCGGTACCGAAGCAGTACTCCCTCTCGAGATAGAGTTACCCTCTCTACGAGTGGCAGTTCACCACGAGCTAACAGACGAAGAAAATGCTCACCTTCGGCTTAAGGAGCTTGACGCCCTTGATGAAACTAGGCTCATAGTGCAACAAAATCTGGAAGCTTATAAAGCAAAGATGATGCGCTCATACGAAAGATTGACCCGACCGAGGACATTCCACCAAGGCGAACTCGTGCTAGTGGTCAAAAGGCCTATGATCCCCAATCGCGCCAAGCGGGGAAAATTCGAGCCGAACTATGAAGGCCCATACACATAGATAAAGTTTACCAAGGTGGGGCCTATCTACCCATGAACATGCACGGTGAAAGGCCTTTCAGGCCGATAAACGGTCGCTTCCTAAAGAAATACTACGCTTAATGAGCCACAGCCTAGGTCAACGATAGATGACGACTATGTCCGCTCGCTATCTTCCTAAGCTCAAGTTCTATAAGCAGTAGCCAACTTCTCAATAGCGGACCGAAATGTCCTTAAACTAACAGCGGACCGAAATGTCCCTAAACTAACAGCGGACCGAAATGTCCTTAAACTAACAGCGGACCGAAATGTCCTAAAACTAATAGCAGACAAAAACGTCTTTAAGCTATTACCGCAGCATCCTTAGGTTGACGAGATGAAAAAAATAATAATAATAATAATAAAAATAAAATAAAATAAAAACAACGGTATGTCCATAAGCAAAAAGGGCACGGATGAAAACCCGAAAGGGCTCCGTGAGTAAAAACAGCAGGGCTACCGGCGAGTATTCGTGAAAACCCGAAAGGGCGCGACCTCGTAAAAAAAAAGGAGAAAAATAAAATAAAATAAAAAAAACGGTATGTCCATAAACAAAAAGGGCACGGATGAAAACCCGAAAGGGCTCCGTGAGTAAAAACAGCAGGACTACCGGCGAGTGTTTGTGAAAACCCGAAAGGGGGCAACCTCGTTAAAGTACGCTTACAAGGTCCCCTCGACCTTGTAGGGAGAAACCACCCGCGTGAGATCCTTACGACTCACAAAGGAGCAACACACTTAGGGATCCTCACGATTCCTAGGGAGAAAATACACTTGCGAGATCCTCACGACTCGTAAGGAGAACTCTCTTATGGGACCCTCACGGCTCATAGGATTTGAAAGTCTTAAGTTACAGAGACCTAAACCTGTGCTTAAGCAATCCCCACAATTTCCGATATTGCCCTACAAGTGGCTCAATACCGACCCTTGTATACAATCCACGGGCGCGAATAAACATTTCCCTAGCCAAGTCTCATCCATGACTGGGGATATGTTCACATGGTGAACAACCCTTATAAGTCCTCTCGACTTATAAGGAGAAAGCCCTCCTGTAGGATCCTTGCGACTTACAGAGGAACAAAACACTTAGGAACCCTCACGATTCCTAAGGAGAAAATACACCTACGAGATCCTCACGACTTATAGGGAGAAATACCTTTATGAGACCCTTACGGCTCATGAAGTCAAAGCCTTAGTCGACAGGACCCTAACTCTGGTCGCTAAGCCACCTTTGTTCGACAGCGACAGAGGCAGATGATGATTCGCTCCTGGCAATATCCCAGTTGTAGCGGCGCTGATGCCGAAATCGGTGTCCAATTTCAGGTTTACGGCGAAAGCCAGTAGGCCGCTCATGCATACGAAATAGCCGAAATGATAGGGCAACTTGCAATAAAAAGCAGCAAGTAAAAATATATGCATGAAGAAATAGCCGAAATGATTGGGCAACTCGCAATAAAAAGCAGCGAGTGGAAGTAAAATAAACAGCCAAAATGATTGGGCACCGCGAAAAATAGCCGAAATGATTGGGCGATCGCGACCTTCGCGATATAAAAGCTGAAATGATAGAGCATCGCGGAAAGAATAAAAAAAATGATGAAAAAATGTAACTTTTGGCCCTACAGTTAAGATCACATCGATCCCTGTATACAATCCAAGGGCGTAAAACAAAAAGGGAACCATACTCTCCCAACAAACTCCTCGACTCACGGATACAAACACTCCTTGACGAGAGCCTCCTGATCCGCGTCGACCCGCAGAGCCACCAGTGCCTCCGTAAGAATCCTCGACTCATTTCAAACCCCAAGGAAACAAATAATCCTTGGCGCTTGGGAAACAAATAATCCCTAGCAATATTCCTCGACTCACGGATACAAACACTCCTTGACGAGAGCCTCCTGATCCGCATCGACCTGCAGAGCCACCAGCGCCTCCGCGGGAATCCTCGACTCGTTTCAAACCCCAAGGAAACAAATAATCCTTGGCGCTCGGGAAACAAATAATCCCTAGCAAAACTCCTCGACTCACGGATACAAACACTCCTTGACGAGAGCCTCCTGATTCGCGTCGACCCGCCGAGCCACCAGCGCCTCCGTGGGAATCCTCGACTCGTTTCAAACCCCAAGGAAACAAATAATCCTTGGCGCTCGGGAAACAAATAATCCCTAGCAAAACTCCTCGACTCACGGATATAAACACTCCTTGACGAGAGGCTCCTGATTCGCGTCGACCCGCCGAGCCACCAGCGCCTCCGTGGGATTCCTCGACTCGTTTCAAACCCCAAGGAAACAAATAATCCTTGGTGCTCGGGAAACAAATAATCCCTAGCAAACTCCTCGATTCACGGATATAAACACTCCGTGATGAGAGCCTCTTAACTCATGTCCACTCGCAGAGCCATCACCCTCTCCGCGAGCAAATTCCCGATTCGTCTCAATTTGTAAGAAGAAGTCTCAGACAGCAAGGATTGAAAAGCCTGCTTCTTGAGCAATGGGGCCCTGCAAGTCAATCCAAAATGGTCTCTTGCATACTATTCACGGGTCTCACTCTCCGAAGTCGAATTTCGACGAGGAGGGAAACAACCGCTTACGAATCCTCTCGACTCGTAAGAGGGAAAAATTCTCTTATAGGATCCTTACGACTTATAAGAGAAAACCACACTTAGGAATCCTCACGATTCCTAAGGAGAAAATCCACCTATGAGATCCTCTCGATCCGTAGGGAGAAAAGTCTCTATGAGACCCTCACGGCTCATAGAATTGAAAAGTCTTAGGCGGTAAACCTGAACCTGTGGCCTAAGCCATCACTATTTCTTGAGGAAGTCGGAATACTCGTTTTAGACATCCATCAACCATGATTATTAAGACAGCCTACTGACATTAAAAGAAAGAAGATGACAGAAAGAATATCCGTTCTACATTTGATCTGGTATGCGCGACGCATTCATTTATGCATGGACAGAAGACTCAAGACGAGAAATAAGACAAGCTGAAATAGAAAAGGGGAGGGTTTTCATTCATACCGCCAAAAGTTTTTACAAGCATAAGAATAATGCATAAGAAACATTGTTCAAAATATTACAACGGTATAACCTCGGATCCGGGGCACGGATTGAGGAAATCAAATGTAAGGCCATCCAGAGTTCTTCTGGCCTTTCTAATTATTCTTATGCGCAGTCTTTCGCGCTCCTCGGTGTCGATATCATCGGCAAGCCCTTCCGGCCTTTGATAAGCAGCAACGATCGTCGTCTGCTGAAATACTTGATGCAGGATGTCAACAAGGTCGTTCCGTCACTTCTTTGAGATCAGCCCTGTCAGGTGCACTGAATGCACCTTGTCCTCGGCATCATCCAGCGCATTGAGTGGTAGGGCCTCGTGAAGACCCGGAAGTGCCCTCCATATTGCTCCCAGCACGACTTTCAAAAGAGCCGAACGCCGAGGCAACAGCCAACCACCGCTTGCGTTCAGACGACCCATAACTTATGCACATTCGGCGTCTGTAAACTCCTGGTTTTGTTGACGACCCTGAGCGCGGATATCATCGTAGGTAATGAACTCGTGCAGACTGTATAGATGCACCGCCGCCATTATGCCTGGAGAAAATATTACAGGAAGATCAACAATAGAAAAGCAATAATATACATGGATGTCTAAATTCCTAGAGAGCAAAACTATGTTCAAAGATGAAACCCACTAGACGAGAGCTCTGCTATTTAAGATTGATCTAAGAATCGATTTTACCTGAAGTTCTTCTTAAAAACTTTTTAAAAAAAAGGAGCAAGGCACCGGAGTTCTTAAAGGCAAGAACAAAGCTCTGAAGTCTTCAAAAATGGAAATCTGGAAGATGATAAGTATTTGGAGGGGACCAAGGGTCCTATTTATAGGCCTCAAGTGCCTCTTCGACTCCCAAGAGTCGTCACGGCAGTTTACCCTAATTGGAGCGAATGTCCGTTCGAATTCCGAGGCAGGAGATGAAGCAACGCTTCATCCTTCCCCGATTAGAGCAGAGCTCTGTCTTGAAGAAGCGACGCTTCAGCACGGAAGCGCTAGCGCAGTTGCGTTGCGCTGCGCGCTACACGCCACGTGTCCAGCGCAAACGCGTCAGCGCAGCACCCCAAAGCAGCGCACCCAGCCAAAGCAAAGCTCTGTTTCAAGCAAAACCAAGAGAAGCAACGCTTCAGCGGCGTATGCGTCGTGCGCTGCATGACACGTGTCGGCATAGATGTGCTAGCGCAGTTGCACTGCACTGTGTGCTGTGCGACACGCGTCATATCCTGGAGCATTCCCGCTAAACAAAAAGGTTCTGAAGAAATCTTTTCGGTTATTATCTTCTGTAAAACAGAAGCCCCTAGACCAAAGATCCGATGGTGGGGGGAAATCCCGCCAAATCTTTCAGAAAAGGGATTTCTTCAACAAATTGAACTTGCTTCTTAATCTGCAAGAAAAAGTCTCAGACAGCAAGGATTGAAAAGCTTGTTTTTTTTTTTGAGCAATAGGGGCCCTGCAAGTCAATCCAAACTGGTCTCTTGCATACTATTCACGGGTCTCACTCTCCAAAGTCGAATTTCGACGAGGAGGGAAACAACCACTTACGGATCCTCTCGATTCGTAAGAGGGAAAATTCTCTTATAAGATCCTTACGACTTATAAGAGAAAACCACACTTAGGAATCCTCACGATTCCTAAGGAGAAAATCCACCTATGAGATCCTCTCGATCCGTAGGGAGATAAGCCTCTATGAGACCCTCACGGCTCATAGAATTGAAAAGTCTTAGGCAGCAGATCTGAACCCGCGGCCTAAGCCATCGCTATTTCTTAAGAAGGTCAGGGATACTCGTCCTAATCATCCGTCAATCATGGTTAATAAGGTGGCATACTGATAATAAAAGAAAGAAAAGACGGAGAAATGACACAAGACATTACAAAAATGTGCATCTTTTATTCATAAATATTGATCGAGTACAGGATACATTGTGCTAAAGGATAAAAAATATATACATATACTTTACAAAGACAAATGGTACAAGAGAAATTACTGAGAAGGAAGCGTCTTGCATAGATTTAACAATTGCTCGCATACTTCCTTCCATATCTTCTCTCGATCGGCTACTACCGCCAGCTCTGCCTCCACTTGGGCTCGCTGCTGCAAGACC
Source organism: Agapanthus africanus (assembly GCA_030015575.1). Lineage (NCBI taxonomy): Eukaryota > Viridiplantae > Streptophyta > Magnoliopsida > Asparagales > Amaryllidaceae > Agapanthus > Agapanthus africanus. The sequence goes on along the minus strand of CM057347.1, from coordinate 352,130,085 downwards.
GACGCAAGCTGCTTCCTGACGACCTGATAGGCAGCTTCCCGACTTGGGGTATTGCGCTCAGCTACGTCAAGCTTCCGCTTCAAGTTTAGCCCATAGGAGATACGCTCCAAGAGACCCTCGAAGATAGTCTTCACTTGGGCAGCATTTGCCTCAACCTCAGCGCGCAGATGGGCCGTTTCGTTCGAGGTCTTTTAGCATTCCCTTAGTCTTGAAGCTGCTTCTTGTTCCAAGTGGCGGAGGTGCGAAGTGCTTTGCTCGAGCCAAGTTGTGCGTTGGGTGCTCAGAGCTAAAACTTCGGGAGAAGGGCGTGTCGACTCCAGCCGATATAGACAGGCCTCGATCCCCCTGCAGTGGTTAACCTAAGATTCGACGACGCCTTCGTTATGAAAATTTACGAGCGCCGCCAACATCGGGTTAACCTCCGCAGCAAAATCTACGACAGAAGGGAGAGCGTCCATATTGATCTCTTCAATGTACCCGCTCAGCATGCCCAAACTCATTGCAGCACCCTTGGAAGATGGACGTCTCAAGAAAGGGCCTGCCGGTGAAAGGACGCGAGCCTCAAAGGGGACCGGAGCCGGAACAATAGCTGCAAAACAAAACATGGTTAAACGATGGTTCGGAAGATGTTGAAGGGTTACCAAAAAAGGAAATTTACTATACCAGCTGCAACGGACGGTAAAGCCGGAAGGGCCGGTGGCACGGCAAGCCTTGCATCCCCTCCTTCGATTTGTGGCACTGCAATAAAGAAAAGGAAAAGTCAGAAATTATCCCATTGCTAGAAAAAAAAGGGGGTAAGTAAGGATATTATAGTAAAGGTATACTCACCAGCGCCACCAGAGGGAGAAGCGAGTTCGGATGGGAAAGAGAAGTGTGGGAGCAACACTTGATATAAATGATCGAAGAGCACTCCTGCAAAAGCACAATGGTATAACGTTAGTACAAAACTACATTTTTGAAAGATTAATGCATGAGTCATGAATCCATACCTTCCAACATCCGTGATGGTACAAGGGAAGGCGGGGAGGTGACCACCACCAGAGCAGTAGTCGACGGTGCCCCCTCGAGCAAAGGAGCATCGGCACTGGCCGCACCTGCAAAGACAAGCTTGTTAGAAGAGATCGCAAGATATATAAAAAAAGGGGGAACGCTGGTGATAAAATTTTCTTTTTACCCGACGAGCTACCAGCAGAAACTGAAGCAATCCTCTCATCCATCGACATGAGACCACCGCCCGTAGCCTCATCACCCGACTCGATGGGAACCGTTGTTGTGCTCGCGAGCCCGGGAGACGGCAAGGAACCAAACGCGGGGAGGGCTATGATCAGAGTATTACCAGATTCCTGAGAAAGAGCGGTTCGCTCCTCCTCAGGAATCGTGGCCGCCTCACCCAATACTCCCTCGGTTTCTGCGGTCACGGTTGTCTCATCCATTGGCACCGTGACGTCTCCAGCCTCAAGCGCCTCGACTTCTACTGCCTTCGGCTCGACAGTCATCTCATCTGCCGCCACTTCAGACGCGGCATCAATGACCTTCTCGGCGGCGGATCCTTCAACTTCTGTTTCAGGCACCGTGGCCCCGACGACGGTGCCCACCGTCGGCTCAGGTTCGGCAGGCGCCGCTTCCGCCGTTTCCTGGGGTCCGACGGTCTCCGCCTCCCCTTCAGTCGGACTTGGTCCTGCAAGATGGAATGCATATGAGCCAATGGCTTTATAATAATTCTTACAACAAGGTTCTGAAAGAGATGCTACCTGAAGGGGATTTATTGTTTGCACTTCGGGCCGCGCGCGCCACTTGCCTATAAGCAGTAGACAGGGCTACAGGGGCCTCTCCAGAAGGAGTGTCAGCGCGAGGAATGGTACTGGGACCCGCTCCCGCGGCCAAAGCAGCTCTACGCGCCCTTGCTTCGCGTCTCAAACGCTTCCGCTCCTCCCGAGCCGTTGAGACGGATGCCACTAGAGCTTCCCTAATTGAGGTGTCCTCGTCCGTGAATAAGGAAGCCTCTAAGGTTTTCAGGGCATCCCTCGTCGTTTCGTCAAGCCGAGGCTCTTGCGGCAACTTTGACGAAGCCGGGACTTCAGTAACAGGCTCGGGAAGGATCCCCGCATCAACTGATATAACCCCTGCAAAGAAACAAAAGAAGGTTAGGTTGACCTTCAGAGAAAATGACAAACTTTCCTTATGAAAGAGAAAGGGGTGAAACATACCAGCGCCTGCTAGGGCACGCTTCTCCTCCTCCTCCTGGAAGGTTTTTAGGGAGGTAGCAATAGCCTCTTCAGTAGAGACACCTGTTGAAAATAAAGCAAATATTAGTTAAAGATAATAATACAAGGTGCAATAAAATGACAAATGAAGCGTTTGATGATTACCGGACTCAGCGAGTTTGCTTAACATCGCTTCAAGCCTCGCCGATCGCTCCGAAGCTGCAATGGCGGCAGCCAGATTGGTGTCCGCAGGATCTACCACGAAACCCTCATTGCTGCCGTATTCACATATGGCCTCGGCAGGAGGAGCCGCAGGCCCTAAGTTAAGGATCGCGTCGAGGGATAGGGCGGACTTCTTCTTCTTCTGTCCGCCAGCTTTAGACCTACTCAGAACAGCCTTGCGCTTGGCAGTCACTTTAGGGCGGCGGGTCCCGATCTCTGCCCCTCCGCCAAACCCTGGTGATACCACATTAACCGTCTTCATGGGAGCACGGGGCGCCGGCGGTGCATCCACCGTAGCGGGCAATGGCAATCCACGCGGGGGGCTCAACACGCGTGGTCGGTCAGCTCCGGCCTCTTTTAGCGGAGGGACGACCGGGCGCCTTGGCTGCAAGGGAGCCTTGCGATCACCACCAGGAGGCGCACCCCTACAGTCAACCAGCAAGCGTTTCTCCATTAAAATAATCGGGCCCATCGCGTGAGCATACCAGGCCACATATGAATTAAGCATCTTAGGGGTACAGCTGGGTTCACTAATGAAGAAATAGGAACCTGTGTTAAGCCTTGTAAAATGATGCATCGCATTCTTTATCCCCTCTGGGCCGACCACGGGCGTTTCCAAGAAAGCTTCCAGCGGGACCCCTTGATTGTAGCTTGACTGCCGGACAAATCGGTGCGGGTTATATCTCATAAACAAGGCTGTCTTATTCTGCCTGAACACTAAATAGCCCGGCCGGATGGAGTAAAGGTGACGGATTTCCCGAGCCTTCAGTACAGAAGCACCACCTTTGAAGTCATCGCGTAGGGGCACCACTGACTTAGTGGTCTCTGAGCCTATAGTTATGACCTTATCAACAAAGGAAACCTTCGCTCCGACCAGATGTGGATGAAGGAGCAACCCTCTAGACTCCCGCGGGGATGGAACCATAATTGAAGCCCCGACCAACCGCATGACTCTCGGGAGTCTGTATCTCTCGAAGAGCGGAGGAGTCTTGTGGGCACCAAACACTCCTCGCACATGCATCTCCATCCAAGAAGTAAAATAGTGCGTCGGGAAGTTGGCGGGCTGCACCCCAGGCTCACTAGCGTCCGCTGCTACGCTGAGTCCATTGTAAAGGTAAGCCAATCCAGCGATCCCTACCGATAACTGCAAACCGGCCACCATTCGATGCGCCGGGTAAAAGACGGATGGCCGCATGAGGCGTGGGTGCATGGGGAGCGCGAAGCTGCATAACCATAAACCCAAGAACCCTATGAAAAAGGTTTCCTCGTCCATGTCAGGAACGGCGATCTCTGAGAAAGGGACGTTGGCAGTGCTGGGGAAATAAAAATCCCGCTGGTCATTTTCCGATGAAGGTCGGTGGTCCAAGCCGAAACCAAAGGGGTCAACAAGCTGAGCGAACTTCTCGCCCTGCTCTAACAGGAACTCCGGGCGGATAAAGCGAGCAATGAAATCCGCGAAACTGACGCCCCGGTCGCCCGATTCCAAATAGAGTTCCTCATAAATCTCCAACACCTTCACCAAGCCCGGGTGCTGATGCTGAATCGCGTTCTCTGGAGTTAAGTCAAGCACTAGCTGCTTGGTAGCGAAGACATACTCGTCAGGAGGAAGTAGCTCCTCGTAGTGTTCTCCCCTCATTGGCAGACCCGAAATCTCAGCAAATTCCTCCAAAGAAATGGAGACTTCCCTATCCGCTATCAAGAAGGTGTGAGTGGGAATGTTCCATTGTTCGATGAAGGCCTTTATCCACCACGTCGGAGGAGAGGGATACTCGAAAAGTGAAACATAGACGGCCGAGTATAAACCGATCCTCGTCAAGTGAGCCCTTTTCGCCGCTAAGATGTACCGGGCCCATGGCAGATATCCGGCAAGCGGTCGCGGAGTCAATCCAATATTGTAAGCCTGTCCCCAAGGGCGTGCTTCACCCTGACAGATTCGCCTCCCCAAGATATCTATAGCCGGCGGCGGCTGCACCGGAATGGCACCGATTGCAGGCTGGAGGAGGTCGTCGGAATTCCAATTTTTAACCTCCACGGCATACTCCATCGGGGGCTTGTCCGCATAAGGGATCGTAACCATGGGCTCGGAGGGTGAGGCGGAGCTAAAGCTGCGACGGCCTTGGATAATCTGGCTGTACCACCTTCCCCATAAGTGAAGTCTCTTGCATTCGGGATCGTGATCTTTGATCAGAGCAAACACCACCCGGTCCACTGGCGAATGTGGGAACCCTCCTTCTGAGCGAACGAAAGGGAAAGACAAATCTTCAGACATGTTCCCTGTAGAAAAATAAAATAATATAATCGTCAGTGTTCCAATGCTTCACATTTCAAAGTCCTACATCACACTACAATGCAGTGGGTAGGGGACCAAAAGAGGGACCCACAAAATCTGGATGACGGTGCATCATTTGATAAGACAGTCCCATCATTGGATGAGACTGTCAGTCAATAACAGAGACCCCCAAGAGAATATTCTCATTGGGGGGGAATCCCTAGAGACAAGGAGAAAATCTCCTCTTTTTAGAGCAAAGCTCCGTCACAGAGTGACATTTGTCAAACTCTGGTCTCAAAAGAATAAAACTTCTTAAAAAGAGCCTAGCTCTGTAGTAGTAATGAAAAATTATAACTCCTAAGAATTAAAATTTTTAGGATCTTAAAGATCCATGAAGACTTTTAGGAGTTCTCTATTTGATCTATGAGCAGGGCTCTGTTCATGGGTTAAAACCCAAGAACAAGATCTCTGTAAATTTTTGAGAGCAAGGCTCTATGGATGAAACCCCAAAGGGGTCTTCTTTAGATCAAAGATCTATGAGAGCAAGGCTCTGTTGAAGAAACCCCAAAGGGGTTTTCTTTAGATCAAAGATCTATAAGAGCAAGGCTCTATTAATTAAAATTAATTTAAATTAATTTAAATTTTTACCTAAGAGTGATTCTAAGTTCTGAACTTCAAAGTTCTTGGGAAGAAGCAAGAGCAAGGCTCTAAGAGTTTTTAAGCAAGAGCAAGGCTCTGAATCAAAGTTCTTGAAACGGTAAAAAAATTTTAAGGACCAAGGGTCCCATTTATAGACGCCTGCGTCTCTTCACCTGATCTCAATGATCCAACGGTCGGGGTCTTGCCACCGCTGCACTCACGTGCGCGCCACGTGAGCGCAACGGTGGGGGGGCATTTGTTTCCCCAATCAGAGCAAGGCTCTGCTTAAATTTTGAAAATTCAAATTTTGAAGCAACGCTTCAGTTCCCGTGCGCTGCGCGCAACGCGCCACGTGTCAGAAGTTGACACGGCAGCACAACGCCCAAGGCCGTACATCCAATCAGAGCAAGGCTCTTTAAAAAACATAAGCAACGTTCAACTGCGCAAGCGCACGGCCGCGCGACACGTGTCTGCGCAGTTGCGCAAACACAACTGCGCAAGCGCACCGCTGCGCGACACGTGTCTGCGCAGTTGCGCAAGCGCTGTTACGCAAGTGCTTCGCTGCTCGACACGTGTCTGCGCAGTTGCGCAAGTGCCTCACTGCGCGATACGTGTCTGCGCAGTTGCGCAAGCGTTGTTGCGCAAACGCCTCACTGCGCGACACGTGTCACACGCTGTTGAGTTGCGCAACAACAGAGTGAAGATTTAAGGATATTTTTCTGTTCTTGTTTAAACAAGAAGATTTCTTCTGTAAAACAGGGGCCTTTGGATCAAAGATCCGACGGTGGGGAAAATTCCCCAAACCACTCAGAAAAGATCTGTTTAACGAATTCAACTAATCTATGAGTACTATAAAAAGGACCCCAGACCTCATTTGATGATCATCAACATCAGAAAGAAAACAGAGAGAATTCTTGAAGAACTTTGGAAGAACAAAAAAAAAAGGGTAAAACCTTTTAAAAGAGAAAAAATTTCTGAAGTACAGATCATTGATCTAAAAATCATTAATCTTCAATGAACAAATAAATAAAATAAAAATAAATAAATAAAAATAGTGCCTTGCACTTGTTATGAACCCTTGGTTCTCTGAGAAAAGGAAAAACAAGAGAGAAACTTGTTTTCCTTTGATCTAAATTTAGATCAAAAGTGCTCTGCACTTTTGTTCTTGAATCTAAAAGATTCTTGATGCTCTGCACAAATGCAATGCATTATTTAAAGGGCCTGGCCCAAATCAAATTGCAAAGCAATAAAAGGGCAGAGCCCTATTTGAATTAATATTCTATTTGAGCAAAGCCTAAAATAAATAAAAATTGGACTTAACCCAATCGTGGCCATAAGTCCTTAAATCAAATTGATTGAGCAAAATGGTTCTCCTGAATCAATTCACAACCGGTTCGAGGGTACATTTCCGAACTCCTTTGACATTCATCGTTGTAATTCCTCAACGACGTCAAAGAGGTGACGGGTCCCAACGACCACACATCGCTATGGACTGCGGGGTCCTTAAACTCGTGGACCGAAATGTCCCTAAACTAACATCGGACCGAGACGTCCCTAAACTGGCACAATAGAGCCCAAATGCTATTTTATCGGATCTAAACGGTCCCGTTAAGTTGATCTTAGTCTCAAACTGGACTAACGTATCCTTAACAAACGTTTAAGTTGATCTTAGCCTCAAACACGGCTAACGTATCTTTAAATATTCAAATGGATTATAAAACTCCCAATCAACTCTGGTTCGAGGGTACATCTCCGAGCTCCTTTGATACATGTCGTTGTAATCCTTCAACGACGTCAGAGAGGTGACGAGTCCCAATGGCCATACATTAAATTAATCACTACGTTGAGTTGATCTTAGTCTAAAACAAGACTAACGTATCCTTGACGAAAGTTTAAGTTGATCTTAGCCGCAACGCGACTAATGCATCCTTAAACTGAAAACACCAAACCCAAATCTAAGTAAATACGGATTTGGACTAATCCACGTCCTACGGGCGACGGCATTACTCAGTCTCCGTATACAATCCACGGGCAACCACAAACAAAATGAACACACGCGACACGAAGTGAAATTATAGAGAAGGAGAAAGTTGTTACCGCGAGGCGGTAGCGTAATTAACTGCAGGGGCTTGCGCCTGCAGGGAAAAGCGTCCCCATAATCAAAAACCCCTCATCCTGAGGGGGAATCAGACGAAGTCTGCTACATCGGCCGCATCCGTCTAAACCTCCGATACACGGTGCCATAAATCAACTTGGTATCTTCGGAGAGATAAACGGATAAAACCAAATAGCATCTGCTCCGAACATCAGGCATGGACGTCCTAACGTCCAGGCCACCGTTCGGAGGGGAACAGTAACGGCCACCTGGGTTTTGAGCGATCAGAAGATCAACAAGCAAGCCTGCTCATACTCCTACGAATCCAATCAGAAACACTGCCGTATAGTCTGGTCTCTTCATCTGATATGTCGCATATCTCAGCCTGGGGGTGCTAAAACGTCAGACCCCAATAGCCTGATAAGTCATTCCGATGTGAGGCTCATAACGGTTCAAGATTCTACTGATAACACTTATCAGTAGATCTCAGCAACCCTGGCCGGAGATTTCCTGTTATGGCCAATCGAACATAGCGCAACATCAACCCCCAATACCGGGAGAGACGAAATCCCCTCCTATCACTCATTGCCTCCATGTGACTCGGGACTGTACCCAAAAACCACCATTTTGCATGATCTCTTGAACGTGGTAAAGTGGAAATCAAAGCACAGTGGGAGACACACAAGACTCTATGACAATCTCGAGTCGACAGACTAACCTGTACCAGTGTCACCAGAGAACTGCTATCTGATGACAGGTATAATACCATCTAGGAGTTCTCGGCGAGTCCGTTCAGTGTACCCAGTCTCCACTGAGCACCCATATACAATCTCTGATGTCAAACACCAATGGATATGGGATCATCCATCACCCATCATATGGGTCAAGAAGCGTATACGCTAGTCTACTCTGGAAAATCGATGCCCCGTCTAGAAACTCCCGATGTTGATTTTTGCCCCATGCTCTTATGACCTTGATGAAGGTCAACAAACCATAAGTCACATGTCAAGTTCTACCCATCATTGTCCAGGTTAATTTGAACACACCCGTACATACCCTTGACGAAGGTCAACAAGGTAATACGACTGTCCCAAACCAACCTATCTATCTATGCTACATATGAACACTCAGCAGCTACCAATCACTATGCCTTGATGAAGGTCAACAAACATAACTTGAATACTATTGAATATTCATATGAAATGACTGAGGGCTATAGTTGGTTTTGGCGAACCCGTGAACGTAGTGAAATTGATATAATCGAAGGAACCCGATAGGTTTTAAAATGAGTGGTTTAAGCTCCGCGTTTAAAAGTCTCATGTTTTAAAATAACCGAGTGGTTTTAAAATTTGTTCCAACGATTCAACTTTGGTTTGTTTGCTTTGAATTAATTTAATGCAGTCCCATCAATTAACCTACCATTGCAGAAAACAATGAAAATACAACGTACGCTTATGCTATCCGCATTCGCCACGGGGCCTGTCATCACCCGTTAGGTACTTAACTAACGACAGAGCGGGGGCTGGACTAGCGCAGATGCAAAACATAAGAAATGCCTATTTTATAATATATATAATAATATCCATTCGTCAGACGCAATGATAGGCATTCCAGATCACAGATGAACACATTGGATATACTAGGAATTCCGTGTTTCGTTTGAGCCTGTAATGAAAGACGGATTCCACGATTGTGGTGAATAGCCAAACCCCACCCCAGACCCTTATGTGTGCGGAAAACTACCCGACAAATTCCCGAAGTGAAGCAACCTCCTTCAACAAAGTGAGTAGGCCACTCGACACTTCAAGAATCCGGTAGTTTGTGCACCCCACCTTGGGTCTATCCTAGGAGCAGAAAACAGTAAAAGAAATAATACAGCGGTGGATACAACCTCAACCCGGATGTGCCCCAAAAAAATAATATTACATCACTTTACAAATTTATATCGAATGAAAGAATGAAAACCCTTATCTCACAACCCCGGCTATTCATCCACGACGATCCAACAAGTTCATATACACAAACCATCATAACAACATCACAGATATGTGCAACCCCAACTAATCGACGTATGGCAATTAGTCGACATTCCAAACACATATATACAACACAAAGCTTATAAAGTAACTACGACATTAGAATTCCGCACTCAATTAGCAAACTTAACCAATTTTCCAAGACATGAAAATCCAGTGAGCTAAAGTTCAAAAACCGATCGTTTTGAGCCAATACGGGAGTCGAAACGAACTCGAAACCCGCCCGAAGCTTTGCGGATGTGGAAACACAAGAATAACTATCAAACAGGAGGCCTCGGGGGGTACCCACCCCCGAGAGCCACTACGAGGTGGCCCCCAAGCGAAGGCAGACCCGAGAGCACCAAACTGTGGTGCTCACGGGTCACCAGCCCCCAAGACTACCTTGTGGTGGTCCTGGGGGGTGGACCCGGCCGTTAGTCCCCCCTAGGTGTCCCCAAGGTGCACACGTTTCACCCCGCGGCTTCTCGGTTCAAACCGTGAGCCCGCGGGGTGTGCGAACAACTCAAAACATCATTTTTGAAAACTATTTTTATCGGCAGTTTTTGCGCGACAAAAACGGTGGAATTCTAACATCGCTACAAGCTATCTAGGGTTTATGAGACGCTATGATACTACTGTAAGTCGATGTCGTGCACCCCACGTGTTCGCGGGGAGGCGGAATTTGCAAAAAATGATTTTTACGGGCTTCGCAACACCGACTAGAACCAAGGATCGACCATAAACCCTAGCTAGCAAACTACATGAGATTTAACCACTTAGAAAGAATGTTATACCTCATGATACAAGTCCTTCGGGTCTTCACCGCTGTCCTCCTCGTCATCGTACGCTCCGAGGAAAGATCCGGATCGTAGCTTCCTCATCGGCTTCCTCGAGTCAAAGACGATCCACCCGAGAGTCTATAGTCCGAGCTCCAACCTCAAATCCGAGGTAATTAGGGCAACTAGCTTGCTAAACTAGATGGCCTAAGTGATGTAGAGAATGAAGATGGATTTATTTGTCTCTTGGAACCCTAGTTTACTCAACTCATGAGACCTTAAGGGTTGAAAGTTGACAGGAAGAACAAAAGAGCTAACTTGAGGAAAGAGAAATGGTTTATGATAATCATAAAAAATGAGATGGATCACTTGATATGACTAAAAGCATGGCAAGAAAATATCTCACCAAAAAAATATCTAGTGCCACAAAAATATCTCACAAGAAAAATCTAAGTCAAAGAGTCAAACCAAGTCAAGTGGTCAAACCAAATAGCCATGCCTCAATTATCATTTACAAAAAAAATAACAAATACCGAAATAACAACATCTCTCCCTTTCCCTTTCTTTGTGGGGCCACAATTAACACGAGCAAACATATTAATGACGACAAACGCATTTTTGCTATGCTACTAATACTGACACTTTCAGTAAGTAAACTGAGTGAGAGAGCGGAGATCCCTTTGCGAGCAAACGTTATTTTGGTATGAATCTGATACCCAGATTTCCATCTCAGCAAATCATACCAAATCTTAATCGATAGGACTTTTTTGAGACAAAAGAGGCTTACGGTTTATCCGTATGTCAGTGACATACTAAAAGGGGCGGACACTTTCCGGGTGTGATACTTTCCTCCACCTCATAAATGTTTTAATCAAGTCAATGGTCAAAACCCTAATGAGGTGTCTCCTTCTATACCCCTATCATCCGTATATACATACCCGCATCCGTGTTCCGAGAAACACGAATACAAAGAGACGAAACTGATCCATCAATAAAATACTAGGATCCGGCTTAAACCAAAGTGCTGGGTTCCCTAGGTCGCCGCTGGGTTTCGGGAGGTATCGGCCATGCCATTTTAAAAAATTTAGCGAGCTAAAGAACCCTAACCTAGAATCTTAACTAGAGAATTAGACGAAACCAGAATGTAAACATCTTTACATCTAAGTGAACAAAAAATACAACCTTTGTAGACCGGTCCTTCACTTAAATAGCTCCGTGTAGTAGTCCCTTCGCTCCAAGTAGTGAACTCCCGGACTCTAGAAAGGCTCCACAAGATTAACGGAACAAGCTTGCTTGAAGTCTTCGAGGCCGAAGATGATCTACGTCGAGGAGACACCAACTCAAGCTACCTCTTCATTAATATGGAATTGGTGAAGCAAACACCCTAAACTAAATGGCTAATCTAGTAGAGGATGATGAAGTAGGATTTTTTCTCACTTTAGAAATATTTTTCTCACTCATTTTCTTCACCTCCCAAAAAGCTAGAGAGCTTGAGGAAGGAGATGAAGAAAGCAAGCATGGAATAAAGCAAGTGAAGAACCAATCAAGTGGTGAGAATAGCAACCATAGGTGAGTTAATATCATATACTAACTCATGTAGAGACTAAACCATGGCTAAACAATAATGGTTGGGTTAATAAATATCTTCAAGTAAAACAAAATTAGTGGACTTGGTCAATGGTTCCATAAGCTTCCACAAGCTTCAACCATGTGACTAATTTCCAACTAATTTGATTTACTTTAAATAAATAAAATCTTACATTATTATAAGCATGGTGTGAGTCTCATACACCCATGTCTCATGTATCATCTAGCATGACACAAAAGATGTACATTAATATATATCACATATATACTAAGTGTACACAAGTAAGAAAAAGAAATCTTAAGCGAGATAATATTAGTTAATGTAAGATAATATATCAAATATATAATTATACATTAAATTATTAAATCAACACTTGATTTAATAATCCGGCTATATCACATACAACCGACTAATATTTAATGTATCAACTTATCGAATTAACACTTGATTCGACAGCCCGGCTATATCACATATAACCGTCCGATATCATATATCGCGAGAATAGAATACGGTATCACATACTCGTATTAATCTCGGTCCGGCACATATCACATATGTGCTCCTATTTCGTTTCGCTTGAGCCAGGAAACCTCTGTGTAGGAATATAAAGACTCGTCAATACGCCGGCAGTAGGTGGTGATCATATCAGTCATCCACAAGTTGCAAGTGGTCTGCTAAACGTAACTTCCATCCGGGTATTGAGCGATCAGAAGATTAACAAGCAAGCTTGCTCATACTCCTGCGAATCCAATCAGTAACACTACCGTACAGTCCGGTCTCTTTGTCTGATATGTCGCATATCTCAGCCTGGGAGTGGTAAAACGTCAGACTCCAATAGCCTGATAAGTCATGCCGATGTGAGGCTCATAACGATTCGAGAAACTACTGATAACACTTACCATTAGATCTCAGCAACCCTGGCCAGGGATTTCCTGTTATGGCCAATCGAGCATAGCGCAACATCAACCCCCAATACCGGAAAAGACGAAATCCCTCCCTAACGCTCATTACCTCCATGTGATTCGGGACTGTACCCAAAAACCACCGTTTTGCATGATCTCTTGAACGTGGTAAGGTGGAAATCAAAGCACAATGGGAATCACACAAGACACTATGATGATCTCGGGTCGAAAGACTAACCTGGACCAGTGTCACCAGAGAACTGCTATCTGACGACAGGTATAATACCATCTAGGAGTTCTTGGCGAGTCCGTTCAGTGTACCCAGTCTTCATTGAGCACCCGTATACTATCTCTGATGTCAAACAACAATAGATATGGGATCATCCATCGCCCATCATATGCGTCAAGAAGCGTATACGCTAGTCTACTCTGGAATATCGATGCTCCGTCTCGATACTCCCACGACTAGGAACATTTGAAGGATGTACTTACCGACTACCTCTGCCCCACTAGTATGATCTGCATCATAATCCTGGTAGTCAAGTACTCATCCTAAGGGCTTTATCAACATGTAATAGAGAGACAATAAGTGTACATGTTAAGATAAAGAGCAACCAGATAGCATACTATCATATCGAGCAAGAAAGTCCTCCCAATATATGTCCAAGCATCCACTATAATATACATCACATGTATAATAATGGCCTCTAGGGCATACATATAACTAACAAGCTCTCACTTGCACTAAGGCCATTTGTTGTAGTATCTCATACTCAGCGTCCCATAAAAGTCTCTTTAGGGAAAGACCTCTGTGAGTGGATCCGCCGTGTTATCCTTCGCTTCAACTCTCCTTACCTAGATCCCTTGGAGATCAACCATCTCCCTGATCAGGTGATACTGTCCTCAGAATATGTCTGGATCGCTGATGGGACCGGCGTTTCTAGGCCAAAGCCACAACTCCATCGTTGTCAAAATAACAGTTATTGGACGCTCATTGGTAGGAACCATGTTCATCTCATGAACAAGAATTATCCATACATCCACTTTGGTAGCATCGTTGGTAGCGATGTATTCAGCCTTTATCGTCTAGATTTCCACGGTATCTAGCTTGGAACTCTTCCAACATACCATCCCTCCACTGAGGGTAAAGACAAAGCCCGAAACTGAATTTCAATCGTCCTTCTCACTCTGGGAGCTCGAATTGGTAAAGGACTCCCACTGGAGTTCACCGTTACCAAACCTCAAGAAAATTTCTTTAGTGCTTCTCAAGTACTTAAGAATGTCCTTCGCTGCTGTCCAGTGATTCTCCCAAGATCCGATTGATTCCTGATCACTACACTTAGTTCGTTAGCTACATCTGGTCTGGTATATAACATCGCATACATGATAAAGCCTACCCCCGAAGTATAGGATATCCCTTGCATGCGAGCTCTCTCCAAATCAGTCTTGGAAGACATCTGTTTGGATAGAGTGATTCCTGAGTAAGTGGGCGAACCACGACGCTTAGAATCTTCCATACTAAACCCCTTTAGTACAGTGTTAATGTACCAGGATTTGGGACACTCCCAACATCCACTTAGATCTATTACCATAGATCATAATCCACGAGAGGTATCATCCAGATCATTCGTAGAGAATCCTCGTGATAAGAGGAGGTTGACCGAGTGTAGCATAGGAAACCATTTCCTATCAAGAGTATGTGTAACATTTTGAAATATTTTAGATAATTAATTATTTTATGTATTTAATTAAAACATTTAATTTTATTGTGTTTGTAATAAGAGGGTCTTTTAAAATGTGGTAGAATAAATTTGTAAAGAAAATAGTTTGTTTTTATAATAGTAAGTATCATGAGGGGTTTTGTAAAGAGTTTAGTTAATTATGGAAATTGGAAGTTTATGAGGGTTTAAGTGAACAAGGATAAAGGTCATAGTTAAGCTTAACTCACACTCATGGTATAACCTAACCTAGGTGACACTTCATGCTTGCATGACATGATTCAAGTTTAACACCTCCTCCTTGCATGAATGTATCATACTTCCTCTAGATGACACCTCCTCTTTCCTCCATGCCACCTCCACCTCTCAACCTCCACATCATGTTTTCTTTACACCAAACAATACATAGAGAATCTTTAGTGATCTCAACTGAACACAACACATTCCTCAAGCTCCAAACTAAAATTTCCTAAGTGTTCATCACTCCAAATGAAGAAGAAATGAATCCCTTCATCAAAGTTGTGTACATCATCAAGCTAGAAGCCCTACAAGACTTAGATGCTCCCACAAACAATTCATGACCTGGTGTTCCATTTTACACAATCTCCATAGGTATAATCTCTAAACTCTATAAAATTCTAGTTTTGAAAAGTTTAAATATAGAAATAGGATATCG
The DNA here is from genome assembly GCA_030015575.1 of Agapanthus africanus. Classification (NCBI taxonomy): domain Eukaryota; kingdom Viridiplantae; phylum Streptophyta; class Magnoliopsida; order Asparagales; family Amaryllidaceae; genus Agapanthus; species Agapanthus africanus. The sequence goes on along the minus strand of CM057347.1, from coordinate 352,114,981 downwards.
GATATATCATATTTTGGTAAATATAGGCTCTGTGTAAAATCTGCTGTAGTTTAGATGTAAATTAGAAAAACTAAACAGTGCCTTAACCTTGTAAATTGGACCTAGAATAAACCATAGAAATACGAACCCTTTACCTTGGATTTTGGCCGGCGACATCCTATTGAAATCCAAGCTCGCCGGATTTGTAGGGGAGTTGGGTGATGTAAATTTTAGGGTATCTCTCTATAGGTGCATAGGTATGTTTGGTATTGTTTAATTAAGTTATTTTAGCAGTAGGTTAAATCTGTAAGCTATTATCAGTTTTGGAGTAAAATTCTATATACGACACGTAGTATGTTTAGTTGTGCAGTATCATAAACTGGGATTTTGTGATACCTAGCTCATTCAATTGAATCTGGAACCAATAGGTATAAGCACTAGAAAAACTAGCAACACCATAAGTATCATAGGACCACTATAAGACTTAACTTAAAGAACAAGCCCCTAAGTCATTGGTTGACCCGGCGACACATAGCCTAAATTCCGGCAACGCCGGCCCCCTTTTGGGTTTTGGTGTTGATTTTTCCTCCTGTAGCTTTGTGTTGGTATTTTATAAGTTTCTGTATTGTTTGTTTTGTCTAAATATTTACACATTAAAATATGGGAATGTTTAGTAATGGTTTTATCAAATTTCCGATATTACGATACGGGTTTTGCGTATTTCGTACTGCGACTGAAACATCGACGTTCATACGTAGATTTCAGTGGCATATTATTGTTTTTGGGTTAAGTGTACAGTAGGTTCTAACCTACGGGTGCTTAGCTCATTGTTTTGGTTTTCAATATGATATTTACATCGATATGATTTTAAATACGATTATAGGTGCGATCGCGAAGGATTCCGAGACGGAGTTGACGAACTTAGCAGTGTGGATTTTAGCAAGCTCATCAAGTTGGTGAGTAGATTTACATTTACGGAGGAAGTCGGGTGGATGGCATATAGCACCCCCGTAACTTTATAAATAGTATTATGATATCTAGTTAGTTTAGTGTTTATTCAAGATATTGATATAGTATCGCATCTAGTATGTCCTTCATTGCATATAGTTTCATACATAGTTTTAAATGAGATTCGTACGTGATGTTATAGCCGTACGATATGGATATGGTTCGATGGATTTGTACGAGGACTCATGCCGTACTTGAGATGATACAGATACAGTGATACAATGAGGTATTATACAAAAGATTATGTGTAGTGGAAATGATGAGATTTATATGCCGATTAATGGCCAGGTTTTTCCTTTAAACTCGTAGAGTTAGATTATATTCCGTTTTAGGATGTAATACTTGCGTGAGCTATATTCTTCTAAAAACTACGATTCGTTTCTCTTTTAAATGATAAAATACAAGGATGCGATGCCCACTTCCAAAATGAATATCTATTTTAAACTATGGCAGCTTTCTTATTTCAAACCCAACGTATCGTTCCATTTCTAAAGATAATGGTATAGCTCATAGCAAGTAATTACAATTAATACTTACGCTTAGATTACTTTACATGTTTGCGTTATATTATCGATGTATACGTTTCCGCTATACGAACACTCTGATAGAACACTGCACAACTACCAATGAGTATTATGCTGCATAAGCACGTATACCTATGTTACACTACACCTCATTAGTACCGCCATGTCACTGTAGGACCGTTATGATATATTGCGTATGTAGATATCAATATGAGTAGGCTATTACACCTTTAGAACGCTTGCATAAATACTAATGATTGCCATGTTACACAAGCACAGATACGTATGTTACGCCACATATCATTAGTATTGCCATGACACAGTAGAATTGATACGTTTATTTGCTTGTAAGATTTATTTACGTACTTTACCTTATTATTTGTTAAGAATTGTGAATACCCGTACTATGAATGTTATATTTGATTTTTGAGTTTTCTGGACGTTTTACTTTGATGATATATCAGTGGTATGGGACGCTGTTATATATGTATATATTTAATATATCATCAGGATAATATATGCAAATATTCTCATTCTTTACTTGATATTTCTGGATATGATGAGTTGACGTCCACCATGAGTTTGATGTTTTCTGGTTATTTTATTCCGAACCGAGTGGGGGGCTATACGGTTTCGGACTTGTTACTTATCCGGAATGAGTGGAGGGGAGGGCTATACAGTCGGATACATAGTAGACCCGGTCGAGACCGATGTGCAGGATAGCCGCATTAAGGCGGGGAGCCTATCGAGGATACTCGATACCAGAGATAGAGACGAGAACGGCAGATATCCATGGGATACTGGCCGGGGTTAGATTAGGCACGGCGGATATCCAGGGGATACCGACCGGGGCCAGGGATATCGGTTGGCGATTATCTGTTGAGATGGTGTCGACGGTATCTGCATTTACGTGTTGGTGATGGACAAGAGAGATTTCTGATTTTGGGTGTCGATATTGGACATCCATAGATATATATTGATATGTTGTTATCATGAGATATACAGTAGATTATGGTTACTGTAGCCGACCAGGACTGATCTGGGGGATAGTACCTGTATATAGTTGTATGGGCATTCATATACAAAAAGGGATTTCAAATCGAGCTATAGCCTCATTATTTCGACGGGTCTGGTATGTCTCTGAAATCTTTTAAATTGTAAAGATCTTAACACTATTCATTAAAATAGCAGGACGTATATCTTAAATAAGATATCTATTATATTTCATACCATTACGTCTGCTTTATGCCGTGACATATCTATTTCCACGGCTATTTTAAAGAAGAGGTTTATAGGTATATACTTTCGGTTATATTGGACTTATACCTAGATACATGTCATTTATAGTTGATATATTCTAGTTGGGATTGCATAATAATTAGTGTTGCATTATGATACATATGTATATCATATTATATGGGTACAGATTATGATAATACTATACTTATGATCTAGGTATTGTCGTGCATTTCGATTTCTACCTTTAGATGTACTTTTATTCACTGAGTTGGCAACTCATCCCCGTTGTGCCACAGTTTATTACAGGTTTACCACTTGGATTATCAGCGACTTTGGTACACATTCTTTCGGTGATCACTTTTGGTAGGTGAGTTACTATTGTATCGTACTCACACTTGGTTATTCATATATTTTGTATCTAGCAAAACTCCATCAACTTAGAAATGGTATATTGTGGACTTAGAAGCGAGACTTAGAAGTTGTGTGTGTTGTGCGGTCGCACTCATTAGAGCCAACTTCTGATATAGATTGTTTGGTTGCTCCGTCGTTTAGACGTGAAAGCTAGCTCCCGTTGGGATGCTATTCTTATTGTTGTAATTGTATCGGGTTTTTATATAAAATTTTCAACGGAGGTGCTGTCAAATTTCAAAACGTCATAGATGCTTTTCAAACATACTTAGTTAAATTTAAATGTTATTTAAACTGATTCCATCTGATAACTATTTTAAACTCACCTCCAATAATTTCAAAAAAGGTTTAGATTCCGGGTTTCGGCTTACTTGGACCGCGTCGACGTCTTTAGATGTCACGTGATTTAAGTGCCAGTCACGTGCCACATTTGGGTCGTGAAAAAGTTGGTATCAGAGCATTTGGTTTAACCTTTGTTCGAGTCTAGGTTGGCTATATGGGATCTAGGCATGCACTTTTGTTTCCTAGTTTTACCTTATAGGACTTAGACTTGACTTTGGGGGTCTTATACCCGAATTTTCGTTATATAGGATGTCCTTTGTTGATGGAGTAGGTACTAAGTAGAGTGATGTACCGTATATATGTTCCACGGTATATTTACGATATGATACTCCGCCTAAGTTACCTTAGGATTTATATCTTGAGATTTTCTTTCTATTCATTCCGTTGATCTATCTTCGTCAATGCATGTTGATTGTTTCGGTCACCATATTTATGGGAGCTGAGAGGGCTGAGTTAGAGATACGGTCAGAGCAAACTGGTCGGGGACAAGGACGGACCAAGGTGACTTTCCGGTGATATAGAGACACGTCGTTTATTTATATTTGATCGAGTTCTAATATTGAAGCGAGTTTCTTTGGGATCCGCACCAGAGGGTGGAGTCATTGCTAGAGATCAGTCGGACTTGAGACGTGATGTTTTCCCCTCTCCGAAGATCATGGTGTTGTGTACTGTTCAGACAACGGTACCAATCATTGCTGAGATTATCGAGATGTTTCTTCCTGAGTTCATGAAGTTAAAGGTTGACGATGTTACCAGTGTAGATGGATCAGCGGGATTCATAGCCGTTCAGATGTGGGATGGTTAGGATTTTTAATCCGTTGTGGCGCTCCGATACGAGATCGGTGAAATTGATGTGCATCTACAGATGGATCTTGTTCAGACTTGATGCAAGTCGCTCGAGAAAGAGATCGTGCAGTAAGTTTTCCTCCGACAAAATGGGGACGAGTCTTCGAAGGTGAGATTAGCTAGATTCTTCTACAGAGTATCAGAGATGACGAATTCGTGTTTCCGAGTTTGTAAGACTCCGAGTTTGGTCATAACCAAGTATGACTTGCAATTCGCGTAACTATACAGATACGTTCCTTAAGTAGTTGATATTGGAGATTTATGGAATGGGAGATTGGTGCGAAGTTTTAGTGGACAGCTGTTCTTCACAGTTGATATTGAAGATTTGATGACGCGTACGACTATACTTTCAGGAGGAAATAAAAAAGGAATGATAGTGGTTACTAAAGAGAAATTGGGTTAAGAAATGAGTGCTAGTTCCGGGCAGGCTGGATAAATGATTTTAGCAGAAGATTTGATGGATTCTCTTCCAGGAGTTTATAATAAATAAGATTGGACTAGGATTAGTTGTGAGCACACAAGCAGAGGACAGAGATTTCCATTATCAACATGTTGCGTTACAAGAGACCGGACTACTTGTCAAGAAGATGTGATGGGATGTATCAGCAATAAGACGAATGGTGTCATTGCTCCTCACCGGACGATCGCATAAAGAAGCCATGGTATAAGAGATCCGCAAGAAGAACCAGAACTCAAAGACAGAGAACATTAGAACGTGGCAGACGACAAGTAGTAATCCTTGCTATGCCAATTCCGGTCGTATAAACACCATTTGACATTGAAGAGAATATGCTTTGATGTTATTTGAGTTCGATTTGCGTTTTTATGATCTAAAACATTTCGTTTTCGACGTTGGAGAAAGGAAAACTCAACTTCCGTTATTTTGATATATGTGTTTTGAGGATTTGAGGGTCAATTTATATTTGTGTACACTAGGTGCACTTAATGAGATTTCTATGTACAGTAATTTCACTTTGATTTATGTTTTGTGCACACCAGATGCAATTGTTGAGATTTTCGTGTGAGGTGACTGCACTCGATTGGAGTGTTATGTACACCGTATGCACTACACTGATATTTCTGTGCACGTCAGATGCACATGGTTAAAAGATTTTATATATATACCCTAGGTATATTTGGTTTTGATTTTGTGCACTTGATTTTTGTGCACCCCGATGCACTTGATACATTTTATACACTTTTGTTCCATGCACCATAGATGCAGTGGATATCGCTTCGTGCATGCCTGTTGCACTTAGCGCTGTTTTGTTTTCATGCACACCGTAATGTGTGGTTTGAAATTGCACGCAAACCCATTAGGGTTGATTTTGTTTTCATGCTTCGCACTTGATAGGACATGTTATAAATCTGATTTATATATTTTCGCTTGGTCGTGTGCACCGATATTGCACTACGATTATGGCATTGATTGTATACTTAGGATGCACAACGGTTTTCATATTTGGTAAATTTTTATCATAACTGGAGTAATTCTCATAGCAACCGCTTGAGTTACAGTTATGAGAAATTATATCTTTTGAGTTTTCACGCACACGGTTGCGTTATGATGCGTTTTAGCTCATGTGGGGCTTTGGAGTTCCATTAATAGCACGAACATTGTATGTTTTATTAGGGGACCCTGGAAAATTGTTTTGAATTTGAACAGATTGAATTAAGGAAAATGTTTTAAGTAGGGGATTTAATTTAAATTCGAGGACCGAATTTTCTTAAGGGGGGAATATTGTAACATTTTGAAATATTTTAGATAATTAATTATTTTATTTATTTAATTAAAACATTTATTTTTATTGTGTTTGTAATAAAAGGGTCTTTTAAAATGTGGTAGAATAAATCCGTAAAGAAAATAGTTTGTTTTTATAACAGTAAGTATCATGAGGGGTTTTGTGAAGAGTTTAGTTAATTGTGGAAATTGGAAGTTTATGAGGGTTTAAGTGAAAGTCATAGTTAAGATTAACTCACACTCATGGTATAACCTAACCTAGGTGACACTTCATGCTTGCATGACACGATTCAAGGTTAACACCTCCTCCTTGCATGAATGTATCATACTTCCTCTAGATGACACCTCCTCTTTCCTTCATGCCACCTCCACCTCTCAACCTCCACATCATACTTTCTCTACACCAAACAATACATAGGGAATCCCTTAGTGATGTCAACTGAACACAACACATTCCTCAAGCTCCAAACTAAAATTTCCTAAGTGTTCATCACTCCAAATGGAGAAGAAATGAATCCCTTCATCAAAGTTGTGCACATCATCAAGCTAGAAGCCCTACAAGACTTAGATGCTCCCACAAACAATTCATGAGCTGGTGTTCCATTTTACACAATATTCATAGGTATAATCTCTAAACTCTATAAAATTCTAGTTTTGAAAAGTTTAAATATGGAAATCGGATATCGGAAATATCGTATTTTGGTAAATATAGGCTCTGTATAAAATCTGCTGTAGTTTAGATGTAAATTAGAAAAACCAAACAGTGCCTTAACTTTGTAAATTGGACCTAGAATAAACCATAGAAATACGAACCCTTTACCTCGGATTTTGGCCGGCGACATCCTATTGAAATCCGAGCTCGCCGGATTTGTAGGGGAGTTGGGTGACGTAAATTTTAGGGTATCTCTCTGTAGGTGTATAAGTATGTTTGGTATTATTTAATTAAGTTATTTTAGCAGTAGGTTAAATCTGTAAGCTAGTATCAGTTTTGGAGTAAAATTCTATATAGACACGTATTATGTTTAGTTGTGCAATATCATAAACTGGGATTTTGTGATATCTAGCTCATTTCAATTGAATCTGGAACCAATAGGTATAAGCACTAGAAAAACTAGCAACACCATAGGTATCATAAGACCACTATAAGAATTAACTTAAAGAACACGCCCCTAAGTCATTGGTTGACCCGGCGACACATAGTTTAAATTCCGGCGACACCGGCCCCCTTGTGGGTTTTGGTGTTGGTTTTTCCTCCTGTAGCTTTGTGTTGGTATTTTATAAGTTTCTGTATTTTTTATTTTGTCTAAATATTTACACAGTAAAATCTAGGAATGTTTAGTAATGGTTTCATCAAATTTCCGATATTACGATACGGGTTTTGCGTATTTCGTACTGCGACTGAAACATCAACGTTCATACGTAGATTTCAATGGCATATTATTGTTTTTGGGTTAAGTATACTGTAGGTTCTAACCTATGGGTGCTTAGCTCGTTGTTTTGGTTTTCAATATGATACTTACATCGATGTGATTTTAAATACGATTATAGGTGCGATCGCGAAGGATTCCGAGACGGAGTTGACGAACTTAGCAACGTGGATTTCAGCAAGCTCATCAAGTTGGTGAGTAGATTTATATCTACGGGGAAAGTCGGATGGATGGCGTATAGCACCCCCGCAACCTTATAAATAGTATTCTGATATCTAGTTAGTTTAGTGTTTATTCAAGATATTGATATAGTATCGCATCTAGTATGTCCTTCATTGCATATAGTTTCATACATAGTTTTAAATAAGATTCGTACATGATGTTATAGCCATACGATATGTATATGGTCCGATGGATTTGTACGAGGAATCATGCCATACTTGAGATGATTCAGATACAGTGATACAATGAGGTATTATACAAATGATTATGTGTAGTGGAAATGATGAGATTTATATGCCGATTAACAGCCAGGTTTTTCCTTTAGACTCGTAGAGTTAGATAATATTCCGTTTTAGGATGTAATACTTGCGTGAGCTATATTCTTTTAAAAACTACGATTCATTTCTCTTTTAAATGATAAAATACAAGGATGCGATGCCCACTTCCAAAACTAATATCTATTTTAAACTAAGGAAGCTTCCTTATTTCAAACCCAACGTATCGTTCCATTTCTAAAGATAATGGTATAACTCATAGCAAGTAATTACAATTAATAGTTACGCTTAAATTACTTTACATGTTTGCGTTATATTATCGATGTATACGTTTCCGCGATACGAACACTCTGATAGAACACTGCACAACTACCAATGAGTACTATGCTGCACAAGCACGTATACCTATATTACACTACACCTCATTGGTACCGCCATGTCACTGTAGGACCGTTATGATATATTGCATATGTAGATATCAATATGAGTAGACTATTACACCATTAGAACACTTGCACAAATACTAATGATTGCCATGTTACACAATGTCACAACCCAAAGTTCGGCCCGTGACCGGCGCTTAACCACGTAACGTCTACATGCGTAACGCGATCAAGTGAGCCGAAAACTCAGAAATCAAAACCATTGGAGAAGTGAGTGAAAGAAAACATTAGTTTAAAACATTTAGAAAATCTTGAGTGAGTAAAATTCTTTAAAGATTAAGTTGTTTTCTTAAAAATTTCGGCAGCATCTCCTTTGTAAAAACTAGCCCCGAAATCGGGTACAAGACATGATATAAGAAAAATGACACGCAATAAGAATAAAGCATCCCTAAACGGGAGCGATCACGCCCAACGGCGGAAACAACCACCACAATAATAATATACGACGTCGTAGAGAAGAATTGAGCAATATAAATGGAAAATATCATAAAAGATAAAACTGCATGAATAAAGTCGGCTCACACGAGCTCGACATCCAGAATACAAAATAATATACATCGTCCTCACAACTGGTCTCTAAGTCAATACATGAATAGTAGATGGAGAGTACTAGATACAATAGTGTGTACAACTGGAAAATAAATGGATACTGCAAAAACCCACCTATCAGTAAAAGGGCTCACACGCCAACGGCAGTGGTATCCGTAGCAAAAGATACAAGAAAGTAGCCATGCGGCAACTAATCTGAGGGGCAACCTGCAAACACTGTGGCACAACGGGGGTGAGTTGCCAACTCGTGAATAGTAGATAATATATAAAGGTAATCGCGAGTATGCACGTATTGCGATACTCTAACATGTGCCAACAGGTAACATCTATAAGATGAGCTGGATACGCAATAATCATGCATAATAAGTGCAATCTAATAACATCTATATATGATGAGCAGGGTATGCAATAATCAGGCCAAAGTACTCTATCAGGTACTACGACTATAGGATAAGATGCATAACAATGAATGCTGAGCATGGGATAAAATATCATCTACACGGAATATCAACATGGAAAAATAACTGGTGTCCATCAAATGCACCCAAATCCCAGTGAAAACTCAGGCGCCGTCATTCTAATCGGCCCTCAAATCCAGTAAATCTCATCGAATCGTTAGTGCCCAACATCGGCACTCGAAAATATCATGAAATAATCGTGTCCAGTATCGATACGCAAATCCTCATGTATCGAGCTCCGTCAGTCCGGATCGGCCCACGGGCTCCGTCTGCGAAATCGGCCCTCGGCCCCGGCAGTACGGGTCGTCCCGTATCCATCTCTCGACTCTGGTCAGTATCCTTCGGATAACCGCCAGGTCCAACCAATCACCGGTAGATAGTAGTCTCTCTTCCAGGCTTACCGTCTGTATACACAGTATCCCTTTCTTGCCCTGGGGTACCATACCGGGTCCACCATGTACCCGCAATCGGCCTCGTCCAGCTCCTCGATTCGGGTTCACATGTCACACGTCTCAGAACCGAGAAAACGCATGGTGGACGCACTGAAATATCATATCAAGAGAAACCGGGTTTTCAAAACAGTGCATATTTTCTTAAAATAATACCACGGTTCTCAAATCCAGAAATCACATGAATCAAAAACTCAATGCGTAAATTCATGCAATGTGGCATATGCCACTAAGAGTAAAAAGGGAAACCGCTCTTTAAAAATGGATCCAGTTTTGAAAATATCTCATGCGCTCCCTATTTTCTAGAAATCAAAGCCAATATCATCCATGTATGTGACATATATATGTATATAGGTATGGATGTGCATGTGGATGTATACGCAAATATGAGTGTGCCAATGTATATATGCACTAATATGGATATATAGTGTATATGTGGGCAAGTACGGTTATATCATGTATGTGTGCACCAATATGGGTATACAATGTATGTATGTGCGTAAGTATGGATATATCAATGTATGTATGCCAATATACGACAGAGTCATGTCTAATCATCAATGATATGGTAATCAAAATGATGTATGGTTCGTAGCAATCCTATAGTGTGAGTGTCATGGCAATCACTGTCACGCCCCGCTTCCCAGTGTACGGCGAAGGGGACGCGGCGAGGTCCGCTACGTATATACTCAGAAGTACATACGCTAAGCGTAGCTAAGCAATATAAAGTAAATACACAAGAGACAAGAGTATAAAAAGAACAGCAACTTTTATTTATTAACATTCTTTGTACAATACATGAAAAGGAAATACAACTGAAATAAAGATGCCTAAACAGTGGCATAACAGGAAAAGGAAAGTACTGAAAAGAAAAGTGTACAATGAAATTATACTGCAGGGTCTTCGGCAAATTGCTCCAAGTCTTCTTATATTGGCTCAACTTCTGCCGGGTCCAGGTCACCTGACAACATTCAAGAAGAGAGAAACAGAATGTCGTCAGCGAACAGATCGCTCGGTAAGTCCCAAAAGTAAGAGGGAAGTAGAGAAGGCAGAATAAGAAGATACATTTTTAAAGTGTAAGCTGTTGTTGTAATGTTATGTTAACGCTGTTGTTTGTAGCTTGATACAGAAGGATGCCAGTGTATACGAGGGGGGTCTCTATATGTTAGAGACCAGGACAAACGGAAAGTACAAGGAACCGTTAAGCCACGGTACAACAGCAATGGGATTCAGGTTAGGTGTCTTAATCTGACCACCTCGTACCACCTTTAACACCTTCCGTACCAATCTACCCCTTAAACCCCGTAGTGTTTTAACAGTATTGTTGTATTGTATTGTGTAAGTTGGATGACTGACCAAAACCATGATATCAGTAAACATGTTGTAACTGTATAATCAGGTAAATGGAATAACAGGATAATGGATGTATATCCATGGTTTGATTCAGTCAAATTGAATAGATTGTTAACTGGATTCAGGAATTCATGTATTCATATTGAGTTGGAATATAAAAGAATATAGATTGACTTAAATCATATTCAAGTCAGAATTAGTCAGACTCTAACCCGAATCCGACTAAAAGAAAGGTAATTTGAAGTTCTATAATTGTTAGGGTCCTTATTGTAAATTATAAAACTTGAGGGGGTTTTATGTAAAAAGTACTATTATATAGTTTTCAAGATACACCCCAAGTATTTATTATTCGTCTTTATGGTTATAATGAGTGTGAATTTTATTTGTGTTATTCTAGTGAATATATCCTAATAAAAGTATTAATTGTATTATTAGAAATTCATGGTATTTTAACGTAACTTTTAATCTTGTAATTTTTTTAGAAAAAGGTGGAAACTTATCTTATAATAAAATAGGTGTTTAAATGATAAATATACATATGTTTATACAAGAATAATTTTATATAAATATTTTATTTTCCAAAAATCTCATTTTTCTTAAATGTCGTATTCTAAACCTTTCGAGACCGAATGCTCCTTGCGGAGGTCTGAATCTCGCACTACTAGCCCGCGGGTGCACAATGAACCATACTATCCCTAACGGGTTCCCCAAAGATGGGTTGTAGTGGCGCTTTGCAAAGATTTAATAAATTCTATTCATTTAGAAAACGGTTTTATAAAGATAAGGTATTTATTTGTAAAAGGATGTAAATTTCCGTATTTTAGTTTCTAGGGTTTCCTAAGCCAACTAGTCTATTTCTAAGGGTCTAAACGACAAGTCATAAGAAGCCTCAAATCGCCTCTTCACCGCCAATTGTGGCCAGGTAAGTACAAGTGAGGAGGGAGGGATCCGCTCACAAATCGTGAGGCGGGCCTTTTAAAGTTACCCAAGCTCACTTGCCTAGCCTAGACACCACAAAGTCAGTTTAGATAAACGATCGATGTCCATGACATATCGTATTTTCTTTTAAAAGATTTTGTTTTAGAATTGTGTACAACTTAAAGCTTTCAGAAAAGGTTTATAAAGAAAATGGTATTTTAATGCATGTCTTGTATTTTCGTATTCTAAGTTTTGATGATATCAATTAGGGTCGTATTTGTATGTGTGTGGAGGTACATCATTACCTCGTGACTTATTTTAAGGTATTGTGAAGTTTAGGGGTTAAACATGATATATTAAACATGAGGGTATTTAAGTGAAACAATACGGTATTTGCAAAAGTTATCATTTCATGTGTGAAAACTCATTCAAATTGATTTTTACAAGTTTAGTGGTCAAGATGAACATGTTTAGGAATGAGGGAATTGATTAGAAGAAGAAAAATAAACTTTATAGTATTATTGTGAAAAGAATACGATATTACAAGAAAGCTATAATTTCATGTGAGAAACTTTGTCCAAATTGATTTTTATGTGATTAATAGTCATCATGAATATGTTTAGGTGTTATGGAATTGGTGACAAGTGAAATTTTGTAGAAAAACCGAATCGGAAATCGGTTTGTTCCGATTTCCGTCGGGTTTCATAAATTCGTATTTTAAGAAGTAGAAAAGAGAGAAGAATGGGACTTACGGGTTTCAAACTCTTCTAAAGAGTATAGAGGAATAAGAGAAATGGCCGAGGTGTTGTTTTGTCGCCGGTTGCTTCAAAGAACGTCGCCGGAATCCGTCAGCGCTTCGCCGTGAACTCAGTTTCAACACACACTTTTCTTGTGGAAATTTCAAGAGAGTAAATCTAAGGTTTTGGAATGAGAGGGTAGGGGGTAGGGGTCTATTTATAGGGTAGCTAGGATAGGGTAGGTGAAAGGTTTTGTTTATTAAAAAAAATTGTAAAAATTTAAAGAAAATCATTAAAATTTTGTAGTAATTAGGGTGTAATAAAAATTCTGGAACTGATATAATAATTTGGAGTTAACAGGGGGTTTTAGAATTCGAAAAGGCACAATTTTCGTTTTGGGACCCCGACTGTCCGACCAACTCCGGCCGGCGGCGCCGGCCGAGTTGGCTGATCCCGGCCGGGTTCAGCGACGGTTGGGTGCGGGGTTCTCTGACTAAGACTTTAGCATACTCCATTTTAGGGGTTCAGTTCAACATTTGGGAGTTATGGCCTGTGGACTGTTGGGCTTCCAAGAATTTTAAAAGAAAAATAAACTAAAAATAATGTGGGGCATGGGATTCGAACTCTGGTGGCTTGGTTCAGCAGTGCAAGGTATTACCAATGAGCTATAAGCTCGTTCTTGTAATTATTGTAGGAGAATAGATACTTAAAATGATATCAGCAACATTAAATACTCCAAGTATATTTCAAATTTAAATCAAATTTATGTATACAAAAATTAGAGTTGTTACAATCACTAACGGTATGAGTGTAACATACAAATAGTGCTCGTGCAGCTTGAACCGTTAGTGACAGTGCGGTGTTATATAACTACCATTTCTATATGCAACAAAAGATGGGTATGCTACAATAGTACATATGCACGAGCAATATACATATAAATATATATGCGACTACAATATCCTATCACGCCCTGACGCTTAACGCCATATGGGCGATTTCCCCGTAGATGTTAAATCTACTCACAAAACGTACATGTCGCGCAAGCTCAAAGTATTGAAAATACGATATTTAGCTCCGGATTTTGACTCGAATGAAAATACAAAAAGTTGCATATGCCAAAACCCTTAAATATACAACAGACTTCCCCAGAACAAACCCCAGCACCTAACTCCCCCCTATGGCCGCAATTTATGGCCAGAACGAATAAAATTGCAGCCCGGGTTGGGAATAGGGGCTCGTGCTTCGTGTGTGTGGTCTAGGTCTAGTGTGCATGCCCCAGTAATCTAAGTTTTTTCCTGAAGCAACCGGGTCAACAGCAGATTTCAAAAAGGCCTAAAATTTACATTAAAACGTTTATTTACACTAAATTGAAACCCTATGGTATTTTAGTGAAATCTGGTTTTAAATCTCAGTTTAAAGGGCCTTTTAACACTTAGTTAAGCTAAACTAACCATAAAAATCACTACTTGGCCAAATATCCACTCAAATCACCATTTCAAGCACTAAAATTCATATTAAACACTAACCGAAGCTAAATAACACACAAGTTTAGCAAGCAAAGAAGTTAGGCTAAGAATTATACCTCACTTGACCCTAGGTGCAAGGAGAAGGAGGAGAAGAAGAGGATGTGCTTGCTGTTGCTGCTGCTTGGTGCTGCTGTTGCTTGCTACTGCCTGTGCATGTTGCTGATGCTGCTGATGCTTTGTTGTTGTTGTTGTTCCTGGCTGTTGCTGTTGCTGCTGAAGATGCTGCTGCTGCTGCTGCTGTTTCAGCAGCTGCTGAAATGTGTGTGTGTGTGTGAGTGAGAGAGAAGTGAGAATGAGTGTTGCAAAAAGAAAAAGAAATGAGAGATATGAAAGAGTCAAAACCCCCTCTCTCTCACCTCATTAAATGCAAGCATAGGCAAGCCCATCATGCACTCTCTCTCTCTCTCTCCAAGTCAACCCACAAACTAAATCTTTTTTAAAAAAAATATATACTTAATTAAATTCAAATTAGCTTAATAAGAATGGGTTAGTCCACCATAGTTGCTAAACATGGTTTTAACCCTAACTTAACCCTAGTTTACATGCACATGTGTGTGCAAGCCTAAATAAATTCTAATAAAATATTCATTAATTTTGATAAAATATTTGAAAATCGTTTTGGCAAACTTTTACTAAAAACCATATATTAAAGTATAATTAGCCACTAATCACAATCTAAGGTGTTACAATCTTCCCCCTTTAAAGAAATGCGTCCCCGAATTTAAAAATATAGCTACGCGTACCTTCAAAGAGATAAGGGAATTTCTTCCGCATCTTGCCTTCGGCCTCCCAAGTGATCTCTTCACCATTTGGGCTGCGCTAAAGCACCTTCAAAGATGGCAAGACCTTCGATCGAAGTTTCTTCACCTGCCGGTCCAATATCACTACTGGCTGCTCGGTGAACGAAAGATCGCGCTCGAGCTGAACGGTCTGATGCTGATCATATGAGGAGGGTCATGCAGGTATCTGCGAAGCATCGACACGTGAAATACGGGGTGAACATCTGGGAAGTCGGGTGGAAGAGCCAAACGATATGCCACTGCGCCCACACGCTCGAGGATCTCGAAGTGACCTATGAATCTGGAGCTAAGCTTCCCCTTCCATTTAAATCTCATCACTCCCTTCATCGGAGAGACCCTCAAAAAAACGTGATCACCAACTGCGAACTCTAATCTACGACAGCGTCTGTCAGCATACGATTTCTTCCTGCTCTGAGCTGTCCTCATCCTATCTCGAATCAATTGTATCTTCTTGGTCGTCTCCTGTACGATCTGCGGCCCCAAAATACTGCTCTCACTGAGCTCTATCCAACAGACGGGCGATCTACATCTCCTCCCATACAAGGCCTCGAAAGGTGCCATATGAATAGTATCCTGGAAACTATTATTGCAGGAGACCTCCACCAAGGGTAAGTGATGATCCCAGCTACCACCAAAGTCTAAAACGCACGCTCGGAGAATTTCTTCGAGAGTCTGAATAGTCCTCTCTGACTGGCTGTCGGTCTGCGGATGAAACGCAGTGCTGAAACTCAAGCGGGTGCCCAAAGCCTCCTGAAGCCTCTGCCATAGTCGGCTGGTAAACTGGGTGCCCCGGTCGGACACGATACATGTCGGAACTCCATGCAGTCGTACGATCTCGTCGATGTATATCTGGGCATACTGAGAAAATCCGAAAGTCGTCTTCACCGGCAGGAAGTGAGCCACTTTCGCCAATCGATCCACGATCACCCAAATGGAGTCATACCCTCGACTAGTCCTGGGTAGACCCACAATGAAGTCCATAGAAATCTGCTCCCATTTCCACTCCGGAATGGGTAACGGCTGTAGCTCTCCCGCTGGCCTCTGGTGCTCGGCCTTGACTTGCTGACAAGTTAGGGATCTCGACACGAAGTCTGTAACGTCCCTCTTCATCCCGTCCCACCAGTAAACATCTCTCATATCATGGTACATCTTGGTGGAACCCAGATGAACACTGTACACCGATCGATGTGCCTCCTCAAGAATCTCACGCCGCAGTCCCTCAGCATCTGGTATGCATAATCTAGTCCCAAATCGCAGTATCCCCTGATCATCAATCACAAACTCGGAAAATCTGCCATGTCCAATCTGTGCCATGATCTCTGAACAACGGTCATCACTGTACTGTGCCTCATGTATACGGTCAAGCAACTCTGGGCGTGCACGAACATGCGCAAGCTGTCCTTCGATCGGAGTGAACTCGAACTGCACTCGGCTGTCGCATAAAATCTGCCAATCTGCCGACGACTACCTCTGCAATGCGCTCAAACAAGATAGACTACCCCCGGGCCTCTTACTCAAAGCATCCGCCACTACATTCGCCTTGCCCGGGTGATACAAGATCTCGCAATCGTAGTGCTTTATTAGTTCCATCCAACGGCGCTGTCTAAGATTCAGGTCTCGCTGCTGAAATAAATACTTTAAGCTCTTGTGGTCAGTGAATATCTGGCACGACTCGCCGTATAGGTAATGTCGCCAGATCTTGAGTGCAAAGACCACTGCAGCCATCTCTAAATCGTGAGTGTGGTAGTTCTGTTCGTGTTTTTTCAGCTGCCAAGAAGCATACGGGATCACCCTATCGTGCTGCATCAATACGCACCCTAGCTCCACTCGAGAAGCGTCACAATAGACCAAAAATCTGCCCAGTCCCGAAGGCAATGATAACACCGGTGCCGTAGTCAAACGAGTCCGCAACTGCTGAAAGCTATGCTCGCACTCCTCCGTCCAATCAAAAAGAACTCCCTTCTGGGTCAACCTGGTCAACAGTGCAACAATACGGGAGAAGTCCTGTACAAATCGTCTGTAGTAGCCGGCCAGTACTGGAAAGCTGCGGATCTCTGTAACAGATGCGGGTCTGGGCCAACACTGAACGGCCTCGATCTTCTTCGGGTCCACACATATACCACCTCGTGTAATCACGTGACCCAAGAAGTTTACGCTGTCAAACCAGAATGCACACTTGGAGAATTTTGCGAATAGCTGGTGCTCCCTCAAAGTCTGCAATGTGATCCGCAGGTGCTGCTCGTGCTCCTCTCGGCTCCGGGAATACACCAAAATATCGTCAATGAATACGATGATGAAAAAATCCAGATAGGGCCTGAAAATACGGTTCATCAAGTCCATAAATGCTGCTGGGGCATTGGTGAGTCTGAACGACATCACCAAAAACACATAATGGTCGTAACGCGTGCGGAAAGCCGTCCTCGGAATATCCTCCTATCGAACCCACAACTGATGGTAGCCTGATCGCAAGTCGATCCTCGAAAAGTATCCCGCACCCTGAAGCTGGTTGAACAAGTCGTCAATACGTGGTAAAGGATATCTGTTCCGCATCGTAACACTGTTCAGCTGGCTGTAGTCGATACACAAACGCAGACTGCTGTCCTTCTTCTTGACAAACAGGACCGGAGCACCCTACGGAGACACACTGGGTCGAATAAGCCCTTTATCCAGCAAATCTTGTTACTGATCTTTCAACTCTCTAAGCTCCGCTGGGGCCATCCGATAAGGAGGTATGGAAATAGGCCCTGTGCTAGGAATCAAGTCAATGCATAAAACAATATCGCGCTCAGGCGGTAGCCCAGGAAGCTCGTCAGGGAAAACATCAGGGAACTCACGAACAATCGGAACCTGGTCAAACGGAACCTCTGTCGCTCTAGTATCACAAACATAGGATAGAAATCCCTGACATCCCTTCCTCAAAAGTTATCCAGCGCGAAGAGAAGAAATCACACTGTGAGGGGCGGCACCATGGTCCCCCTGCACAACAAAAGCCGACTCACCGGGAAAACAAAACCTAACTGTCTTCTCGTGGCAGTCCACAGACGCATAGCACGTAGCTAACCAATCCATGCCCAGAAGAACGTCGAAGTCCAACATCTCAAGAAGGATCAAGTCGACAGGAAACTCTCTCTCGCCAATACGGACAACACATGATCAGAACACATGTCTAGCAACAAACGACTCACAACAAGCGGCTGATCAAGCAAACCAGACTCTCTACCCAAACTCGGCACGAAGTGTGTGGAAACGTATGAGTGCGTAGATCCCGGATCAAACAATACGTGTGCGTCAACAGAACATACTGAAAGGGTACCTGAGACCACTGCATTGGACGCTTGCACGTCCTGATGCATCAAAGCGAAGACTCGTGCATGTCCTCTACCTGCGACTGGCGGTCCCCTACTAGCAACTGACTGTACTCTGCCGGCAGCTGGCTGTCCTCTGCCTCGGCCACCTCGTCCTCTCTGAGCAAACCCTCCACGACCACGACCTCCCTGTGCATGGGTCTGACGCGAAGCAACAGTAGGTACAATAGGCAACGCCCTCTGTGGTGGAAAAGGTGGAAGTGTGACATATGGTACGGCTGTCTCGCCCTCACGTGGCTCCGGACAATCTCACACACGATGATAAGTACTCCCGCATCGGAAACATCTAGATGGTACCGGCTGACCCTCCTGGGGATAAGAGCTGAATAGCTGACCTCGTCCCGATCCTCCGCTACCCCACGTACCTGAACGGAACCTGTCACGGCGCCTAAACGGCTGTCTCTGTGCTGACGTATCTGTACGCACTCTTTTCGGCCCTGGAACTACCGAAGTCTCAGCAAGGCACTCTTCGACTAATAGGGTTGCGTCTACAGCTGCTGCATAAGTCTCGCAACACTGTGCGCTGATCGCAAGAAACAGTGGGGTAAGCAAGCCTCGAACAAACCTCTTGACTCGCATCTCCTCAGTAGCCACTAAATACGGGGCATAAACAGATAACTCGGTGAACAGTACGTCGTACTCTGACACTGTTATCTCCGGAGTCTGACGTAAAGACTCGAACCTGCGTGCTCTAGAATCTCTGACACTCTGTGGAAGGAAACGGGCAAGGAACACCGTCACGAACTCAGTCCAGGTCATAGGAGGAAAACCTGCTGCTCTGCCCTTCTTGACTGACTCACACCATTTCTGCATAAGACCTTCCAGGCGAAAGCTCGCGAACTCTACCCATCTCACATCTGAACATCTGAGTGAACGACATATCCGGGCCATCCTATCGATAAATGACTGTGGTTCCTCGGCTGCATCGGTGCCTGTGAAGACCGGAGGCTTCAGCCTCATAAACTCTGATAGCGATACTTTAATAACCTCTGTAGCTGCAGGGGCAACTTCCTGTACTGTAGGTACCATCACGGTCCCCGCAATGGGTGGAACTACCTCTGGTCGCTACGCTCGAAGTGTCTCAACTAATGACCCTATCATCTGGCGCATCTCCTGCATACCGGCCCATAGCATGACGATCTGATCTGTCGAAGGAGGAACAGTCTGCTCTGGTACAACGGGTGTACTGCCCGAGTCAGTCCTCGTCTCAGACGAGTCAACTCTAATCTCGGCTCTCGCGGCCGTTCTCTGCACCCTCGTAGTCTTCGGCGGTATAATGGCTGAAAATAAAGTAGGATTCGATAAGGATACAGAAATCGAATCACAAGAATGTATATAACCATGAAGGAATTCAATCAATAAGTCATAAGGTCGCTTAGGCGGTGTACCGTGTCTGTTGGGGTAAAAATTTACACCCCGGTTGACCAAGTCAAAATCAAAGTCAACCCCAAGCCAAGTGGGCCCGAGCCCAGATCCAGTGGGCTCATGCCCGGGTCGAGCCCGAACATGAAGCGGCCCGCCTTCCCCCATGCCAAGATAAAAATTTTGTAATAAATAATTTTGTTGTATTTCTTTTATTTTATTTTATGGATAAATGTAAGAAAAATAGGCATAAAGCCAAATTTTTGTAAAGCCCATGGCTTATGTGCAAAAAGAAATGGCACATGAGCCATGGGATAGGCAAAATGCTATTTTGTGAAGCCCAAGAGGCTATGTGTAAAGTGTGTAGCCTATAAAGGCAAGGATAATGAAATATCCCAAGAACTTTTTTTCTCTCTCTAAAAATTTTCCAGATCTGAGATCTTTTTCTTCTTCTTCAAGGTTCCAAAACCCTCTTCTTTCTCTTGAATTAAATCAAGATTTTTACTCTTCTTTTTATAAAACAAATTAGTTTTTCACCACAAAACCCACAAAGGGGAACTTGGATCTATCATTAAATCTCAAAAAGAAGAGATTTTTAGATCTCACATCTTTTGAGCCAGCCAACAGAGGAGGAAGAAGAAGAACCCATTTCCCCAACCAAGACATTTTCCTTTTTTCAGGAGTTTAACTCCACGGTTTCTGAGGCTAAAAGCCATCTTTTCCTCGCCGGCGCGCTAGCGCTCGAGCGCAAAGCACCTACGTACCGACACGTGGTGCATTTGCGCTCCAGCGCACTGCGCGCGAGCGCAAAGCGCCCACGTGCCGACACGTGGCGCGCGCGCTTGCGCTCCAGCGCGCATCGCTCATGCGCAAAGCGCCCACGTGCCGACACATGGCGCGCGCGCTTGCGCTCCAGCACGTTTGCGCTCCAGCGCACAGCGCTCATGCGCAAAGCGCCCACGTGCCGACACGTGGCGCGCGCGCTTGCGCTCCAGCGCGCAGCACTCTTGCGCAAAGCGCCCACGTGCCGACACGTGGCGCGCGCGCTTGCGCTCCTGCACGCAGTGCTCATGCGCAAAGCGCCCACGTGCCGACACGTGGCACGCTTGCGCCTGAGCGCACAGCACCTAAGCGCACAGCGCTCAAGGCGCTGGCCCCACGCATCCCTTGGATGCCTTTTCCCTCTCTTTTTTTGTGTACATACATACATATATACATATGTATACAAATTTATACACACACGTACTCCACGACACTGTCTCTGTTAGAAAAAAATTTCTAACGGGGCGCTGCCCCGCACCCCGCAAGGGGGCTGCTAGCCCCCTTGACCCCCAGCCCGCTATCCGAGTAGCGGGACCCCCGTAAAAACTCTGCGTGGCTCCCGATATATCCAAAACCCTCCTTTCAGAACATAACACACGTACACTGCACATTGAGTTCGCATGACCAGCTTAACCCGTTAATTGGAGGTTCCCTCGCCCCAAAGGCGAGGGGTAATTAACGGTAGTTTAGTCCGCGGCTGCCGGAGATTCGGATCCCCACAATCAATAAACCCCGGCCTACCCTAGGCAGGAGGAATCTGTAGTACGCCTGATAAGCGCGCGCGTATTCCCATCTCAATGGAGCGACGAAAAACACCCTACAGATTCTGGCACACCCGGTGGGACCAATCTCTCCTCCCATATTTCGGGTTAAAACGTTCATGCGAACTCAATCAATATACATATCGATTGCCTATACTGAAATGATGTTTTCTTTTCGTGCATCAATCAACTTTCAACGACAATGTCTCCCAAGACGAATTCAACTTCCAAAGCGACCCCGATTCCGTACGTGGTCAAGATCAACGCTCGTGTGGTTCTCCCCGCAAGCCTCGGTCGACAGTGGGAGGAACCGCCCCGCCAGTTTGGCTCCGTCATCATCTACCCTGCCGGAAGCGCTCACCTGGCGGAGATCCCGGCGGAACAGGTGGCCAAGCCGGTCTCAAGGGGCAAGAGGCCGAATGTCGTGATCGCCAAGGCACCACAACCGAAACTTAAGACGGTGTCTAAACTATTCTCTGGTGCTCTAGCAGGGGGCAAGAACTTCGGTACAAAGGGCAAAATCAAATGTTGCGGACGAGCTCAGGCGATGACTCCAACAAATGCACAATCGAGCGTATCTCCAAGGCCCTCCATCGCCCGGTCTGCGGCATCTTCCCAAAGAGCCGAAGTCTGGCAGGTGCTTAGAACAGAAAAGTTAAGGCAGAAGCGGCTCAGGTATCGAGCCAACAAGAGGGCCAAGGCTTCGGCCAAATGGAATCATGTGAAGTTCCAAGTGCAGGGTTGCCCCATGACGACAGCTGAGTCGGACGTAAGAATCAGCAATTCCTTCGAGCCTCTGAAGTGGGATCAGAAAAATGCCATAACCTCCAGAATCAAGAAGACGGCGGTCCGAACAGTGCCACAAAGAGACATGTCCCGGCCCCAACAGAAAACGTATGACACTGTCTCTTCAAGAGTCTATCAAGCACTCTGTGCCGCACGAAAGCAGTGGGGCAAACCCAGAAAAGAAGCGCCATCACCATTCAAGAAACTGGTTAGGCCAGCCGCCTTCAATCGACTACCAGCTACCGAAACAAGGGGTGCAAGACAGCAATCCGTGAAATCATCTGCCAATGATAGAAAGACGGCCAGATATATCATCCATACGGTCTATATGGCGGGCGGGCGCCCCAGCGACAACCTTCGCAGCAAAAGCAAGGATGGGGCCACCACATACCAAGCTCAATCTAGCCTGAATGTGGTTGCCGCTGCCCAAGAACAGCCGCCCCCGCTGGATGAAGAAAACCCTCTCGATGAGGATGATAGGCAGAAAGACCCCTCGGTCCATGCAGAGTCAAGCTCAGACAGCGAGGAAGAGCCGACTTTCCGCCCCCGGACCGCAGAGCAAGAGCTGCTTCAAGAGCTTCGAAAACAGCTCAGGAGCAAGGATAAAGAGATGGCCAAGCTCTATTCGAAAATTGACGACCTAACAAATGTTGTGATGCAGCTTACGGCTCAAATTTCTCGAGTGCCTCCCAATCAAGCATAAGCCGCTACTAATCAGCCGGGTGATGACAATCCGAGGCAGCCAATGCCTGTTCCTTTGGGTCCAAGACTGGTCGAGCCACATGAAAGCCGGCCACACTCCGCTTCTGGGAACGCCTTGGCCCCCGATAACACTATCCCGCTAACACAGGATCGGATAATGGATTTGGTCACCAGCAAGGTTAAAACATTGGTGGCTGAAGCTGAAGCTCAGAAAGAAATCGGCAGTAGCAGGCGGCCATATCCCGCGCAGTACGATCTGATTGAGTTCCCAAGCGGCTACGTTATTCCTAAGTTCGGAAGATTTGATGGAACGGGGAATGCAAATCAGTACGTCGCCCACTTCAAAGCATCGTGCGGAAATACAGGGGGCAATGACGCGCTCCTTCTTCGTCAGTTTGTCAATAGCCTGACCGGCGTCGCCTTCGACTGGTATGCGAGTATACCGGACGGGTCCGTCATTACCTTTGCCCAAATGGAGTCCCTGTTTCGGCAAAGGTTCATGAGTGTCAGTGATAAAATCTCCATTGCCGATCTTGTGAGGACCAAGCCGGGGAAGAATGAAAGCAACACCGACTTTATTGCCCGATGGCGTAATCTCACGGTCAAGTGCGAACCGCCGCTGGAGCAGGACCAGTCCGTTAGCCTTCTCATTGGGAACCTCAGCAATTGGATGGTCCCATTCTTGTGTACAGCAGGCCTCAAGACATTTCAAGAGCTAACCAAGAAAGTCCAAATGCTGGAATGCTCGAAGCAAGAGTCCCCGCCGGACTCTCAGAGAGACAAAACTTGGAAAAGCAAGCGGGACGACAGCCGTAGAAGCGGGAGTTCCAGCAGTACCAATGTCTTCAATGCGTTCGACAATGAAGAAAAGCGAAGGGCGGCCGAATCCAAAACTAACCGGTCTCGAAAGCCATTGTTGGGAGGAGATGGGCCTTCCCTAGAGGAGAAAAAGAACAAGGTTTACTCTTTCAAGAGGGACAAAGTCCGCAAGATATTTAAAGATGCCTTGAACAACGGCCTCCAGTTGCCGGAGTCGAAAAGACCCCAAGAAGCAAAAATGACCGACAATCCTCTGTATTGCCCGTACCACCGAGTAGTGAGCCATGCGATCGAGGATTACTATATCTTCAAAGATTGGGTCGAGAAGCAGTACAAGGCTGGAGAGATCGAATTGTCCAAAAGTGTGTTGGTGAACAATCAAGTTGCAACCACCAACTTTATACAGACAGAAACTGAAGCCTTCTGGGAGCAGACAGCCGAACCCGCTGCCTTGAGAAATGAAACGGACTCATCACGGCCTCCGTGGAGTACGCACATATCTAATAAGACGAAGAAGATGCTAAAGCTACTTCAGAAAGAGTCCAGGATGGAATGGGAAGGACAGAAGAAGCCTACCAGTCCAGCTGCTAATGCGGCTCCATCAGGCTCAAAATCCAAGAAGCTCAAGAAGAAGAAAAGTGCAGCTCGGCGCGAAAAAGAGTCTGCAGGGAGATCGACCATTCAAAAATATATCGATTCCCTCAAAGAATATGAACAAAGGGAAAGAACATTGATTCAATTGAAGGAGTTCTTCCCTGTACAAGCGGCTGAAATTTTGGAGGAGTTAGAAGAAGACTCCAATGAAGAGATCCCAGTAGTGACCTGCTACGCCATCCATCTTGGCAGCGACTCGGAAGAGGAGCTCTGTTTTCTCGAAGAGGACGAAGAGCTCGCCACAACGGCCAATCAAATCCAGCTCAGAAGCGGCAGGGCTCTACCGCCAAATAAGGGCAACGCCCCAAAAGGGAAGGAAAAACAAGTCGCTAATGAAGAAGATGGCAGAGAACCGGCTGATGAAAACATAAGTCCTTCCTCGGTGGACTATAATGTCTTGGCACATCTCCGGAAGCTTCCGTCTCTCCTGAGCATCTACGACGCCTTGGTCCTATATAAGGAGCTTAGAGATGTTCTCATTCATGCTCTACAAAACCCCGATCGGTATCAGGCTCACTTTGCGGAAATTAATATGAAAGAAGCCCAGCACGCTTTGCATACCGCCGCAGTCACATTTAAGGATGAAGACTTGCTACTGGGAACGGCTGAGCATAATCGGCCGCTTTACGTGACCGGGTACAGCGACGGAGATCGAATTAATCGCATATTGATTGATCCGGGGTCCTCAGTGAACATCATGAACTTGTGAACTCTGAAGAGTTTGTCAATGGACGTCCGACACCTGTCAAGGGAAAGGATTGTCATTCAAGGCTTCAACCAAAATTGCCAGCAAGTTCTGGGGTCTATAGCTTTGCCAATCAAATTTGGGGATTTGCAAACTGAAGCTAAGATATATGTGATCGACGCCGACACATCTTATAAGATTCTCTTGGGGCGGCCGTGGCTCCACGATTATGGCATCATTCCGTCAACTCTCCATCAATGCATGAAGTATACTAAAAATGGCGAAGAAAGACGCATTGATGGAGACATCCAGCCGTTCGGTGTGCATGAAGTCCGATATGAAGATTCTCGGTACTTTATGAACTAAAATGCTAAGCCACGACTGACTGAGGATAGACCGGCCCCAAGACTCAAAAGCAAATCTGAGCCGGCTGTCACTTTCAAAAGCAAAAACGTCAAAGTTCGCCCCCGTTTTGGTAGCGACACTGATGAGTCCGATGCTGGAAGCCCGTCCTTCCGTAAAACTCGCCCTCATTTCGGCAGCGATACGGACGAATCTGTTACTGAAGGCCCATCTAGCAGCAAAGTCCGCCCTCATCTTGGCAGTGACACTGAAGAGTCAGAGGAGGAGGACCTGTCGTGCAACAGCGGTGCAGATTGGACCCCCACGCAACAAGCGAAACTACGAGAGACCTTCGAAGTTTCAGAAGGGTCCCTAGCCGTTACAAGGGTACCAGAGCAAATGTGCAAAGAGCTCGATGCATTATCAATCTCCACCGTGGACCAGCTGAAAACTTTCTACGTTCCCGGGAGGAAAAGTGGACAGAAGGGCATCTTGTTTTATGGGTCAAACCCTGTTGCCCACCCGGACGATTTGTCTGTCGCGTGCCTTCCATATGAGAGAGGCATAAGAGCCGTCCTCAATCCCAGATACTATGCGCCCAAGATGCGGGAATACTTTAAGAAGTGCGGATGCCGGTTATATCAAACGGAGTCCGAAGCAAAGTTTTACGAAGGGCTATGGCATCCGCCCTAGGTCCGAGCACTCATCGATGGACGAATTCCAGATAGACGGGGCATAGGCTACATTCAACCTGATTCCAAAGCGTGCTACATGATCCATGTTGGTGAGGCCAGCGAAAGATCAAATGATGACGACGAGATAGCCGAGCCAGAAGAAGCTCCTCAAGAGCTCGAAGATGGCGGACAAGCAACCTTTGACGAGCTAACCGAGATTGACTTAGGAACGCCCGATAATCCAAGGCCGACCTACATCAGCTCGCTCTTGTCAGAGGAAATGAAAGTGCAGATAATTGCCCTACTGCATGAGTTCGTCGACTGCTTCGCGTGGACATACAAAGAAATGCCTGGCCTTTCTCCTGAAGTGGCCGTACATAAGTTGGCTATATCTCCTAATGCTAAGCCAGTCAAACAAGCTCCTCGAAGAATGAGAAGGGAACTAGAAGAAAAGGTCATCGAGGAAACTAAGAAGCTCATCGATGCCGGCTTCATCAGGGAAGAGAAATACGCGGACTGGATCGCATGCATAGTCCCAGTGAAGAAGAAAAATGGGCAGATCCGAGTTTGTGTCGATTTCAGGGATCTCAACAAGGCATGTCCTAAAGACGACTTTCCGCTACCGGTCATGGAAATGATGGTCGATGACACCTCAAATTACGAGTTGTTCACCTTTATGGATGGCTCGTCTGGATATAATCAGATCAAGATGTCGCCTGAGGATGAGAAACACGCAGCATTTCGAACCCCGATCGGAATATATTGCTACAAGGTAATGCCGTTCGGACTGAAGAACGCAGGTGCTACATATCAAAGGGCAATGACTAATATCTTTGATGACCTAATCCATAAAGTCGTCGAATCCTATGTTGATGATCTGGTCGTCAAAACTAAAGCCAAGGCTGACCACATCCAAGATCTTAGGACCGTTCTCACCAGACTGAGGGAATACGATCTGAAAATGAATCCTCTGAAATGTGCTTTTGGAGTGTCATCGGGAAAATTCCTGGGTTTTATAGTCCGGCATCGAGGGATCGAAGTTGACCCATCAAAGATAAAAGCCATCATGGAGATGCCCCCTCCGAAGAGTCTGACGCAGCTAAGATCTTTTCAAGGCAAGCTCGCGTATATACGGAGGTTTATCTCAAATTTATCGGGAAGATGTAGGCCCTTCTCAAAGCTCATGAAGAAAGGAGCTCCTTTTATCTGGGATGCCGAATGTCAAGCAGCGTTCGAAAGCATCAAACAATACTTGTTGCACCCTCCAGTGCTGGCCGCTCCCATTCCAAATAAACCGTTGATTCTCTACACTGCCGCGCTAGATGAATCACTTGGTGCGCTCCTTGCTCAGAACAATGAGGAGGGAAAAGAGAATGCCCTCTACTACCTCAGTCGAACTCTAGTCGGGGCGGAACACAACTATTCCTCAATCGAAAAGCAATGCCTGGCTCTGATATTTGCTGTGAAGAAGCTGAGGCACTATCTGCTTGCTCATCGGGTTATGCTGATCTCCAAGGTCGACCCGCTCAAACACTTGATGACCAGAGCAAGCCTAGCCGGCAGAATGGCAAGATGGGCTGTCATGCTACTTGAGTTTGACATAGTTTATACTCCTCAGAAAGCAGTAAAAGGGCAAGCTCTTGCAGACTTTCTCGCTGCTCATCCCATACCAGAAGGGTCACCACTCAATTGCGAGTTACCCGACGAACAAGTGCTACACCTAGAGAATGACGAGCCATGTTGGGAGCTCTACTTCGATGGGGCCTCATCGATAAGGACCTCCAGTAAATCAAGTGTCCCGGAGATAAAAGCAGGGATAGGATTGGTATTCATCACACCATCAATGGGAACCTTACGGCGTTCTTTCGCTCTCACCGAGCCTCGGACAAACAATGAAGCTGAGTATGAAGCTCTGATAGCTGGTTTGGAGGTCGCCATAGAAATGGAAATCCTTCGGCTACAGGTTTACGGTGACTCCCAGCTTGTCGTCAACCAAGTAAGCGGCACCTATAAGATATACAAACCCGAGTTAGCTCGGTACAGAGGCCGGGTGGTGGAACTCATGAAACGGTTCACTCACATTGAACTAATGAGAGTCCCTAGAGCGTTGAATGGAAAGGCTGACGTACTCGCTCGCTTAGCCAAGGAGCTGGCTGATCCTGACATGGACGAAATTCTGATCACAGTCAGGAGCCGACAAATTCTGCCCCCAGTCTCTCTACGAGAAGAGGAAAGCGCGGAACAGAAGAGCAGTCCTGCCGAAGAAGCTTCGATCATCCAAGACGAGCCCGATTGGAGAGAACCCTTCATAGAGTACCTCCGATACGACAGGCTGCCCGAAGAAAAATCTGCGAGGATTCAGCTGAAGAAGAGAGCTCTCCGATACGTGTTTGTAAATGACACGCTATACCGCAGGTCATATGACCAACTCTGGCTCAGGTGCCTGTCATCGGCCGAAGCCCAAAAAGTCATGAAAGAAGTTCACTCAGGCGTTTGCGGTGCTCACCAATCTGGCCCCAAGATGCGACTGCAGATTAAACGGCTTGGGTATTACTGGCCCACCATGATACGGGATTGCGGAGAGCATGCAAAGAAATGTTATATCTGCCAAATTAACGGTGATTTTATTCACAAGCATCCCAATCCATTGCATCCTACGGTGGCGTCGTGGCCCTTCGAAGTCTGGGGCACCGACATTGTTGGCCCAATTGATCTTCCGTCATCCAAAGGCCATCGGTTCATACTGGCCGCGACAGACTACTTCTCCAGATGGGCCGAAGCTGTCCCGCTAAAAGAAGTCAAGACAAAAGATATTTTGACATTCTTCCAGCATAATATTCTATACCGCTTCGGTACACCAAGAAGAATCATTTCTGACAACGGGCCTTCTTTCAAGAGCTTCAATGTCTCAAGGTTCGCTACTCAGCACAAGATAGACTGGAGATATTCCTCCATCTATAATCCAAGAGTCAACGGGCTAGCCGAAGCCTTCAATAAGACTCTATGCAAGCTCCTGAGGAAAAATGCTTCAGCCAACAAGAGAGACTGGAATCTCAAACTTCACGAGGCGTTGTGGGCATATCGTACCACGCACCGTACTCCAACACAGTCCACTCCATACTCAGTTCTCTTCGGAGTGGAGGCGGTCCTCCCCCTCGAAGTCGAAGTCCCAAGCTTAAGAATGGCCGTTCAGCACGAGTTGACGGAGGAGGAAAACGTGCTCCTTCGACTTGAAGAGCTCGATGCCCTCGAAGAAAAGAGGCTCGCGGTACAACAAAATCTGGAGCTATACCGAGCCCAAATGTCACGGGCCTATGACAAGATAACTCGTCTCCGCGCTTTCAAGAAAGGTGAATTGGTGTTGGTCCTCAAAAGACCGATTATCCCCAATCGACATGCCAAGGGAAAATTCGAGCCAAACTGGGAAGGACCATATGTCATCGAGAAAGTGTTCGACGGAGGATCCTACCAGCTAATAAGTGCCGATGGAGAAAGGCCCATGCCACCCATCAATGGCCGATATCTCAAGAAATACTACACGTAAATGACCCCTATTTCTCCCAAATCCTACCGGTGAGACTACTTTTAAAGTCCCACCAGCGGCAAAAAAAAAAAAAAAAAAAAGAACGGTATGTCCACAAGCAAAACGGGTACGGATGGAAACCCGAAAGGGCTCCGTGAGTAAAAACAGCAGGACTACCGGCGAGTCTGTGAAAACCCGAAAGGGCGCAAACTCGTGAAAAGAGATGAAATACACTCGCAAAGTCCTCTCGACCTTGTGAGGAGAAAACCCCTGCGTGAGATCCTTACGACTCACAATGGAGCAACACACTTAGGAATCCTCACGATTCCTAAGGAGAAAATACACCTGCAGGATCCTTATGACTCGTAGGGAGAAAATGCTTTATGGGACCCTCACGGCCCATAAAATTGAAAAGCCTTAGGTGATAGGGACCCAAACCTGTCTCCTAAGCCATCGTTCCCCAACGGGCAACGGCAAATGATGAGTCGCTCCTGGCATTTCGCTTCAGTGTTAGCGGTGCTGATGCCGACCAACAACCAAATTCCAAGTCCTCCCAAGGCAAATGATGAGTTGCTCCTGGCATTATACCAGTGCAGCAATGCAGATGCCAAACAAAAACCAAAATCCCAAATCCTCTAAATGACAGATGATGATTCACTCCTGGTACTATATTCCAGTATAGCGATGCTGATGTCAACCTAAATCAAAATCAACAAGTCAACTTTCACTCCGACACCGCAAAAAGCGGAGCAAGTCAGAATCCAATCTCGACGCCGCAAGAAGCGAAGCAAGTCAAGTCTACCCCTGACACTGCAAGAAGCAGAGCAAGTCAAATCAAGCACCGACCGTCCAAGTCGCTAAAAGGGCAGCATCGACCGTCCAAGTCGCAAAAAGGGCAGAACCGACCGTCCAAGTCGCTAAAAGGGCAGTATCGACCGTCCAAGTCGCAAAAAGGGCAGCATCGACCGTCCACGTCGCAAAAAGGGCAGAACCGACCGTCCAAGTCGCTAAAAGGGCAGCACCGACCGTCCAAGTCGCTAAAAGGGCAGCATCGACCGTCCAAGTCGCAAAAAGGGCAGAACCGACCGTCCAAGTCGCTAAAAGGGCAGTATCGACCGTCCAAGTCGCAAAAAGGGCAGCATCGACCGTCCACGTCGCAAAAAGGGCAGAACCGACCGTCCAAGTCGCTAAAAAGGCAGCATCGACCGTCCAAGTCGCAAAAAGGGCACATCGACCGTCCACGTCGCAAAAAGGGCAGAACCAACCGTCCAAGTCGCTAAAAGGGCAGTACCGACCGTCCAAGTCGCTAAAAGGGCAGCATCGACCGTCCAAGTCGCAAAAAGGGCAGAACCGACCGTCCAAGTCGCTAAAAGGGCAGTATCGACCGTCCAAGTCGCAAAAAGGGCAGCATCGACCGTCCACGTCGCAAAAAGGGCAGAACCGACCGTCCAAGTCGCTAAAAGGGCAGCATCGACCGTCCAAGTCGCAAAAAGGGCACATCGACCGTCCACGTCGCAAAAAGGGCAGAACCGACCGTCCAAGTCGCTAAAAGGGCAGTATCGACCGTCCAAGTCGCAAAAAGGGCAGCATCGACCGTCCACGTCGCAAAAAGGGCAGAACCGACCGTCCAAGTCGCTAAAAGGGCAGCATCGACCGTCCAAGTCGCAAAAAGGGCAGCATCGACCATCCACATCGCAAAAAGGGCAGAACCGACCGTCCACGTCGCTAAAAGGGAAGCACCGACCGTCCAAGTCGCTAAAAGGGCAGTATCGACCGTCCACGTCGTAAAAAGGGCAGAACCGACCGTCCAAGTCGCAAAAAGGGCAGAACCGACCGTCCACGTCGCTAAAAGGGCAGCATCGACCGTCCAAGTCGCAAAAAGGGCCGAATCGACCGTCCATGTCGTAAAAAGGGCAGTGCCAGTTTCCCGAAAGGTGGGAACCGAATCAAGTCGCCTCCACGTGAAAGAAGATCCATCAATTTCATGCACACGACCCACATATGTGGTGTGCATTTATTGATGGGGGGCAATTTGTTGGGGTAAAAATTTACACCCCGGTTGACCAAGTCAAAATCAAAGTCAACCCCAAGCCAAGTGGGCCCGAGCCCAGATCCAGTGGGCCCATGCCCGGGTCGAGCCCGAACATGAAGCGGCCGGCCTTCCCCCATGCCAAAATAAAAATTTTGTAATAAATAATTTTGTTGTATTTCTTTTATTTTATTTTATGGATAAATGTAAGAAAAATAGGCATAAAGCCAAATTTTTGTAAAGCCCATGGCTTATGTGCAAAAAGAAATGGCACATGAGCCATGTGATAGGCAAAATGCTATTTTGTGAAGCCCAAGGGGCTATGTGTAAAGTGTGTAGCCTATAAAGGCAAGGATAATGAAATATCCCAAGAACTTTTTTTCTCTCTCTAAAAATTTTCCAGATCTGAGATCTTTTTCTTCTTCTTCAAGGTTCCAAAACCCTCTTCTTTCTCTTGAATTAAATCAAGAGTTTTACTCTTCTTTTTATAAAACAAATTAGTTTTTCACCACAAAACCCACAAAGGGGAACTTGGATCTATCATTAAATCTCAAAAAGAAGAGA
This sequence comes from Agapanthus africanus, assembly GCA_030015575.1. NCBI lineage: Eukaryota > Viridiplantae > Streptophyta > Magnoliopsida > Asparagales > Amaryllidaceae > Agapanthus > Agapanthus africanus. The sequence continues at coordinate 352,082,646 of CM057347.1, read as the reverse complement.
TTTTTAGATCTCACATCTTTTGAGCCAGCCAACAGAGGAGGAAGAAGAAGAACCCATTTCCCCAACCAAGACATTTTTCTTTTTTCAGGAGTTTAACTCCACGGTTTCTGAGGCTAAAAGCCATCTTTTCCTCGCCGGCACGCTAGCGCTCGAGCGCAAAGCACCTACGTGCCGATACGTGGCGCATTTGCGCTCCAGCGCACTGCGCGCGAGCGCAAAGCGCCCACATACCGACACGTGGCGCGCGCGCTTGCGCTCCAGCGCGCAGCACTCATGCGCAAAGCGCCCACGTGCCGACACGTAGCGCACGCGCTTGCGCTCCAGCACGTTTGCGCTCCAGCGCGCAGCGCTCATGCGCAAAGCGCCCACGTGCCGACACGTGGCGCGCGCGCTTGCGCTCCAGCACGTTTGCGCTCCAGCGCGCAGCGCTCATGCGCAAAGCGCCCACGTGCCGACACGTGGCGCGCGCGCGCTTGCGCTCCAGCGCGCAGCGCTCATGCGCAAAGCGCCCACGTGCCGACACGTGGCGCGCGCGCTTGCGCTCCTGCGCGCAGCGCTCATGCGCAAAGCGCCCACGTGCCGACACGTGGCACGCTTGCGCCTGAGCGCACAGCACCTAAGCGCACAGCGCTCAAGGCGCTGGCCCCACGCATCCCTTGGATGCTTTTTCCCCCTCTTTTTGTGTACATACATACATATATACATATGTATACAAATTTATACACACACGTACTCCACGACACTGTCTCTGTTAGAAAAAAATTTCTAACGGGGCGCTGCCCCGTACCCCGCAAGGGGGCTGCTAGCCCCCTTGACCCCCAGCCCGCTATCCGGGTAGCGGGACCCCCGTAAAAACTCTGCGTGGCTCCCGATATATCCAAAACCCCCCTTTCAGAACAGAACACACGTACACTGCACATTGAGTTCGCATGACCAGCTTAACCCGTTAATCGGAGGTTCCCTCGCCCCAAAGGCGAGGGGTAATTAACGGCAGCTTAGTCCGCGGCTGCCGGAGATTCGGATCCCCACAATCAATAAACCCCGTCCTACCCTAGGCAGGAGGAATCTGTAGTACGCCTGACAAGCGCGCGCGTATTCCCATCTCAATAGGGTGACGAAAAACACCCTACAGTGTCGTGAGTATGCCGTAGAACATACACACGCTACGCCACTCTGCTTCAGCTACCTACTCTATCATACCAGGGTCATCCTACACTCCGAAAGGTAAAACCTACGCTCTGATACCAACTTTGTCACGACCTAAAGTTCGGCCCGTGACCGGCGCTTAACCACGTAACGTCTACAAGCGTAACGCGATCAAGTAAGCCGAAAACCCAGAAATCAAAACCATTGAAAAGGTGAGTGAAAGAAAACATTAGTTTAAAATATTTAGAAAACCTTGAGTAAATGAGTAAAATTCTTTAAAGTTTAAGTTGTTTTCTTAAAAATTTCGACAGCATCTCCTTTGTAAAAACTAGCCCCGAAATCGGGTACAAGACATGATATAAGAAAAATGACACGCAATAAGAATAAAGAATCGCCAAACGGGAGCGATCATGCCCAACGGCGGAAACAACCACCACAATAATAATATACGACGCCGTAGCGAAGAATTGAGCAATATAAATGGAAAACATCATAAAAGATAAAACTACATGAATAAAGTCGGCTCACACGAGCTCGACATCCAGAATACAAAATAATATACATCGTCCTCACAACTGGTCTCTAAGTCAATAAATGAATAGTAGATGGAGAGTACTAGATACAATGGTGTGTACAACTGGAAAATAAACGGATACCGCAAAAACCCACCTATCAGCAAAAGGGCTCACACGCCAACCGCAGTGGTATCCGTAGTAAAAGATACAAGAAAGTAACCCTGCCGCAACTACTCTGAGGGGCAACCTGCAAGCATTGTGGCACAACGGGGGTGAGTTGCCAACTCGTGAATAGTAGATAACATATAAAGATAATCCCGGGTATGCACGTACTGCGATACTCTAACATGTGCCAACAGGTAACATCTATATAATGAGCTGGATACGCAATAATCATACATAACAAATGCAATCAAATAACATCTATATACGATGAGCAAGGTATGCAATAATCAGGCTAAAGTACTCTATCAGGTACTACGACAACAGGATGAGATGCATAACAATGAATGCTGAGCATGGGATAAAATATCATCTACACGGAATATCAACGAGGAAAAATAACCGGTGTCCATCAAATGCACCCAAATCCCAGTAAAAACTCAGGCGCCGTCACTCTAATCGGCCCTCAAATCCTGTAAATCTCATAGAATCGTGAGTGCCCAATATCGGCACTCAAAAATATCATGAAATAATCATGTCCAGCATCGACACGCAAATCCTCATGTATCGGGCTCTGTCAGTCTGGATCGGCCCACGGGCTCCGTCTGCGGAATCGGCCTTCTGCCCCGGCAGTACGGGTCGTCCCGTATCCATCTCTCAACTCTGGTCAGTATACTCCGGATAACCGCCAGGTCCAACCAATCACTGGTAGGTAGCAGTCCCTCTGCCAGGCTCACCATCTGTATACACAGCATCACTTTCTTGCCCCGGGATACCATACCGGGTCCACCATGTACCCGCAATCGGCCTCGTCCAGCTCCTCGATTCGGGTTCACATGTCACACGTCTCAGAACCGAGAAAACGCTTGGTGGACGCACTGAAATATCATATCAAGAGAAACCGGATTTTCAAAACAGTGCATATTTTCTTAAAATAATACCACGATTCTCAAATCCAGAAATCACACGAATCCAAAACTCAATGCGTAAATCCATGCAATGTGGCATATGCCACTAAGAGTAAAAAGAGAAACCGCTCTTTTAAAATGGATCAAGTTTTGAAAATATCTCATACGGTCCCTATTTTCTAGAAATCAAAGCCAATATCATCCATGTATATGACATATGTATATATATAGGTACGGATGTGCATGTGGATGTATACGCAAATATGAGTGTGCCAATGTATATATGCACTAATATGGATATATAGTGTGTATGTGCGCAAGTACGGATATATCATGTATGTGTGCACCAATATGGGTATACAATATATGTATATGCGCAAGTATGGATATATCAATGTATGTATGCCAATATGCGACAGAGTCATGTCTAATCATCAATGATGCGGTAATCAAAATGATGTATGGTTCGTAGCAATCCTATAGTGTGAGTGTCATGGCAATCACTAACGGTGTGAGTGTGACATATAAATAGTGCTCGTGCAGCTTGAACCGTTAGTGACAGTGCGGTGTTATATAACTACCATTTTTATATGCAACAAAAGATAGGTATGCTACAATAGTACATATGCACGAGCAATATACATATAAATATATATGCGACTACAATATCCTATCACGCCCTGATGCTTAACGCCATACGGGCGATTTCCCCTTAGATGTTAAATCTACTCACAAAACGTACGTATCGCGCAAGCTCAAAATATTGAAAATACGATATTTAGCTCCAGATTTTGACTCGAATGAAAATACAAAAAGTTGCATATGCCAAAACCCTTAAATATACAGCAGACTTCCCCAGAAGAAACCCCAGTACCTAACTCCCCCCTCTAGCCGCAATTTGCGGCCAGAACGAATAAAATTGCGGCCCAGGTTAGGAAATAAGGGCTCGTGCTTCGTGTGTGTGGTCTAGGTCTAGTGTGCATGCCCCAATAATCTCAGTTTTTGCCTGAAGCAACCGGGTCAACAGCAGATTTCAAAAAGGCCTAAAATTTACATTAAAACATTTATTTAACTAAATTGAAACCCTATGGTATTTTAGTAAAATCTGGTTTTAAATATCAGTTTAAAGGGCCTTTTAACACTTAGTTAAGTTAAACTAACCATAAAAATCACTACTTGGCCAAATATCCACTCAAATCACCATTTCAAGCACTAGAACTTATATTAAACACTAACCGAAGCTAAATAACACACAAGTTTAGCAAGCAAAAAAGTTGGGCTAAGAATTATACCTCACTTGACCCTAAGTGCAAGGAGAAGGAGGAGAAGAAGAGGATGTGCTTGCTGTTACTGCTGCTTGGTACTGCTGGTGCTTGCTACAGCTGCTGCCTGTTGATGATGCTGCTTGGTGCTGCTGCTGCTTTGTTGTTGTTGCTGCTGCTGGCTACTGCTCTTGCTGCTGAAGATGCTGCTGCTGCTGTTGTTTCAGCAGCTGCTGAAGTTTGTGTGTGTGTGAGTGAGAGAGAAGTGAGAATGAGTGTTGCAAAAGGAAAAAGAAATGAGAGATATGAGAGAGTCAAAACCCCCTCTCTCTCACCTTATTAAATGCAAGCATGGGCAAGCCCATCATGCACTCTCTCTCTCTCTCTCCAAGTCAACTCACAAACTAAATCATTTTTTTTTAAAAAAATATATACTTAATTAAATTCAAATTAGCTTAATAAGAATGGGTTAGTCCACCATGGTTGCTAAACATGGTTTTAACCCTAACTTCACCCTAGTTTACATGCACATATGTGTGCAAGCCTAAATAAATTCTAATAAAATATTCATTAATTTTGATAAAATATTTGAAAATCGTTTTGGTAAACTTTTTACTAAAAAACATATATTAAAGTATAATTAACCACTAATCACAATCTAAGGTGTTACACACAAGCACAGACGCGTATGTTACACCACACATCATTAGTATTACCATGACACAGTAAAATTGGTACGTTTATTTGCTTGTATGATTTATTTACGTACTTTACCTTATTATTTTTTAACCATTGTGAATACCAGTACTATGAATGTTATATTTGATTTTTGAGTTTTCTGGACGTTTTACTTTGATGATATATATCAGTGGTATGGGACGCTGTTATATATGTATATATATAATATATCATCAGGATAATATATGCAAATATTCTTATTCTTTACTTGATATTTCTAGATATGATGAGTTGACGTCCACCATGAGTTTTAAGGAAAATGTTCAGAACATTAACCTGCAATACAAAATTATATCCTTCTTTAATTTAATAAAGAAACTGATGTAATGTTGCATATCAGGTTCAGTATGTAATAACATTTGTTCAGAATCAATGTATTTACCATTTGGTAATACAAGGTGATATTTGCCAACTGATTTGGCTGCAACAATTGCACCATTCTGTAACACATAGAGACATATAACCCAATCCCAGTTCTTTACCTTTCTGTAGCTCATGTAACTCTTACATATGTGGGATCCTGATCTGGTATCTCATACGTAGGACATAGAGGATACTGAGAAACAGTTTTTGGTAACGAACACACCTGAAGAATATGCATCAACATGCTCATTCTTCGATTGGGTTGCGTAGGAATCCGGATATTCCCCTATTTCCTGCTCGTACTTATAACAGTTATAAGATAGAGTGAAACCAACATTCCCTAGCTCAGTATAATAAGTAGGTTCGGTCAATATATCCATATTATTATCTTGATTAAGGCATGTTACGGTCGCTACCAGGAGAGAGAGAGAGAAGAAAACACTCAGCGTATGCTCTTGCAGGATCAGATTGGTTATTATTTTATCTAATCAGGATGGCTCCCACTGTTTTATCAAATCATCCTTCAAACTCTAAAAAGTAAGACTAGCCGGGATTAATTACACCCTATAAGTTCGCCAATCTTTCAGCCAGGCCAGTGTCGGTACTTTGAGGGAGGTTCCCCATGCTTTCGCACGGACTAATTAAAATAAACCTCGGTTTCCCAGGGGCATAACCCCGTTAACACCTTTCTAGACACCTAATTGATTGGCTAATTGTAAATGTGCAAAACTCTCCCAGGAGTAACTCTTACTCACAGCGGGTATCGGGATCCAACTATCTCATAGAAGGTATGCAATCTCATTTCAAATTTTAACACTTGAAATTCTCGATAATATTTTACCCCTAGCAACTTATCAAATCATAAGCGCTAACCAAGTTCAATCCATACATTTCATGATTGAATTAAACCCACCCATACAACCCTTAACAAGGTCAACAAAGTCGTACGACTACCTTAATCCAATCGCATCACATGCTTAAGCAGATAAGCACTAGTCAGCTACCTCACACCACGCCTTAACAAGGTCAACAAACGTAGCACGAATACTAAGTAGCACTTATCTGAAATGACGGAGGGCTACGACAGATTTTTAAGAAAACCTTTTGCGTAATGAACTTGATATCGTTGTAGAATCGAGTGATTTTGAAAAAGGTGTGTTTTTTTAGGCTTTTACTAGTTTTGCTAAAGAGGTCGCTCCCGGTGAAGGGATCTCGGATCTTTCCTCATCGAATGAGGTACTGGATATTTCACAAATACCACTACGCAAAGCATGAACTAAAAAGCAATCAAAAGACAAAACCGAGTGGGTTGTAGCATCTGCCAGTTTCCCTAAAGTGGTCACTCTCGGTGAAGGGATCTCGGCTTTTTCCTTATAAAATAAGGTGCTGGATATTCTATAAGGAATACCGCTATGCAAAGCAAGAACTGGAGCTACCGGTTTTTAAAACAAGATTCTACAACATCTTTAGGTTTCTTTTATTTCGTTAATCTCATTAATGAAGTCCCATCAATTATGTTTCCTAGGCATCACAGAAGAAACGAAAGCAACAATATTTATTATATATCATATATATAATATAAGCATTCGTCTCAGAATATCAAGTGATCATATCACAGAATATCAGCAGCAGAAGAACACATATGAAATATTGGATATACTAGGAATTCCATGTTTTAAATTAAGCCAGTAAAAAACGCGGATTGCACGGTCGCGATGAATAGCCAAAATCACACCCCTAGACCCCTACGAGAGCGGCAAGCAACCATACCAATTTTAAAGTTAGGAGACCCGGTCTCGACTCCTCGAGATGGTCTTCCACTGGACCTTAGAACCCGGTTACTTATGCTCCCCTCCTTGGGTCATCCTAATGCGGAAAAGTAAATAATATACATCAATAGTGACATCATCCTCAACCCGGAAGTGCCCCAATAAAAGAATAATACATACAAGCTTTTACATGAATGAAAATGAAAAACTCCCATCTCACATAAAAACCCCCGGCTACTCAAAATACGACGATCCAATATAACATATCACAGTAACACATAACATCACATGTCATCAACGTAAGTAAATATGCGTATCCCAATTGTCGTTGACATATAGTAACGAAACCGGCGATACACCATATATTACACTTACGGTCGCAGAAAAGAAAGTGAAAAACTACAACAATTAGAATTCGCAACCACCTTAGACATCATAAACCCAATGTATCACATACTTTGGATTTCATGCCTAACCAAATGAATTCCTTAGACATCACATGCCTAACAATTATAAACCGTATTTTAGTCTCAATATTGAAAAAACTTTTCAATAACCAGTTGGGTAATTCAACAAGATTCCCGACAACCTGATCGAATGCTCGTCGGAAACTTTAGTAGACGGCCGCAGCCCCGATGCCGTCGACGAAGTGCACTTAGGCAGAACACCGCCGCCGCGAGCACCCGAACAGATTCTTCAGGCGACGGGGTTCTCCTATAGTCACTTGGTCGGGGTTATGGGGCGTAGCTATCTAGTAAGATTATCCGGCGAGTATCCGCGTACGCTACGTGATTGCGACGGACTTTTGATCCATATCAAAATCCCGTGGAAACCGATCACTTAAGACTGAATTGCTAAATTTATAAAAATCAAATTATTTTTCATGAAACTAAATATTGTGGATTCCAAGTATTGTATCACAATCACAGATAGATAGGCAATGTTAAACTTTCGATCGAATAAACAAACACCCAAAATTTCCCAAAGAGCTCAACACTTGAGCGGAGTTTTAAAATACCCAGAACATGCCACAGCACCTATGGACCAACCGTAGAAGGGTCAACCCTTGCCTAACCTATGGCACCGCGGAACTACCGCAAACCCTAGGGTTTGGTGGCGGTTCCAACGATCACAGAATCGAGTTAGGGTTACATTCTTCTAGAGGGTCCATAGAAAATACTTGCATGATTTTCTGAAGATTTTAAACTTGGAAAAATCCAACTCTTGGAAAATTTCCAGCGAGGGAAAAAATGGGTTATTGATATCCGTTCGAACTTTTTAACGTCGTCTAAATAACTCGAAATGATGTTAGAATTACGTCTACGAAACACTCCGAATTACCTTTGCACAAAGATAACATCACATGCAATTTTAGCAAAAACAAGCAACACCTGAAACACCAAAACCCAGAGACCAGAGCACCAGGCAAAAACGAACTCCAAACTAGATCACAAAATTGACCAGGCCGGAAATTTTCCTCTTTTCGCCAAGTCAAATCCGGCGAAATTGGTTCGATTTTGTCCAGTGTTCATTTTACATCTCATGTAACACTCTGCAGTTGCTTAAAAAAAATTTAGACACTCTGAAAAATTCGACAGAAACTAGGTTTTAGTTTCGAGTGTTTCGGAGTTGTTTCGGTTTCGTAATTCTATAAATATCGTCTAATTCTCTAGCATGGCTCTGATACCACTGCTGGGTTCCCTAGGTCGTCGTTGGGTTTCAGAAGGCATCGACCATGCCGTTTTTAAAAATTTGGCGTGCTAAAGAACCCTAACCTAGAATCTTAACTAGAGAATTAGACGAAACTAGAATATAAACATCTTTATATCTAAGTGAATAAGGAATAAAACCTTTGTAGACCGGTCCTTCACTTCAATAGCTCCGTGTAGTAGTCTATTCGCTCAAAGTAGTGAACTCCTGGACTCTAGAAATGCTCCACAAGATGAACGGAACAAGCTTGCTTGAAGTGTTCGAGGCCGAAGATGATCTACGTCGAGGAGACACCAACTCAAGCTACCTCTTCACTAATATGGAATTAGTGAAGCAAACACCCTAAACTAAATAGCCAATCTAGCAGAGGATGATGAAGTAGGAATTTTGCTCTCTTTAGAAATATTTTTCTTACTCATTTTCTTCACCTCCCAAAAAGCTAGAGAGCTTGAGGAAGGAGATGAAGAAAGCAACCATAGAATGAAGCAAGTGAAGAATCAATCAAGTGGTGAGAATAGCAACCATGGGTGAGTTAATATCATATACTATCTCATATAGAGACTAGACCATGGCTAAACAATAATGGTTGAGTTAATAAATATTTTCAAGTAAAAAAAATTAGTGGACTTGGTCAATGGTTCCACAAGCTTCCACAAGTTTCAACCATGTGACTAATTTCCAACTAATTTGATTTACTTTAAATAAATAAAACCTTTCATTATTATAAGCATGGTGTGAGTCTCATACACCCATGTCTCATGTATCATCTAGCATGACACAAAATAGGTACATTAATATATATCACATATATACTAAGTGTACACAAGTAAGAAAAAGAAATCTTAAGTGAGCTAATATTAGTTAATGTAACATAATATATCAAATATATAATTATACATTAAATTATTAAATCAACACTTGATTTAATAATACGGCTATATCACATACAACCGACTAATATTTAATGTATCAACTTATCGAATCAACACTTGATTCGACAGCCCGGCTATATCACATATAACCGTCAGATATCACATATCGCGAGAATAGAATACGGTATCACATACTCGTATTAATCTCGGTCCCGCACATATCACATATGTTCTCCTACTTCGTTTCGCTTGAGCTAGGAAACCTCTGTGTAGGACTCTAAAGACTCGTCAATACGCCGACAGTAGGTGGTGATCATATCAATCACCCACAAGCCGCAAGCGGTCTACTAAACATAACGGCCACCCAGGTATTGAATGATCAGAAGATCAACAAGCAAGCCTGCTCATACTCCTGTGAATCCAATCAGTAACACTACCGTACAGTCCGGTCTCTTCGTCTGATATGTCGCATATCTCAGCCTGGGGGTGGTAAAACGTCAGACCCCAATAACCTGATAAGTCATGCCGATATGAGGCTTATAACGGTTCGAGAAACTACTGATAACACTTATCAGTAGATCTCAGCAACCTTGACCGGGGATTTCCTGTTATGGCCAATCGAGCATAGCGCAACATCAACCCCCAATACCGGGAGAGACGAAATCCCCTCCTATCGCTCATTGCCTTCATATGACTCGGGACTGTACCCAAAAACCACCGTTTTGCACGATTTCCTGTTATGGCCAATCGAGCATAGCGCAACATCAACCCCCAATACCGGGAGAGACGAAATCCCCTCCTATCGCTCATTGCCTCCATGTGACTCGGGACTGTACCCAAAAACCACCGTTTTGCACGATCTATTGAATATGGTAAGGTAGAAATCAAAGCACAGTGGGAATCATACCAAGCCGGATATGGTCGACTAGTTTTGACGAGCTGATTTGCAGCTTCATTAGCTTGATAAGCTCTGATTTGTTGGGCGATATAGTCATCCAACGCCGCCTTCGAGATTGTTTCTTTCTTGGCCGTTGATAGGGCCTGAGGAGGATTTGACGTTTCCCCTTTGTCATCCTCGATAATCACCGGTGGTTCTTCAGCCGCTGGTTCTGCTTGGATCATCATTCCAACCATGTCTTGAAACAGAAGAGCCATCTGCTTTATATTAGCAGCCTGCTCTGCCGCTTCCCTATTCTTCTTTTCAAGCACCCGTTGCAAGAACTCGGTATTGGTTTCCCGTTCATGGCGCTCTTCTATTTCTTTATTCGAACTTTCTTAGGTCCGGTAAGCGCTGCCATCTTGGTAAGCATATCTTGGAGCTTATCTTGTTGCTCCTGAGCTTTCGTCAGTGACCGAGTTTGCGATCTATGACTAACGGAAGCGTGGCTCTCCTCCTTACTACCAGTCATATAGATTATTTGTATGGTTATGCCCTCAGACTTGGGGAGTTTGGAGCTCTCGGCTTTGGATTTTGCCTCTGGCGCTAGAACTTTCTCCAGCCTCAGTCTTTTGCGAAAGGCCGTAGTAGGAAGAACCATTATGATAGGCACCTCTTTTCGAGAAGTCCCCCACTGTATGGTAGAGGAACGATCGTTCTCATGTCGAACCTTAGATTTCTTCAGTCGACGAGAATAATTTTCGTCAAGTATGGAGTCCTGGACTTTCCTCCAAACTCTGTGAATCTATGAAGAGAGCTGCTTGTAGGAGTACTCCGGCGTCAGCTGAATTGGAGTTTCTGCAAGGGGCGCCGTTTTCTTCAATACCACGGTAGGTGAATTGTTGCGAACCCTTTTTAGCGGTTCGAAACTATTCCCGGTTGGAATAGCAGTATCAACAACCATCACAGGAGCTGGCGGGGTAAGTCTAGAAGGGGAACTGCCCCTATCTTGTCTTACTCAGCGCCAATGGCGACGTCGAGAATATCTTGCAATGGGAACCGCCTCGGCATCAGAGATTTCCTTGACATGCCCCCTGTGTTTTCTGGGAGTTTCGTCCGATGTCAACCTGTGAAAGACCAACGTCCTCGGTTGAGCTGAAGTAGTGGTGGCCAATCTGTTAAAGATAGACCGCCTTATGGGTGAAGCGCTCTCATTTGCTTCATGTGGAGCAAGAGTGGGAATGACCAGTTTCTTCAGGACGACCCTCTCAGGGATCATGAGCTTCTTTATGGGGCCTATTGAGCTTTTCTTCAGCATGTTGAAGACTGAAACTTTAGGGCTAGCCGGCTTATCAATGGGGCCCGCCGTGGTAGCTAATCGATCAACGACTAACTTACGCGGAGCTTCTTCTTTAGGCATTGAGACGCTGAAGTTCAAGGATGGGAGCATGGCCCCGAAGAATAGTCTGGGGGTCGCTTGAGAGACCTGCTCTGCCGACATGGAGAAAATCGAGGCTGCATTAGGCTCATAGATGACTCCACCGGATGGGGCAAAATTAGCATAAGAGTTGCATTTAGTGCAGGTGAACGCCATTGAATCTGCACAGAAGTGAAACACCAAATATTAGTATCTCAAACTTCAAAGGCAACCATAAACACATCGAACCACGATTTTGTTCGCGAAACATGACACACAAAATGTGGAGTGGAAAGAGGAAGATATCCCACTGGGCGTGCCAGAATCTGTTTACCGCCGGAGACTAGGCTGAGATGCGGAGGCGTCTAGCCTGAATACAGGGATAGATGCTATTTGGAACATATCTGTCCACCTCTCCAAAAATACCAAGTTGATTTATAACACCGTACATCGGAGATTTGGACAGATGCGACCGATATAGCGTGACTTATCAGATTCCCTTTCTTTGAGGGTTTTTTGATTATGGGGACGCTTTTCCCTGCTAGCACAAGTCCCTCCAGTTAATTACGCTATCGCATTGCGATAACAATTTTCGCCTACTCCAAGCAGATCACTTCGTATCGTGTTATATTGTTTATTTGGAGGGTTTCCCGTGGATTGTATACGGAGACTGGTTTATGTCGTCACCCGTAGGGCGCGGATTAGTCCAAATTCGTATATATATTATAAATTTAGGGTTGAACTTAGGACGCAAATATCATGTAAACGAGGTCCATCAGTTTGAAATATGTCATCTGAGGATCGTTACTCATCTTTGAGACTAAGATCAACTCAAGAATATGGTTAAGGCTCATTAATTCTGTTTTGGATTAAGGCCAACTTAACAAGTATGGATTAAGGATCTCTAGTCTTCTTTGAGACTAAGATCACTTACGTTTATTGATATTTTGATCAATATATTGTATATGAGAAACCAAAAGTTTCATCACTTAATTCAATTTTGACTAAGTGATCAAATAATGATTTATTATACAAGTGCGCAAGTATATGTGATGCACATGCCCATTTATTTCATTTGAAAAGGGCGTGCATGTGTGTAGCAAGTGGTTATGCACTGTTTTATTTTAAAAATGGTGTGCATGTATGTATGACATGACGCATCTGTTATGGGTTTAAAGTTATGTATGTACGTATGTATTTAACAAGTCAACGTGCATTGCACGTGACACTTGTACATCCATGGACCATTTTCAACAAGTGCGTGCACGTGGGTATCACGTGACGTGCATGCCTTTATGGGAAACATCCAACAATTGCGCACACGTGGGTAGCACGTGATGCGCACATCTCCCGGGGATTATTTTTCCGTGGGCGGCACTTTTTTTAACTAAGTGTGCACTATGTGGGCGCGTACTTGTTTCGATCAGAAAGCAAAAGCTTTCACAGAGAAGCAAAAGCTTTCACAGAGAAGCAATGGCTTTTGTTTCTTTTATTCTATATTCCTTCCCTTCTTTTATTTTCAAAAAAGTAAAAACTGGGATCTTTATCTTAGTCATTTATATGCGTTTTTTGGTGCGCATCTTATTTTCTTAGATTTTAGTATCAATCTCTCAGAAAAGTTTATACTTTATGAATGAGAGACGAACCCTAGATCATTTGATTTTTATTGGTGAATCAATGGATTCAAAAAGAAAAAGCAAAGGTATAAAAGCAAAAGCTTTTTTAATGAAGGAATAGAGAAGTTTTTCTCTATTTATTTCTACCTTGCGCACTTGTTTGCGGAGGAAGAAGACAACTTGGAATTTTTCTCAAGCTTATGGGGTTTTTTTTTCCAGAATCTTGTTTTTTCTTCATATGAGGCTCCTATTTACCGGAGAGAAGAAATTAGGATTTGTTTTGATTTTATTTTGATTTCAATCTGATTTTAGATTGATTTAAAAGATTTAACTGATTTATATCAATCAAGGATGACATGCGCACCATTGAATTTTTTATCCATAGATTTTCTTATTAAGGTATTTAACCAACATAATATTTTCCTGTTAATTAAGGATCGGTTGCCTAGTAATTAAGGTTTATTCCTGCTTCAAGAAGATCCCAAATTTATTTAGTTTGTTATTACTAGAACGTTTTTTGGTTAAGTGGGCAATGCGCACGTACGTTGCACGTGTATATGGCAAACATACGCGCGCTTGTTATATGCACACGTGTTTTGTACGTACATGTGGCTAGCATGTGCGCACGTGCTTTGCACATGCGCATCATACTTAATAACTTCTATCATGTGCGAGTGGCAATGATACGCACATGTGCTACTCACGTGTTATTCATTAACCTTCATACGCGCACATATATAAGTGCACATGCCTTGAGAATTATTCTCCATCAAGTGCACACTTATTATGATGCGCGAACCAAAGACCCGTGATTTTCAGGGCTGCTAATCTCTTTCTCAGCATTTTCTCTGGTCAAGGCTTGGGAATTGATCCCATTTTAATGACATGCAACATTTTCTGTGCTAAGACTTGAACACTTCTCCTTATAAACTAGAGAAGTGTCCCCTTCTCCTTCACATCCACAGAGAAAAGAACATGGCTTACAATCGCCCACATACTCTTTGACAGCTATTGGAGGTAGCCATTGAAGAAATCATTCCCCGTTTTGCTGCAAGCTTAGTGACCCCTGGTCTCACGGACGCTCAGTATGACACAGTGATGTACGAGCTTATGACCCGCAGGGGATCTGCTCTTCCCACTGGCTCTATATGGCTTCGCATGATCTTTCTAACCGTTCTCGACGACGTTCCTCCTCACCTGGCGGAGATGACTTTAGCGATGCTCGACACGGCGGAGGACAAGGTCGACTTCTTTCAGGAGGCAGGTCTAATCACGAAGCATTTAAGAGACCGCTCCGTCCACATGTTGATACGGGCTCGGCGGGCTGTCATGTCTTCTTTTGCCAACGAGCATGGCCCTGATAGGTGGGGAACAACTTTTGCGAGAATCGTCGTTTTGACATGGTAGAGAGGGCCGAGAGAGAGTTAGAGAATTTTGTATATTGTTTCACCAATTCCTGTTATCCGAATCCTATGTTTGGTGATCTTTTCCCTATGGAATAAAATGTTTATTTAAATACATGTTTTCATTCTTGTCTAATGAATAGTTCACCTCTAACAAATGTCCTTCCACTGACTACTCGTTTAAACATATACGCACCTTGCATGTGCGCACATACTTTGCACGTGCATATGGCAAGCGTATGCGCACGTGCTTCGGGCGTGCACTTCGTACTTAGGAATTCTGCTAAATGTGAATGTTAATGATGCACGCGTATGTTCCCTTATAAAAAAAGGATGATAGAAAGTTCCCTACTAAAAGAGCCCCCCACGTGTTTAACACGTGAGTGCCTATATGCAACGCATATAGGCACTGCAATTAAAACAATTGCTAGGCTAAAACAGCCCTACGTGTTTAACACGTGAGTGCCTATATGCAATGCATATAGGCACTGCAATTAAAATAATTGCTAGGCTAAAACAGCCCCACGTGTTTAACACGGGAGTGCCTAAATGCAACGCATATAGACACTGCAATTAAAATAATTGCTAAGCTAAAACAGCCCTACGTGTTTAACACGTGGGTTCCTATATGCAACGCATATAGACACTACAATTAAAACAATTGTTGGGCTAGAAGAGTCCCACGTGTTTAACACGTGAGGGCACATCCCTACGTAGAATTAAAATTCTACTCAACAAGGAACCGTTGGACCAAAGATCCAATGATGATTAAACATAGAATTAAATTCTATTAAACTTTTAAATGGAAAATGATATTTTCTGTTAAACCGAAAGTTGGCGGATCAAAAATCCCATAAGTTGGAAAATATTTCTCATATCTTTTTAAAACAAGGAAAAATTGTGCTCCGTTAAACCAAGCACCCTTGGATTAAAAATCCAACGGTGATTAAAAAATCACCAATCTACAGAATAAATTCTGTATGGGAAAATATTTTCCTAATCTTGTTTAAGAAATAAGAAAAGATGTTCTGTAAGACAGAAACCCTTGGATCAAAGATCCAACAGCGGGTAAAACCCCCAAATCAATTGGAGTCTCTCAATGAGAGATTTCCTAAAACTAATTAACAAACTTCTCTCCACTATATAAAGAACCCAAGACTACAAGTTAAAAAAAAAGAGAAAAGGAGAAAAAAGAAAAAAAAAAGAGAAAGAGAATTCAATTCTTTAAAAAAAGAAGATCCCCTTCTTAAACAAAAAAAACCCTAGGTAAGAAGAAAATACAGAGATTATCTTATCCCTTGTTTGCCTCTTTAAGGGTTTAACCCTTCATACAAGAACTTAGTTCTTTCTCTGGTTGAGGTCTGCAGAAGCAGATCTCCCCATAAGTTGAGAATTTAATTCTCATCGGGGAGATTCTGTTATGCAGATTCAAAACTTAGGGGAAAGAACTAAGTTCAAAGAATTCAATTCTTACAAAAGTATATAGGAATTTAATTCCTCTGATAAAACTAGGGTTTAACCCTGTAAAAAGAATTTAATTCTTATAAAACAAGAAACTTGAAATTCTCTAAACTCAGATCCCAACATCGTTAATATGAGATCAAGATCTTCAAGCACATACAAGGAAAGACTGGTGATTCATTAGTATTCAACACTATAACGAAACCTCACGTGTTTCCCCACGTGAGCACCTCTGATGAACAAAAAAGAATGGCTGAGATCGAGTCACGTGTTTCACACACGAGCATTGAAAAAGAACAAGAAGTGCCTCCTAGGGCAGTCACGTGTTTTCCACGCGACCCCAATCAAGTGCTTAGCACTTAAATAAAAGAAGGGAATAGACCCAAAAACAGCGCTCACATTTTGAAGGTGCCTCACGTGTTCGCATGTGAGCACCACAGAGTCCAAGTGCTTAGCACTTATAAAAGAAAGAGAAATAAAATCCAGAGAAAAGTTTCCATTTCGGGCGCCTCACGTGCTCACACATGAGCCGAATGCTTAGCACTTATAAAAGAAGAGAGAAGTAAAACCCAAAAAGGCAGTACCCAACTTTGGGGTGCCTCACATGCTCACACGCGAGTGCCACAAGAATTAAGTGTTTAACACTTAAACGAGGACTTGAACCCAATTTACAGCGCCAGCTTTGAGGTACCTCACGTGCCATACGTGAGCGCCCCCGGAATCCAGTGATTAACACTGCTTTAGAACCTCACGTAGGAACACGTGAGTACTGAACGTATGCTAGTGCTTAACACTACGGGAAATCAACTCCAGCCTCAAGTTGGCTAAGTCTTCTTGAGATTAAAACATCTTCGATCTCCAAATAGACCGAGCCTCTATGCTCATGACTTCCCAAACTAATGAAGAAATCTTAGTCTCAAAATACGACTAATGATTTCTTGGCTCGACCATCAATTCCTTTTCCCTCAAACATGGAGTTGGTTCAAGGGTACATCTCTCTACACCTCTGATACATGTCGTTGTAGTTCCTCAACGTCTTCAGAGAGGTAGTGGGTCCCGACAACCAACTGTTTTTTTGTGGCACGCGTCCAGAGATGACATACACACCTCAAACTACTGCGGACCGAAACATCCTTAAACTAACAACGAACCGAAACGTCTTTAAACTAAAGCAATAGAGCCCAAATGCTCTTTTGTTGGGTCTGAATGATCCCAAAATCCTGTTGAGTAGATTTTAGTCTCAAATTGGACTAACGTATCCTCTACAAACATTAAAGTTGATCTTAATCTCAAACGAGATTAACGATCCTTAAATCAAACCAAACCCAAATCTAAGAATATACGGATTTGGACCAATCCACGCCCTACGGCGACAACATAAATTAGTCTCCGTATACAAACCACGGGCAACCAAAAATAAAACAAACAAACACGATACGAAGTGAACTTCTGGAGCAGGAGAAAGTGGTTATCGCGATGCGGTAACGTAATTAACTGCAGGGGCTTTCTCCTGCAGGGAAGAGCAACCCCATAATCAAAAACCCTCACAACGAGGAGGAATCTGACGAAGTTTGCTATAATGGCCGCATCCGTCCAAACCTCCAATACACGGTGCCATAAATCAACTTGGCATCTTCGGAGAGGTGGACGGATAAATCCAAATAGCATCTGCCCCCAAATTTTGGCAAGACGATCCATCTCGGTTCGTCTCCATTTTCGGCGGTAAACAGATTCTGGCACGCCCGGTGGGACCTTTTCCTCTTTCCACTCCACACTTCATGTGTCATGTTCGTGAAAAAATTGCAGTTTACTATGGTTTCCTCTGGATTCGAGGTACTAAGATTTAGTGTCTTGCTCCTGTGCAAAGAAGAGAAATCGATGGCTACCAACTGCAGCTGCAACAGCAACTCCCACTCCGTCCCCGCTGGAGGAGTGACGTACGGGCCAAATGCGGCCTGCATCTTCTCAATTCCAGTGGAAAGGTGACTCGGGTAACCACTGGATTGTTCTTCGGGACCATGCTCCTGCCGACAAGCTTCAGCGCCCTGGTGCCATCACATGAAGCTCCAAAGAAGTCGGTCTTCGGTTGACTTGTAGCCACCACGGCCTCTCTCAATGGGTCGTCTAAGTCTTCCACCTCAGTCTTCAACAGACTGAGCCAAAGCTCCAGTGGGCTTGCAAAGAGGCTCACAATACCTGAAGGAGTTATCCCGAAATGGATAGCTATTCCAGCTCTGGTGGATAAAGTCGTCGACAGGGCTTTTCCTACTAAAGGATCAGCCTTTGCAAGATTGGTCGTTCCAATTCCTGCTTCCGGAAAATTCATCAAGACTGCTTCCCCTAACAAAAGGTCGGCCTTCGAAAGATTGACCGTCCCCTCTCAATGGACATCAGTCTTCAACAGGCTGGCACCAGCAGTAGCCTTTCATCAGAGCAGGGGGCATAACGAGGCCACTCCCACAACTGAGGCAATCCCTTCTGTAAGGCATGCTCGACGTCGCCACTGGCGCCGAGTGAGAAAAGCTGGGGGCAACTCCCCCTCTGGACTTACTCCACCAGCTCCAATGGTGGAAGTTGACGCTGCTGTTCCAACTGGGAACAACTTTGAACCGCTAGGGAGGGTGCGAAAGAACTCACCGATTGCAGTGCTGAAGAAATCACCCCCACATGTTGAAAACATGGTACAGACGAAGCCGGTGCAGCCCCCTCAGTGGCTGTCCTCCCGAATCCACGGAGTCTGGAGGAAAGTCCAGGATTCTGTGATCAACAAGAACTACTCTCGTCGACCGGAGAAAATGAAGGTTCGACGAGAGGACAATCATCCCTCTAGCATGCAGCGAGAGACTTCTCAGGCGCCTGTTACAATAGCTCCTTCGACTTCGACTTCTCACAAAAAGAGAAGGCCAAAGAATCTACCACCACCGACGGCAAATCCTAAGGGTGATAGATCCAAACGCCCTAAGTCTGGGGGTATGATCGTGCACACGGTGTATATGGATTCCGGGAAATAGGAAAGTCGTTCTTCTATGGGTCATCGACCAAAAACTTGGTCGTTGACGAAAGCTCATGAGCAACAACAAAAGCTCCAGGAGATGCTGACGGAAATGGCAGCACTCACTAGGCAAAAAGAAAGCCCGGAATCGACGTCTGAAAGACGCCCGGAGCAGGAGACTGATACAAAATTTCTGTGAGGGTGCTTGAAAAGAAGGATAAGGAGGCCGCAGAACAGGCTGCTAATATGAAGCAGATGGCGCTTCTATTCCAAGACATGGTTGGGATGATGGTCCAGCCGGAACCTCCAGCTGAAGACCCTCCGATAATCATCGAAGACGACAGAGGGGAAACGTCAAACCCTCCACCGGCTTTCTCAGCAGCCAAGGAAGAAATGATCTCCAAGGCTGCCCTTGATGACTACATAGCTCAACAAATACGAGTTCATCAAGCAAGTGAAGCGGTTGGCCAAGTCGTCAGAAATGGGCGACTTTATCCAGGCTGGTACGATTAAATCAAGTACCCGCCAGGATATACGATCCCTAAATTCCATATGTATAAGGGGATAGGCAACCTGCATCAGCACGTCACCCAGTTCAGAGCATTATGCGGCAATACTGGAGGCGACGACAAATTGCTGCCTCACCAGTTCATTGGAAGGTTGTCAGAGACGGCGTTTGAATGGTACTCAGAGCTCCTAAATAACTCCATCAAAACATTCACAGAAATGGAGCTGCTATTCACACAGCGATTCGCCAGCGCAAGCGAGCGCATCCCGATCACGGCATTAATCAATGCCAGGGTGAAGCCAGGGGAGACCTGGGTTCAATACGCAATCCAGTGGCGGAACCTATGGTCAAAATGCAAACAACGCATAGAAGAAGCTCCTGCCGTGGGCATGTTTGTAGGGACTCTTGATCCTCAGGCGACTATATCCCAATTTATGATGTTCTTCAATCCGACCACCTTCCAGGACTTGATTGATAAGCTAGCCCAAATGGACCAGATGGACCATAGGCCGTCC
Source organism: Agapanthus africanus (assembly GCA_030015575.1). NCBI lineage: Eukaryota > Viridiplantae > Streptophyta > Magnoliopsida > Asparagales > Amaryllidaceae > Agapanthus > Agapanthus africanus. The sequence continues at coordinate 352,062,412 of CM057347.1, read as the reverse complement.
TCTTCAAAAACGGATCCTCGGAATGAAAAGGGTAAAGGGAAAGCGACCTTCGTTGCAACCACTCAATAGCAATCAATTGACCCGAAACCGGTTGCTCGCCAAAGTGACACACGCCCACGCCGATCCCTCGAAGAGAAGCTAAGACGTCCATACTCGTTTCCCCGGGATAAAACGCGGAGACTGTTCGAATTGGCAGTGCGCAACAGACTTATCACTCTACCGGATCCGAAACGTCCACTGCAGCCTGGTGACGTCAACAGTCCCAACTACTGCTCATACCACAGAGTATTGGGCCACCCAATTGAGGATTGCTATGTCTTCAAAAATTGGGTCGAGGACCAGTACCAACAAGACAAGTTTGCGTTGTCCGAAAAATGGAGGGTGAACCCGCCACAGAAGTATGCTCCTAAAAAGGTGGACACGCCAGGGGCATCATGCTCGTTTGTAGAAGAAGCTTCGTAGGAAGTTGTCCTTTCAACTAAAACTAAAAGAATGCTGAAGGATCTTCAAGCATGTCCGGCGATCAGGTGGAAAAGCCCGCTGGAGCCTGAGATCATTGAAGGGATGCTGAAACCGTGTCCCACATCGAAAATAGCTAATGATGGGCAAGACACTCAGGTCAACCCTTCAAAGTCTTCGAAGGGAAAGAAAAAGACCAAGAAGCCCGTACGGCCTGATGACAAGCACACGGACCGGCAAAAATACTTCGACGCCTGGAGGAGTATAACCAGAAGGCGCGAACCCCAGTCACTCTCGAAGAGTTTCTCGGCCATATCCTCGAGAATGGAGACGGTGACAATCATGAGGGGAACGACTCATCAGAAGAGCCCGAGAATTATATAGCGCGTTGCCACATGGTCTCTCATTCGTCATTAAAAAATGAAGAGTCCCCCTCGGAGTCAGAAAAAGACGCAGAGAAGCCGGGGGCAAGACCGGTGCAAAAATCCATGGAGCCGTCAGACGACTTGATTGACAGGCTGCTAAACGAAGCCCTTCAAAATAGAAAAGCCAACTGAGAGCGTGAAATGGCCATATACGAAAAGGCCAAGCGTCGGCGTCAGGACGAAGAAGCTGTGGTGAGGAAGAGTCACAAAGTACTCCAACCGAGCCAAAGCGCACCTGCTACAAACAAGAGTAGGATCAAAGCAGAGAAGCGGTTCGCCAAAGCCTTATTAATGGGAATGAAGTCGCCCCCTCTCATAGAAAACACTACCGGGAGTACGTGCCTCGACGAAGCGGATGTACAACCGAACTACTGCTTATACCATCGGAGGGTCACACACCCCACCGAAGAGTACAATGCCTTTAAGAAGTGGTGGCAAGGATACGTTGCTCACCGGCAACACTTCAAGCGGATGAAGCGCAAAACTCGTCGACAATAAAGAAGAGCGACAGATGATCGTGGAAAAATGACTGGCAACTGTTATATGTTGATACCAGTTTGACAAAAGGGAAAACTCAATTTCTCACATACGGGAGCGATTCTGAGGAAGAAATAACCCTCAACCCTCTCTTCAAAGAATCCAATTCTGGAAAAGAAGAAGAGGCGAAGAAATGCAAGAACATTCAGCTGCGTAACCGCACGCTGCCTGAGAAGAATCTCGGGCCAACAAATAAAGGTTCGAGCAAAAAAGACAAGGGGAAGGAAAAAGTCCCTGAGGAAATTTCCCTCGATGATGGAGTCGTCAAAGAGCTCGCGGCTAAGGACCCGCCTAAGAAAAACAAGGTGGGTTACAATGCCCTGGCACATCTGAGGAAGATACACTCACAACTGAGCGTACTAGATGCTCTCCTACTGTCTAAAGAGGCATGAGATTCTCTAATCAAGGAACTGCAAGAGCCCGATCAGTTCCAACCTTTTCTTGCAGAAGAAAAGATGAAAGACGAGCTGGAAGAAGTTCATACGGCTGACATTATATTCGGCGATGAAGATCTCCTCCTCGGAACGTGCGAGCACAACCGTCCTTTATATGTCACCGGGTACTGCCATGATATTAAGATAGGGAAGATCCTGGTCGACAATGGGTCCTCTGTCAACATTCTCAACGTGAAGGTGCTGAAGGAGATCTGCATGAACATTCAGCACCTGGCTCGGGACAAAATTACCATCTCCGGGTTCGACTCATAGTCATCACGAACACTTGGGTCCATGATATTGACATACGCTTTAGGATGCTCACATCAAATTTCATGTCATCGACCCCAAGACTTGCTATAACGCCCTGCTCGGTCGGCCTTGGTTGCACGAGTACAACGTCATCCCTTCTACACAACACTAGTGTATGAAGTACTTCAAAGACGGCCTCGAGTACACAGTTACAGGGGAGCTAAACCCATTCTCCGTAAATGAAGTCCGCAAATATGAAGATGCCAAGTACTTCCTACCAGACTTCGAAGACACGGAAAGATGCCGTAAACCCGAGAACCGACAAAAAGTCGTCGCAACCATCCCGATCTTTGGGAGCGATACCGAGAAAGATGAAGAGATAGTCTACTCAGGGCAACCCCAACACAACAGGCCAGGACCATCTACCCCTATTTTGGTCCTCGCCAGTGACTCTGAGGACGAGACCAACGCAGTGTTCTCCGTCCGCCCGTCAATGCAGACCTTCACTGGAGCTTATCAGAGTTTACAAATTACCATGGTTCCACGGTAGCATTACAAGGAACTTGATGCGCTTGATACATACGGAATGCAAGAGCTGCAGACCTTCTACATCCCTCCTAGGCGAAGAGTTGAAAAAGCGATCCTCTTATACCAATCTACGGAGACTAAAGTGGAAAAAAAGTCTGGCATGGTGCCGATTTTACGCTTGACAGACTTCAACTGATCCGTCTGCCCAAATATTACGCAGAGGGATTAAAGAGGCTATTAAAATGCCAAGGTGTACCCTTCAAACAAACCACCCGACAAGCCCAATTCTACAACAAGATTTGGGAGGCTCCCGGGACTCAGCGAAAGATGCCCAACGGGAGAATGGAAATGACTGGGCTTGGATACGTTCGGTCCAAGAAACGAGAGTGATTCCATAGCTGCCATGTCATAAATAATTCCAGTGGAGATACGAATGCTTTTCCAGATAGCGCTGATATCGAACCAGAGCGAGATCCTGCCGTAAGAATGCCAAGACCGTCATTCGAAGAACAAAATGACAAGATAATGAGAGAACTGGTCAAGAGGTTCAGGATGACTACAGCCGCAAAATGACCATTTACGAGAAATCCAGGATGCAGCGTCTCGCTCAGCAGTCTGCGGAGAGAAAAGAATACAATGCCCTTCACCTACAGCCCGCTGTGCACTCTCGTGGCAATGGAAAAGTTCGACGCAGAGGAAAAAACATGGTGGAGAACTAGAATGATGTTCTAGAACAACGAAGCGGATCCAAGAAGCCACGCAATCGAGAAAGAGTCGGCTGGAATTCGTCCTTTATGAAGAAGATGGGTTGGGAAAACTCTTTCCCCCAAGACAAGACAAGGAAAATATTTGACCTTGTCATCAAGCATCAAATGATGACGCTATCGGAGCCTCGGCACCCCGAACAAATAAACGAGGTCCATCATCCGGCATATTGCTCCTACAACCGAGCAGTAGGACATCCTCTTGAAGACTTCTTCACCTTCAAAAGACTGGGTTGAAGACCGGTATCAGCAAGGCAGGTTTGCTCTATTCGACGGTTGGAGGGTAGCCCACCATGAAAGCATGAGCCAAAAGCAACCTACATTGTGAGGGAAAGTATAGATCAGTATTGAGCTTGAAAACGAGCTCGTACCTGCCATGTGATAACACTATCAAAAGAAGGAGAGCACGAGAATATGGACGACCTCTCCCGGTGCTTCTCAAATGAGGATGAAGATGAGGTGGTTTTAGAATTTCCATCGACGCCAAAAGAGCTGGAAGATGGGATACACACCACAGCGGACAACCTGAGAAAAATCAACTTGGGGACGTAAAATGAGCCGAGGCCAACGTTCGTCAGTGAGCTGCTGTCTGAAAAGCAGGTGGCCACGCTAAAGGACGTGCTTATGCAGTATAAAGACTGCTTCACGTGGAAACATTCCGAGATGCCGGGACTAGATCCAGAAATAGCTGTGCATAAACTGGCGATATCACCGAACGTCAAACCAGTCAAACAGGCACCAAGAAGAATGCGGCTCGAACTCGAGATGAGTATCAATGCCGAAGTCAAGAAACTAATCGACTCCAGCTTCATCCAAGAAGTTCAATATCCTGACTGGATCGCCAACATTGTCCCAGTGATGAAGAAAAATGGGACAGTATGCATCTGCGTGGACTTTCGGGATCTCAACAAAGCTTGCCCGAAGGATGACTTCCCAGTGCCTGTTACCGAGCTGATGATCGATAACACATCCACTCATGAGGTCTTCTCCTGCATGGATGGATCTTCGGGGTATAATCAAATAAAGATGCATCCCGAAGACCGAAAGCATACTACCTTCCGGACTCCGCTGGGCATATTCTGCTATAAGGTGATGCCCTTCGGCTTGAAGAACGCAGGCGCTACCTATCAGAGGGCTATGAAAAAAATCTTCGATGACCTCAGATATGAGATTGTCGAATGTTATATCGACGGCCTCGTGGTGAAAAGCAAATCGTACGAGGAGCACTGGAAGCATTTGAAAATAGTGTTCCAGCGTCTTCGGAAATATAACCTGAAGATGAACCCTCTGAAATGCGCGTTTGGAGTCTCCTCAGGCAAATTCCCAGGATTCGTCATACGACACCGGGGCATCGAAATAGACCCATCAAACATCAAAGCGATTATGGAAATGCCCACGCCAAGAACTCTCAAACAATTGCGGTCTCACCAAGGAAAGCTCGCGTATATCTGACGGTTCATAGCCAACCTCTCCAGAAAATGCCGCCCCTACAGCCATCTAATGAAGAAGGGGACCCGGTTCGTTTGGGATCGGAAATACCAAAGTGCACGAAATAAATCAAGCAATATCTGCAAAACCCACCGGTACTGACCGCTCCGGTCAAAGGAAAGCCCCCCATCCTGTACACAACAGCCCTTGAAGGTTCACTAGGCGCGCTATGGGCACAGGAGAACGGTTAGGGAAAGGAGAGAGCTCTTTACTATTTGATTCGAGTTCTCCTGGGGGCAGAAAACAACTACTCCCCCATCGAAAAGCATTGCCTGGCACTGATCTTCGCGATAACGAAGCTTCGACATTATTCCTTGGCACATGAGGTCCATCTCATATCAAAAGTGGATCCTCTCAAATATTTGATGTCAAGAGCCATACTAACGGGAAGGCTTGCCAAATGGGCTCTCCTCGTGATGGAGTTCTCGATAATCTATCGACCCCTTAGGGCAGTGAAGGGCTAGGCCATTGCTGACTTCCTCGCTGAACATCCAATATCAGCCGACTCTCCCTTAAATTGCGAATTTCCAGATGAACACGCGTTCGACGCAATCGACAGGGAGGAGGAAGGAAATAATGCCCGATGGGAACTCTAATTCGATGGAGCATCTTCCATGAAAAAGTGAAAGCAAAACACTCCCATAATTAAAGCCGGGGTAGGCCTTATCTTCGTGACTCCGCAAGGAGGAATAATGCGTTTCGCCCTTTCATTAATAGAGCCGAGAACAAATAATGAGGCTGAGTACGAAGCTTTGATAGCAGGTCTTCAGATTGTTGTCGACATGGGAATCGAAAACCTCCTCATATATGGAGATTCCCAGCTAGTCGTTAGCCAAGTAAATGGCGACTATCAGACTTGCAAACCAGAATTGGTAAAATATGGCGAAAGAGTGTAGCAATTGCTGACATAAATCCCCTCTTACATTCTGGAAAGCATTCCGCGTGCAGAAAATAGCAAGGCGGATGCATTAGCCAAACTCGCTAAAGAACTGGCCGACGAAAACCTCGATGACGTAAGGATCATTGTGCAAAGCCGTCGGATTCTCGCGCCAACAGAAATATCTCCGGAGTCATCTGAAGGAAAGGAAGCGACCAAAAAAGCAGACTGCCAAATAGAAGATGAAGAAAAGGCTAAGAATTGGAGAGAAGTCTTTATAGACTACTTCAAATCCTATCAAACACCCGAAGACGCATCGTTAAGATATCAGCTCATGAAACGAGTTCTATCCTTCGCCTTCGTCAATGATACTCTATATAAGAGATCGTTCGACAATTTGTGGCTAAGTGTAACATTTCAGAAATATAAAATATTATTTTTGGGATTTAATATTAAAATAATATATTTCGCGAAAACTATTCGATTTGCGAATTTGGGGTTTTCGTAAAATGGTATAAATATATACCAATAATTAGGAAATAATTGGAGATTAAAATGATTTATTCATTTAAAATATATTTATCGGATTTGAAATTTTTATAATCAATTATATGCAGTATAAATTAAAATTTGATTAGTGCACTACTAATTGCGATTATGCCAAATCCGTATTCTTAATTAACCATGGCTAGTGCACCATGTCATGTTGCAATTTGGTTACATGTTGCAGTAGTGTGTTTGTTGATACTTGGTTTTTAAAAGAGAAAAGAAAAAGAAAAGTGAAGACAAGAGAGAATAATTGAGGAGAGAGAGAGGAGACCCATGATGGCATGGCATGCCATATGATAGAGTGAGGGTGAGAGAAAGAGAGAGAGACCTTGACCTCATTATTTTCCCTTCATCATCTTCATCTCTTCCTCCACCTCCTCTACCCTCATGTTTCATCTCCAATCCTTCACCAAAACCCTATACTCCCTTCATTAAAAAGATGCACAACTTCATCCTCAACACTTTGGATCTTTCAAGGTTGGATTTTAAAGACTTTGAGCAACTCAAGAAAAATTTTGAGTTGCCAAATGAGATATTTCTTTCACCATTAGTGTAGTATTTGAGTTCTTTTAACTTCTATTTTAGTTTAGAAGTGATTAAGTGAGGTTTAGTGATCTTAGAAAATTCCAAGTTGAGGTTAGGGTTTGATTTAAATTGAGATGGTGCAATTGAGCTTTAGTAGTGACCTTAAACCCCGGTAGTGTTAATCTTGTAGACTAAAACTGAGATAAAACCCCAAGACTTGGACTTTAGAAAATTCTCGTGTCGGTTTATGAATATTGTGTGCCTACAGGGAATCTGGAGTGACCTGAAACCTTTACGAGAAAAACTAGCAACCCCAGAGACCTAGATGGACCAATAGAAAACCATCCTGAAAATACGAACCCAATCAAAGCACTCAAAACCGAGCAGGCCGGATTTAAGGGTGATGTCGCCGGGTCATTTGTGGGTTTTGGTGTTATAATTGGTTCTGTAGCTCACATACCCCATATACTACCCCACTGTATTGCTTATTTAGCTTAATTTTACCTGAGACTAAATCTGGAACCATTTTCCTGAGTTGTTGTTTTAGTTTTATGACTTTTAAAGATTTGACCTTTGGATATTATGTTTTGAGTCAGTCACTTGATGTTTGTACGTCGATATCGGGAGTTGTTGGGTTATTCTTGCATGCGTAGACCATAGGTTTTAACTTATGTGTGATTCGTGTGCCGTTTTGATTTTCGTACACGATTTCTATTTACGATGCTATGTGTTTATATATGTAGGCACCCTCATGTGGACTTTGAACAACAAGGAAGAGCATGACGTCATCGACTTCGGCAAGTGTCACGACCCAAAATTAGGCACGTGACCGGTACTTAAACCACGTAACGTCAACATGCGTAACGCAATTTAAGTAAGCCAAAAACCCAGAAATCTAAACCATCAAAAGTGGTAAGTGATAAAAACATTATTAAAATATTTGGAAATCTCAAGTAAAAATCTTTAAACTTAAGTTTATTTTCTTAAAAATTTCGGCAGCACCTCCTTTGTAAAAATTAGCCCCGAAACGGGTACAAACATTAGATATAAGTAAAGCAACATATGATATAAATAAAGCATCCCCAAACGGGAGCAAATCACGCCCAAAGGCAGAAACAACCACCACAAGCATAGTATACAACACCGTAACGAAGAAATAGACAGTATAAGTGAAAACAACATAAAAAGATAAAACTGCATATTAAAAGTCGGCTCACACGACCTCGACACCCAGAGTCACAAAATATACAATATCCGTCCTCACAACTCGTCTCTAAGTTAATACATGGAAATGGTAGATGGAGGGTACTAGATACAATGAGAGATATACAATGAATGTAAACGGATAACCGCAAAACCCACCTATAGCAAAACGGCTCACAGCCAACCGTAGCGGTGTCCGCTGCAAAAAGATATAATAAGATAGCCCTGCCGCGACTACTCTGAGGGTCAACCTGCAAAACACTGTGGCACAACGAGTGTGAGTTTCCAACTCGTGAATAGTAAGTAATATCATACAGATAATCGCAGGTATGCATGTACTGCGATACTCTATCACATGCAATCTGATAGTATTAATATACTAATATGGATATGCAACAATCATGAAAGGTACTCTATCAGGTACTATAAATACATGAAGCAATGCATATCAATGAATGCTGAGTATGGGATAAAACATGTCATCATCAATGAATCATCATCGTGGAAAAACCGGTGTCTATCAACGACACCCCAAATCCCAATACCTCAGGCACCGTCACTCTGATCGGCCCTCATATCCTGTAAATCTCATGGAACCTGAGTGCCCAATATCGGCACTCGAAAACATCATGAAATACTCGTGTCCAAGATCGACACGCAAACCCACATATATCGGGCTCCGTCAGTCCGGATCAGCCCACGGGCTCCGTCAGTCCGGATCGGCTCATATCCATCTCTCGACTCCGGTAGGTATCCTTGAGATAACCGCCAGGTCCAACCAAGCACCGGTAGGTAGTAGTCCCTCCGCCGGGCTCACCGCCTTTCTATATGAGTCTTCTTGCACCGGGGTACCTCACCGGGTCCACCATATACCCGCAGACGGTGCCTACCGCTCATCGAATCAGGTATCTAACACAAGTCTCAGAACCGAGAAAACTCATGGTAGACGCACTCAAATATCATATCAAGAGAAACCGGATTTTCAAAACAATGCATACTTTCTTGAAATAATACCACGGTTCTCAAATCCATAAATCACATGAAATCTGTATCTCAATGCGTGAATCCATGAAATATGGTATATGCAACATAAAACAGTAATATGAGCATATCAAGGGAAAACCTCTCTTTTAAATGAATCACGTTTTTAAATATATCATATGGTTCCCAATTTCTCCAAAATCAAATCCAACATCATATAAAGATGTACATGTAGCTATAGCAAGTATGGGTGTATACATGTAAGTATGTATGCAAGATGTATTTCATAAGCGCAATAGAACAAGAATCAACGTCTCAATGTCAACAACGAATACAATACCACATATGTGTATAGGTTATGCGTGTTATGGCAATTACCGACGGTGTGGGTGTAGCATAAAATTCAGTGCTCATGCAACATGAACCGTCAGTAATGGTGCAGTGTCCACTAGGTACTAAGTCAAGGCACAACAAGTAATGGTATGCAATGATGCACAATTAATATATATGCATATAAACATGCGGCTATAATATCATATCTGGCCCTGACGCATAACGCCATATGGGCGATTTCCCCGTAGATGTTAAATCTACTCATCGTTAATCTCGAGCTAAGTAAATCCGACCACTTGCTTCCCTTTCTTCGCAGCGTCTGAAGTCCCCGCACTTGCCCCTAAAATCACACAAACATAGCAAGTGCACTTAGAAATCGACCCATGATACGTACAATTACGTTGAAATCGACGCACCGACTCCAACACCCTCTAAAGTGTTCGCTTAGTGGCTAACATATGCGGCGACACTACTAAAACAAACCCACGACAGCAAGCTACCCAAAACACTAGAACTACGTCAGATCAATCGTAACGCGCGTCGTCGAAACACTAAAAACTAGCTAATTGATCCCAGATTTCACCTACTGTCAAAACATCAAAACCTAGCAGTACCAAACACCCTAAAACAACTACAGACAGCTACCCACAAAAACACAACACCCTAGTACCCCAAGTGGCCGAGCTCGCCGGATTTACCTCAAGTGTCACCGGCCAAAACAGGTGGGATCAGGTCAAGGTTTCAGGTGAACACTCAGGGTCTCGAGTACAACACTACTACACTACTAGTTTTACCAGTAAACATTCGTGGTCGTAGCAGATCACAGAGAACCAAATATGACACTAAAAATACGATATTACACCAAAACCTTATCTTTATGGTTCTAATTAACAACAACTAAGCCACACAACATTATAAACTCCTAATTAACAGTGAAAGATCGTTACCTATCCACACTTGCTCATAACCCTAGCTTTCCATGCTCCAAGTGATCACCATAGGCTTTAGATCAAGTTTAATGAACGGTTTAGTGAGTTTTCATCAATGTTTAGGCTAGGAGTTGTGAGAATGTGATTTCAAGTGAAGGGTTTAGTGAGTTTTCAGTTAAGGGTGTGAGGAAATGAGATGAGGAAAAATAATTGAGAAGAAGAGTTATGAATGAGAGAGTGAGGGATTATGTGAGTGTGTATGTGTGCGTGAGGGATGAGGGAAAGAGGGGGTGAGATTAGAAAGAGCCATGCCCTTCTCTCTCTTCATTTAATGCATGGAAGTAAAAACAATCATTTTAAACAAGGTAACATCGACTAAGCATACGGATCTTTGCTAAACCATATCTAACACAACTAACTAGAGGCATTATCTACTCGGTAAGAAGATTATACCTAAAGTTCCAAGTCCTTCTTCTTTACTTGTTGTCCTCCTTGACCACTAGAGCTCCTTTGGAGTAGAAAGGATGGCACCTCCTCGTTGGCTCCTCGATGTGATAGAAGATCCACCTGAAAGTTCCTACTACAAGCTTTAACCTCTAACTTGAGGTAACTAAGTGATTAGGATTGCTAATCCAAGTGACCTATAGAGATGGATTAAGGATTGATTAGTCTTTCTAACTGTTGGGATCTCAACACATGAGGAGATTAGGGTTAGGTTGAAGAAGAGAGAGAGCTTGAGGAGAGAGAATGTGTTTGTTATTATGAAATGAAATATAACTCATTTGTGTATATTATGAAGCATAAAATATCTTGCACAAATATCTTCATGCTTCATTTAATACAAATGAATGAATCATCTCATGAGTCATGGTTTCATTTAATGCAAATAACACATCATCTCCTCTACCTCGGTAAGCTTAATCCATAAATGAATTAAAACATAATGAGTCACCTTTCTTCTGGAAGCTTCTCGAGTAATTACGAGAATGCCCCTCCCATCCGTATTTACGAAAAACACGGATATACTGAGACTAAATAAATCCAATAATCCAATACTTGAATCTGGCTTAAACCAAAGCCCGCTAGTATAAACTGTCCGAACATCATACGTGCACAAGTACACGTATATGTCCAAACCCTGTCGTAAAACCATACGACCTCTATATCGTTTCGCCTGAAGCAGGGAAACTCTCTGTGTGGGACTCTAAAGACTCGACAGTACGCTGGCAGTGGGTTTAACCACAGGCTGCAAGCGGTACTAGCTGTACGTAACAGTCCCCAGATAGATGTCGATAAGAAGGCCGATGAGGAAACCCATCCGAACTCCCACTAAGCCTGATGTGACAATCTCCGTACAGTCCGGTCTGTTCGTCTAAGACTATAGCATATCAGGCCTAGGGGGCGGCAAGCGTCAGTCCCCTAAAAGCAGTATAAGTCGTGTTGGAGTGAAGCCCATTACACCTTGAGAAGCTACTGGAAAAACCTACCAGTAAATCTCGCTTGCCCTGGCCAGGGACTTTGCGTAATGGCTCTCCAAACACAGTGCGATATCAACCCCTAATACCGGGAGAGACGAATCCTGTCTAACCGCCACTGCCTCCAAGTGCTACGGGACTGCACCCAACTGCTACATGTTTGCACGACTCCTTTGAGCCGTGGTAGGGTAGAAATCTAAGAACAGTGGGAACACACTCGAGGCGAAGCAACAGTGTCAAGTCTACGGGCTATGCTGTACTCATGTCACCTGGGAATTGTTAACTGATGACGGGTATAATACCTACCAACAGTTCCCTGTGAGACCTGTCCGGTGTACCCGTAACCCAACGAGCACCTGCATACTATCTCCAGTACGACGTGCTAATAGCTGTGGGACAGACCATCTCCCCTGCTGGGACGAGAAGCGTATACACTAGCCTACTTCGGAGTATCGATGCCCTGTCTCGATAATCCTATGACTAGGGACCTGAAAAAGGATGTGCTTGTAGACTACCCATCCCCCACTAGTGTGACTTCCATCACAACGCTGGTAGTCAAGCAAGATCCTAAAGGATCTATCAATATGTACTCATGATATGCTAAAAGAAATATATACATATATTAAGATAGATATAAACCAAGTAGCATACTACTATGTTGAGCAAGACTGTTAATATAACTGTGAATATCGCTAGCTTCCATTAAGTAATATACAAGCTAGTATGATACAATAAAGGCCCCAAGGGCATATACACTAACAATCTCCCACTTGCACTAGGGCCATTTATTGGCATATCGAAGACCTATCATCTCGAATAGCCTCTCGAACTGTGTCTGAGGTAAGGCCTTTGTGAATGGATCTACAGTGTTCTCCTCTGTAGCAACTCTCCGGACCTCGATCTCCCGGCGATCTATGATCTCCCTGATCAGGTGATACCGCCATAAGATGTGTCTGGACTTCTGATGGGACATGGGTTCCTTTGCTAAAGCTATAGCGCCGTTGTTGTCACAATACAGCGGTATTGGATCGACAATGGTAGGAACCACCTGAAGTTCTGTTAGGAACTTCTTCATCCAGACTGCTTCTTTTGCGGCATCGCAAGCAGCGATATACTCCGCTTCCATCGTCGAGTCAGCAACGGTGTCCTGCTTGAAACTCTTCCAACACACCGCCCTCTATTGAGGGTAAAGACATAACCTGACATGGACTTGGAGTCATCCTTGTCACTCTGGAAGCTGGGGTCAACAAAAGCCTCGATCTGGAGGTCTTTTCCGCTGTAAATCGAGAACATATCCTTAGTCCTTCTCAGGTACTTGAGAATGTTCTTTACTTGTCACGACCCGAAGGAGCACGTGACTGGCCCTTGAACCATATGAAGTCTATAGGACTCCATCTGATCCAAGTAAGCCAAAAGCCCAGAAATCTAAAACCATTTTAAGAGTAAGTAAAGAAAACTGGTTTAAAGAAGTGAAGGAAACGTGTTTGAAAATCAAGGTTTTTAAATAACTAAGCCGAATATGCATTTTTAAAATGTGTAACCTTTCCTGAAAATTTCGGCAGAGTTTCCTTTGTAAAAACTGGCCCCGAACGGGGTACAACAATAATAACATAAATATGCAATGATAAAAGGCATCCCCAAGCGGGAGCTAGCTCTTCGTCAATCGACGGTCACAACCACACAAGCAATAAAAATATACAACGCCGAATGGCGAGGATCAAACTCAAAAGAAAGCTCCAAAAACAAGAAAACCGCAATACTACTAAGGGCGACTCTATGGTCGAAATAAAACAACACTGAAGTCTAATTCTGAAAGAAAAATACAGGTTTTGGTTGATGGAAAATTCTAGATACAATAAATAATACATGAACAATGGCGGTTCTGATACAAAAGAACCCACCTATCCAAGCAAGTCACCCATAAGGAAGCAATGTGCCAGAAATGCCGCTATGGAATCTGTACGGCAAACCTGCAAGAACTGGGGCACAACGGGGGTGAGTTGCCAACTCGTGAATAGAAAGATATCTACAAGCAGGAATCGAATGCATGACCCATCCTAGGTCAATACGATCAGATATAAATAAACCTCAATATGGATAAAGCTGAAGCATGCTAAACTGGCAATGTAATCTCTATACATGAGTGTAGTGCCAAGTGCTCGTGCTAGTGCCTCAGGTAACAATATAGCATATGAATGAGATATGAATGCGTGAAAACAGAATACACTTACATGAAGCAACTGTTTTCATAATTTAGTGAGATTTCCCTTGTATTTTTAAAATGAGGTACCATAATGAAATCAGCATAAAACTGTGCCTAGCATCGGCACAAAACGAAATCCCAATATCCCGATATCTCAAAGTCTCAACCACAATATCTAGGGCGCCGTCAGTCCAGACCGGCCCCTACCATCAATCTCAAGACCACGACGGTATCCTCCGGATATCCGACGCGTCGGGTAAAATCACCGGTAGGTAGTACTCCCCTGCCAGGCTCAACGTCATCACCACATTCCTCTTGCCCCGGGGTACCGCGCCGGGTCCACCATGTACCCGAAACGGTTCATCCGTCTCCTCGAATCGGGTTTCCAAATCCATCAGCAAACTCATGGTGGACGACTCATACATCATGGGAAAACCGCACTTTTTATTTTAAAGAGAGAAAGGAAGTTATATAAGTTTCGCGGTTTTCCCCCAAATCCAGAAAATCTCATGGAAATCCGAATCCAATCCTCAATAGCATGTAAACAGTGCATATAGGCATAAAAATCCATGAATAATAACATGCATGATGTAACAAGTAATAATTACAATGTCTAATCTAGCATATAAGGCAAGTACACTAATATCATGTCTAAATTATTAGCTAACAACCTATGTCGATGCAATAATATTTTCTAAGGTGTACGTGACATGGCAATTACCGATGAAGATGTGTGTGAGCCGGCAAGTAAGTGTACGTGGTACATACGCATCATCGGTAATGGTGCTGGTGTCCTAACAGCATAACATCAATAATGGAGTATGAAACATAATATAAGCATGCGATGCGAAGCGAACCACAATAATGAGCGGAAGCTGAATACAAGACGCAACTACAACTAATCTGCATTAATCTAATATAACCTCTACAAATGGTGCCTTTTGAAATAACACGAATCATGGGGTTTTGAAAATAGGGCTACGGTGTTTTTATGAAAAGATACGTCTTTTGAAATATCCGTAGGATCCCTTGGGCTGTCTTTTAAAATACCCACGATTCGTTAGATTTTGAAATAGGTAGGAGTCTAATCTAATCTAACAACTACACTAAACTATACGGCTGAACTAACAAGCTGAGCTACAGTAAGGGAACCGCCTAACATCTGAGTCGATACATATACATACCTGTATATATATTAGTCGGTGATCCCGCCTCAATAATATCATATCCGATACCATATCTATAATCAGACATCTCAAGTCAAGAGTGCGGATCAATCATCAATATCGGCTCGTACGGTAAATCGTCGTACGGCATCCCAATAGCTGGGTAGGGGTCAATATCACACTATCTCATCACATATCAGGTATCACTATCATCAGATCGCATAATCTGGGGTACTACTCCAAGTCTAGTACAAAACGATACCATCTATAAGAATATGAATGCGGGTAAAGCACATGTCCAAAGGCCCGCTAAAACTATCATCTCGCACCTCAAAGACAAGCTATGTCACATCGCCGATCTCACGGCCTCACATCAAGTATCATCTCAAACCCACGTATCATCCTCAAATCCCGTATATAAACACATAGTCCCATACCCATGTGTAGATATACGCATCATCATATGCACATAAACAAATGAAGGAATGTATGCAAGTATGTGTGTAAGTGTGTGTGTGGGTGCAACCACTACTCTAGGGTTCGCACTATACTAAACCAATACATTCCGATCATCAATAATACCATTATTACCATCACTAATCTAAACCACACATAATAAATATACGTGTGTATACGTATTCGTATACAACACCACGGACTGCGGGGGTGCTATACGCCATCCACCCGACTTCTCCCCGTAGATATAAATCTACTCACCTGAATCCTGCGTGTCGGTGTCGATATCACCGTCATCTTCTGCATCGCCTCGGATCGTCGCGGGGTACCTACACATATCACACGTATCGCATCGCATCAAAACCAAATCAAAACTTGAAACGACACGCTAAAACCAATACGATTCGCTAAAAGGCCTATAGGTTAGAACCTACGGTTAGCCTTCGCAAAACAACCCGAAATCACTCGATGCAGTCGTACAAACGTCACACAATCGAGATAACGTACAAACACCAAATTATGGAAATCAAAATGCGTAAAACCAAATACTGAAAGTAAGGCAGCAACCCAAGAAAACGATCCCAGATTTCACCTCGGGTCAAATTTAGCCAATTAAACAAGTCCAGGGTGATGTATATGATATATTTGAGCCACTGGACCAACCCCGATGCATTCCATCACTACTTGGCCGGCCAAAACCTTCCCAAAACCGGCCTGGCCGGCCCCCCTATCTCCAATGGGGTCCGTCTGGTCAGGGTGGCTTCCTATGGTCTCAATTGGGTCCCTGGTGTCACTTAATTTTTCTGAAAAAGTCCCAGTACATTCCAGATTTCCCTGCACACTCTAAACACTCACAAACCGACATGAAAGTCCCGTAATTCCGTATTTTTGGGTTTCAGGTTGTTCTAGGTCAGGGTCTTGGTCAAAATAGGGTCTAAGGTCACCATTAGAGTCCAATTGCAAAGTCATAACTCAAAATTACCCTAATCCTCTCTAATTTTGTCCAAAGTGCACCAATTCACACGATATCGATATGAAACTTGAATTAAAGCTTAAGCACAAGGATTAACACTCTAATTGTGAAGAAATTACCTCACAAGAGACTCATGATTCCTCAACAGCACCAAAACAGCAACTTTCTTGGTCCATCCTATAGCTTATGAGCTTGTGTGCAATTTTAGTGAAATGAGTGTGAGGTTTTGGAGTGATTTGTGAGATGATTTGAGAGGGTTTTGTGGAGGGAAGAATGGGCAATAGCAGCAGCAGCAGCAGCTCAAGAAAGAGGGGGAGGAAGTGAGAGGAAAATCCAAAGGGAAATGGCTAAGGTTCAAGTCAAAGTGCAACCCATACCCTCTCTCACCAACCCCATTCTTTTCTCTTTTTCTTTTTCTTTTCTTTTCCTTTTTCTTTTAATCCAATTCCTTCTCACACCAATAGTGATCCCAAAAGAAAACCATGGCTAGAAAAAAAGTGTAACACAAGTCCAAAATGATATGTGCACAATTTTGCACAAAAAGCCAAAAAATCCGATTAGCGATTTTTGATCGCGATTAGCGCTAAATTAGCATATAAATGATCACAAACACTTAAAAATGACATAATTCCAATAAATAACCCATTTTAGAATTTTCCATAATTTTCCATAATTTTTCTTCATTTATTAGCATTTAATTATAAATTTAATATTAAAATAATCAATAAAATAATATTAAATTATAAAAATTCCTAAAAATAATATTTTATTATTTTGGAAATGTTACAATCTATCCCCCTTAAAGAAATTCGGTCCCCGAATTTAAATTTAAAATCCCCAAGTACTAAAACATTTCAATACAAATTTCCAAGTCGTCGGGGTTCCGAAATCATCAACACATAGAACGTCACAGCGCAATGCATGCGCATGGGTACTGAGCAGATAACTCAAAAACAACGCTCCATCAAGCATCCCGCAATCATCGGAGTCAAGGTAAAAACACAATGTCAAATCCAATACAAAACCGATATGATATGGATCAGAACTACACATGTAGACATCCAATCCATACATATAAATAGCTGATGTAAAAGCATGCCAAATCTTTTTAAAATCGCTGTGCGCTGCGCATAACACTGCACAGTGGCGGACGTTTCTCATAAGAAAATAACTATATACGTATATATATCTTTTGTTTACTAAGCACGTTCCGCCGTTTTGAAAACAATCAGAAGGGTTTCCTTGTTTTTAAAACGTTTCGTGTCATATCGGACACGTAAGTATATATATATATATCGAGACTATAGCTCGCTCCTTGGAAATCCCTTCAAACTATCAATGCATGCAAAATATATCCAGGTACTGTCCTCTGACTAGTCCTGCTCAGTATGAAAACAAATATCCCATATCATAAAAATGTACTGCTCCAAAAGGAATAAATCTCAAAAATATACATAACACAATCCGGTGCGTCTGGTGCGCACGGAAATCAAAAATCCATATATGTGCTAAACAGGTGCACAAAACAACATCTAGGTGCAACGGGTCTGCACGAAGCATCTGTCATAGGCAACGTATATGCCTGACAGCCAAAAAAAACCGGTGCATCTGACATGCACGAAGAATCTCGATTTAGTGCATCTGGTGTGCACTAAAGTCGTATCTAAAAACATGCGCGAAAATCCAAATCGGTGCACCCATCGTGCACGAATGAAAATCCAAACCCTGCGCACTCAACACGCACGAAATCACAAAATCCCATAGCAAACGTCGAGCATACGCAAGTCCAACCAAAAGCACGGAGTGCAAGAATCAATCATCAATGTCAAGGTCAAAATCAACGATATAATGCGGCTCAATCCAAAATCAAGTGTATCGCAATGGCAAATCTCACAACCGTGTGCATCAGCATGCACAAATCAAATCAAAACACTCGAAATGCATGAAAACTCTGCTGGAAGCGTAAATCAAATCACTGGCATAAACTAAGCATGAAATCGCAATCAACACCTCAGAAATAATAATGATGCGCCAGGTATAAATGCCCATTAAGTGCAACCATGGTGCACGAAAACAGAAGTCATAGAACTCAGCCATCAAAACCCATCATGCAAATGGATCGCCAAAATACCGAAATCCCAAAGTGACAGATACGTGATAGTCAAATCACAAAATCACAAATCATAAATACTATCGTCGGTATATCCTCCCTCGAAGTCGAGAAGGTGCCGGCACATCCAATTCTAGCGGCGCAAGATCTCCACTGGCCTCTCGCTCGCGGCTGGCGTCCTCTGCCTTTGGTTCCTGATCTTTCCTGTAGATTACCAATCTCGCAATCCATCGGCTCACCGGCCCGGTCAGGAGTGCTGACAGGAACGATTCCGTTCTGGCACTTCTTTGGAAATCTCTCGATCAATCCTCACGACCGCTCGTAAAACAGCACATCACCGGCGCCGACCTCGGGTCCTCGGAGTGCACATCACGCATCTACTCCTGGTGCAAATCTTATAACAGCAGTGTACTGGAAGGAATCCTACTCAAGGTCTCTGCCGATCTTGCCTATGCCGATCCGTACGGAGGCTGGTACTCTTGCATAGTCTCTTCTCGTCCAATGGACATCTGTGTCCTCAGCACAGCATTTCCTCGGGGATTGGTTGCATTCCAACTCCCCTGTAAGCATATTTGACCTCTGGTCTCGACGGAAATTAATGACAGCTCGCCAGTGTCTCGCACGAACCTCTTGTTCCGCTTGTCTGTATCATCGTCCATTTCAACATCGCGCCTCTATCTGCGCACTGCAATGCCTTCAGCTACGGTCCATCCGAAGTCTCCAACACGGACTCGAAATCATGAACTCGGTATCTTCCTCACTCAGTAGAAGATATCTAGCCGAACACGTCCTCAGCGTGCATGTCCCATCTCTGATGTCAGCGGAGTAGAACGTCATCTCGTCGAAATCTCGTGCGAACTCTTTACTCCACCTTGCTCAAATGTCGACTAATTCGGACTCATCTCATCGTGGCTACACAAACTACGCTCCGATGGCTATGCTCGCATCTGGAGTCTCCCAAGCAGTGTCCCATCACAATATCCGAAAGATGTCGAACCATCCGATCGACTCGTCAGAACCTCACCATCCCCCAAGAGCTCACATCTCGGGTACATTTTAATAGTATCGAGTACATGCCACAGCGTCGGTGGTCCAGCCGTAGAAGGGCAAACCCAAGCCTCACTAATGGCGCCGTGGAACCGCCGCAAACCCTAAGGTTCAAAGGCTTTCACACGGTCATTAAGTCGAGTTAGGGTTTCATTCTTCTAGAGGGTCCATAGAATCACCTGCATGTCTTTCCGTATACTTTAAACTTGGAAAATAGGTTCCTGACATTCGATCGTCTCAATCGACTCTCAACGAATCTGCGTGAAGTCGCCTCTAGCTGGAATCAATCTACCTGATGACCTCGCATCGGGGTAAGCGAACGAACCACATGTCCTAGTCATTCCTCCTCGGTGACTAGCGACTCACTATCATGTCTCTAAGAATATGCCTATGCTGCAGTAGCTCCAATCATCTGGGCGATATCCCATCATTCGCAGCAACAACTGGCTCATTCGTCCGTACGCTGAACAGCGCCTCAATCATCCTGGATAAGCGACATATCAACAGTCATCACATCCTGGCTGGCCTCTATCAGTGGCTCAATCCTCTGGTGCCGATCAGCACAACCGGAAAATCTCGCAACAGCGATCTGTCAAACGCTCATAGTGCGGAAACACAAAAAGACGACGCCTCAAAATGCAATCGTAAGCCTCGGGAATCACGCCCTGGTCAGTCCTCGTCCACGACGAGCTCATGCTGACAACTCGAGCCGTAGCTCACTCTGCCCGTGCAATCGCGGCAGCAAAACCATAACCAGTATCGATGAAGATAGATCATAGGAAGGAATATGACACAATGCAAGGAAATGTACAACCTAAGGTTTCTTAAGCGGAGTGGCGTGTCGTAAGTATGCCGCGGAACATACCAACGGTACGTCACTCTACTTTAGTCACCTATTCCATCAACCAAGGGTCATCCTACGCGAAGAAAGTTCGGGTCTAATACCCTTTCGACCAAGTCTAAGTTTCGTAAGGTCAAGCCTAAGTTCCGTAAATAGATAACGCCCTAGGCTCCACATAGTCAAACTTAGACTCGAATCAAGGTCAACCTAGCGCTCTGATACCAACTTTGTCACGACCCGAAGGAGCACGTGACTGGCCCTTGAACCATATGAAGTCTATAGGACTCCATCTGATCCAAGTAAGCCAAAAGCCCAGAAATCTAAAACCATTTTAAGAGTAAGTAAAGAAAACTGGTTTAAAGAAGTGAAGGAAACGTGTTTGAAAATCAAGGTTTTTAAATAACTAAGCCGAATATGAATTTTTAAAATGTGTAACCTTTCCTGAAAATTTTGTTAGTGTATATGCCCTAGAGGCCATTACTGTATCATACTAGTTTGTATATTACTTAATGGATGCTTGGGATATTCACCTTGTATATACAATCTTGCTCAAAATAGTAGTATGCTACTTGGTTTGTTTCTACTTCAATGTGTACTTGTGTTTATTTCAGTATATCACTTATACGCATTAGTGGAGCCCTTAGGATCTTTGCTTGATTACCAGCGTTGTGATGGCAGTCACACTAGTGGGGGCTGGGTAATCTATAAGCACATCCTTATTCAGGTCCCTGGTCGCAGGACTATCGAGACAGGGCATCGATACTCCGGAGTAGACCAGCGCATGCGCTTCTCATCCCAGTGTGGGAGACGGTCTGTCCCACAGCCGTCAGTACGTCGTACTTGAGATAGTATGTGGGTGCTCGTTAGGTTACGGGTACACTGGACAGGACTCGTCGGGAACTGACTAGTTGGTATTATACCTATCGTCAGTTATCAGTTCCCAGGTGACATGAGTACAGCTTAGTCCGCTGACTTGACACTGTCACTTCGCCTCGGGTGTGTTCCCACTGTACTTTGATCACTACCCTACCACGGCTCAAAGGAGTCGTGCAAACAGGTGGTGGTTGGGTGCAGTCCCGAAGCACTTGGAGGCAGTGACGGTTAGACAGGATTCGTCTCTCCCGGTATTGGGGGTTGACATCGCGCTGTGTCTAGGAGAGCCATTACACGAGTAGTCCCTGGCCAGGGCAAACGAGATATACTGGTAGGTTTCCAGTGTTATCTCAGGGTGTATTGGGCTTCACTCCGGCACGACTTGTACCGCTATTGGGGGACTGACGTTTACCGCCCCCTAGGCCCGCCATGCGATGTATCAGACGAACAGACCGGACTGTATGGAGAATGTCACACTCAGGCTCAGTAGGAGTTCAGATGGGTTTCGCCTCGTCGGTCTTCTTGTCGGCATTACCTGGGGACCGTTACGCACAGCTAGTGCCGCTTGCGGTCTGTGGTTAAACCCACTGCCAGCGTAGTGTCGAGTCTTTAGAGTCCCACACAGAAAGCTTTTCGCCTTTAGGCAAAAGAGTAGAGGTCGCATGGTATTGCGACAGGTCGCATGGTTTTGCGACAGGGTTCGGTCACATCCGTGCACGTGTGCACGTACAGTGTCCGGACAGTTTACACTAGCGGGCTTTGGTTTAAGCCAGATCCTAGTGTACCTTATGGGATTGGATTTATCCAGTTTGCATTCGTGTTCCTCGGAACGCGGATGCGGGTGTGTATGCACAGTTGACAGGGAGGCAGAGGCAGTGGATTCTCATTAGGGTTGTTGACAGTTGACCGTTGACTTTTGACTTTTTGCTCAACCCTAATGAGAATATGATATGTGATTAACTATTATATTAATTAAGTATTATGGTGATATGGTTGTTGACTTGTTGACTTTTGTTGACTTGTTGACTTTGGTGACTTGTTGACTTTTGTTGACTTGTTGACCGGTTGACTAGGCTTGACTAGTTGACCATCATGATAACCATGGTTATCATTTCATGCCAAAGACTTTTTTCTTGCTTGCTTTTTGAGTAAAATGAGTGCATGATATGATAACCTTATGGTTGCTTCTAACCATCACCAAAAGACTTTTTTGATATGATGAGTTATGATCACTTTGGATTATGAGAGGGTGAGAGAGAAAAGAGAGCCTCATTCTTTCTTGCTCATTCTCTCTCTTGTTCTTGAGCTCTCCCCTTGCTCTCACCCTCAACCTCTTGCTCCCTCTCTTGATCTATGGTTCTCTTGTCTCATGAGTTGAGAATCAAGAACCATAGATAAAATCCCATTCTATTTCCTCTCTACTCATTCTAGTTCACTAGGTTTAGCAAACCAAGTGAACTAGTTTCTTCAAAGACCGAAGAAGGAGCTAAAGGTTGGAGCTTTCAAGTGGATCTATCTTCGGCGTACGGAGACGACGAGAAGGAGCCATCGGACCACCACCGGAGCTTGAAGACGAAGGAGTTCAAGACAAGCTAGGTATAACCATCTCTATCCGAGTAGCTAAATATCTTTAGCTTAGTATGCTAGTTTTAGTTTAGGTAAAGATCCCGACCTAGCTTAGTCCATGTTGCCTCTTGCGTTAAAATTTTGATTTTATACCGTTTCCGCCTCCCCGTAAGAACCGGGGGTCGCAACGTGGACTTACAGTGGTATCAGAGCCTAACTAAACTTAAACTAGCTTGGTAGTGAAGTGTAACGAAGTTCGGAACCGGAAAAATCCAAAAATCAAACTTTACAAAATCTGAGTTTCTGTTGAAATTTTTCCTGGTCAAAATGAAAAACTTTATACTCCTAAATTCGGCTCAGGGTTTTGTGTGAACACCCAAGAAAAACGATACAGTGATTCGCCTAAAGTGCCGCGCTTCCGCCGCGTGATCCTTCTTGGCCGCCGCGGAACCGCCGCGACTTGGTTTCTTCTCTGCATCGTTTTTCGTGCAGTGTGTTTGTGTGTTGGTTTTGGGATTTTTAAAATATATTATATGTGCCCAGATTTTCCAGAAAAGAAATTTCCTTTTGGGGTCCTATAATTCCGTATTTTTTCCGAACTTCACTGCACTTTGACTATGATGGTTATATCTGTGATGCTTGCATGTATTGAACGTCGGCTAATCGCTATAAGTCGATTAGTCGGGGTTATACATGATCTGTAATGTGCTGGAATGTGTATATGAATGTGTTGGACTGTCGCGGGTGAATAGCCGGGGTGGATGTGAGATGAGCTTTTGTTTTTCTTTCATTCATTGTAAATGTAAATTGATGTAATAATTATTATTTGTTTGGCCGCACAACCGGGTCGGGGTTGTAGCCGTCATTGTATAATTCTTTTTACTGTTTTTGCTCCTAGGATAGACCCATGGAGGGGTGCACAAACTACCGAGTACTTGGCGGGTAGTTTGCCGCACCCGTAGGGGTCTTGGGTGGGGTATTTGGCTATTCACCGCGACCGTGTTATCCGCTTTTCGTTTCAGGCTCGAAAGGATTGCGGATTGCTAGTATATCCAATGCATTCATCTGTGATCTGTAATGTCTATCATTGCTTACTATTTAGGCGTTGCTTATGTTTTACAGACGCGCTAGCCCAGCCCCCGCTCTGTCGTTAGTTAAGTAACCTAACGGGTAATGACGGGGCCCAGTGGCGAATGCGAATGGCATAAGCGTACGTCATATTTTGGTTGTTTTCTGCAATGGTAGGGTTAAATGATGGGACGCATTAAAAGAACTAATGCAAGAATATCACGCATTAAAAGAACTAATGCAAGATAATAAACCAAGTTAAAGTCGTTGGAACACTTTCGAAAAACCACTCGGTTCTTTTCAAAACAAACTTTTAAAATACGGAGTTTGAGCCACTCCATTTTAAAGCTATCTCGTTCCATCGACCAAATCAAGTTCACTACGTTCACGGTTTTGCCAAAACCATCCGTAGCCCTCCATCATTTCAGTTAAATATTCGGTAGTATTCAAGCTATGTATTTTGACCTCACGCCAAGGCATAGTGATTGGTAGCTGCCGGATATTTATCTGTTGCATAGATAGAATGCGTTGGTTTGAGACAGTCGTACTGCCATTTTGGCCTACGTCAAGGGTATGTACGGGTGGATTCAAATTAACCTGGATAATGATGGGACGAACTTGACAAGTGACTTATGACATTTTGACCTCACGCCAAGGTCATAAGAGCATGGGGCAAAAATCCACATCGGGAGTTTCATAAGTACTGAAACTTGCTAGATTTGCATACCATTTGGAGTGTGATGATTCTGGTAGGATTCCTTCAGTTTCGTCACGCGATGATATTTGGATCCCGATCCTACTGTGAGTATATGCTACTCCTCGGGAAATTTCTCACTTAACGATCAATGCTATAAACCTAGTAGGTGCCTAGAAAGGTGTTAGCGGGGCTACGCCCCCAGGGAAAAGAGGTTCTCTAATTAAGGAACTTCGCGAAAGCGTTGGAAAACCTCCCTCGAAGTACCGACACCGGCCTGGCTGAACGGTTAAGCAAGTATTGTACGGTGGGATTGATCCTGACTAATTCTTCCTTTATGGTTTGAGGAGGGATTCGAGAAACAGTGGGAGCCATCCTGTTTAGACAAACTAAAAACCACTCTAAACTTGCAAGAGCATCATGCTGAGTGTTTCTTCTTCTCTCTCCTAATTGCAGCGACCAATCAACATGACTGGACTTAAGTTACTCCTAGATAAAAACAAACTGACAGGGCCAAACTACAAAGATTGGCTCAGGAATGTCAAGATCGCAATCACTTATGACAAGCTGGGGTATCTTCTTACCACCAAAGCTCCCCCTGTCCCTGGTCCAACTTCCAGCGTCGCGGATAAGGAAATCCGCAAGACTTGGGAGATTGATAGCGCGAAGGCCAAGTGCCTCCTGCTTGCCTCGATGGACAACGAACATCAGAGGAGGCATGAGAATATGGACATGGAGTCCATATTGCTCCATACAAAAGAACTGTATGGAGAGCAATCACGTATCGCAAGATACGAAGCGTCGAAAAAGTTGTTTTCGACAAGAATGGCCGTCGGATCATCAGTAGCCGAGCATGTGCTAAAGATGATCGGCTTCATTGAGGAGCTCGCTGACCTAGGGATCACATTGGAGAGTGAGCTATATACGGATATAGTTCTCCAGTCCCTTCCTTCCACTTACGCCCAGTTTATACTGAACTTCAACCTACAAGAAAAAGAGGTTGAACTATCAGAGCTCCTCAACATGCTGAGGAGCGCAGAGGGCACCCTACAGAAAGGTAGGGAAACATCCACTTTGTTTGTAGGAGGATCATCTTCTTCTAGGTCCAAGGCGAAAGCCAAGGGAAAGAAGAAGAAGGCCCCCGCCAAACCAAGGGGCGGTGTTGGTAAAGTGGATACGAAGGGAAAAGGCAAAGCAACAAAGTTAGCGGGAAAGCTTGTGGATAAGGAAGAATGCTTCTATTGTCATAAGAAAGGACACTGGAAGAATGATTGCAGGGCCTGGAAGGCCAGAACACAGGAATTGAAGCAGGTTGCAGCTTCAGCTTCAGGTGTGTATGTTATTGAAAACTGTCTTTCAATAAACTCTACTTCCTGGGTATTGGATACCGGATCAGGATCTCATATCTGTAATTCTTTGCAGGCGTTGAGAAACCGTAGTGTTTTGAAGGCAGGTGACATGACCCTCAAAGTTGCGAACGGAGCTAGCATGGATGCTAAAGCCGTGGGGGACTATCACCTGGGAATGTCAGATGGACATGTTTTGGTTTTGCGTAATTGCTTTTTTGTACCCAACGCAACTTGTAATATCATTTCTGTATCTTTAGTTTCTAAAGAAGGTTATGAATTTGCGTTTGTAAGTAATGTTGTAAACATTCACCTTAATCAAGTATTGATTGGGTCAGGTACTCTGAGTAATGGTATATACGTGTTAAACCAACCACAGATTTTTAATGTCCAGAATACACACAAAAGAAAGTCTCCAGAAATAAATCAGACTTTCTTATGGCATTGTAGATTGGGTCACATCAATGAGAGAAGGTTGACTAAGTTACATACAGAAGGATATTTGAATGCGTTCAAATATCAATCGTATGCCACTTGTCAATCTTGTCTCAAAGGAAAGATGACAAAGACTCCATTTACTGGACAAGGAGTAAGAGCGAGCGAGCTCTTGGGACTCGTACATAGTGACGTGTGCGGTCCAATGTCTACACATGCCCGAAGCGGACATTCTTACTTCATTACTTTTACGGATGACTTCTCAAGGTACGGTTATGTCTTCTTAATGAAACATAAGTCCGAGGCCTTTGGAAAATTCCAGGAGTATAAGAATGAAGTAGAGAAACAGACCGGCAAAAGTATTAAGATTCTAAGATCGGATCGAGGTGGAGAATACTTAAGTGCCGAATTCCTGGACTATTTAAAAGAGAACGGAATTCTCTCTCAGCTTACTCCTCCATACACCCCGCAACATAACGGTGTATCGGAGAGACGGAACCGCACCCTATTGGATATGGTGCGGTCCATGATGAGTAACGCTGAGTTGCCGCGATCATTCTGGGGATATGCGCTAGAATCAGCAGCATACCTTTTGAACCGAGTTCCGACTAAGACTGTGCCTACCACCCCATATGAAATGTGGAGTGGGAAGAAACCCTATCTTCAATATCTGAAGATCTGGGGATGTCCAGCTTTTGTCAAAAAGCAGCATGCGGACAAACTCGAGGCACGCTCAGTACTGTGCAAGTTTGTGGGATACCCAAAGAACACCAGGGGGTATCTTTTCTACTACGCAGAGGAACAAAAAGTCCTTGTTTCTCGTAATGCCCACTTTCTAGAACACCAGTTCTTGGAAAAGGAAATTAGTGGGAGCGCAGTGGAACTGGAAGAAATTCCGGAACCACAGACTGTTACTGAAAGCTTGATGGAACCAGAGGGTTCAACAGAACAGGACATTCCTACGCCGCTCCGCAGGAGTAGTAGGCAGTCTCATCCGCCCGAGAGATACTACGGTTTTCTCATAGACGGGGATAGAGAGGATTGCATCATAGATTATGATGAGCCTACTAGCTTCCAGCAGGCCGTTCAGAGCGTTGACTCAGTGAAATGGCTGGATGCAATGCGGACCGAAATGGAGTCCATGTACACCAACAAGGTATGGACGTTGGACATTGCTCCAGACGGGGTAAAACCCGTAGGATGCAAGTGGATCTTCAAAAGGAAGATTGGTGTAGATGGACAGGTTGAGACCTATAAAGCTAGGCTGGTAGCAAAGGGTTTTCGTCAAAGACCTGGCTTGGACTACGACGAAACCTTTTCTCCAGTAGCCATGCTGAAATCCATTCGGATCCTTCTTGCCATTGCTGCCTTCCACGATTATGAGATCTGGCAAATGGACGTGAAGACAGCTTTTCTAAATGGAAATTTAGAGGAGTGTGTCTATATGGACCAGCCAGAGGGTTTCATTCAGAGTGGGAGCAGCGGAAAGGTGTGCAAGTTGCTTAAGTCCATCTATGGACTAAAGCAGGCATCGCGGAGTTGGAACATCTGCTTTGATGAGACGGTCAAAGAATTTGGCTTTATCAAAAATCCAGATGAACCATGCATCTATAGTAGATTTGTAGCGAGAACTGTAGTATTCCTCGTTTTATACGTGGATGACATTCTCTTAATAGGAAATGACATTCCTATGCTACAATCTGTCAAGGGGTTCTTGTCACACAGGTTCTCCATGAAAGACCTGGGTGATGCCTCGTACATTCTGGGTATCCGGATCTACCGTGACAGATCCAAGAGGATATTAGGACTTTCACAGTCCAGGTACATCGACACCATACTGAAGAGATTCAGTATGGAAGATTCCAAGCGCGGTAACCTACCGGCTTGTCACGGGATCACCCTCTCTAAAGAGATGTCTCCCAAGACTGATTTGGAGAGGGATCGCATGTCTATTATACCCTACGCTTCTGCGGTAGGCTCTATAATGTATGCGATGTTGTGTACCAGACCGGATGTAGCTTATGCACTGAGTGTGGTAAGCCGGTATCAGTCTAACCCTGGGGAGAAACACTGGATAGCGGTAAAGAACATTCTCAAGTACCTGAGAAGGACTAAGGAGATGTTCTTGGTGTATGGCGGAAAGGACCTCCAGATCGAGGCCTTTGCTGACTCCAGCTTCCAGAGTGACAAGGATGATTCCAAGTCCATGTCGGGTTTTGTCTTTACCCTCAATGGAGGGGCGGTGTGTTGGAAGAGTTCCAAACAGGAAACCGTTGCAGAATCGACGATGGAAGCGGAATACATCGCTGCATCTGATGCCGCAAAAGAAGCTGTCTGGATGAGGAAGTTCTTGAAAGAACTTCAGGTGGTTCCGTCCATTGTTGATCCAATACCTCTGTATTGCGACAACAACGGGGCTATAGCTTTAGCGAAGGAACCCAGGTCCCATCAGAAATCCAGGCACATCTTAAGGCGGTATCACCTGATCAGGGAGATCGTAGATCGCCAGGAGATCGAGGTTCGGAGAGTCGCTTCAGAAGATAACACTGCTGATCCATTCACCAAGGCCCTGCCCCAGACTCAGTTCGAGCGGCTGATCGAGATGATAGGTCTTCGATACGCCAGTACATGGCCTTAGTGCAAGTGGGAGATTGTTAGTGTATATGCCCTAGAGGCCATTACTGTATCATACTAGTTTGTATATTACTTAATGGATGCTTGGGATATTCACCTTGTATATACAATCTTGCTCAAAATAGTAGTATGCTACTTGGTTTGTTTCTACTTCAATGTGTACTTGTGTTTATTTCAGTATATCACTTATACGCATTAGTGGAGCCCTTAGGATCTTTGCTTGATTACCAGCGTTGTGATGGCAGTCACACTAGTGGGGGCTGGGTAATCTATAAGCACATCCTTATTCAGGTCCCTGGTCGCAGGACTATCGAGACAGGGCATCGATACTCCGGAGTAGACCAGCGCATGCGCTTCTCATCCCAGTGTGGGAGACGGTCTGTCCCACAGCCGTCAGTACGTCGTACTTGAGATAGTATGCGGGTGCTCGTTAGGTTACGGGTACACTGGACAGGACTCGTCGGGAACTGACTAGTTGGTATTATACCTATCGTCAGTTATCAGTTCCCAGGTGACATGAGTACAGCTTAGTCCGCTGACTTGACACTGTCACTTCGCCTCGGGTGTGTTCCCACTGTACTTTGATCACTACCCTACCACGGCTCAAAGGAGTCGTGCAAACAGGTGGTGGTTGGGTGCAGTCCCGAAGCACTTGGAGGCAGTGACGGTTAGACAGGATTCGTCTCTCCCGGTATTGGGGGTTGACATCGCGCTGTGTCTAGGAGAGCCATTACACGAGTAGTCCCTGGCCAGGGCAAACGAGATATACTGGTAGGTTTCCAGTGTTATCTCAGGGTGTATTGGGCTTCACTCCGGCACGACTTGTACCGCTATTGGGGGACTGACGTTTACCGCCCCCTAGGCCCGCCATGCGATGTATCAGACGAACAGACCGGACTGTATGGAGAATGTCACACTCAGGCTCAGTAGGAGTTCAGATGGGTTTCGCCTCGTCGGTCTTCTTGTCGGCATTACCTGGGGACCGTTACGCACAGCTAGTGCCGCTTGCGGTCTGTGGTTAAACCCACTGCCAGCGTAGTGTCGAGTCTTTAGAGTCCCACACAGAAAGCTTTTCGCCTTTAGGCAAAAGAGTAGAGGTCGCATGGTATTGCGACAGGTCGCATGGTTTTGCGACAGGGTTCGGTCACATCCGTGCACGTGTGCACGTACAGTGTCCGGACAGTTTACACTAGCGGGCTTTGGTTTAAGCCAGATCCTAGTGTACCTTATGGGATTGGATTTATCCAGTTTGCATTCGTGTTCCTCGGAACGCGGATGCGGGTGTGTATGCACAGTTGACAGGGAGGCAGAGGCAGTGGATTCTCATTAGGGTTGTTGACAGTTGACCGTTGACTTTTGACTTTTTGCTCAACCCTAATGAGAATATGATATGTGATTAACTATTATATTAATTAAGTATTATGGTGATATGGTTGTTGACTTGTTGACTTTTGTTGACTTGTTGACTTTGATGACTTGTTGACTTTTGTTGACTTGTTGACCGGTTGACTAGGCTTGACTAGTTGACCATCATGATAACCATGGTTATCATTTCATGCCAAAGACTTTTTTCTTGCTTGCTTTTTGAGTAAAATGAGTGCATGATATGATAACCTTATGGTTGCTTCTAACCATCACCAAAAGACTTTTTTGATATGATGAGTTATGATCACTTTGGATTATGAGAGGGTGAGAGAGAAAAGAGAGCCTCATTCTTTCTTGCTCATTCTCTCTCTTGTTCTTGAGCTCTCCCCTTGCTCTCACCCTCAACCTCTTGCTCCCTCTCTTGATCTATGGTTCTCTTGTCTCATGAGTTGAGAATCAAGAACCATAGATAAAATCCCATTCTATTTCCTCTCTACTCATTCTAGTTCACTAGGTTTAGCAAACCAAGTGAACTAGTTTCTTCAAAGACCGAAGAAGGAGCTAAAGGTTGGAGCTTTCAAGTGGATCTATCTTCGGCGTACGGAGACGACGAGAAGGAGCCATCGGACCACCACCGGAGCTTGAAGACGAAGGAGTTCAAGACAAGCTAGGTATAACCATCTCTATCCGAGTAGCTAAATATCTTTAGCTTAGTATGCTAGTTTTAGTTTAGGTAAAGATCCCGACCTAGCTTAGTCCATGTTGCCTCTTGCGTTAAAATTTTGATTTTATACCGTTTCCGCCTCCCCGTAAGAACCGGGGGTCGCAACGTGGACTTACAAATTTCGGCAGAGTTTCCTTTGTAAAAACTGGCCCCGAACGGGGTACAACAATAATAACATAAATATGCAATGATAAAAGGCATCCCCAAGCGGGAGCTAGCTCTTCGTCAATCGACGGTCACAACCACACAAGCAATAAAAATATACAACGCCGAATGGCGAGGATCAAACTCAAAAGAAAGCTCCAAAAACAAGAAAACCGCAATACTACTAAGCGCGACTCTATGGTCGAAATAAAACAACACTGAAGTCTAAGTCTGAAAGAAAAATACAGGTTTTGGTTGATGGACAATTCTAGATACAATAAATAATACATGAACAATGGCGATTCTGATACAAAAGAACCCACCTATCCAAGCAAGTCACCCATAAGGAAGCAATGTGCCAGAAATGCCGCTATGGAATCTGTACGGCAAACCTGCAAGAACTGGGGCACAACGGGGGTGAGTTGCCAACTCGTGAATAGAAAGATATCTACAAGCAGGAATCGAATGCATGACCCATCCTAGGTCAATACGATCAGATATAAATAAACCTCAATATGGATAAAGCTGAAGCATGCTAAACTGGCAATGTAATCTCTATACATGAGTGTAGTGCCAAGTGCTCGTGCTAGTGCCTCAGGTAACAATATAGCATATGAATGAGATATGAATGCGTGAAAACAGAATACACTTACATGAAGCAACTGTTTTCATAATTTAGTGAGATTTCCCTTGTATTTTTAAAATGAGGTACCATAATGAAATCAGCATAAAACTGTGCCTAGCATCGGCACAAAACGAAATCCCAATATCCCGATATCTCAAAGTCTCAACCACAATATCTAGGGCGCCGTCAGTCCAGACCGGCCCCTACCATCAATCTCAAGACCACGACGGTATCCTCCGGATATCCGACGCGTCGGGTAAAATCACCGGTAGGTAGTACTCCCCTGCCAGGCTCAACGTCATCACCACATTCCTCTTGCCCCGGGGTACCGCGCCGGGTCCACCATGTACCCGAAACGGTTCATCCGTCTCCTCGAATCGGGTTTCCAAATCCATCAGCAAACTCATGGTGGACGACTCATACATCATGGGAAAACCGCACTTTTTATTTTAAAGAGAGAAAGGAAGTTATATAAGTTTCGCGGTTTTCCCCCAAATCCAGAAAATCTCATGGAAATCCGAATCCAATCCTCAATAGCATGTAAACAGTGCATATAGGCATAAAAATCCATGAATAATAACATGCATGATGTAACAAGTAATAATTACAATGTCTAATCTAGCATATAAGGCAAGTACACTAATATCATGTCTAAATTATTAGCTAACAACCTATGTCGATGCAATAATATTTTCTAAGGTGTACGTGACATGGCAATTACCGATGAAGATGTGTGTGAGCCGGCAAGTAAGTGTACGTGGTACATACGCATCATCGGTAATGGTGCTGGTGTCCTAACAGCATAACATCAATAATGGAGTATGAAACATAATATAAGCATGCGATGCGAAGCGAACCACAATAATGAGCGGAAGCTGAATACAAGACGCAACTACAACTAATCTGCATTAATCTAATATAACCTCTACAAATGGTGCCTTTTGAAATAACACGAATCATGGGGTTTTGAAAATAGGGCTACGGTGTTTTTATGAAAAGATACGTCTTTTGAAATATCCGTAGGATCCCTTGGGCTGTCTTTTAAAATACCCACGATTCGTTAGTTTTTGAAATAGGTAGGAGTCTAATCTAATCTAACAACTACACTAAACTATACGGCTGAACTAACAAGCTGAGCTACAGTAAGGGAACCGCCTAACATCTGAGTCGATACATATACATACCTGTATATATATTAGTCGGTGATCCCGCCTCAATAATATCATATCCGATACCATATCTATAATCAGACATCTCAAGTCAAGAGTGCGGATCAATCATCAATATCGGCTCATACGGTAAATCGTCGTACGGCATCCCAATAGCTGGGTAGGGGTCAATATCACACTATCTCATCACATATCAGGTATCACTATCATCAGATCGCATAATCTGGGGTACTACTCCAAGTCTAGTACAAAACGATACCATCTATAAGAATATGAATGCGGGTAAAGCACATGTCCAAAGGCCCGCTAAAACTATCATCTCGCACCTCAAAGACAAGCTATGTCACATCGCCGATCTCACGGCCTCACATCAAGTATCATCTCAAACCCACGTATCATCCTCAAATCCCGTATATAAACACATAGTCCCATACCCATGTGTAGATATACGCATCATCATATGCACATAAACAAATGAAGGAATGTATGCAAGTATGTGTGTAAGTGTGTGTGTGGGTGCAACCACTACTCTAGGGTTCGCACTATACTAAACCAATACATTCCGATCATCAATAATACCATTATTACCATCACTAATCTAAACCACACATAATAAATATACGTGTGTATACGTATTCGTATACAACACCACGGACTGCGGGGGTGCTATACGCCATCCACCCGACTTCTCCCCGTAGATATAAATCTACTCACCTGAATCCTGCGTGTCGGTGTCGATATCACCGTCATCTTCTGCATCGCCTCGGATCGTCGCGGGGTACCTACACATATCACACGTATCGCATCGCATCAAAACCAAATCAAAACTTGAAACGACACGCTAAAACCAATACGATTCGCTAAAAGGCCTATAGGTTAGAACCTACGGTTAGCCTTCGCAAAACAACCCGAAATCACTCGATGCAGTCGTACAAACGTCACACGATCGAGATAACGTACAAACACCAAATTATGGAAATCAAAATGCGTAAAACCAAATACTGAAAGTAAGGCAGCAACCCAAGAAAACGATCCCAGATTTCACCTCGGGTCAAATTTAGCCAATTAAACAAGTCCAGGGTGATGTATATGATATATTTGAGCCACTGGACCAACCCCGATGCATTCCATCACTACTTGGCCGGCCAAAACCTTCCCAAAACCGGCCTGGCCGGCCCCCTATATCCAATGGGGTCCGTCTGGTCAGGGTGGCTTCCTATGGTCTCAATTGGGTCCCTGGTGTCACTTAATTTTTCTGAAAAAGTCCCAGTACATTCCAGATTTCCCTGCACACTCTAAACACTCACAAACCGACATGAAAGTCCCGTAATTCCGTATTTTTGGGTTTCAGGTTGTTCTAGGTCAGGGTCTTGGTCAAAATAGGGTCTAAGGTCACCATTAGAGTCCAATTGCAAAGTCATAACTCAAAATTACCCTAATCCTCTCTAATTTTGTCCAAAGTGCACCAATTCACACGATATCGATATGAAACTTGAATTAAAGCTTAAGCACAAGGATTAACACTCTAATTGTGAAGAAATTACCTCACAAGAGACTCATGATTCCTCAACAGCACCAAAACAGCAACTTTCTTGGTCCATCCTATAGCTTATGAGCTTGTGTGCAATTTTAGTGAAATGAGTGTGAGGTTTTGGAGTGATTTGTGAGATGATTTGAGAGGGTTTTGTGGAGGGAAGAATGGGCAATAGCAGCAGCAGCAGCAGCTCAAGAAAGAGGGGGAGGAAGTGAGAGGAAAATCCAAAAGGAAATGGCTAAGGTTCAAGTCAAAGTGCAACCCATACCCTCTCTCACCAACCCCATTCTTTTCTCTTTTTCTTTTTCTTTTCTTTTCCTTTTTCTTTTAATCCAATTCCTTCTCACACCAATAGTGATCCCAAAAGAAAACCATGGCTAGAAAAAAAGTGTAACACAAGTCCAAAATGATATGTGCACAATTTTGCACAAAAAGCCAAAAAATCCGATTAGCGATTTTTGATCGCGATTAGCGCTAAATTAGCATATAAATGATCACAAACACTTAAAAATGACATAATTCCAATAAATAACCCATTTTAGAATTTTCCATAATTTTCCATAATTTTTCTTCATTTATTAGCATTTAATTATAAATTTAATATTAAAATAATCAATAAAATAATATTAAATTATAAAAATTCCTAAAAATAATATTTTATTATTTTGGAAATGTTACATTACTGCTATCCAGTGCTTCTCCCCTGGGTCTGACTGATACTGGCTTACCACGCTTAGTGCGTAAGCTACATCTGGTCTGGTGCACAATATCGCATACATTATAGAGCCTACCGCAGAAGCGTAGGGTATAATTGACATGCGTTCCCTTTCCAAATCAGTCTTAGGTGACATCTCTTTAGATAGGGTGATTCCGTGACAAGCCGGTAAATTACCGTGTTTAGAATCTTCCATACTGAATCTTTTCAGTATAGTGTTGATATACCTGGACTGCGAAAGTCCCAACATCCTCTTAGATCTATCACGATAGATCTGGATCCCCAGAATGTAAGAGGCATCACCCAGGTCTTTCATGGAGAACCTGTGTGACAAGAATCCTTTGGCAGATTGTAGCATAGGATGTCATTTCCTATCAAGAGAATGTCATCCACGTACAAGACGAGGAATACGACAGTTCGTGCTACAATTTTACTATATATACATGGTTCATCTGGATTTTTGATAAAGTCATATTCTTTGACCGTTTCATCAAAACAAATGTTCCAACTCCGCGATGCCTGCTTTAGTCCATAAATAGAGTTAAGCAACTTGCATACTTTCCCGCTGCTCCCACTTTGATTGAAACCTTCTGGCTGATCCATATAGACGCATTCTTCCAAATTACCATTTAGAAAAGCCGTCTTTACGTCCATCTGCCAGATCTCATAATCGTGGAAGGCAGCAATAGCAAGAAGGATCCGAATAGATTTGAGCATAGCCACTGAGAAAAAGTTTCGTCATAGTCCAAACCAGGTCTTTGACGAAAACCCTTTGCAACAAGTCTAGCCTTATAAGTTTCCACCTGTCCATCTACACCAATCTTCTTTCTGAAGATCTACTTGCATCCTATGGGTTTTACTCCATCTGGAGCAAAGTCCAAAGTCCATACTTTGTTGGTGTACATGGACTCCATTTCGATCCGCATTGCATCCAGCCATCTTACTGAGTCGCCGCTCTGGATGGCCTGCTGGAAGCTAGTAGGTTCATCATTATCAATGATGCAATCATCTCTATCCCAGTTTATGAGAAAACCGTAGTATCTCTCAGGCGGATGAGACGGCCTACTACTCCTGTAGAGGGGTGCGGGAATGTCCTGTTCTTCTGGAACTTTTGGCTCTACCAAACTTTCAGTAGTAGTTTGTGGTTCTGGAATTTTTTCCAGTTCTATTGCGCTCCCACTTGTTTCCTTTTCTAAAAACTGCTGTTCTAGAAAATGGGCATTACGAGAAACAAAAACCTTTTGTTCCTCTGCGTAATAGAAAAAATACCCCTTGGAGTTCTTTAGATATCCCACAAACTTA
Source organism: Agapanthus africanus (assembly GCA_030015575.1). NCBI lineage: Eukaryota > Viridiplantae > Streptophyta > Magnoliopsida > Asparagales > Amaryllidaceae > Agapanthus > Agapanthus africanus. Next base: position 352,025,663 of record CM057347.1, on the reverse strand, counting down.
CATTGTACTGAGCGTGCTTCGAGTTTGTCCGCATGCTGCATTTTAACAAAAGCTGGACATCCCAATAACTTCAGATACTGAAGATAGGGTTTCTTCCCACTCCACATCTGATATGGTGTGGTAGGCACAGTCTTGGTAGAAACCCTGTTCAAAAGATATACAGCTGATTCTAGTGCATAACCCCAGAAAGATCGCGGTAACTCAGCATTACTCATCACGGATCGTACCATATCCAATAAGGTTCGGTTCCGTCTTTCCGATACACCGTTATGTTGTGGAGTGTATAGAGGAGTAAGCTGAGAGAGAATTCCATTCTCTTTTAGGTAACCCAGGAACTCGACACTTAAGTATTCACCACCTCGATCAGATCTCAGTGTCTTGATACTTTTGCCGGTTTGGTTTTCTACTTCATTCTTATATTCTCAGAATTTCTCAAAGGCCTCGGATTTATGTTTCATCAAGAAAATGAATCCATACCTTGAGTAATCATCCGTAAAAGTAATGAAATATGAAAAACAGCCTCTTGCATGTGTACAAATTGGACCACATACATCGCTGTGTATGAGTCCTGAAAGCTCGCTCGCTCTTACTCCATGTCCAGCGAATGGAGTCTTTGTCATCTTTCCTTTGAGACATGATTGACAAGTGGCATAAGATTGATATTCGAACGGATCTAAATATCCTTCTCTATGTAACTTAGTTAACCTTGTCTCATTGATGTGACCTAGTCTACAATGCCATAAGAAAGCCTGATTTATATCTGGAGACTTTCTTTTTAGTGTGTTCTGGACATTGAAAATCTGTAATTGGTTTAACACGTATATACCATTATCTAGTATACCGGACCCAATCAAACCATGATTAAGGTGGATGTTAACAACATCACTTACAAACGTGAAATCATAACCTTCTTTTGATAACAACGATACAGATATGATATTACACGTTAAACTAGATACACAAAATTAGTTGCGCAAAACCAAATATGTCCACCCGTCAATCCAAGGTGATAATACCCTACGGACACAGCACCCACGCTAGCTCCGTTAGCAACCTGGAGGGTCATATCACCAACCTTCAGCACTCTACGGTTTCTCAGTGCCTGCAATGAATTGCATATATAAGATCATGATCCGGTATCCAATACCCAGGAAGTAGGGTTGATTGACAGTCAATTTTCAATTACAAAATGTAGGGTTACTAGGCACTCTTACAAGGTTCTACAAGGCATCAACCATGCCCGATTTAAATTTTAAACGTGCCGAACAACCCTAACCAAGATCTTAAACTAGAGATTAGGCGAAACAAAGCAATTAAACAACTTTACTTTTAAGAGTTTGGGATTACAACCTTTGTAGTCCAGCCCTTCACTTCATAAGCCCCGTGTTGTCCCTTCGCTGCGATCATCAAGTTCCCGGACTCTAGAGAGGCTCCACGAAGAGAAAGATGCAAGGTTGCTTCCGATCTTCGATAACAAAGATGATCTATCTTGAAAAAACTCAAACCCAAGCTCTTACTTTGCTAATCAAGTATTAGCAAAGCAAACACCCTAATCTAAATGGCTAGAATAGATTAGGATGATGAAGTAGGAATTTAGCTCTCATTTGTTTTCAATTTCTCACTCATTATCATCACTTCACAAAATGCTAGAAAGCTTTTCATGCAAGGAAGAAGAAGGAAGAAGATGATCAATCCCTTTGTGATGAATAATGAATTGTTGTTATAATTACAAATGCAACCATGGTTAAGTCAAGAAAGACTTAACCATTGTAGAGATTTAACTAGGGTTAAAGGGTGTGGGTTGGGTTAGGAAAATATCTCTAAAATATCAACACATAATATCTTTGCAAGAAACAAAACAAAAGCTTCTAGAAGCTTCTCGAAAAGATTAACCCAAATCAAACCCTAACCATGTTTAATCTCCACATCATGTTGCATTTGTAAACATAACTTGTTACAATATTATATATCACATATACAATATTTATTGTAACAAAATAAAATAATACAATTAACATATATCACATATATATCAATGTATTAGCCGAGTGAGAAAAAGAATCTTTTAGTGAGCTTATATTAGTTAATGTAATTTAATATATAGAATATATGATTATACATTAAATTATCGAATCAACACTTGATCCGATAATCCGGCTATTTCACAAATAACCGACTAATATAATCTGTATCAGTTCATCGGATCAACACTTGATCCGATGACCCGGCTATATCACATATACCCGGCCGATATCACATATCACGAGAATCTAATACGGTATCAAATACACGTATTATTCTCGGTCCCGCACATATCATATATGTGCTCCTACTCCGTTTTGCCTGAGCCAGGAAACCTCTGTGTAGGACTCTAAAGAATCGTCAATACGCCGGCAGTAGGTGATGATCATATCAAACACCCACAAGCTGCAAGCGGTCAGCTAAACGTAACAGCCACCCAGGTATTGAGCGATCAGAAGATCAACAAGTAAGCCTGTATATTCTCTTACGAATCCAATCAGTAACACTCCCGTATAGTCCGGTCTCTTCGTCTGATATGTCGCATATCTCTCCTAGGGGTGGTAAACGCCAGACCCCAGTAGCTTGATAAGTCGTGTCGATATGAGGTCCATAACAGTTCGAGAAACTACTGATAACACTTACCAGTAAATCTCAGCAACCCTGGCTAGGGATTTCCAGTTATAGCCAATCAAACACAACGCAACATCAACTCCCTATACCGGGAGAGACGAATCCCCTCCTATCGCTCATTGCCTCCATGTGATTCGGGACTGTACCCAAAAGCCACCTTTTTGCATGCCCTCTTGGACATGGTATGATGGTAATCAAAGCACAGTGGGAATCACACAAGACTCTATGACGATCTCGGGTCTACAGACTAACCTGTACCGGTGTCACCAGAGAACTGCCATCTGACGTGAGGTATAATACCATCTGGGAGTTCTCAGCGAGTCCGTCCAGTGTACCCAGTCTCTACTGATCACCCGTATACCTTCTCTGATGTCAAACACCAATGGATATGAGATCATCCATCGCCCATCATATGGGTCAAGAAACGCATACGCTAGTTTACTCTGGAGTATCGATGCCCTGTCTCGGTACTCCCACGACTAGGAACATTTGAAGGATGTACTTGGCGACTACACTGTCCTCACTAGTATGATCTGCATCATAGACCTGGTAGTCAAGTACTCATCCTAAGGGCTTTATCAACATGTGACATAGAGAGAATTAGAGTACATGTTAAGATAAAGAGTAACCAGATAGCATACTATCATGTCGAGCAAGAAAGTCCTCCCTATATATGTCCAAGCATCCACTACAATGTACAACGTATGTATAGTAATGGCCTCTAGGGCATACATATAACTAACAATTTCCCACTTGCACTAGGGCCATCTGTTGTGGTATCGCATACCCAACAATCAGCTGTGATTGAAATATCTCATACTCAACCATCCCATAAAAGTCTCTACTGGGAAATAGGCCTTTGTGAGTGGATCCGCGTTGTTGTCCTCTGTGTCTACTCTCCTAACCTCGATCTCCCTAGAGATCAACCATCTCCATGATCAGGTGATACTGCCTAAGAATTATATCTGGATTTCTGATGGGACAGGGGTTCCTACGCCAAAGCCATAACTCCATTGTCACACAATGGTTGGAACGAAGTTCATCTCATGAACTTATATATATCCAGACTGCCGCTTTGGTAGCATCCTTGGTAACGATGTATCTTGCCTTTAATCGTCTAGTAAGTCACGGTATCTAACTTGGAACTCTTCCAATATACCGCCCCTCTACTGAGGGTAAAGACAATACTTGCGACTGACATTCAGTCGTCCTTATCACTCTGGAACCTTTCCAGTGATTCTCCCCAGGATCGATTGATACCATCTCACTACAACTAGTGAGAATCCTAACATCCAATTAGATCTATCTCATAGATCCATAACCCAGGATTTAGGAGGTATCATCTTGATCCTATATGGAGAATCCTTGTAATAAGCGGAGATTGACCGAGCGTAGCATAGGAAACTCCTTCCCTATCAAGAGTATGTCATCCACGTACAATATGAGGATCATCACCATACTCCCTACTACCTTTTTGTATATACAAGTTTCATCTACCATTTTGATGAAGTCAAACTCTTTGACTACTCCATCAAAATAGACGTTCCAACTCCGCGATGCCTGATTTATCCCATAAAACATCTTGCACACGTTTCCGCTGCTCCCACTGTCTACGAAGCCCTCTGGCTGTGTACTTATAGACACTATTTTCCAAATCACTATTTAGAAAAGCAATCATGACACCCAACCGCCAAATATCGTAGTCATGGTATGTAGCCGTGGCAAGTAGGATCTAGATGGACTTAAGCATAGCTTTGAAAGTCTCAACTTTTCCATATGCACCAAGTAATCTTCTTAAGATATACTTGCTCCTGATGGGGATTTAACCCTTCAGAGAAAGCAACCAAAGTCCATACTTTATTGGTGTATAAGAATTCCATCTCAGATCACTAAGCATACAGCCATTCTTACAGAGTCTCACTCCTGATGGCCTGCTCGAAACTAGTTTGGTCGTCATCTCATGATGCAATTCTCGCTCCCACTGTCATAGTGAAAACCGAAGTATTTCTAAGGTGGGTGAGGAACCCTACAAGATCGGCGGAGAGGCTGAGGTTCGTTGGAATCTATTGAATCCTTTGGTTCTACCAAATCATCAGCTGCAGTTTGTATAGCTGGAACTCTTTCCAGTTCTACCTCATGACCACTAATTTCTTCACAAGAAATTCCCTTTCACAAAGGTGGCATGCTGAGAAACAAAACATCTTTTGTTCCTCGATTTGGTAGAAGCTATTCCCTTTGCGAATGCTTGGGATATCCAACAAACTTCCAAAGAACTGACTTTGCCTCGAGCTTGTCTGGATTTTGCTTTTAGACATAGGCCGGACAACCCCAAATCTTAACTTACTTAAGATATGGGCTCTTCCCATTCCATATCACATATGGTATGGTAGTCTTCTGATATGATTGGAACTCTATTCAATAGGTATGTAGCTTCTCAAGTGCATAACTCCCAAAAGGAAATAGGAAACTCAATAGTACTCATCATAGAGCACACCATATCACATAGGGTGCGATTGCTCCGCCCCGATACACCGACGTGCTGTGATGTATACGGAGGAGTAATGCTGAGAGAGAATCTCATTCTCCTTTAGAATAGTCCAGGAATTCCGTGCTCAAGTATTCTCCTCCTTGATCTCATCAAAGGACATAATACTTATACCCGTTTTTGGTTCTCTACTTCTAACTTATATTCTGTGAATATCTCAAAAGCTTCGGACTTGTGTTTCATCAGGAACATATGTCTGAATCTTGAGAGATCATCAGTGAATATAATGAAGTATAACGAACCGGTCTTGGCATGTGTAGACAGGGAACTTACATACATCATCATGTATCAATCCCAAGAGTTCACTAACTCTTTCTCTGTTTCCAATAAACAGAGCTATGGTCATCTTATCTTTGTGACATGACCGGCAAGTTTCACAAGATGTAAATTCAAACTAATTTAAATATGCATCTAAATGTAACTTCAGCTAGTCGGGTCACATTGATATGACCTAGTCTACAATACCTCAAGAAGGATTCGTTCATTTCTGAACTCTTACTCTTGTGTGTGTTCTGTATACTAAGAATTGAGGTTTTGATTTAGAATGTCTATGCTTTTAGATAACGTGCCTGAACCGATCAACTCTTGATATAGAAAATGTTCAAAACATTATCCAACAATACAAAATTATATCCTTCTTTACTAATAAAGAGACCGATATGATGTTGCATATCAGGTTCGGTATCTAATAACATTCATTTAGAATCAATGTATCTGTTAATACAGGGTGATAACTACCAACAGGCTTGGCTGCAACACTTGCACCGTTTCTATCTCATGAAACTTATCACCCGTTCTCAGTTCTCTACCTATCTGTAGCCCATGTAACAAAATACATATGTGGGATCCTGATCCGGTATCTCATACCCAGGACGTAAAGGTATTGAGAAACAGTTCTCTGTAATGAACACACCCGAAGAAGATGCATCAGCATGCACTTTCTTCTTTTGGGCGGCACGGGAATTCTGGTAATCCCCTATTTCCTGCTATGTCTTATAACAATTATAAGTTGGAGCGGGACCAACGTTCCCTAGCTAAGTATAACAAGCAGGTTCGGTCAATAAATCCGTATTATTATCTTGATTAAGGCGTGATATGGTCGCTACCTGGAGAAAGAGAGAAGAAAACACTCAGCGTATGCTCTTGCAATATTTAGATTGGTTATTAATATATCTAATCAGGATGTATCCCACTATTTTAGTCAAATCTTCCTTCAAACCCTAAAAGGAAAGAGTAGCCGGGATTAATTACACCCTACAAGTTCGCCAATCTTTCAGCCAGGCCAGTGCCGGTACTTTGAGGGAGGTTCCCCGTGCTTTCGCACGGACCTAATTAAAATAAATCTCATTTTCCCAGGGGCGTAACCTCGTTGATACCTTTCTAGAACCTACTTGATCAGCTAATTGTAATGTGTAAAACTCTCCCAGGAGTAACTCTTACTCGCAGCGGGTATCGGGATCCAACTATCTCATAAAAGGTATGCAATCTCATTGCAAATTTCAACACTTGAAATTCCCAATAATATTTTACCCCTAGCAGCTATATGACCTTAACATAGTCAACGAATCATAAGTGCTAGTCAAGTTCAACCCATCATTTCCCGATTGAATTAAACCCACCCGCACGACCCTTAACATAGTCAACAAAGTCGCACGACTACCCTAATCCAATCGCATCATATGCTTATACAGATAAACACTAATCAGCTACCGCACACTACGCCTTAACATAGTCAACAAACGTAGCACGAATACTAACTAGTACTTATCTGAAATGACGGAGGGCTACGACAGGTTTTTAAGAAAACCCTTTGCGTAATGAATTTAATATCGTTGTAGAATCGAGTGATTTTTGAATGGAGTATTTTTTAGGCTTTTCTAGTTTTGCTAAAGAGATCACTCCCGGTAAAGGGATCGTCGGCTCTTTCCTTATCATAAGGTGCAGGATATTTCACAAATACCACTATGCAAAGCAAAAACTATAGAAGCAATCAAAAGACAAACCGTGTTTGTAGCATCTGCTAGTTTCACTAAAGAGGTCACTCCCGGTGAAGAGATCTCGGCTCTTTCATTATCGAATAAGGTGCTGGATATTCTACAAGGAACACCGCTATGCAAAGCAAGAACTAGAGCTACCAGTTTTTAAACAAGTTTCTACAACATCTTTAGGTTTCTTTTATTTCATTAATCTTATTAATGAAGTCCCATTTTATTATGCTTCATAAGCATCAGATATGAAACGAAATCAACAATATATAATATATATCTCATATATATGATATAAACATTCGTCTCAGGCAGTAATATGATCTTATCACGGAACATTGCAGCAGAAGAACACATATGAAATATTGGATATACTAGGACGTCCGTGTTTTAATACGAGCCTGTATAAAACACGGATTCCACGGTCGCGATGAATAGCCAAACCCACATCCCTAGACCCCTACGAGAGAGGCAAGTAACCCTGCCAGTTCTAGAGTTAGGAGACCCGGTCTCAACTCCTCGAGATGGTCTCCCACTGGACCCTAGAACCCGGTTACTTGTGTTCCCCGCCTTGGGTCTACCTAATGCGGAAAAGTAAATAATATACAATGGTGACATCATCCTCATCCCGGAAGTGCCCCAATAAAAGAATATTATATACAATGAATTTTACATGAATGAAAACGAAAAACTCTCATCTCACGTAAAAAACACCGGCTATTCAAAACACGACGATCCAATATAACATATCACAGCAACACATAATATCTCATATCATCAGCGTAAGTAAATATGTGTATCCCAATTGTCGTTGATGTATAGCAACGAAACCGACGATACACCACATATTACACTTACGGTTGCAGAAAACAAAGTGTAAAACTACAACAGTTGGAATCCGCAACCTCCTTAGACATCGCATGCCTAACCAAATGAATTCCTTAGACATCGCATGCCTAACAATTATAAACCCCGCATTTTAGTCTCGATCTCGAAAACACTTTTCAATATCTAGTCGGGCAATTCAACAAGATTCCCGATATCCTGATCGAATGCTCGTCGCAAACTTTAGTAGGTGGCCGCACCCCCGAATGCCGTCGGCGAAGTGCACTAAGGCGGAACACCGCTGCCGCGAGCACCCGAACGGATGCTTTTGGCGACGGGGCTCTCCTACAGTCACTTGGTCGGGGCTATGGGGCATTGCTGTCTATTAAGTTTACCCGGCGAGTATCCGCGTACGCTACGTGATTGCGACGGACTTTTGATCGCATCAAAATCCCGTGGCAACCGATCAAATGAGACTAAAATGCTAGATTTATAACATTCAAATTAGTTATCTCATAACTACTTGTGGATTCCAAATATTGTATCATATTCCAGATAAATAGACAATATTAAACTTTCCGATCGAATAAACAAACACCCAAGATTTCCCAAATAGCTCAACAGTTGAGCGGAGTTCAAAAAGTATTCATCACATGCCACGGTACCAATGGTCCAGCCATAGAAGGGTCAAACCAACGCCTCACATGTGGCAACGCCATACTGCCCCAAACCCTAAGGTTTAGAGGCAGTTCAGACGGTCACATAATCGAGTTAAGGTTTGTGTTCTTCTAAAGGGCCCACCGCGTTACTTGCACGACTTACAACGTTCTTTAACTAAGGAAAAATCCAACACTTGGAAATTTTTCGACAGGGGAAAAGTGAGTTATTGATATCCGTTCGAACTTTTTAACACGTTCTAAATTACCCTGACAAAACTTAAAAGAAGCTAAACTTTCCGATCGAATCAACGAATACAGAAGATCTCCAGAAAACTCAACACTTGAGTAATATTAAAACTTCCCAGAAGCACTAGGTAACACCTACGGATCAACAGTTGAAAAACAATCCCTTAATCCTCAAGTCTTGCCGCGGAACCGCCTCCAATACCCTGGTTTGGCCGCGGTTCCGCGGCGCTTTGATGGATTCATGGGGTCGTTTTTCACACATATCCATAAAATCACCAGCTTAATTTTCTGAGAATTTTTAATACAGAAAAAATCAACATTTTAAAAATTTCCAGAGAGGGGGTATAATCGACGTTTCAGGGTTCGATCGGACTTTAAACTTCGTCTAGACATCGCCTAAAGCTCTAGCTTGGCTTTGATACCACTGTAGGATTACTAAGCACTCTCACGAGGTCCTACAACGCATCAACCATGCCCGATTTAAATTTTAGACGTGCCGAACAACCCTAACCAAGATCTTAAACTAGAGATTAGGCGAAACAAAGCAAGTAAACAACTTTACTTCTAAGAGTTTGGGATTACAAGCTTTGTAGTCCGGTCCTTCACTTCATAAGCTCCGTGTTGTAGTCCCTTCGCTGCGATCATCAAGTTCCCGGACTCTAGAGAGGCTCCACGAAGAGAAAGATGCAAGCTTGCTTCCGATCTTCGATAACAAAGATGATCTACCTTGAAGAAACTCAAACCCAAGCTCTTGCTTTGCTAATCAAATATTAGCAAAGAAAACACCCTAATCTAAATGGCTAGAATAGATTAGGATGATGAAGTAGGAATTTAGCTCTCATTTGTTTTCGATTTCTCACTCATTATCATTACTTCACAAAAAGCTAGAAAGCTTCTCATGCAAGGAAGAAGAAGGAAGAAGATGATCAATCCCTTTATGATGAATAATGAATTGTTGTTATAATTACAAATGCAACCATGGTTAAGTCAAGAAAGAATTAACCATTGTAGAGATTTAACTAGGGTTAAAGGGTATGGGTTGGGTTAGAAAAATATCACTAAAATATCAACACATAATATCTTTGCAAGAAACAAAACAAAAGCTTCTAGAAGCTTCTAGAAAAGATTAACCCAAATCAAACCTTAACCATGTTTAATCTCTACTAATCATGTTGCATTTGTAAACATAACTTGTAACAATATTATATATCACATATACAATATTTATTGTAACAAAATAAAATAATACAATTAACATATATCACATATATATCAATGTATTAGCCGAGTGAGAAAAAGAATCTTTTAGTGAGCTTATATTAGTTAATGTAATTTAATATATCGAATATATAATTATACATTAAATTATCGAATCAACACTTGATCCGATAATCCGGCTATTTCATAAATAACCGACTAATATAATTTGTATCAGTTCATCGGATCAACACTTGATCCGATGACCCGGCTATATCACATATACCCAGCCGATATCACATATCATGAGAATCTAATACGGTATCAAATACACGTATTATTCTCGGTCCCGCACATATCATATATGTGCTCCTACTCCGTTTTTCCTGAGCCAGGAAACCTCTGTGTAGGACTCTAAAGAATCGTCAATACGCCGGCAGTAGGTGATGATCATATCAAACACCCACAAGCTGCAAGCGGTCATCTAAACGTAACAGCCACCCAGGTACTGAGCAATCAGAAGATCAACAAGCAAGCTTGTACATTCTCCTGCGAATCTAATCAGTAACGCTCCCGTACAGTCCGGTCTCTTCGTCTGATATGTCGCATATCTCGCCTAGGGGTAGTAAACGCCAGACCCCAGTAGCTTGATAAGTCGTGTCGGTATGAGGTCCATAACAGTTCGAGAAACTACTGATAACACTTATCAGTAAATCTCAGCAACCCTGGCTAGGGATTTCTAGTTATAGCCAATCGAACACAGCGCAATATCAACTCCCTATACCGGGAGAGACGAATCCCCTCCTATCGCTCATTGCCTCCATGTGATTCAGGACTGTACCCAAAAGCCACCTTTTTGCACGCCCTCTTGGACGTGGTATGATGGAAATCAAAGCACAGTGGGAATCACACAAGACTCTATGACGATCTCGGGTCTACAGACTAACCTGTACCGGTGTCACCAGAGAACTGCCATCTGACGTGAGGTATAATACCATCTGGGAGTTCTCGGTGAGTCCGTCCGGTGTACCCAGTCTCCACTGAGCACCCGTATACCTTCTCTGATGTCAAACTCCAATGGATATGAGATCATCCATCGCCCATCATTTGGGTCAAGGAGCGCATACGCTAGTCTACTCTGGAGTATCGATGCCATGTCTCGGTACTCCCACGACTAGGAACATTTGAAGGATGTACTTGGCGATTACACTGTCCTCACTAGTATGATCTGCATCATAGTCCTGGTAGTCAAGTACTCATCCTAAGGGCTTTATCAACATGTGACATAGAGACAACCAGAGTACATGTTAAGAAAAAGTGTAACCAGATAGCATACTATCATGTCGAGCAAGAAAGTCTTCCCTATATATGTCCAAGCATCCACTACAATGTACAACGTATGTACAGTAATGGCCTCTAGGGCATACATATAACTAACACAAACACACCTGAAGCCGAAGCCATAACTTGCCTCGGGTCCTGGTTCTTGGCAATCCAAGCTTTGCAATTCTTCTTCCAATAGCCTTTCCTACGACAGTGGAAGTACTCGTCCTTTGCCACTACCGGCACCACAACCTTTTCCTTTCCCTTGACTCCCACCTTACCAACACCACCTCTCGGTTTGGCAGCGACCTTCTTCTTCTTTCCTTTAGCCCTTGCCTTGGACCTGGAAGAGGAAGCACCACGAACAAACATAGCGGGTGTCTCCCTTGCTTTCTGCAAGGTGCTCTCTACACTCCTCAACATGTTAAGGAGTTCTGGAAGTTCAACTTCTTTACCTTGAATATTGAAATTCAAGATAAACTGGGCGTAGGTGGAAGGAAGGGACTAAAGAACCAAGTCTGTATACAGCTCGTTCTCTAATGTTGTCCCGAGGTCCGCGAGCTCTTCAATATAGCCAATCATCTTAAGGACATGTTCCCCTACAGATGATCCGACGGCCGTCCTCGACTGAAACAAGTTCTTTAAGGTCTCGTATCTAGCTATACGAGATTGCTTTCCATACAGTTCCTTGGTATGGAGAAATATGGATTCAAGATCCATATTCTCATGCCTCCTCTGATGTTCATTATTCATAGAGGCAAGCACGATGCATTTGGACTTCGCGCAGTCTATTTCCCAAGTCTTGTGGATTTCCTTATCCGCGACACTGGATTCTGGACCTGGGACGGCAGGGGCCTTAGTAGTAAGGACATACCCCAATTTGTCATAAGTAATTGCCATCTTGACATTCTGGAACCAATCTTTATAGTTTGGCCCTGTCAAAATATTTTTATCTAATAATAGCTTAAAGCCTGTCATGTTCTGGGTCGCTGCAATTCAGAGAGAGAGAGGAAACACTTTAGCATGATGCTCTTGCAAGTTTAGAGTGGTTTTTAGTTTATCTAAACAAGATGGCTCCCACTGTTTCTCGAATCCCTCCTCAAACCAAAAAGGAAGAACTAGTCAGGACTATTCTTACTGTACAATACTTGCTTAACCGTTCTGCCAGGCAAGTGTCGGTACTTCGAGGGAGGTTTTACGATGCTTTCGCGAAGTTTCTTAATTAAATAACCTCTTTTCCCTGGGGGTGTGGCCCCGCTGACACCTTTCTCGACACCTACCTGGTTTATAGCATTGATCATTTAAGTGAAAGAATCTCCTGATGAGTAGCATATACTCACAGTAGGATCGGGATCCAAATATCATCGTTTAATAAAGTTGAAGGAATCCTACCAAAATTATCACACTCCAAATGGTATGCAACTCTAGCAAGTTTCAGTTTCTTTACAAACTCCTGATATGGATTTTTGCCCCATGCTCTTATGACCTTGGCGTTGGTCAAAATGTCATAAGTCACATGTCAAGTTCTACCCATCATTATCTTGTTAATTTGAACCTATCCATACATACCCCTGACGTTGGCCAAATGGCAGTACGACTGTCCCAAACCAACTCATCTATCTATGCAACAGATGAATATCCAGCAGCTACCAAACACTATGCCTTGGCGTTAGTCAAAATACATAGCTTGAATACTACTGAATACCCAAATGAAATGATGGAGGGCTATGAATGGTTTTGGCGAAACCGTGAACGTAGTGAACTTGATATGATCGAAGGAACCTGATAGCTTTTAAAAGGAGTGGTTTAAGCTCCGCAATTAAAAATCTGCTGTTTTAAAAATAATCGAGTGGTTTCTTTTAAACTGTTCCAACGATTCAACTTTGGTTTATTTTCTTTGCATTAATATAATGTGTCCCATCAATTAACCTATCATTGCAGAAAACAACGAAAATACAACGTCCGTTTATGCCATCCGTATTCGCCACTGGGCCCCATCATTCACCCGTTAGGTTACTTAACTAACGACAGAGCGGGGGCTGGGCTAGCGCGGATGCAAAACATAAGCAACGCCAACTAGATATCATATATAGATATTGTACATTCGTGAGACACAATAATAGGCATTCCAGATCACAGATGAACATATTGGATATATAAGCAATCCGCATTTCGTTTGAGCCTGCAATGAAAGACAGATTACACAGTCGCACTGATACCACTGTAAGTCGACGTTACACACCCCACATGAGGCGGGGAGGAGGAATAAGTAAAAACAATCATTTTAAACAAGGTAACATCGACTAAGCTTACGGATCTTTGCTAAACCATATCTAACACAACTAACTAGAGGTATTATCTACTCGGTAAGAAGATTATACCTAAAGTTCCAAGTCCTTCTTCTTTACTTGATGTCCTCCTTGACCACTAGAGATCCTTTGGAGTAAAAGGATGGCACCTCCTCGTCGGCTCCTCGATGTGATAGAAGATCCACCTGAAAGTTCCTACTACAAGCTTTAACCTCTAACTTGAGGTAACTAAGTGGCTAGGATTACTAATCCAAGTGAACTAGAGGATATAGAGATGGATTAAGTATTGATTGGTCTTTCTAACCCTTGGGATCTCAACACATGAGAGGATTAAGGTTAGGTTGAAGAAGAGAGAGAGCTTGAGGAGAGAGAATGTGTTTGTTATTATGAAATGAAATATAACTCATTTGTGTATATTATGAAGCATAAAATATCTTGCACAAATATCTTGCACAAATATCTTCATGCTTCATTTAATACAAATGAATAAATTATCTCATGAATCATGGTTTCATTTAATGCAAATAACACATCATCTCCTCCACCTCATTAAGCTTAATCCATAAATGAATTAAAACATAATGAGCCGCCTTTCTTCTAGAAGCTTCTCGAGTAATTACGAGAATGCCCCTCCCATCCGTATTTACGAAAAACACGGATATACTGACACTGCATAAATCCAATAATCCAATACTAGAATCTGGCTTAAACCAAAGCCCGCTAGTATAAACTGTCCGAACATCATACGTGCACAAGTACACGTATATGTCCGAACCCTGTCGCAAAACCATACGACCTCTATATCGTTTCGCCTGAAGCAGGAAAACTCTCTGTGTGGGACTCTAAAGACTCGACGGTACGCTGGCAGTGGGTTTAACCACAGGTCGCAAGCGGTACTAGCTGTACGTAACGGTCCTCAGGTAGATGTCGATAAGAAGGCCGATGAGGAAACCCATCCGAACTCCTACTGAGTCTGATATGACAATCTCCGTACAGTCTGGTCTGTTCGTCTAAGACTATCGCATATCGGGCCTAGGGGGCGGCAAGCGTCAGTCCCCTAAAAGCGGTATAAGTCGTGTCGGTGTGAAGCCCATTACACCTTGAGAAGCTACTGGAAAAACCTACCAGTAAATCTCGCTTGCCCTGGCTAGGGACTTTGCGTAATGGCTCTCCAAACACAGTGCGATATCAACCCCTAATACCGGGAGAGACGAATCCTGTCTAACCGCCACTGCCTCCAAGTGTTAGTTATATGTATGCCCTAGAGGCCATTACTGTACATTGGATGTATATTGTAGTGGATGCTGGTGTTAGTGTATATGCCCTAGAGGCCATTACTGTATCATACTAGTTTGTATATTACTTGATGGAAGCTTGGGATATTCACCTTGTATAAACAATCTTGCTCAATATAGTAGTATGCTACTTGGTTTGTTTCTACTTCAATGTGTACTTGTGTTTATTTCAGTATATCACTTATACGCATTAGTGGAGCCCTTAGGATCTTTGCTTGATTACCAGCGTTGTGATGGCAGTCACACTAGTGGGGCTGGGTAATCTATAGGCACATCCTTATACAGGTCCCTAGTCGTAGGACTATCGAGACAGGGCATCGATACTCCGGAGTAGACTAGCGTATGCGCTTCTCATCCCAGTGTGGAAGATGGTCTGTCCCACAGCCATCAGTACGTCGTACTGGAGATAGTATACGGGTGCTCGTTGGGTTACGAGTACACTGGACAGGACTCGTCGGGAACTGACAGGTTGGTATTATACCTATCGTCAGTTATCAGTTCCCAGGTGACATGAGTACAGCTTAGTCCGCTGACTTGACACTGACACTTCGCCTCGAGTGTGTTCCCACTGCACTTTGATCACTACCCTACCACGGCTCAAAGGAGTCGTGCAAACAGGTGGTGGTTGGGTGCAGTCCCGAAGCACTTGGAGGCAGTGACGGTTAGACAGGATTCGTCTCTCCCGGTATTGGGGGTTGACATCGCGCTGTGTCTAGGAGAGCCATTACACGAGTAGTCCCTGGCCAGGGCAAGCGAGATATACTGGTAGGTTTCCAGTGTTATCTCAGGGTGTTTTGGGCTTCACTCCGACACGACTTGTACCGCTATTGGGGGACTGACGTTTTACCGCCCCCTAGGCCCGCCATGCGATGTATCAGACGAACAGACCGGACTGTACGGAGAATGTCACATTCAGACTCAGTAGGAGTTCAGATGGGGTTTCACCTCGTCAGCCTTCTTGTCGGCATCTACCTGGGGACCGTTATGCACAGCTAGTGCCGCTTGCGGTCTGTGGTTAAACCCACTGCCAGCGTAGTGTCGAGTCTTTAGAGTCCCACACAGAGGGTATTCGCCTCTGGGCAAAACAGAGTAGAGGTCGCATGGTTTTGCGACAGGGTTCGTTCTCATCCGCGCACTTGTGCACGTTTGGAGTCCGGACGGATTATACTGGCAGGCTCTGGTTTGAGCCAGATACTGGTATATGTTTTGGGGGTTGCTTTTATATCTTGGTATTCTTGTTCCTCGGAACGAGAATGCAGGTGTGTATGCACAGTTGCTTGAGGCGGAGAATGAGGTCTTTCATTAGGGTTTCGGAACGGGTGCGTATGCACAGTTGACAGTCGTCTTTTTCCAAACCCTAATGGATTTGTATTATATCAATTAATAATATATAATAAAATGAAATTGTGTCATGGTTAGTTTTTGTTGACTTGTTGACCATGGTTGACTTGTTGACCATGGTTGAACTTTTGACCATCATCATCACAAAAGAAAGATGCTCTTTGATTCTAGCAAATTCATTTAATGTTTGTAATGATAATGGTCATTCTAAAACTTTCCATCAACCTTTTTCATTTTCATTATTATTATTATTGATAATTCTTTTTCTTTTGCATTATGGTTGCAAGAAAGAAAGAGAATAGCTCATTCTATCATAACCTCTCTCTCTCCTCATTTCATCTTCTTCTTCCTCTAGCAAAGAGAAACCTTCTCATGTGTTGAGAATCCTTCTCTTTAAAAAGAAAAGCAAACCCTAGTCACTCTCTACTCACTCTAGGTTAAAGGTTTAGCAAGCCGGAAACCCTAGTTCACTCAAAGATCGAGGAAGAGCCCAAAGGTCGAACCTTCGAGGTGGATCCATCTTCGACGGAAGAAGGCGACGAAAAGAGAACCATCAACCTCTACAAGGTTTGAAGAAGAAGGAGTTCAAGTTTAGGTATAACCATCTTCCATAGTAGCTAACTCTCTTTAGCAAGTATACTAGTTTTAGTTTAGACAACGATCCCGACCTTGTTTAGTCCATGTTGCCTCTTGCGATAAAAATTCGTTTTTTATACCGTTTCCGCCTCCCCGTAAGCACCGGGGGTCGCAATATGGACTTACAGTGGTATCAGAGCCTAACTAAACTTAAACTAGCTTGGTAGTGAAGTGTAACGAAGTTCGGAACCGAAAAATCGCAAAACCGGAAAAACAAAACCCTAAGTTTCTGTTGAAATTTTTTCTGCTCAAAATGAAAAACTTTATACTTTTAAAATCGTCTCAGGGTTTTTTAAGAACACCCACCAAAAACGATAGCATGTTTCCTCCAAACCGCCGCCCTTCCGCGGCCTAACCTATTCATCTGGCCGCGGAACCGCCGCAGGTTGTTTTCATCTTTGCATCGTTTTTCGTGCAGTGTTCTTCTGTGTTGGTTTTGGGATTTTTCAGATATATTATATGTACCCAGATTTTCCAGAACAGAAATTCACTTTTGGGGTCCTATAATTCCGTATTTTTTTTTTCCGAACTTCACTGCACTTTGGCTATGTTGGTTATATCTGTGATGTTTGCATGTATTGAACGTCGGCTAATCGCTATAGGTCGATTAGTCGGGGTTATACATGATCTGTAATGTGCTGGAATGTGTATATGAATGTGTTGGACTGTCGCGGGTGAATAGCCGGGGTGGATGTGAGATGAGCTTTTGTTTTTCTTTCATTCATTGTAAATGTAAATTGATGTAATAATATTATTTGTTTGGCCGCACAACCGGGTCGGGGTTGTAGCCGTCATTGTATAATTCTTTTTACTGTTTTTGCTCCTAGGATAGACCCATGGAGGGGTGCACAAACTGCCGAGTACTTGGCGGGTAGTTTGCCGCACCCGTAGGGGTCTTGGGTGGGGTATTTGGCTATTCACCGCGACCGTGTTATCCGCTTTTCGTTTCAGGCTCGAAAGGATTGCGGATTGCTAGTATATCCAATGTATTCATCTGTGATCTGTAATGTCTATCATTGCTTTCTATTTAGGCGTTGCTTATGTTTTACAGCCGCGCTAGCCCAGCCCCCGCTCTGTCGTTAGTTAAGTAACCTAACGAGTGATGACGGGACCCCGTGGCGAATGCGAATGGCATAAGCGTACGTCATATTTTGGTTGTTTTCTGCAATGGTAGGAACTAAATGATGGGACGCATTAAAAGAACTAATGCAAGAATATCACGCATTAAAAGAACTAATGCAAGATAATAAACCAAGTTTAAGTCGATGGAACACTTTCGAAAAACCACTCGGTTCTTTTCAAAACTAACTTTTAAATGCGGAGCTTGAGCCACTCCTTCTAAAAGCTATCTCGTTCCAATCGATTATATCAAGTTCACTACGTTCACGGTTTCGCCAAAACCATCCGTAGCCCTCCGTCGTTTCATATGAATATTCAACAGTATTCAAGCTGTGTTTGTTGGCCTTAGTCAAGGCACAGTGTTTGGTAGCTGGTGGGTATTCATATGTTGCATAGATAGAATGCGTTGGTTTGGGACAGTCGTATTGCCTTGTTGGCCATAGTCAAGGGTATATACGGGTGGGTTCAAATTAACCTGGATAACGACGGGAAGAACTTGACATGTGACTTATGATTTGTTGGCCTTAGTCAAGGTCATAAGAGCATGGGGCAAAAAAAATCCACATCGGGAGTTTCATAAGTACTGAAACTTGCTAGATTTGCATACCATTTGGAGTGTGATGATTATGGTAGGATTCCTTCATTTTCATCACGCGATGATATTTGGATCCCGATCCTACTGTGAGTATATGCTACTCCTCGGGAAATTTCTCACTAAACGATCAATGCTATAAACCTAGTAGGTGCCTAGAAAGGTGTTAGCGGGGCTACGCCCCCAGGGAAAAGAGGTTCTTAAATTAAGGAACTTCGCGAAAGCGTTGGAAAACCTCCCTCGAAGTACCGACACTGGCCTGGCTGAACGGTTAAGCAAGTATTGTACGGTGGGATTGATCCCGGCTAATTCTTCCTTTGTGGTTTGAGGAGGGATTCGAGAGACAGTGGGAGCCATCCTGTTTAGACAAATTAAAAACCATTCTAAACTTGCAAGAGCATCGTGCTAAGTGTTTCTTCTCTCCCCCTGCAGCGACCAAATCGAAATGACTGGACTTAAGTTACTTCTAGATAAAAACATATTGACAGGGCCAAACTACAAAGATTGGCTCAGGAATGTCAAATTGGCAATCTCTTACGACAAGCTGGGGTATCTTTTTACCACCAAAGCTCCCCCCGTCCCAGGTCCCACCTCCAGCGTCGCGGATAAGGAAATCCGTAAGACTTGGGAGATTGACAGCGCGAAGGCCAGATGCCTCGTACTTGCCTCGATGGACAACGACCATCAGAGGAGGCACGAGAATATGGATTTGGAATCCATATTTCTTCATACAAAAGAACTGTATGGAGAGCAGTCTCGTATCGCAAGATACGAAGTGTCGAAGAAGTTATTTTCGACTAAGTTGGCCGTCGGATCATCGGTAGCGGACCACGTGCTTAAAATGATTGGCTACACTGAGGAGCTCGCGGAACTTGGGACCACGTTGGACAGTGAACTTTATACGGATATAATTCTCCAGTCCCTTCCATCCACTTACGCCCAGTTCATACTGAATTTCAACTTGCAAGAAAAGGAAGTTGAACTTTCAGAACTCCTCAACCTGCTGAGGAGCGCAGAGGGCACCCTACAGAAGGGTAGGGATACATCCACTTTGTTTGTAGGAGGATCTTCATCTTCTAGGTCCAAGGCGAAAGCCAAGGGAAAGAAGAGGAAAGCCCCCGCCAAACCAAGGGGCGGTGTTAGTAAAGTGGGTACGAAGGGAAAGGAAAAGGCAACAAAGATAGCGGGGAAGCTTGTTGGTAAAGAGGAATGCTTCTATTGTCACAAGAGTGGACACTGGAAGAAAGATTGCAGGGCTTGGAAAGCCAGGACACAGGAACTGAAGCAGGTTGCGGCTTCAGCTTCAGGTGTGTATGTTATTGAAAACTGTCTTTCTATAAACTCTACTTCCTGGGTATTGGATACCGGATCAGGATCTCATATCTGTAATTCTTTGCAGGCGTTGAGAAACCGTAGGTTTTTGAAGGCAGGTGACATGACCCTCAGAGTTGCGAACGGAGCTAGCATGGATGCTAAAGCCGTGGGGGACTATCACCTGGGAATGACAGATGGGCATGTTTTGGTTTTGCGTAATTGTTTTTTTGTACCCAACGCAACTTGTAATATCATTTCTGTATCTTTGGTTTCTAAAGAAGGTTATGAATTTGCGTTTGTAAGTAATGTTGTAAACATTCACCTTAATCAAGTTCTGATTGGGTCAGGTACACTGAGCAATGGTATATACGTATTAAACCAACCACAGATTTTCAATGTCCAGAATACACACAAAAGAAAGTCTCCAGATATCAATCAGGCTTTCTTATGGCATTGTAGACTGGGTCACATCAATGAGACACGGTTGACTAAGTTACATAAAGAAGGATACTTGGATCCGTTCGAGTATCAGTCTTATGCCACTTGTGAATCTTGTCTTATGGGAAAGATGACAAAGACTCCGTTCACTGGACACGGAGAAAGAGCGAGCGAGCTCTTGGGACTCATACACAGTGACGTGTGTGGTCCAATGTCTACACATGCCCGAAGCGGTTATTCATACTTCATTACTTTCACAGACGATTTCTCTAGGTATGGACATGTCTTCTTAATGAAGCACAAATCCGAGGCCTTTGAGAAATTTCGGGATTACAAGAATGAAGTTGAAAAACAAACAGGCAAAAGTATCAAGATCCTAAGATCGGATCGAGGTGGTGAATACTTGAGTACCGAGTTCCTGGACTATTTAAAAGAGAATGGTATTCTCTCTCAGCGTACTCCTCCATACACTCCGCAACATAACGGTGTATCAGAAAGGAGGAATCGAACCCTATTGGATATGGTTCGTTCCATGATGAGTAAGGCTGAGTTACCGCGATCTTTCTGGGGATATGCACTAGAAACAGCTGCACATCTCTTGAACCAAGTTCCTACTAAGACTGTGCCTACCACACCATATCAGATGTGGAGTGGGAAGAAACCCTGTCTTAAAGCCTTTAAGACATGGGGATGTCCGGCTTTTGTAAAAAAGCAGCATGCGGACAAGCTCGAGGCACGCTCAGTACAGTGCAAGTTTGTGGGATACCCAAAGAACTCCAAGGGGTATCTATTCTATTACGCAGAGGAGCAAAAAGTCCTTGTTTCTCGTCATGCCCACTTCTTGGAAACTGAGTTTTTGGAAAATCAGATAAGTGGGAGCGCAGTAGAACTGGATGAAGTTCCAGAACCTCAGACTATTACTGAGAGCTTAGTGGAACCAGAGGGTTCAAAAGAACAGGACATTCCTATGCCGCTCCGCAGAAGTAGTAGGCAGTCTCATCCGCCCGAGAGATACTACGGTTTTCTCATAGACGGGGATAGAGAGGATTGCATCATAGACTATGATGAGCCTACTAGCTTCCAGCAGGCCGTTCAGAGCATTGACTCGGTAAAATGGCTGGATGCAATGCGGACCGAAATGGAGTCCATGTACACCAACAAAGTATGGACGTTGGACATTGCTCCAGACGGGGTAAAACCCGTAGGATGCAAGTGGATCTTCAAAAGGAAGATTGGTGTAGATGGACAGGTTGAGACCTATAAAGCTAGACTTGTAGCAAAGGGTTTCCGTCAAAGACCTGGCTTGGACTACGACGAAACCTTTTCTCCAGTGGCTATGCTGAAATCCATTCGGATCCTTCTTGCCATTGCTGCCTTCCACGATTATGAGATTTGGCAGATGGACGTAAAAACCGCTTTTCTAAATGGAAGTTTAGAGGAGTGTGTCTATATGGATCAGCCAGAGGGTTTCATTCAGAGTGGGAGCAGCGGAAAGGTGTGCAAGTTGCTTAAGTCCATCTATGGACTGAAGCAGGCATCGCGGAGTTGGAACATCTGTTTTGATGAGACGGTCAAGGAATTTGACTTTATCAAAAATCCAGATGAACCATGCATCTATAGTAGATTTGTAGCGAGAACTGTAGGATTCCTTGTTTTATACGTGGATGACATTCTCTTAATAGGAAATGACATTCCTATGCTACAATCTGTCAAGGGTTTCTTGTCACACAGGTTCTCCATGAAAGACCTGGGTGATGCCTCTTACATCCTGGGGATCCGGATCTATCGTGATAGATCCAAGAGGATATTAGGACTTTCACAGTCCAGGTACATCGACACCGTACTGAAAAGATTCAGTATGGAAGATTCCAAGCGCGGTAACCTACCGGCTTGTCACGGGATCACCCTCTCTAAAGAGATGTCTCCCAAGACTGATTTGGAGAGGGATCGCATGTCTATTATACCCTACGCTTCTGCGGTAGGCTCTATAATGTATGCGATGTTGTGTACCAGACCGGATGTAGCTTATGCACTGAGTGTAGTAAGCCGGTATCAGTCAAACCCTGGGGAGAAACATTGGATAGCGGTAAAGAACATTCTCAAGTACCTGAGGAGGACTAAGGAGATGTTCTTGGTGTATGGCGGAAAAGACCTCCAGATTGAGGCCTTTGCTGACTCCAGCTTCCAGAGTGACAAGGATGATTCCAAGTCCATGTCGGGTTTTGTCTTTACCCTCAATGGAGGGGCGGTGTGTTGGAAGAGTTCCAAACAGGAAACCGTTGCAGACTCGACTATGGAAGCGGAATACATCGCTGCATCTGATGCCGCAAAAGAAGCTGTCTGGATAAGGAAGTTCTTAAAAGAACTTCAGGTGGTTCCGTCCATTGTTGACCCAGTACCTCTGTATTGCGACAACAACGGGGCTATAGCTTTAGCAAAGGAACCCAGGTCCCATCAGAGATCCAGGCACATCTTGAGGCGGTATCACCTGATCAGGGAGATCGTGGATCGCAAGGAGATCGAGGTTCGGAGGGTTGCTTCAGAAGAGAACACTGCAGATCCATTCACCAAGGCCCTACCCCAGACTCAGTTCGAGCGGCTGATCGAGATGATAGGTCTTCGATACGCCAGTACATGGCCTTAGTGCAAGTGGGAGATTGTTAGTGTATATGCCCTAGAGGCCATTACTGTATCATACTAGTTTGTATATTACTTGATGGAAGCTTGGGATATTCACCTTGTATAAACAATCTTGCTCAATATAGTAGTATGCTACTTGGTTTGTTTCTACTTCAATGTGTACTTGTGTTTATTTCAGTATATCACTTATACGCATTAGTGGAGCCCTTAGGATCTTTGCTTGATTACCAGCGTTGTGATGGCAGTCACACTAGTGGGGCTGGGTAATCTATAGGCACATCCTTATACAGGTCCCTAGTCGTAGGACTATCGAGACAGGGCATCGATACTCCGGAGTAGACTAGCGTATGCGCTTCTCATCCCAGTGTGGGAGATGGTCTGTCCCACAGCCATCAGTACGTCGTACTGGAGATAGTATACGGGTGCTCGTTGGGTTACGAGTACACTGGACAGGACTCGTCGGGAACTGACAGGTTGGTATTATACCTATCGTCAGTTATCAGTTCCCAGGTGACATGAGTACAGCTTAGTCCGCTGACTTGACACTGACACTTCGCCTCGAGTGTGTTCCCACTGCACTTTGATCACTACCCTACCACGGCTCAAAGGAGTCGTGCAAACAGGTGGTGGTTGGGTGCAGTCCCGAAGCACTTGGAGGCAGTGACGGTTAGACAGGATTCGTCTCTCCCGGTATTGGGGGTTGACATCGCGCTGTGTCTAGGAGAGCCATTACACGAGTAGTCCCTGGCCAGGGCAAGCGAGATATACTGGTAGGTTTCCAGTGTTATCTCAGGGTGTTTTGGGCTTCACTCCGACACGACTTGTACCGCTATTGGGGGACTGACGTTTTACCGCCCCCTAGGCCCGCCATGCGATGTATCAGACGAACAGACCGGACTGTACGGAGAATATCACATTCAGACTCAGTAGGAGTTCAGATGGGGTTTCACCTCGTCAGCCTTCTTGTCGGCATCTACCTGGGGACCGTTATGCACAGCTAGTGCCGCTTGCGGTCTGTGGTTAAACCCACTGCCAGCGTAGTGTCGAGTCTTTAGAGTCCCACACAGAGGGTATTCGCCTCTGGGCAAAACAGAGTAGAGGTCGCATGGTTTTGCGACAGGGTTCGTTCTCATCCGCGCACTTGTGCACGTTTGGAGTCCGGACGGATTATACTGGCAGGCTCTGGTTTGAGCCAGATACTGGTATATGTTTTGGGGGTTGCTTTTATATCTTGGTATTCTTGTTCCTCGGAACGAGAATGCAGGTGTGTATGCACAGTTGCTTGAGGCGGAGAATGAGGTCTTTCATTAGGGTTTCGGAACGAGTGCGTATGCACAGTTGACAGTCGTCTTTTTCTAAACCCTAATGGATTTGTATTATATCAATTAATAATATATAATAAAATGAAATTGTGTCATGGTTAGTTTTTGTTGACTTGTTGACCATGGTTGACTTGTTGACCATGGTTGAACTTTTGACCATCATCATCACAAAAGAAAGATGCTCTTTGATTCTAGCAAATTCATTTAATGTTTGTAATGATAATGGTCATTCTAAAACTTTCCATCAACCTTTTTCATTTTCATTATTATTATTATTGATAATTCTTTTTCTTTTGCATTATGGTTGCAAGAAAGAAAGAGAATAGCTCATTCTATCATAACCTCTCTCTCTCCTCATTTCATCTTCTTCTTCCTCTAGCAAAGAGAAACCTTCTCATGTGTTGAGAATCCTTCTCTTTAAAAAGAAAAGCAAACCCTAGTCACTCTCTACTCACTCTAGGTTAAAGGTTTAGCAAGCCGGAAACCCTAGTTCACTCAAAGATCGAGGAAGAGCCCAAAGGTCGAACCTTCGAGGTGGATCCATCTTCGACGGAAGAAGGCGACGAAAAGAGAACCATCAACCTCTACAAGGTTTGAAGAAGAAGGAGTTCAAGTTTAGGTATAACCATCTTCCATAGTAGCTAACTCTCTTTAGCAAGTATACTAGTTTTAGTTTAGACAACGATCCCGACCTTGTTTAGTCCATGTTGCCTCTTGCGATAAAAATTCGTTTTTTATACCGTTTCCGCCTCCCCGTAAGCACCGGGGGTCGCAATATGGACTTACAGCTGGGACATATATAGGAAGGACTTTCTTGCTCGACATGATAGTACGCTATCTGGTTGCTCTTTATCTTAACATGTATACTTTCTGTCTCTCTGATTACATGTTGATAAAGCCCTTAGGATGTGTACTCGACTTCCAGGACTATGATGCAGATCATACTAGTGGGGCCTGGGTAGTCCATAAGTACATCCTTGAAATGTTCCTAGTCGAGGGAATATCGAGACGGGGCATCGATATTCCAGAGTAGACTAGCGCATATCTTCTCAACCCATGCGATGGGCGATGGATGATCCCATATCCATTGGTGTTTGACATCGAAGATGGTATGCGGGTGCTCAGTGGAGACTGGGTGTAGGGTTCCTAGGCACTATAATGAGGTCTCACAAGGCATCAACCATGCCAATTTCAAATTTTAACGGTGCCGAGAAACCCTAATACGGATCGTTGGCTAGATGTCTAGGCGAAAAACAAACTAGTTAACACTTAACTACAAGAATACGGAAATACAACCTTTGTAGATCCGGTGCTCCACCTCCATAGCTCCGCAATGAAGTCCTCTCGCTGTCCAAAACAAATTCCGGGCTCTAGCGTCGGCTTCATCGGAGAATAGGCGAGCTAGGTCGTCGATGTCCATGCCGAAGATGATCTACGTCGAAGCATCGCTAGATCAAGCTCCAACTTCACCAAGTCAAGAAAACTTGTGAAGGAAACACACTTTACTACTTGGCAAGAGGTAGAGGATGAAGAAATAGGAAGTGGGTTCACTTTAGAATTGGATTTCTCACACTTTTCATCAATCCACCATTGATGAAGTGAAGCTTTCTTCAATGAAGAAGATGAAGAAGAAGAAGAAAGTGTTATGATAAGTTAATTAAAAATAGAATAGAAAATCAATACTTATCATAATATTAACTATAGTTATGTGTAGAGAATTGACCAAGGTTAAAGGAATGGTTAGGGTTAAGCATGAAGACAAGAATGGTTACAAAGTCAAAGCTTCATGAAGCTTCAACTAAACTACAAAACTAGCAACCATTCTTTTCTCATCTATTCAAAATAAATAAATAAATAAGTAAGAAAAGAAAACCCTAATCATTAGTTTAACCATGGTTTAATTCATTACACTTAACTATAGTTAAACATGTATCATCAAACATGATACAATCAAGTGCACAAAAGTATATCACATATACAATGTGAACAATGCAAGTGAGAAAATCCATTTAAAGTGAACCAATACTAGTTAATGCAAAGTAATATATCAAATATATAATTATACATTAAATCATTAAATCAACACTTGATTTAACGATCCGGTCATATCGCATATAACCGACTAGTATCCTATGTATCGGCTTACCGAATCAATCCTTGATTCGATAACTAGGTTATATCGCATACAACCATACGATACATTCATCGCGAGAATAGAATACTGTTAGTGTATATGCCCTAGAGGCCATTACTGTATCATACTAGTATGTATATTACTTGATGGAAGCTTGGGATATTCACAGTTGTACAGACAATCTTGCTCAATATAGTAGTATGCTACTTGGTTTGTCTCTGCTTTAATGTGTACATGTGTGTTTATTTATTATATCACCTATACGCATTAGTGGAGCCCTTAGGATCTTTGCTTGATTACCGGCGTTGTGATGGCGATCACACTCGTGGGGGCTGGGTAATCTACAAGCACATCCTTATACACGTCCCTAGTCGTGGGAGTATCGAGATAGGGCATCGATACTCCAGAGTAGACTAGCGTATGCGCTTCTCATCCCAGCACGGGAGACGGTCTGTCCCACAGCCGTCAGTACGTCGTACTTGAGATAGTATGCGGGTGCTCGTTAGGTTACGAGTACACTGGACAGGACTCGTCGGGAACTGATGGTTGGTATTATACCTATCGTCAGTTATCAGTTCCCAGGTGACATGAGTACAGCTTAGTCCGCTGACTTGACACTGTCACTTCGCCTCGAGTGTGTTCCCACTGTTCTTTGATTACTACCCTACCACGGCTCTACTGAGTCGTGCAAACAGGTAGTAGTTGGGAGCAGTCCCGAAGCACTTGGAGGCAGTGACGGTTAGACAGGATTCGTCTCTCCCGGTATTGGGGGTTGACATCGCGCTGTGTCTAGGAGAGCCATTACACGAGTAGTCCCTGGCCAGGGCAAGCGAGATATACTGGTAGGTTTTCAGTGTTATCTCAGGGTGTATTGGGCTTCACTCCGACACGACTTGTACCGCTATTAGGGGACTGACGTTTACCACCCCCTAGGCCCTCCATGCGATGTATCAGACGAACAGAACGGACTGTACGGAGATTGTCACATACAGACTCAGTAGGAGTTCGGATGGGTTTACCTCATCGGCCTTCTTATCGACATCTACCTGGGGACCGTTACGTACAGCTAGTGCCGCTTGCGGTCTGTGGTTAAACCCACTGCCAGCGTAGTGTCGAGTCTTTAGAGTCCCACACAGAGAGTTTCCCTGCGCTGAGCGAAACGTGTAGAGGCCGTATGGTTTTACGGCAGGGCTGCAATCACTTACGTACACTTGTGTGCGTATGGTGTTCGGGCAGGCAGTACTAGTAGGCTTTGGTTTAAGCCAGATCCTAGTATTGCACGGATGGATTTGTTTTGTCTTCTGTGTATCCGCATTCTACGGAATACGGATGCAGGTGTGTATGCACAGTTTTTCGGAGTGATGAAGGAGGAGGTGCCTCATTAGGGTTTTGGCAGTTGGTTCGGCCAAAACCATTATGTGGCAGACTCATTAGGGTTTTGACAGTTCGTTTGGTCAAAACCATTATGAGCCGCGAACATCATTTACTAATCCTATTAGTGATAATCTTATGATGGCTAATTGCATTGATCATTTGACCCCGTTGACCTCTCTTGACTTTGTTGACCGGTTGACCGGGTTGACCATTAACTTTCAAGAGGGTTCTACACTTTTCTTTTCTTTTCCTTTTTCTTTTGGATTATGATAATGGTCATTTCAAAGTAGCCATCAACTTTATCTTGATGGAATTAGTAATGATGTTGTTTTGCATTATTTGCAACCATGGTTCTTTTCTTTTGTATCATAATATTATTCTCATTCTCTCTCTTGAAATGAGAAGCTCCATGGTTGCAAGAAAACTTCCTTCTTCTTCCTCCTCTTGATTTCTCCTTTGATCTCATGTGTTGAGAGAAAAAGGATTCCACTTGACAAACACATCCATACATCTTCTCTACACATCCTAGGGCTTCTAGATTAGCAATCTCCTTGCCCTAGTTACCTCGGCTTGAGGTGGAGCTCGGTGTACATCTCTCGGGTGGATCGTCTTCGACTCAAGGAGGCCGCGGAGGTGACCATTGTCCGGATCAACCATTGAGCAAGCAAAGAGAAGAACAACAAGAAGAGAAGAACAACAAGAAGAAGAACAACAAGAAGAGAAGGAGTTCAAGTTGAGGTATAACCCCTAACCGAGTAGATACATCTCTTGTTAGGTTGCTAGTATATTGTTTAGCAAAGATCCGGCTTTTACGGTCCATGTTACAAAGATCAGAAAAAATTTTGTTTTACCGTTTCCGCAACCCCGAAAGTACCGGGAGAGGTAACGTGGACCTAACAGTGGTATCAGAGCCAGGTTAAACATAAACTAGCTTGGTAGTGAAGTGTATCGAAGTTCGAAATGGAAAAATCGATAAAACCAAGTTGCGAAAACCTGAGTTTCTGTTAAAAATTTTTCTGGTCAAAACAAAATTTGTCATGGACCTAAAATCATCTCAGGGTTTTCTAAAGATAACCACCAAAAACGAGCCAGAGATCTGACCAAAGGAGCGCGTTTCCGCGGCGACAGCAAGCTATGTCGCCGCGGATCCGCGGCCGTCTTGTCTCCTCTCTGCCTCGATTTTGGTGCAGTGTATCTCTGTATTGGTTTTAGGATTTTTGAGATATATTATATGTACCCAGTTTTTCCAGAATAGAAATTTGTTTTTGGGAGCCTGTAATTCCGTATTTTTTCCGAACTTCAATATACTTTGACTATGTTGGTTGTATCTGTGATGTTCTTATGTATTGAACGTCGGCTAATCGCTATATGTCGATTAGTCGGGGTTATACATATCTGTGATCTGTGATTGTTGTTGATGGTTTGTGTATATGAACTCGTTGGATTGTCGCGGATGAATAGCCGGGGTGGATGTGAGTTGAGAGTTTCTTTTTCTTTCATTCATGTAATAAATTTGTATATTGATGTAATATTATTTGTATGGCCGCACAACCGGGTCGGGGTTGTAGCCGTCATTGTATAATTCTTTTTACTGTTTTTGCTCCTAGGATAGACCCATGGAGGGGGTGCACAAACTACCGGGTATCTCGAAGTGCCGAGTGGCTTACTCATGGCATTGAGGGAGGTTGCTTCGCTTCAGGTACTTGGCGGGTAGTTTGCCACACCCGTAGGGGTCTTGGGTGGGGTATTGGCTATTCATCGCGACCGTGTAATCCGCTTTCCGTTGCAGGCTCGAACGAATCGCGGGTTCCTAGTATATCCAAAGTGTTCATCTGTGATCTGGATTGGTTTTCATTGCAGTATATCTATATATAATAACTATTTAGGCGTTGCTTATGTTTTACAGCCGCGCTAGCCCAGCCCCCGCTCTGTCGTTAGTTAAGTAACCTAACGGGTGATGACGGGGCCCCGTGGCGAATGCGAATGGCATAAGCGTACGTCATATTTTGGTTGTTTTCTGCAATGGTAGGATTTAAATGATGGGACGCATTAAAAGAACTAATGCAAGAAAATAAACCTAAAAGACGTTGTTGGAACAAGTTTTTCAAAAAGCTGTTATTACAAGGACGTTCATCTTTTTGTTTTGCATCGAGGTATTCGGTTATGAATGCCCAGCACCTCAATCGACGAGGCAAGGGCCGAGATCCCCTCATCGGGAGTGACCCCTTGGACAAAAGGTTTGCGTCAGGGTAATAACTTCACCATAGTCGATTATTCTTGCTTTGCATCGAGGTATTCATCTTATGAATGCCCAGCACCTCACTCGACGAGGAAAGAGCCGAGATCCCTTCACAGGGAGTGACCTCTTTAGCAAAAGTTTTCGCCACTATGTTTTCAAAAGGTGTATCACGTTCCTTCAACGACATCAAGTTCATTACGTTAACGGGTTTTCGCCAAAACCCAGTCGTAGCCCTCCGTCGTTTCGGATTGATATTGCTTAGTATTCGTGCTACGTATTTCGTGCTCAGCCGAGGCGTAGTGTACGGTAGCTATGTAATATCTTTCCGTAGGATACAAAGTGATTGGTTAGGACAGTCGTACGGTCATTTTGGCTCAGTCAAGGACTCGTACGGGTGGGTCTAATGCAGTCAAGATAATGACGGGTTGAACTTGACTAGGATCCTTTGATATGTTGGCTCAGTCAAGGTCACTTGGGTCCCAGGGGCAAAAACCACATCGGGAGTTTCAAAAGAACTGAAACTTGCAGATTTAGCATACCTTCTGGAGTGTGGTGACTAGAGTGGATTCTATCTAGGTTATCACACAATGACAGTTGGATCCCGATCCCACTGATGAGTTGGTTTACTCTCGGGAGATTATTTCACTTAACGATCAATGCTATAAACCTAGTAGGTGTCTAGAAAGGTGTTAGCGGGGCTACGCCCCCAGGGAAAAGAAGTTCTTTAATTAAGGAACTTCACGAAAGCGTTGGAAAACCTCCCTCGAAGTACCGACACTAGCCTGGCTGAAAGGTTAAGCAAGTATTGTGACGTGAATTAAAACCCGGCTAGTTCTTCTTTTAAAAAGGTTTTAGGAAGAATTTGAGGAAACAGTGGGAGACATCCTGGTTAGATAAATTAATAAACCAATCTAATCTTGCAAGAGCATACGCTGAGTGTTTCTTTTCTCTCTCCAGGCAGCAACCTTTTCACGCCCTAATCAAGATAATAAAATGTATCGCTTGACCGATCCGAATTCTTATTCGGGACTGGGGAAAGTTGGTTCAGCTCTAACTTGTGACAGCAGTCATGAGTATGAGAATGGGAAAGGGGATTGTATGGATTTCCAGGATACCCAGTCGAAGAAGAAGCATGGTTTTGCATCTACTTCAGGTGTTCTTATAATTGAGAACTGTTTTACGGTCAGCCCTACCTCCTGGGTACTTGATACCGGATCAGGATCTCATATCTGTAATTTATTGCAGGGACTGAGAAAAAGTAGGAAAGTTGCACCGGGTGATATGTCGCTCAGAGTAGCGAACGGAGCACAAGTTAATGCGGCAGCCGTCGGTGAATATCACCTAGTATTGCCAAATGGCAAGACTATGATTTTGAACGATTGCTACTATGTACCCTCCATGGTTTGCAACATCATATCAGTTTCTTTACTCGATAAAGATGGATATAACTTTGTTCTTGACAAGAATATCATGAACATTTACCTTCATAAGGTACTGGTTGCAGAGGGTACACTGTGTAATGGTATCTACGTTCTAAATCAGAATACAGTTCTCAATATACAAAACACACACAAGAGGAAGAATTCAGATACGAATGAATCCTACTTGTGGTATTGTAGACTTGGTCACATCGGAGAGAAAAGACTGAGTAAGTTGCATAAAGATGGACTCTTGGATGCGTTCGAGTTTTCATCTTATGAAACTTGTCAGTCTTGTCTCAAAGGGAATATGACCAAATCTCCGTTCACCGGACATGGAGAAAGAGCAGCAGAGCTCTTGGGACTCGTACATAGTGATGTATGCGGTCCAATGTCTATACATGCAAGGGGTGGGTTCTCGTACTTCATCACATTCACTGACGATCTCTCTAGGTTCGGATATGTGTATCTGATGAAACACAAATCTGAAGCTTTTGAGAAATTCAAGGAATTTAGAAACGAAGGAGAGAACCAGACAGGCAAAAGTATCAAGATCCTCCGGTCTGACAGGGGAGGGGAGTACTTAAGCACGGAATTCCTAGATTACTTAAAAGAGAATGGTATTCTCTCTCAGCTTACTCCTCCTTATACACCACAGCACAACGGTGTATCGGAGAGGAGGAATCGTACCCTTCTGGATATGGTTCGCTCCATGATGAGTAATGCCGAGTTGCCTCTTTCATTTTGGGGACATGCGCTGTTGACAGCTGCATATCTATTGAACGATGTTCCGTCTAAATCTGTGCCTAAGATACCGTTCGAGATATGGAATGGTAAGAAGCCGTATCTTAAACGCATTAAGATATGGGGTTGTCCGGCCTATGTAAAAGTACAAAATCCGGACAAACTTAAGGCACGTTCAGTTCTATGTAAATTTGTGGGATATCCTAAGAACTCCACAGGATATCTGTTCTACCACACCGAGGAACAGAAGGTGTTTGTATCTCGCCACGCCACCTTTTTAGAGTGGCAATTTCTTGCAAAAGAAACAAGTGGGAGTTCGGTAGAACTGGAAGAAATTCAGCGACCACAAAATGAAACTGAAAATTTGACAGAACCTCAGAATTCAATAACCCCAGAAGAACCTCAGCCACTCCGCAGATCTGGTAGGATTTCTCATCCGCCCGAGAGATACTACGGTTTTCTCATTGACGGGGATCGAGAGGATTGCATCTTGGAAGAAGATGACCCTACCAGTTTCAGGCAAGCCATTATCAGTAGGGACTCTGATAAGTGGCAGGAAGCAATGCAATCCGAAATGGAGTCCATGTACGCCAATAAAGTGTGGACCTTGGATATTGCTCCACCTGGGGTAAAACCCGTTGGATGCAAATGGATCTACAAAAAGAAACTTGGTGTAGATGGGCAGGTGGAAACCTATAAAGCAAGACTCGTTGCAAAAGGTTTTCGTCAAAGACCTGGTTTGGACTACGATGAAACTTTTTCTCCGGTGGCTATGCTCAAATCCATTCGGATCCTACTTGCCATTGCTGCCTTCCATGACTATGAAATCTGGCAGATGGATGTTAAAACGGCTTTCCTAAACGGTTGTTTGGAAGAGTGCGTTTACATGGATCAACCAGAAGGTTTCGTAGACAGTGGGAGCAGCGGGAAGGTGTGCAAGTTGCTTAAATCCATTTATGGATTAAAGCAGGCATCGCGGAGCTGGAACATCTGTTTTGATGAGGCAATCAAGGAATTTGATTTCATCAAGAACGAAGATGAACCCTGTGTTTATAAGAAGATTGTAGGACGAACTGTCGTATTCCTAGTCTTGTACGTGGACGACATTCTTTTGATAGGAAATGATATTCCTATGCTACAATCGGTCAAGCTATTTTTGTCACAAAGGTTCTCCATGAAAGACCTGGGTGATGCCTCGTACATTCTGGGGATCAAGATCTATAGAGATAGATCCAAGAGACTACTGGGACTTTCGCAGTCCAGGTACATAGAGACCGTACTA
The DNA here is from genome assembly GCA_030015575.1 of Agapanthus africanus. Classification (NCBI taxonomy): domain Eukaryota; kingdom Viridiplantae; phylum Streptophyta; class Magnoliopsida; order Asparagales; family Amaryllidaceae; genus Agapanthus; species Agapanthus africanus. The sequence continues at coordinate 351,992,034 of CM057347.1, read as the reverse complement.
AAGAGATTTAGTATGGAGGATTCCAAGCGCGGTAACATACCCGCATTGCACGGAATTACCCTCTCCAAGAAGATGTCTCCTAAGACTGACGAGGAGAGGGTTCGCATGAGCACTATACCCTACGCTTCGGCGGTAGGATCTATAATGTATGCAATGCTATGTACAAGACCAGATGTAGCTTACGCGCTGAGCGCGGTAAGCCGGTATCAGTCAGACACAGGGGAGGACCACTGGACAGCAGTGAAGAACATTCTCAAGTACCTGAGAAGGACTAAAGAGATGTTCCTGGTTTACGGTAATGGAGACCTCAGGGTCGAGTCCTTTACCGATTCAAGCTTCCAGAGTGACAAAGATGACAGCAAGTCTGTCTCGGGTTTTGTGTTTACCCTCAACGGAGGGGCGGTATGTTGGAGGAGTTCCAAGCAGGATACCGTCGCAGACTCGACGATGGAGGCTGAATACATTGCTGCAAGCGATGCCGCAAAAAAGGCGGTCTGGATAAAAAAGTTCATTAGTGAACTTCAGGTGGTTCCGTCCATTGTTGACCCAATACCTTTGTATTGCGATAACAATGGGGCTATAGCTTTAGCAAAAGAACCAAGGTCCCATCAGAAATCCAGGCACATCTTAAGGCGGTATCACCTGATCAGGGAGATCATTGATCGATAGGAGATCGAGGTGCGGAGAGTGGACACAAAGGACAACACTGCGGACCCATTCACAAAGGCTTTACCCCAGACTCAGTTCGAGCGGCTGATCGAGATGATAGGTCTTCGATACACCAGTACATGGCCTTAGTGCAAGTGGGAGATTGTTAGTGTATATGCCCTAGAGGCCATTACTGTATCATACTAGTATGTATATTACTTGATGGAAGCTTGGGATATTCACAGTTGTACAGACAATCTTGCTCAATATAGTAGTATGCTACTTGGTTTGTCTCTGCTTTAATGTGTACATGTGTGTTTATTTATTATATCACCTATACGCATTAGTGGAGCCCTTAGGATCTTTGCTTGATTACCGGCGTTGTGATGGCGATCACACTCGTGGGGGCTGGGTAATCTACAAGCACATCCTTATACACGTCCCTAGTCGTGGGAGTATCGAGATAGGGCATCGATACTCTAGAGTAGACTAGCGTATGCGCTTCTCATCCCAGCACGGGAGACGGTCTGTCCCACAGCCGTCAGTACGTCGTACTTGAGATAGTATGCGGGTGCTCGTTAGGTTACGAGTACACTGGACAGGACTCGTCGGGAACTGATGGTTGGTATTATACCTATCATCAGTTATCAGTTCCCAGGTGACATGAGTACAGCTTAGTCCGCTGACTTGACACTGTCACTTCGCCTCGAGTGTGTTCCCACTGTTCTTTGATTACTACCCTACCACGGCTCTACTGAGTCGTGCAAACAGGTAGTAGTTGGGAGCAGTCCCGAAGCACTTGGAGGCAGTGACGGTTAGACAGGATTCGTCTCTCCCGGTATTGGGGGTTGACATCGCGCTGTGTCTAGGAGAGCCATTACACGAGTAGTCCCTGGCCAGGGCAAGCGAGATATACTGGTAGGTTTCCAGTGTTATCTCAGGGTGTATTGGGCTTCACTCCGACACGACTTGTACCGCTATTAGGGGACTGACGTTTACTGCCCCCCTAGGCCCGCCATGCGATGTATCAGACGAACAGACCGGACTGTACGGAGATTGTCACATACAGACTCAGTAGGAGTTCGGATGGGTTTACCTCATCGGCCTTCTTATCGAAATCTACCTGGGGACCGTTACGTACAGCTAGTGCCGCTTGCGGTCTGTGGTTAAACCCACTGCCAGCGTAGTGTCGAGTCTTTAGAGTCCCACACAGATAGTTTCCCTGCACTGAGCGAAACGTGTAGAGGCCGTATGGTTTTACGGCAGGGCTGCGATCACTTACGTACACTTGTGTGCGTATGGTGTTCGGGCAGGCAGTACTAGTAGGCTTTGGTTTAAGCCAGATCCTAGTATTGCACGGATGGATTTGTTTTGTCTTCTGTGTATCCGCATTCTACGGAATACGGATGCAGGTGTGTATGCACAGTTTTTCGGAGTGATGAAGGAGGAGGTGCCTCATTAGGGTTTTGGCAGTTGGTTCGGCCAAAACCATTATGTGGCAGACTCATTAGGGTTTTGACAGTTCGTTTGGTCAAAACCATTATGAGCCGCGAACATCATTTACTAATCCTATTAGTGATAATCTTATGATGGCTAATTGCATTGACCATTTGACCCCGTTGACCTCTCTTGACTTTGTTGACCGGTTGACTGGGTTGACCATTGACTTTCAAGAGGGTTCTACACTTTTCTTTTCTTTTCCTTTTTCTTTTGGATTATGATAATGGTCATTTCAAAGTAGCCATCAACTTTATCTTGATGGAATTAGTAATGATGTTGTTTTGCATTATTTGCAACCATGGTTCTTTTCTTTTGTATCATAATATTATTCTCATTCTCTCTCTTGAAATGAGAAGCTCCATGGTTGCAAGAAAACTTCCTTCTTCTTCCTCCTCTTGATTTCTCCTTTGATCTCATGTGTTGAGAGAAAAAGGATTCCACTTGACAAACACATCCATACATCTTCTCTACACATCCTAGGGCTTCTAGATTAGCAATCTCCTTGCCCTAGTTACCTCGGCTTGAGGTGGAGCTCGGTGTACATCTCTCGGGTGGATCGTCTTCGACTCAAGGAGGCCGCGGAGGTGACCGTTGTCCGGATCAACCATTGAGCAAGCAAAGAGAAGAACAACAAGAAGAGAAGAACAACAAGAAGAAGAAGAACAAGAAGAGAAGGAGTTCAAGTTGAGGTATAACCCCTAACCGAGTAGATACATCTCTTGTTAGGTTGCTAGTATATTGTTTAGCAAAGATCCGGCTTTTACGGTCCATGTTACAAAGATCAGAAAAAATTTTGTTTTACCGTTTCCGCAACCCCGAAAGTACCGGGAGAGGTAACGTGGACCTAACAAATACGGTATCACATACACGCATTACTCTCGGTCCCGCACATATCTCATATGCGCTCCTATTTCGTTTTGCTTGAGCCAGGAAACCTCTGTGTAGGACTCTAAAGACTCGTCAATACGCCGGCAGCAGATGATGATCATATCAAACACCCACAAGCCGCAAGCGGTCTGCTAAACATAACGGCCACCCGGGTATTGAGCGATCAGAAGATCGACGAGCAAGCCCGCTCACACTCCAGTGAATCCAACCAGTAACACTACCGTACAGTCCGGTCTGATCGTCTGATATGTCGCATATCTCGCCTAGGGGTGGTAAACGTCAGACCCCAATAGCTCGATAAGTCGTGTCGATATGAGGTCTATAACATTCGAGAAACTACTGGTAACACTTACCAGTAAATCTCAGCAACCCTGGCCAGGGATTTCCTGTTATAGCAAATCGAACACAGCGCAACATCAACCCCCTATACCGGGAGAGACGAATCCCCTCCTATCGCTCATTGCCTCCATGTGATTCGGGACTGTACCCAAAAACCACCGTTTTGCACGCCCTCTTGGACGTGGTAAGATGGAAATCAAAGCACAGTGGGAACCACACAAAACTCTATGACGATCTCGGGTCAACAGACTACTCTGTACCAGTGTCACCAGAGAACTGCCATCTGACGTAAGGTATAATACCATCTGGGAGTTCTCGGCGAGTCCGTCCAGTGTACCCAGTCTCTACTGAGCACCCGTATACCATCTCTGATGTCAAACACCGATGAATATGGGATCATCCATCGCCCATCTGTATGGGTCGAGAAGGTACACGCTAGTCTACTCTGGTATATCGATGCCCCGTCTCGATACACCCACGACTAGGGACTTTGAAGGATGTACTTATGGACTACCATGTCCCCACTAGTATGATCATATCATAGTCCAGATAGTCAGGTACACATCCTAAGGGCTTTACCAACATGTAACAGAGAGACAATCAGTGTACACGTTAAGGTAAAGAGCAACCAGATAGCATACTATCATGTCGAGCAAGAAAGTCCTCCCTATATACGTCCTAGCATCCACTACAATATACATCATATGTACAGTAATGGCCTCTAGGGCATACATATAACTAACAATCTCCCACTTGCACTAGGGCCATCTGTAGCAGTGGTTGTAGTATCTCATACTCAACCATCCCATAAAAGTCTCTCTCTGGGAACAGGCCTTTGTGAGTGGATTCGCTGTGTTGTCCTCTGAGTCTACTCTCCTAACCTCGATCACCCTGGAGATCAACCATCTCCATGATCAGGTGACACTGCCTTAGAATATGTCTGGGTCTCTGATGGGACGGGCGTTCCTTGGCATAAGCCACAACTCCATTGTCTCATAATGGTAGGAACAAAGTTCATCTTATGAACTAATATACACCCAAACATCCTCCTTGGTAGCATCTTAAGTAGCGATGTATCCTGCCTTTATCGTCTAGTATGTCACGGTATCTAGCTTGGAACTCTTCCAACATACCGTCCCTTTGCTTAGGGTAAAGACAATGCCTGTGACTGACATTCAGTCGTCTTTATCACCCTGGAACCCTTTCAGTGATTCTCCCCAGGATCGATTGATACCATCTCACTACAACTAGTGAGAATCCTAACATCCATTTAGATCTATCTCATAGATCCAAAAATCCAGGATTTAGGAGGTATCATTTTGATCCCATATGGAGAATCATTGTGATAATCGGAGATTGATCGAGCGTAGCATAGGAAACTTCTTCCCCATCAAGAGTATGTCATCCACGTACTCTACGAGGATCACCACCATACTCCCTACTACCTTTTTGTATATACAAGGTTCATCTACCATTTTGATGATGTCAAACTCTTTGACTACTTCATCAAAACAGATGTTCCATCTCCGCGATGCCTGCTTTATCTTATAAAGCATCTTGCACACGTTTCCGCTGCTCCCACTGTCTACGAAGCCCTCTGGCTGTGTACTTATAGACGCACTCTTCTAAAACACCATTTAGAAAAGCTGTCATGACACCCAACCACCAGATATCGTAGTCATGGTATGTAGCCGTGGCAAGTAGGACCTGGATGGACTTAAGCATAGGTACTTGAAAAGGTTTCTTCATTATCCACAGCTGGTCAATGATGCAAACTTTTAACAAGTCTAGCTTTGAAAGTCTCAACTTTTCGATGTACACCAAGTAATCTTCTCAAGATATACTTGCTCCTGATGGGGATTTAACCCTTCAGATATAGCACCCAAAGTCCATACTTTGTTGGTGTACATGGATTCCATCTCAGATCACTAAGCATCCAGTCATTCTTACAGAGTCTTACTCCTGATGGCCAGCTTGAAGCTAGTTGGGTCATCATCTCATGATGTAATCCTCGCTCCCACTGTCATAGAGAAACTGAAGTATCTCTCAGGTGGGTGAGGAACCCTACTAGATCGGCGGAGAGGCTGAGGTTCGTTGGTAACTATTGAATCCTTTGGTTTTATCAAATCATCTGCTGTAGTTTGTATAGCTGGAACCTTTCCAGTTCTACATTACAGACCTTGCCTCGAGCTTGTCCGGTTTTTGCTTTTCAGACATAGGCTGGACAACCCCAAATCTTAACTAACTTAAGAGATGGGCTCTTCCCTTATCATATCAAATATGAAGTGGTAGGCAACTGATTTGATTTGAACCCTATTCAATAGGTATGCAGCTTCTCAAGTGCATATCTCCCAAAAGGAAATAGGTAACTCAGTAGTACTCATCATAGAGCACACCTTATCATATAGGGTGTGATTGCTCCTCCCCGATATACCATCGTGCTATGGTGTATTCGGAGGAGTAATGCTGAGAGAGAATCTCATTCTCCTTTAGAATAGTCCAGGAATTTCGTGCTCAAGTATTCTCCTCCCTGATCGCATCAAAGGACATAATACTTATACCCGTATTGGTTCTCTACTTCTAACTTATATTCTGTGAATATCTCAAAAGGTTCGGACTTGTGTTTCAACAGGAACATATGTCTGAATCTAAAGAGATCATCAGAGAATGTAATGAAGTACGAAGAACCGGTCTTGGCATGTGTAGACAGGGGACCTACATACATCAACATGTATCATCCCAAGAGTTCACTAACTCTTTCTCTGTTTCCAGTAAACGGAGCTATGGTCATCTTATCTTTGTGACATGACTGGCAAGTTTCACAAGATGTAAATTCAAACTGATTTAAATATGCATCTACATGTAACTTCAGCTAGTCGGGTCGCATTGATATGACCTAGTCTACAATGCCTCAAGAAAGATTCGTTCATTTCTGAACTCTTCCTCTTGTGTGTGTTCTGTATACTAAAGAACTGTAGTTTGATTTAGAACATCAATGCTTTTAGATAACGTGCCTGAACCGATCAACTTTTGATATAGGAAATGTTCAAAACATTATCCAACAATACAAAATTTTATCATTTCTTTACTTATAAAGAGACTGATATGATTTTGTATATCAGGTTCAGTATCTAATAACATTCGTTCAGAATCAATGTATTGGTAATACAAGGTGACAGTGACCAACAGACTTGGCTGCAACACTTGCCCCGTTTTCTGCCTCATGAAACTTATCACCCGTTCTCAGTTCTCTACCTTTCTGTAGCCCTATGTAACAGATTACATATCTGGGATCCTGATCCGGTATCATATACCCAGGACGTAAAGGATACTGAGAAACAGTTCTTTGTAATGAACACACCCGAAGATGATGCATCAGCATGCACTCTCTTCGTTTGGGCGGCACGGGAAATCTGGTATTCCAAAATTTCCTGCTCTGTCTTATAACAATTATAAGTTGGAGCGGGACCAACATTCCCCAGCTCAATATAACAAGCGGGTTCGGTCAATATCCGTATTATTATCTTGATTAAGGCGTGATATGGTCGCTACCTGGAGAGAGAGAGAAGAAAACACTCAGCGTGCGCTCTTTCAAGAATAGATTGGTTATTATTTTATCTAATCAGGATGGCTCCCACTGCTTTTTATCAAATCTTCCTTCAAACCCTAAAAGGAAAGACTAGCCGGGATTAACTACACACTACAAGTTCGCCAATCTTTCAGCCAGGCCAGTGTCGGTACTTTGAGGGAGGTCCCCCGTGCTTTCGCACGAACCTAATTAATGTGAACCTCGTTTTCCCAGAGGCGTAACCTCGTTAACACCTTTCTAGACACCTACTTGATCGGCTAATTGTAATGTGTAAAACTCTCCCAGGAGTAACTCTTACTCGCAGCGGGTATCGGGATCCAACTATCTCATAGAAGGTATGCAATCTCATTGCAAATTTCAACACTTGAAATTCCCGATAATATTTTGCCCCGAACGATCTATGACCTTGACAAGGTCAACAAACCATAGACCGCAAGTCAAGTTCAACCCGTCATTCCTTGATTGAATCAAACCCACCCGCACGACCCTTGACAAGGTCAATAAGGCCGCACGACTACCCTAACCCAATCTGCATCATATGCATAAGCAGATAAATACTGGTTAGCTACCGCACACTGCGCCTTGACAAGGTCAACAAACGCAGCACGAATACTAAACAGGATTTATCTGAAATGAAGGAGGGCTACGACAGGTTTTTCTGAAAACCTATTGCGTAATGAACTTGATATCGTTGTAGAATCAAATAATTTTAAAATGGAGTGCTTTTGAGGCTTTTCCAGTTTTGCTAAAGGAGTCACTCCCGGTGAAGGGATCGTCGGTCCTTTCCTCGTCGAATGAGGTGCGGGATATATCACATATATCACTGTGCAAAGCAAAAACTCTTAAAAGCAATCAAAAGACAAACCGAGTGTGTAGTATCTGCCAGTTATTGCTAAAGGAGTCACTCCCGGTGAAGGGATCTCGGTCCTTTCCTCATCGAATAAGGTGCAGGATATATCACATATACCACTGTGCAAAGCAAGAACTGTAGTTACCTGTTTTAATTTTGAAATTCGATTCTACAACATCTTAGGTTTCTTTTTATTTCATTAATCACATTAATGAAGTCCCATCATTTATATACCTAAACATCACAGATAATTACGACGTACACTTATGCCATCCGCATTCGCCTCGATGTCCCCTCGTGCACCGTTAGGTTAGGTAACTAATGGCAGAGCAGGGCAGGGCTAGCGCGGGTGTAAACATAAGTAACTTCTATATAATATATCATATATACTATATACTGTATCCATCACAGAACATCACATGATCACATCACAGATATCGCAGCAGAAGAATCATATGAAATATTGGATATACTAGGACGTCCGTGTTTTCAATACGAGCCAGTATAAAACACGGATTCCACGGTCGTGATGAATAGCCAAACCCACACCCCTAGACCCCTACGAGAGCGGCAAGCAACCCTACCAATTCTAGAGTTAGGAGACCCGGACTCGACTCCTCGAGTTGGTCTCCCACTGGACTCCAGAACCCGGTTACTTGTGCTCCCCTCCTTGGGTCTATCCTAGTGCGGAAAAGTAAATAATATACAAACGGTGACATCTTCCGCAACCTGGAAGTGCCCCAATAAAAGAATATTACATACAAGTTTTTACATGAATGAAAATGAAAAACACTCATCTCACATAAAAAAAACCCGGCTATTCAAACACGACGATCCAATATAACATATCCAGCAACACATAACATCACATGTCATCAACGTAAGTAAATATGCGCATCCCAATTGTCGTTGACATATAGCAACGAAACCGGCGATATCACATATTACACTTACGGTCACAGAAAAGAAAGTGTAAAACTACAACAGTTGGAATCCGCAACCACCTCAGACATCGCATGCCTGACCAAATGAATTACTTAGACATCGCATGCCTAACAATTATAAACCCCGCATTTTAGTCTCAAAATCGAAAACACTTTTCAATATCAAGTCGGGCAATTCAATAAGATTCCCGACATCCTGATCGAATGCTCGTCGCAAACTTTAGTAGGCGGCTGCACCCCCGATACCGTCGACGAAGTGCACCAAGGCGGAACACCGCTGCCGCGAGCACCCGGACGGATGCTTTCGGCGACGAGGTTCTCCTACAGTCACTTGGTCGGGGCTATGGAGCGAGGCTGTCTATTAAGTTTACCCGGCGAGTATCCGCGTACGATACGTGATTGCGACGGACTTTTGATCACATCAAAATTCCGTGGCAACCGATCAAGTGAGACGAAACTGCTATGTTTATAACATTCATTCAGTTATCTCATAACTTCTTGTGAATTCCAATTATTGTATCACATTCCGGATAAATAGAAAATGCTAAACTTTTCGATCGAACATTCAAACACCCAAGTTTTCCCCATACTGATCAACACATGAAACAAGTCTAAAAACATTCAGTTCGTACCTCAGTACCAACAGTCCAGCCGTAGAAGGGTCAAGCCAACCCTCACATGTGGCACGCCGTACTGCCCCAAACCCGAAGGTTCAAAGGGCAGTTCAAGACGGTCACATAATCGAGTTAAGGTTTGTTTTCTTCTAGAGGGACCATCGCGTTACTTGCACTACTTAGAACGTCGTTAAACTACGGAAAAATCCAACATTTGGAAATTTCCCGACAGGGGAAAAATTGGGTATTTATATCCGGTCGAACTTTTTAACATATTCTAAAATTTATCCGGAAAGCCACATAGACAAAATCTGATACTCCGATCGAAACACCGAATCCCCAAAACATCCCAGAAAATTCAACTCTTGAAAAAATGTTAAAAATTCCCAGGAAAACCAGCACTGCATATTATGAATTACTGTGCAAATTTGGATGCCACAAAAGACAAAATGGCCGCGGATCCGCCGCACGAGCCATGCTCGTGCCGCGGAACCGCGGCGCATTGATGGAATTAGGCACACGAATTTTACAGTATCCCTTAGAATTTCCTGCTGATTTTTCTGCATATTTTTAATATTGAAAAATCTCAGATTTTAGAAAAAGGACAGAGAGCAATTTGGAATTGGGTTTTCGGGTTAGTTCGGACTTCAAACTCCGTCTAGACTTCGCCTAAGGCTCTAGCTAGGCTCTGATACCACTGTAGGGTTCCTAGGCACTATAATGAGGTCTCACAAGGCATCAACCATGCCAATTTCAAATTTTAACGGTGCCGAGAAACCCTAATACGGATCGTTGGCTAGATGTCTAGGCGAAAAACAAACTAGTTAACACTTAACTACAAGAATACGGAAATACAACCTTTGTAGATCCGGTGCTCCACCTCCATAGCTCCGCAATGAAGTCCTCTCGCTGTCCAAAACAAATTCCGGGCTCTAGCGTCGGCTTCATCGGAGAATAGGCGAGCTAGGTCGTCGATGTCCATGCCGAAGATGATCTACGTCGAAGCATCGCTAGATCAAGCTCCAACTTCACCAAGTCAAGAAAACTTGTGAAGGAAACACACTCTACTACTTGGCAAGAGGTAGAGGATGAAGAAATAGGAAGTGGGTTCACTTTAGAATTGGATTTCTCACACTTTTCATCAATCCACCATTGATGAAGTGAAGCTTTCTTCAATGAAGAAGATGAAGAAGAAGAAGAAAGTGTTATGATAAGTTAATTAAAAATAGAATAGAAAATCAATACTTATCATAATATTAACTATAGTTATGTGTAGAGAATTGACCAAGGTTAAAGGAATGGTTAGGGTTAAGCATGAAGACAAGAATGGTTACAAAGTCAAAGCTTCATGAAGCTTCAACTAAACTACAAAACTAGCAACCATTCTTTTCTCATCTATTCAAAATAAATAAATAAATAAGTAAAAAAAGAAAACCCTAATCATTAGTTTAACCATGGCTTAATTCATTACACTTAACTATAGTTAAACATGTATCATCAAACATGATACAATCAAGTGCACAAAAGTATATCACATATACAATGTGAACAATGCAAGTGAGAAAATCCATTTAAAGTGAACCAATACTAGTTAATGCAAAGTAATATATCAAATATATAATTATACATTAAATCATTAAATCAACACTTGATTTAACGATCCGGTCATATCGCATATAACCGACTAGTATCCTATGTATCGGCTTACCGAATCAATCCTTGATTCGATAACTAGGTTATATCGCATACAACCATACGATACATTCATCGCGAGAATAGAATACGGTATCACATACACGCATTACTCTCGGTCCCGCACATATCACATATGCGCTCCTATTTCGTTTTGCTTGAGCCAGGAAACCTCTGTGTAGGACTCTAAAGACTCGTCAAACAGGTGGTTTTTGGGTACAGTCCCGATTCACATGGAGGCAATGAGCGATAGGAGGGGATTCGTCTCTCCCGGTATTGGGGGTTGATGTTGTGCTATGCTCGACTGGCCATAACAGGAAATCCCTGGCCAGGGTTGCAGTGATATACTGGTAAGAGTTATCAGTAGTTTCACGAATGTTATGGACCCTACGTCGGCATGACTTATCGAGCTACTGGGGTCTGACGTTTACCATCCCTAGGCGAGATATGCGACATATCAGACGAACAGACCGGACTGTACGGTAAGTGTTACTGGTTGGATTCACAGGAGTGTGAGCGGGCTTGCTCATCGATCTTCTGATCGCTCAATACCCGGGTGGCCGTTACGTTTAGCAGACCGCTTGCGGCTTGTGGATGCTTGATATGATCATCATCTGCTGCCGGCGTATTGACGAGTCTTTAGAGTCCTACACAGAAGTTTCCTGGCTCAAGCGAAACGAAATAGGAGCGCATATGAGATATGTGTGGGACCGAGAATAATTCGAGTATGTGATACCATATTCCATTCTCGCGATCAATGTATCGATTGGTTATATGCGATATAACCTAGTTATCGAATCAAGGATTGATTCGATAAGCTGATACATATGATACTAGTCGGTTATATCCGATATGACCGGATCGTTAAATCAAGTGTTGATTTAATGATTTAGTGCATATTTATATATTTGATATATATTACTTTGCGTTCACTAGTATTGGTTCACTTTAAAAGGATTTTCTCACTTGAATTGTAAACATTGTATATGCGATATAGTTTTGTGCACATGTTTGTATCATGTTTGATGATACATGCTTACTTGGTTAAGTGTAAAGAATCAAACCATGGTTTAAGTTAATGATTAGGGTTTTGATTATTTATTCATTTATCTTTCTTATTTATTCATTTTGGAAAAAGAAAAGGATAAATGAATGGTTGAATGTTTTGTTTTTAGTTGAAGTTTCTTGAAACTTTGACTAAGTCACTCTTTTGTTCTTATGCTTAACCCTAACCATCCTTTTAACCATGGTCTTTTCTCTACACCTAACTAAGGTTGAAAGTATGATAAGTATTCTTTTTATTTTCCTTTTTAATTAACTTATCATATCTTCTTCTTCATCTTCATCTTCTTCCTCCATGAAGAAAGCTTGCTACTCCAATGGCAAATGATGAAAACTAGTGAGAAATTCAATTCTAAAGTGAACCCACATCCTATTTCTTCATCCTCTACCTCTTGCCAAGTAGTATAGGGTGTTTCCTTCACAAGTTTTCAAGACTTGGTGAAGTTGGAGCTTGATCTAGCGATGCTTCGACGTAGATCATCTTCGGCATGGACATCGACGACCTAGCTCGCCTATTCTCCGATGAAGCCGACGCTAGAGCCCGGAATTTGTTTTGGACAGCGAGAGGACTTCATTGCGGAGCTATGGAGGTGGAGCACCGGATCTACAAAGGTTGTATTTCCGTATTCTCCTAGTAAAGTAGTTTACTAGTTGCTTTTTTGCCTATATATCTAGTTAACGATCCGTATTAGGGTTTGTAGGCACCCGTAAAATTTGATTTGTGCATGTTTGATCACTTGTGAGACTTCATTAGTGTGCCTAGGAACCCTACACCAAGTGCTTCGGGACGGCACCCAACAGCTACCTATTTGTACGACTCCTTTGATCCGTGGTAGGGTAGCAATCTAAGAACAGTGGGAACACACTCGAGGCGAAGCAGCAGTGTCAAGTCTACGGACTATGCTGTACTCATGTCGCCTGGGAACTGTTAAATGACGACGGGTATAATACCTACCAACAGTTCCCTGCGGGTCCTGTCCGGTGTACCCGTAACCCAACGAGCACCTGCATACTATCTCCAGTACAACATACTGATGGCTGTGGGACAGACCATCTCCCCTGCTGGGACGAGAAGCGTATACACTAGCCTATTCCGGAGTATCGATACCCTGTCTCGATAATCCTACGACTAGGGACCTGAAAAAGGATGTGCTTGTAGAATACCCAGCCCCCACTAGTGTGACTGCCATCACAACGCTGGTAGTCAAGCAAGATCCTAAGGGCTCTATCAATATATACTCGTGATATGCTAAAAGAAACATATACATATATTAAGATAGATATAAACCAAGTATCATACTACTATGTTGAGCAAGACTGTTAATATAACTGTGAATATCCCAAACTTTCATTAACTAATATACAAGCTAGTATGATACAATAATGGCCCCTAGGGCATATACACTAACAGCTCATACCTCATGATGCATGCCACCCTCTCTCTCTCTCTCAAGTCAACTAATTCAAAAACCCTTTTAATTTAAAACTAAATAATTTAATTAAATACATATTACAAATGACATGACATTAGGTTAGGGTGCCATAGCTCCTTAAGCATGGTTAACCCCTAATTAACCCTAGATTAACATGCACATGTGTGTGCAAGTCCGAAATAAATATTAATAAAATATTAATTAATTTTTATAAAATATTTGAAAACTATTTTGGTAAACTTTTTATCAAAAATCTGTATTATCGCTTAATTAACACTAATCGCATTCTAAGGTGTTACAGCAAGCGAGAATCAAGGTGGGTAGATTTATATCTACGGGGAAGTTGGGTGGATGGCGTATTGCACCCTACAATTAATAAATGGAAACCGATATATAGAATATAGTTAGAGAAACCTATACTAGAGACCCACATATGTGATTAAAAGTTTTAGTATGAAATGATATGATTGATAAGGATGTCTCGAACTAATATTTGAGGATATGAAATGTGAATGTGAATCATGATATATATATATATATATATAAGTCTACGGTAGCGCCCCGGCCGTCAATCCGAGGCCAAATGCGGAAACAAAAACTTTTTAGGAAACCGGCGCTATCGTAGTCTTTCACCCGGATCGAACCATTAACGCTAAACTAGCTAACTACTAAGAAGTGAGAGTGGCTATACCGACCGATTCGTGTCCTTCGATCTTTGGCCACCATCCCAAGCTCCTCGCGACATCTCCAATCTCCGGTCTTTTCGTCGGAAGGGCACCACATCAATGAATCTTTTTACGGGTTCCCGCTTCATCCGAAGCAACTCGAACATGAAGTTTGCTAGCCGACATGTCCAAGGTGAAGTAAAGAATGTATGTGATAACTTTGTCTCAAGCATCTATTGATTCTCAACACATGAGAGTGCATGGATGGAGGTTGAAGATGATACCATTGGTGGAAGTTATGAGCTATAGGAAGAAGAAGAAGAGGCTTTTGTGTTATTCTTGTGATGAAAAAGTGAGAGCACTAGAATGATAATCCAAGAGCAAACCCCAAGCCTATGGCTGCCCTCTCTCTCTCCAACCATCATTTCAACACAATAATCAATCACTAATGTGACATTTGCACAAATAAAAAGACCATGAGTCATCACCCATGCACATGTCACAATAAATGCTCCTCATGATGAAATCCACTCACAATTTCCACCAAAATAAACATTAACCCAAATGTTTAGTCCAACAAAAAGATACGGCAAAATCTAAACTAATCTCGTGACGGACCACAAGGATACCCCTCACCTGTATATACATACCTGCATCCGCATTCCGATTGAATGCAAATGCGATGAGACTAAAGTAATCCAACAAATCTAATACTAGGATCCGGCTTAAACCAAAGCCCACTAGTATGATCCGTCCGATCATGATCCGTGCACAAGTGCACGTATATGATTGAACCCTGCCATAATACCATACGGCCTCTACAACGTTTAGCCCGAAACTTGAGAAACTGTCTGTAGGGAACTCTAAAGACTTGTCAATACACTGGCTGTGGATTTAACCATCAGCACGTCAGTGGCACTAGCTGTGCGTAACGGGCTACCCATGTATTGACCAAAAGGGAAGCCGATGAGCGAACTCATCCTGGAACCCTACTGAGCCTGTCAGTGACAATATCCGTACAGTCTGGTCCGTTCATCTATGAGTATCGCATTTTGGGCCTAGGGGGTTGGTAAAAGTCAGACCCCCAAAAGCAGTACAAGTCGTGTCGGAGTGTAGCCCAGAACACCCTGAGATACTACTGGAATACCTACCAATAAATCTCCAGCCTTGGCCAAGGACTTTGTGTAATAGCTCTCCTAGACACAGTGCGATCTCACCCCCAATACCGGGAGAGACGAAACCCTGCCGATCCGCTCACTGCCTCCATGTGGCTTGGAACTGTACCCAACTAAAACCTGTTTGCACGACTCCTTTGAGCCGTGGTAGGGTAGTAATCAAAGCACAGTGGGAACTCATACGAGACAAATGACGATCTCAGGTTGATGAACTAACCTGTAACATGTCACCAGGGAACTGCTATCTGACGCTAGGTATAAAACCAACTAGCATGTTCTCGGGGAGTCCTGTCCGGTGTACTCATAACCCAATGAGCACATATATACGTCTAAGGTGAACCAACTGACACCAATGTCTTGTGAGACCAGCCACCGCCCCTCGTCGAGGTCTCGATCCGTATACACTAGTCTACTCTGGAGTATCGATACCCTGTCTCGAAACTCTCTCGACTAAGGACCTTTTAAGGATGTGCTTATAGACCCCAGCTCCCACGTATATGATCCCCATCATACTGCTGGCCATCAAGCAAGAATCCTAAGGGCTCTATCAACGTGTAATAGTAATATGTAATATCACCTAAAGTATGTACAAGATAATAAAGATAAACCAGATAGCATACCATCATCTTGAGTAAGACTGTCCTACCGGTATAGGTCATCCCTCAATCATTGCAATCACGTGCCTGCGATCCAATAATTGACTTTGATGGCACTATATCCAACAATCTCCCACTTGCACTCAAGCCTAATTATTGCGATGTCGCATACTCACAGCCCGTGTGATACCGAACACCCAACTCCTCTACTAATCAGTTTCACAAAGCTCGTTTGCAAAACTATTGCGTTCGAGAAATACCCCCAGTGAGTGGATTGGCCCTGATGTTTCTTTCTATGTCTTTCTAAATCTCAAGTTCGCGGAGAAAGCCATCTCCCGAATTGAGCAATACCTGTCTTAGAATATGTCTGGATATCTGATGGAACCCAGTTCATAAATGAACTCCAAATCCAAACATCTTAGACTGTATCGTCAACTGAATGTAATCAGTATCCTACACCATGCCTCCCTTAGTATCCGCTTGGATCACCTGTCCAAACTACTGCCTCTCGTCAGAGGGAAAACTATAACTCTGACAGTCACTCTGTCATCCAGGTCACCTTGGAAGCCTGGAATGATAATCGTCTCCCAAAAGAGGCTGTTGTTATCATATCCCTAGAACATCCACTTATGTTCATAAACTGCTTCCGAACGCTTCTCCAGGATTGGATTAATATCAACTTATTGCATCTAGTGCAAAAACAATATCTGGTGTGGTACTTGACATCTCATGATTGACTCAATTGCCTAAGCAAGTGCTATGCCAATCATGCGCATCCATCTCCCCTTTAGTCTGCAAGATACCTTTAGAGAGGTGACTCCATCACCTGCAGGTATACTACCGTGCCAGGAGTCGTCCATTCTAAAACACCTTTAGAATGCTGTCTAAGTACCCAGATTGGAAAACTACCCAAATCTAGATCTAAAACCATAGATCTAGTAACCAGAATATCTGATATAATATCCATATCCTATGTGGAGAAACCACTGTGCAACAACCACAGTATAACTGATTGTAGATAGGGATTCTACTTCCTACACTGTATATGTCATCCAAATACCAGGACATCACACCCTACTACTTTCTTAACAGATCCATCTCCTATTCTGATGAATTCAAAGCCTATGACTATCACATCAAAAATAGATGATCTATCTCCGCTATATCTGCTTTAGTCTATAAATAGACACAAACTACTTGTCCACTATGCTTCCGCTGCTCCCACTGACTACGACAACCCTCTGGCAGAGTCATATACACGTGCACTTCTAAAGATAATTTAGAACGACGCTATACTCATCCTCTTGCCAGGTCTCATAGTCTGGAACAGCAGCAATGGCAAGTCTATGTAAACAAGAACCTCCCTGTCATCGTCCTTGAGACTATCGGAGTACCTCTCGGGTGCCTGAGGTTACCTACCATATCTGCGGAGTGGCTAATGGAATGTCAAATCTGATTGAATCTTTAGGTCCTATTAAATTTTCAGTAATCGTTTGCGGTTCTGGAATCACTTCCAATTCTACCATACTCCCACTACTGTTTTCTGAAAAAGCCCATTTTACTAAAACTGTGGCGAGTCAAGAACAATATCACTATTGATCTTCCAGATGGTAGAAAGTCAACCCTCGTCATAGCCCGGGTCAACCCACAAACTGCCATTATAGAAATGTGCCTTGAGTTATCCAGAGTCTGGTTTTAAGCATAAGCTGGACAACTCCATATACCTTAACATCGTTAAGATATGAGCCATTCAATATACAATGTAGAAATAGAGGCACTGATTTAGTTGGAACCAGATTCAAATCATGCAGCTGTCTCCAGTGCATGTCAACTAAATAGAGAGAGGCCGATCAACATTACTCAACTTACGAGTGCATCCAAACATAAGTAACCTGAAAGAGAAACAAGTTTCTCAAAACCATTACTATCAACTGAATACCATACACAAGTTTCTACATCTTCGATTACCTTGAAGAATCCTGATACTTGCAACACATGGTTCTCTACTTTACTCTTATACCTATAACTTCTCAAAACTTAGACCTTATATTTCTACGAAACACTTGTCTAAAACTAGAGAAGTCACAAGTAAACAGAATATAGTACGAGGACCAACCCCTCTGTACAAATGGACATTGGACAACATACGCTACTTTGTATAAGTCCGCTGAGTTGAATAACTCAAACCCTGTGCGTCGTAGGTTGAAAACTGTACTATGGTTATGAAGAATTACACCACTGTTGAATGCTCCTTACCTAACCATCAACTGATATAGGTAAATGTCATGGACATAAATTCAAAAGGTTATATCTCACTCTATAAAAATAAACGTACAGATATATCAATTTGAAACTGGTGTACAACAACGGATATTCATAACCAACATTTTCCGTCCGGCAAAAACCCAGGCGATTTCCTCAAATATTACCAATTACAATGAATTCCAACATAATGAGAATGATCACCTAATTCCCAATAATTTACTCCCACTCATCATCTGTAAAACCATACAGATGTGAGAATCAAACCTGGTAAATACATACCCTGGAGCAAGGTCTAAATGGGAAATCAGTTTTCTATTAAAAATGCACAGTGAAACTGAAACATGAAAATGTTTCGAAGGGGTTTCCGGGTATTCCTAGTAATGCCTCTTCCATTATCAGATTCATGACTGTAACCATATATTTCCTTGCCATCCCTCCAAATCCCTTTATTTGTTTTTACTCATTACCTTCTGTACACCTTCTTAGGCTAAATAGTTTTCTTCCTTCCCTAACGTTCAACACCAGCCTATGGTTTGGAAGAAGACTATCCAATAAGCGTAATAGGTGTGCTGTCCTAATCCTAGGAGCACTCGCAAACCGAGAGAAGGTAAAGATAAAAGACAACTGAATAAACCTTATTCTTATTTCTCCTGAACCAGAATCCATCCCCGAACTGGAAAAAGTTCCTTCGAGTTCGTATATAACCATACGATGGATTATCCAATAAACTGTGGATCTTCGTAGTGATACGGGGTGTTCTGGAGAAATACAAAGGTGAAATAGGAGTGGCGATAAAATACTTGGTTTGGTCGTGAATGATAGCAGTCGCATTTTACTTTACCCTCTTTCTAATCCCTTTATTTGTCTTTACTTATTACCTTCTGTACACCACACTTAGACTAATTGGTTTTCTTCATTCCCTACCTTTCGGCACCTGCCTATAGTTTGGAAGAAGACTATCCAATTAGCGTAATGGTTGTACGCTCTCCTAATCCTAAGAGCCCTCGCAACCTGAGAGAAGGTAAAAGGAACAGACAACTGAATAGTCCTATTCATTTTCTCCAGAACCGGAAACCATCCTCGAATCTGGAACAAGTTCCTTCGAGTTTGTATATAACCATATGATGGTTTTATCCAATAGAAGTGGTTGTTCGTAGTGATACGAAATGTTCCGGAGAAAAAGGGTAAAAGTAGGAGTGGCAATGAGGTATGCAACTCAGACAATCCAAAAGCCAGTGTTTTAAGAAGGTTTGGTTAATCTTGGACACTGCATCATAGTCTAGGGTCCGGCCATGGTCGCGGCCAAAGAGAGAGAGAAAAGAAACACTCTGCGTGCACTCTAACCTAAATCAGAATGGTTATCACTTTATCTATTCATGAAACCTCCCACTGTAACCTCAAATTCTCCTCCAAACCTGAAAGAAGAATTAGTCGGGATCACCCGAAGAGTAAACCAACTCATCAGTGGGAATCGGGATCCAACTATCATCGCATGATAACGTGATAGAATCCACTCACGTTATCACACTCCAGAAGGTATGCGCATGCCTGGCAAGTTTCAGTTTCTTTAGAAACTCCCGATGTGATTTTTACCCCCAAGCGGTTTATGACATTGACTTTGGCCAACAAATCATAACCCGCAAGTCAAGTTCTACCCGTCATTGTCCCGATTGATTTAGACCCACCCGCACACACCCTTGACTTTAGCCAACAAAGTGGTACGACTGTCCTAAACCAATGCATATCCAAGCAACGGACAAGCAACACACAGCTACTGCACACAATGCCTTGACTTTGGCCAACAAACACCGCACGAATACTATGCGCTACTTATCCGAAATAACGGAGGGCTACGGCTGGTTTTTAGCGAAAAACCTTTAACGTAATGAACTTGATATCGTTGAAGGAACCGGATAGCTTTTTACAAATATAGTGGTGAAAACCTTTGCTAAAAAGGTCACTCCCGGTGAAAGGATCTCGGCACTTTCCCCGTAGAATGAGGTGCAGGATATTCCAAACTGAATACCACGTTGCAAAGCAAAAACTAATCGACTATAGTGAAGTTATTACCCTGACGCAAACTTTTGCCCAAAGGGTCACTCCCGGTGAAGGGATCTCGGCCCTTGCCTCGTCGACTGAGGTGCTGGATATTCATAACCGAATACTACTGTGCAAAAAAAAAGATAACGTTCTTATAATAACAGCTTTTTGAAAAATGTTCCAACAACAACGAATAGGCTTGTTTCCTTGCATTGATCTGAATCAACGCAATCCCATCAATTAATCACACCAATAATGAACGAAAATATGATGTACGTATATGCCATCCGCATTCGCCACTGGGTCCCGTCATCACCCGTTAGGTTACTTAACTAACGACAGAGCGGGGACTGGACTAGCGCGGATGTAAAACATATACAACATCTACTAGTATATATATCAATATATAATAATCGCTCATAGCTTGATAAATGCAACATTACAGAAAAGTAATAAGCATCACAGAACAATACAGATAATCTGGGAGCCCCGGGTTTCGTAGAGCCGCAACTGAAACCCGATGTTCTCCTGGTCATGTGGATAGCCTGTGCAATGAAATCCTAGACCCCTACGGGCGCGGCAAGTTACCCACCAAAACCAGAAAAGAGGCAGCCCCCTTGAGCAAAGTGAATGGACCACCCAACACTTCACGGAATTCGGTAACTTGAGCACCCCTCCTTGGGTCAACCTATACCCCTATGATTGCGGTGAATAGCCCGCCAATTCTAGAGTGAAGCCCCCTCCGTCTCAAAGCCATGAGATGCGGGCATGTTTCCCTCTAGAACCCGGCTATCCGTGCACTCCACCGCGGGGTAATCCTAGTACAGAAAAGAAAAATATATACAACGGGTGCATCGACCTCAACCCGGTCGTGCCCCAAAAGAATAGTATACAAACAGGCAGTGACGGCAGTCCACATGTCGGACGCTCGTCCCGTAATATCAAATGTACAAATAAAACTAAACAGTACTAAAATTGCACCAAGCTATCCACCACGACAAAACCGCAACATCACAGCACAACACAGAACATCAGCGTGAATGTCACGTTCGCAAATCCGTCTAAAAAAGTTATAGCAATTAGACAAGATTTACCGCTCGAATGACATTCACGGTCGCAGATATAATGTAAGTACTGTAAACTAACGTATTTAAAATTCCGATCGACAAAACTTCCCGAAGTGGGCCCCAAGTGCAAATCCAGCACTCAAATGAATCTGGGAAAAAACTATATATCAGAAAAATCATATTTCCATTAACTAAAACCCCAGAAAAAATTTGGGGCACTGTAGCCCAAAAAGGGCCGCGGAAGGGCAGCCAAATGCGACATTTCGCGGCGGTTCCGCGGTGGAATTTTGGAGTTAGGTCTCCAAACTTTTTCTGTAGCTTTAGTTATGCCTGCGTTTATTTTTAAGATGCCCAAAATAATTTTTTGAACAACTTTGAAATTCGACAGCAAGCACACTGAAATGAAAATACGATTCAGAAATTTCGATCGATCGATATTTTAAACACGTTAGAATAAGCTAGTAAAGGTTAATAGCGTGGCTCTGATACCATGTAAGTCTACGGTAGTGCCCCGGCCGTCAATCCGAGACCAAATGCGGAAACAAAAACTTTTTAGGAAACCGGCGCTATCGTAGTCTTTCACCCGGATCGAACCATTAAAGCTAAACTAGCTAACTACTAAGAAGTGAGAGTGGCTATACCGATCAATCCGTGTCCTTCGGTCTTTGGCCACCATCCCAAGCTCCTCGCGGCATCTCTGATCTCCAGTCTCCTCGTCGGAAGGGCACCACATCAATGAATCTTTTTACGGGCTCCCGCTTCATCCGAAGCAACTCAAACATGAAGTTTGCTAGCCGACATGTCCAAGGTGAAGTAAAGAATGTGTGTGATAACTTTGTCTCAAGCATCTATTGATTCTCAACACATGAGAGTGCATGGATGGAGGTTGAAGATGATACCATTGGTGGAAGTTATGAGCTATAGGAAGAAGAAGAAGAGGCTTTTGTGTTATTCTTGTGATGAAAAAGTGAGAGCACTAGAATGATAATCCAAGAGCAAACCCCAAGCCTATGGCTGCCCTCTCTCTCTCCAACCATCATTTCAACACAATAATCAATCACTAATGTGACATTTGCACAAATAAAAAGACCATGAGTCATCACCCATGCACATGTCACAATAAATGCTCCTCATGATGAAATCCACTCACAATTTCCACCAAAATAAACATTAACCCAAATGTTTAGTCCAACAAAAAGATACGGCAACATCTAAAGTAAACTCGTGACGGGTCACAAGGATACCCCTCACCTGTATATACATACCTGCATCCGCATTCCGACTGAATGCGAATGCTGTAGGGTGTTTTTCGTCACCCCAGTGAGATGGGAATACGCGCGCGCTTGTCAGGCGTACTACAGATTCCCCCTGCCTAGGGTAGGCGGGGGTTTAATGATTGTGGGGATCCGAATCTCCGGCAGCCGCGGACTAAGCTGCCGTTAATTACCCCTCGCCTTTAGGGCGAGGGAACCTCCGATTAACGGGTTAAACTGGTCATGCGAACCCAATGTGCGGTGTGCTTGTGTTCTGTTTTGAAAGGGGGGTTTTGGATATATCGGGAGCCACGCAGAGTTTTTACGGGGTTCGGGGCAGCGCCCTTGCGGGGTTCGGGGCAGCGCCCCGGCCCGAAAATTTTTTGGAGGGGGAGAATGTTGCGGAGTATGTGTATGTGTACATTTGTATACAAATGTATATATATACATATATATGCATATATATATGAATAAAGAGGAAAAAAGACATCCAAAGGATGCGTGGGGCCAACGTCTAGGCGCGCGCGCGCCACGTGTCGGCAAATGGGCGCCTTGCGCAGCGCAAGCGCGCGCGCCACGTGTCGGCACGTGGGCGCCTTGCGCAGCGCAAGCGCGCGCGCCACGTGTCGGCACGTGGGCGCCTTGCGCAGCGCAAGCGCGCGCGCCACGAGTCGGCACGAGGGCGCCTTGCACAGCGCAAGCGCGCGCGCCACGTGTCGGCACGAGGGCGCCTTGCGCAGCGCAAGCGCGCGCGCCACGTGTCGGCACGTGGGCGCAAATTGCTCGAGCGCTAGCGCGCTGGTGAGGAAAAGAGGGCTTTTAGCCTAAAAAGGGATTTCTCAAAAGAGAAATCAGAGAGGAGTTGGACTCCTGAATGTGTTTTGGGGTTAATGGAAGGGGTTCTTCTTCTTCCTCCTGTTGCTTGCTGGATCTTGAAGATCAAAAGATGTGAAATCTCAAAATCTCTCCTTTTTGAGATCTGATGACAGAACCAAGTTCCCCTTTGTGGGTTTTGTGGTGAAAAACTAATTTGTTTTATAAAAAGAAGATTAAAACTCTTGATTTAATTCAAGAGAAAGAAGAAGGTTTTGGAACCTTGAAGAAGAAGAAAGATCTCAGATCTGGAAGGTTTTTTAGAGAGAAAAAAAGTTGTTGGGATATTTCATTATCCTTGCCTTTATAGGCCATACATTTTACACATAGCCCCTTGGGCTTCACAAAATGGCATTTTGCCTATCCCATGGCTCATGTGCCATTTCTTTTTGCACATAAGCCATGGGCTTTACAAAGATTTGGCTTTATGCCTATTTTTCTTACATTTATCCAAAAATAAAAATAAAAGAAGTACAGCAAAATTGTTAAAAAAACTTTTATCTTGGCGTGGTGGGAGGCCGGCCGCTTCATGTTCTGGCCCGACCCGGGCGTGGGCCCACTGGATCTGGGCTTGGGCCCACTTGGCTTGGGGTTGACTTTGATTTTGACTTGGTCAACCGGGGTGTAAATTTTTACCCCAACAAATTGCCCCCCATCAATAAATGCACACCATATATGTGGGTCGTGTACATGAAATTGATGGATCTTCTTTCACGTGGAGGCGACTTGATTCGGTTCCCACCTTTTGGGAAGCTGGCACTGCCCTTTTTACGACATGGACAGTCGATGCGGCCCTTTTTGCGACTTGGACGGTCGGTTCTGCCCTTTTTGCGACTTGAACGGTCGGTTCTGCCCTTTTAGCGACTTGGACGGTCGGTACTACCCTTTTAGCGACTTGGACGGTCGGTGCTGCCCTTTTTGCGACTTGGACGGTCGGAGCTGCCCTTTTAGCGACGTGGACGGTCGGTGCTGCCCTTTTAGCGACGTGGACGGTCGATACTGCCATTTTAGCGACGTGGACGGTCGATGCTGCCATTTTAGCGACTTGGACGGTCGGTACTACCATTTTTGCGACTTGGACGGTCGGTGCTGCCCCTTTTGCGACATGGACGGTCGGTGCTGCCCTTTTTATGACATGGACGGTCGATGCTGCCCTTTTAGCGACATGGACGGTCGGTGCTTCCCTTTTAGCGATGTGGACGGTCGGTGCTGCCCTTTTAGCGACGTGGACGGTCGGTGCTGCCCTTTTTGCGATTTGGACGGTCGATGCTGCCCTTTTAGCGACGTGGACGGTCGGTTCTGCCCTTTTTGCGACTTGGACGGTCGGTTCTGCCCTTTTTGCGACGTGGACGGTCGATGCTGCCCTTTTTGCGACTTGGACGGTCGATGCTGCCCTTTTAGCGACTTGGACGGTCGGTACTTGATTTGACTTGCTCTGCTTCTTGCAGTGTCAAGGGTAGACTTGACTTGCTCCGCTTCTTACGGTGTCGAGATTGGATTCTGACTTGCTCCGCTTTTTGCGGTGTCGGGGTGAAAGTTGACTTGTTGATTTTGATTTAGGTTGACATCAGCATCGCTATACTGGAATATGGTACCAGGAGCGAATCATCATCTGTCATTTAGAGGATTTTGGGATTTTGGTTTTTGTTTGGCATCTGCATTGCTGCACTGGTATAATGCCAGGAGCAACTCATCATTTGCCCCGGGAGGATTTGGGATTTTTTTTTTTTTTGGGACTTTGAATGTGGTCTCACCGGTAGGACTTGGGAGAGATTGGGATTGTTTTACGCCCGTGGATTGTATACGGTTTTGCAGGATGTATGATCCAGACCGTAGGGCCGGAAAAATTTCGGAACTTTGTCGGCGTCTGCATCGCTGCACGGGAATACGGTACCAGGAGCGACTCATCATTCGCCGTTGGGGTATAGGATTTAGAATTTGGTTGGCGTCTGCATCGCTACACTGGAATAATGCCAGGAGCGACTCATCATTCGCCACTTTGGGGTTGGGGACTTGGAATTTGGATCTTCTTTGGCATCAGCATTGCTTCACTGGAATAATGCCAGGAGCAACTCATCATTTGCCTTGGGAGGACTTGGGATTTGGGTTTTTGGTCGGCATCAGCACCGCTAACACTGAAGCGAAATGCCAGGAGCGACTCATCATTTGCCGTTGCCCGTTGGGGAACGATGGCTTAGGAGATAGGTTTGGGTCCCTATCACCTAAGGCTTTTCAATTTTATGGGCCGTGAGAGTCCCATAAAGCATTTTCTCCCTACGAGTCGTAAGGATCCCGCAGGTGTATTTTCTCCTTAGGAATCGTGAGGATTCCTAAGTGTGTTGCTCCATTGTGAGTCATAAGGATCTCACGCAGGGGTTTTCTCCTCACAAGGTCGAGAGGACTTTGCGAGTGTATTTCATCTCTTTTCACGAGTTTGCGCCCTTTCGGGTTTTCACAGACTCGCCGGTAGTCCTGCTGTTTTTACTCACGGAGCCCTTTCGGGTTTTCATCCGTGCCCATTTTGCTTGTGGACATACCGTTTATTTCTTCTTCTTTTTTTTTCTTTTTCTTTCTTTTTTTTCTTTTTTTTGCCGCTGGTGGGACTTTAAAAGTAGTCTCACCGGCAGGATTTAGGAGAAATAGGGGTCATTTACGCCCGTGGATTGTATACGGTTTTGCAGGATGTCTGATCCAGACCGTAGGGCTGATGTGCTCAATTCGCCTGCGACTTGGAGCATTCACGTGTAGTATTTCTTGAGATATCGGCCGTTGATGGGTGGCATGGGCCTTTCTCCCTCGGCACTTATTAGTTGGTAGGATCCTCCGTCGAACACTTTCTCGATGACGTATGGTCCTTCCCAGTTCGGCTCGAATTTTCCCTTGGCATGTCGATTGGGGATGATCGGTCTTTTGAGGACCAACACCAATTCACCTTTCTTGAAAGCGCGGAGACGGGTTATCTTGTCATAGGCCCGTGACATTTGGGCTCGGTATAGCTCCAGATTTTGCTGCACCGCGAGCCTCTTTTCTTCGAGGGCATCGAGTTCTTCAAGTCGAAGGAGCACGTTTTCTTCCTCCGTCAACTCTTGTTGAACGGCCATTCTTAAGCTTGGAACTTCGACTTCGAGAGGGAGGACCGCCTCCACTCCGAAGAGCAATGAGTATGGAGTGGACTGTGTTGGAGTACGGTGCGTGGTACGATATACCCACAACGCCTCGTGAAGTTTGAGATTCCAGTCTCTCTTGTTGGCTGAAGCATTTTTCCTCAGGAGCTTGCATAGAGTCTTATTGAAGGCTTCGGCTAGCCCATTGGCTCTTGGATTGTAGATGGAGGAATATCTCCAGTCTATGTTGTGCTGAGTAGCGAACCTTGAGACATTGAAGCTCTTGAAAGAAGGCCCGTTGTCAGAAATGATTCTTCTTGGTGTACCGAAACGGTATAGAATATTATGCTGGAAGAATGTCAGAATATCCTTTGTCTTGACTTCTTTTAGCGGGATAGCTTCAGCCCACCTGGAGAAGTAGTCTGTCGCGGCCAGTATGAACCGGTGACCTTTAGATGACGGAGGATCAATTGGGCCAACAATGTCGGTTCCCCAGACTTCGAAAGGCCACGACGCCACCGTAGGATGCAACGGATTGGGATGCTTGTGAATGAAATCACCATGGATTTGGCAGATCTGACATTTCTTCGCATGATCTCCGCAATCCCGTATCATGGTGGGCCAGTAATACCCAAGCCTTTTGATTTGAAGTCGCATTTTGGGGCCAGATTGGTGAGCACCGCAAACACCTGAGTGAACTTCTTTCATGACTTTCTGGGCTTCGGCCGATGACAGACACCTGAGCCAGAGTTGGTCATATGACCTGCGGTATAACGTGTCATTTACAAACACGTATCGGAGAGCTCTTTTCTTCAGCTGAATCCTCGCAGATTTTTCTTCGGGCAGCTTGTCGTATCGGAGGTACTCTATGAAGGGTTTTCTCCAACCGGGCTCGTCTTGGATGATCGAAGCTTCTTCCGCAGGACTGCTCTTCTGTTCCGCGCTTTCCTCTTCTCGTAGAGAGACTGGGGGTAGAATTTTCCGGCTCCTGACTGTGATCAGAATTTCGTCCATGTCAGGATCAGCCAGCTCCTTGGCCAAGCGAGCGAGTACATCAGCCTTTCCGTTCAACGCTCTAGGGACTCTCGTTAGTTCAATATGAGTGAACCGTTTCATGAGTTCCACCACTCGACCTCTGTACCGAGCTAACTCGGGTTTGTATATCTTATAGTCGCCGCTTACTTGGTTGACGACAAGCTGGGAGTCACCGTAAACCCGTAGCCGACGGATTTCCATTTCTACGGCAAGCTCCAAACCAGCTATCAGAGCTTCATACTCAGCTTCAATGTTTGTCCGAGGCTCGGTGAGAGCAAAAGAACGCCGTAGGGTTCCCATTGATGGTGTGATGAACACCAATCCTATCCCTGCTTTTATCTCCGGGATGCCTGATCTACTGGAGGTCCTTATTGACGAGGCCCCATCGAAGTAGAGCTCCCAACATGGCTCATCTTCCTCGAGGTGCAGCACTTGTTCATCGGGTAACTCACAATTTAGCGGCGACCCTTCTGGTATGGGATGAGCAGCGAGAAAGTCTGCAAGAGCTTGCCCTTTTACTGCTTTCTGAGGAGTGTAAACTATGTCAAACTCAAGTAGCATGACAGTCCATCTTGCCATTCTGCCGGCTAGGCTTGCTTTGGTCATCAAGTGTTTGAGCGGGTCGACCTTGGAGATCAGCATAACCCGATGAGCGAGCAAATAGTGCCTCAGCTTCTTCACAGCAAATATCAGAGCCAGGCATTGCTTTTTGATTGGGGAGTAGTTGTGTTCCGCCCCGACTAGAGTTCGACTGAGGTAGTAGAGGGCATTTTCTTTTCCCTCCTCATTATTCTGGGCAAGGAGCGCACCGAGTGACTCATCCAGCGCGGCAGTGTAGAGAATCAGCGGTTTATTTGGAATGGGAGCGGCCAACACTGGAGGGTGCAACAAGTACTGTTTGATGCTTTCGAACGCTTCTTGACATTCGGCATCCCAGATAAAAGGAGCTCCTTTCTTCATGAGCTTTGAGAAGGGCCTACATCTCCCCGATAAATTTGAGATAAACCTCCTTATATAAGCAAGCTTGCCTTGAAAAGATCTTAGCTGCGTTAGACTTTTCGGAGGGGGCATCTCCATGATAGCCTTTATCTTTGATGGGTCAACTTCGATCCCTCGATGTCGGACTATGAAGCCCAGGAATTTTTCCGATGACACGCCAAAAGCGCACTTCAGAGGATTCATCTTCAGATCGTATTCCCTCAGTCTGGTGAGAACAGTCCTAAGATCTTGGATGTGATTGGCCTTGGCTTTAGTCTTGACGACCAGATCATCAACATAGCATTCGACGACTTTATGGATTAGGTCATCAAAGATATTAGTCATTGCCCTTTGATATGTAGCACCTGCGTTCTTCAGTCCGAATGGCATTACCTTGTAGCAATATATTCCGATCGGGGTTCGAAATGCCGTGTGCTTCTCATCCTCAGGCGACATCTTGATCTGATTATATCCAGACGAGCCGTCCATAAAGGTGAACAGTTCGTAATTTGAGGTGTCATCGACCATCATTTCCATGACCGGTAGCGGGAAGTCGTCTTTAGGACATGCCTTATTGAGGTCCCTGAAATCGACACAGACTCGGATCTGCCCATTTTTCTTCTTCACTGGGACTATGCATGCGATCCAGTCCGCGTATTTCTCTTCCCTGATGAAGTCGGCATCGATGAGTTTCTTGGTTTCCTCGATGACCTTTTCCTCCAACTCCCTTCTCATTCTTCGAGGAGCTTGTTTGACTGGCTTAGCATCAGGAGATATAGCCAGCTTATGTACGGCTACTTCAGGGGAAAGGCCTGGCATTTCTTTGTATGTCCACACGAAGCAGTCGACGAACTAATGCAGCAAGGCAATTATCTGCTCTTTCATTTCCTCCGACAAGAGTGAGCTGATATAGGTCGGCCTTGGATTATCGGGCGTTCCTAAGTCAATCTCGGTTAGCTCATCAAAGGTTGCTTGTCCGCCATCTTCGAGCTCTTGAGGAGCTTCTTCTGGCTCGGCTATCTCGTCATCATCATTTGATCTTTCGCTGGCCTCACCAACATGGATCATATAGCACGCTTTGGAATCAGGTTGAATGTAGCCTATGCCCCGTCTATCTGGAATTCGTCCATCGATGAGTGCTCGGACCTGGGGTGGATGCCATAGCCCTTCGTAAAACTTTGCTTCGGACTCCGTCTGATATAACCGGCATCCGCACTTTTTAAAGTATTCCCGCATCTCGGACGCATAGTATCTGGGATTGAGGACGGCTCTTATGCCTCTTTCATAGGGAAGGCACGCGACAGAAAGATCGTCCGGGTGCACAACGGGGGTTGACCCGTAAAACAGGATGCCCTTCTGTCCATTTTTCCTCCCGGGCACGTAGAAAGTTTTCAGCTGGTCTACGGTAGAGACTGACAATGCGTCGAGCTCTTTGCACATCTGCTCCGGCACCCTTGTGACGGCTAGGGACCCTTCTGCAATTTCGAGGGTCTCTCGTAGTTTCGCTTTTTGCATGGGGGTCCGATCTGCACCGCTGTTGCACGACAGGTCCTCTTCCTCTGACTCTTCAGTGTCACTGCCAAGATGAGGGCGGACATTACTGCTAGATGGGGCTTCAGTGACAGATTCGTCTGTATCGCTGCCGAAACGAGGGCGAGTTTTACGGAAGGACGGGCTTCCAGCGTCGGACTCGTCAGTGTCGCTACCGAAATGTGGGCGCACTTGGGCATTTTTACTTTTGAAAGTGACAACCGGCGCAGATTTGCTTTTGGGTCTTGGGGCCGGTCTATCTTCGGTCAGTTGTGGCTTAGCATTTTGGTGGTTCATAAAGTACCGAGAATCTTCATAGCGGACTTCATGCACACCGAACGGCTGGATGTCTCCGTCAATGCGTCTTTCTTCGCCATTTTTAGTATACTTCATGCATTGATGGAGAGTTGACGGAATGATGCCATAATCGTGGAGCCATGGCCGCCCCAAGAGAATCTTATAAGACGTGTCGGCGTCGATCACGTATATCTTAGCTTCAGTTTGCAGATCCCCGAATTTGATTGGCAAAGCTATAGACCCCAGAACTTGCTGGCAATTTTGGTTGAAGCCTTGAATGACAGTCCTTTCCCTTGACAGGTGTCGGACGTCCATTGACAAACTCTTCAGAGTTCGCAAGTTCATGATGTTCACTGAGGACCCCGGATCAATCAATATGCGATTAATTCGATCT
This sequence comes from Agapanthus africanus, assembly GCA_030015575.1. NCBI lineage: Eukaryota > Viridiplantae > Streptophyta > Magnoliopsida > Asparagales > Amaryllidaceae > Agapanthus > Agapanthus africanus. Next base: position 351,961,203 of record CM057347.1, on the reverse strand, counting down.
CCGTCGCTGTACCCGGTCACGTAAAGCGGCCGATTATGCTCAGCCGTTCCCAGTAGCAAGTCTTCATCCTTAAATGTGACTGCGGCGGCATGCAAAGCGTGCTGGGCTTCTTTCATATTAATTTCCGCAAAGTGAGCCTGATACCGCTCGGGGTTTTGTAGAGCATGAATGAGAACATCTCTAAGCTCCTTAGATAGGACCAAGGCGTCGTAGATGCTCAGGAGAGACGGAAGCTTCCGGAGATGTGCCAAGACATTATAGTCCACCGAGGAAGGACTTATGTTTTCATCAGCCAGTTCTCTGCCATCTTCTTCATTAGCGACTTGTTTTTCCTTCCCTTTTGGGACGTTGCCCTGATTTTGCGGTAGAGCCCTGCCGCTTCTGAGCTGGATTTGATTGGCCTTTGTGGTGAGCTCCTCGTCCTCTTCGGGAAAACAGAGCTCATCCTCGGAGTCGCTGCCAAGATGGATGGCGTAGCAGGTCACTACTGGGATCTCTTCATTGGAGTCTTCTTCTAACTCCTCCAGAATTTCAGCCGCTTGTACAGGGAAGAACTCCTTCAATTGAATCAATGTTCTTTCCCTTTGTTCATATTCTTCAAGGGAATCGATATATTTTTGAATGGTCGATCTCCCTGCAGACTCTTTTTCGTGCCGAGTCGCACTTTTCTTCTTCTTGAGCTTCTTGGATGTTGAGCGTGATGGAACCGCATCGGCAGCTGGACTGGTAGGCCTCTTCTGCCCTTCCCATTCTGTCCTGGGCTCTTTCCGAAGTAGCTTTATCATCTTCTTCGTCTTGTTAGATATGTGCGTACTCCACGGAGACCGCGATGGGTCCGTTTTGTTTGTCAGGGCAGCAGGTTCAGCTGTCTGCTCCCAGAAGGGTTCAACTTCTGTCTGTATAAAGTTGGCGGTTGCAACTTGATTGTTCACCAACACGCTTTTGGACAGCTCGATCTCTCCAGCCTTGTACTGCTTCTCGACCCAGTCTTTGAAGATATAGCAATCCTCGATCGCGTGGCTCACTACTCGGTGGTACGGGCAATACAGAGGATTGTCGGTCATTTTTGCTTCTTGGGGTCTTTTCAACTCCGGCAATTGTAGGCCGTTGTTCAAGGCATCTTTAAATATCTTACGGACCTTGTCCCTTCTGAAAGAGTAAACCTTGTTCTTTTCCTCCTCTAGGGAAGGCCCATCTCCTCCCAGCAATGGCTTTCGAGACCGATTGGTTTTGGATTCGCCCGCCCTTCGCTTTTCTTCATTGTCGGACGCATTGAAGACATTGGTACTGCTGGAACTCCCGCTTCTACGGTTGTCGTCCCGCTTGCTTTTCCATGTTTTGTCTCTCTGAGAATCCGGCGGGGACTCTTGCTTTGAGCGTTCCAGCATTTGGACTTTCTTGGTTAGCTCCTGAAATGTCTTGAGGCCCGCCGTACACAAGAATGGGACCATCCAGTTGCTGAGGTTCCCAATGAGAAGGCTGACGGACTGGTCCTGCTCCGGGGCGGTTCGCACTTGACTGTGAGATTACGCCATCGAGCGATAAAGTCGGTGTTGCTTTCATTCTTCCCCGGCTTGGTCCTCACAAGGTCGGCAATGGAGATTTTATCACTGACACTCATGAACCTTTGCCGGAACAGGGACTCCATTTGGGCAAAGGTGATGACGGACCCGTCCGGTATACTCGCATACCAGTCGAAGGCGACGCCGGTCAGGCTGTTGACAAACTGACGAATAAGAAGCGCGTCATTGCCCCCTGTATTTCCGCACGATGCTTTGAAGTGGGCGACGTGCTGATTTGCATTCCCCGTTCCATCAAATCTTCCGAACTTAGGAATGACGTAGCCGCTTGGGAACTCAATCAGATCGTACTGCGCGGGATATGGCCGCCCACTACTGCCGATTTCTTTTTGAGCTTCGGCTTCGGCCACCAATGTTTTAACCTTGCTGGTGACCAAATCCATTATCCGATCCTGTGTTAACGGGATAGTGCTACCTGGGGCCAAGGCGTCCCCAGAAGCGGAGTGTGGACGGCTCTCATGTGGCTCGACCAGTCTTGGACCCGAAGGAACAGGCATTGGCTACCTCGGATTGTCATCATCCGGCTGATTAGTAGCGGCTTGTGCTTGATGGGGAGGTGCTCGAGCAATTTGAGCCGTAAGCTGCATCACCACGTTCGTTAAGTCGTCAATCTTCGAGTAGAGCTTGGCCATCTCTTTATCTTTGCTCCTGAGCTGTTTTCGAAGCTCTTAGAGCAGCTCTTGCTCCGCAGTCCTGGGGCGGAAAGTCGGCTCCTCCTCGCTGTCCGAGCTTGACTCTGCATGGACCGAGGGGTCTTTCTGCCTATCATCCTCATCGAGAGGGTTTTCTTTATCCAGCGGGGGCGGCTGTTCTTGAGCGGCGGCGACCACATTCAGGCTAGATTGGGCTTGGGATATGGTGGCCCCATCCTTGCTTTTGCTGCGAAGGTTGTCGCTGGGGCGTCCCCCCGCCATATAGACCGTATGGATGATGTATCCAGCCGTCTTTCTATCATTGGAAGCTGACTTCACGGATCGCTGTCTTGACACCCTTGCTTCGGTTGCTGGTAATCGATTGAAGGCGGCTGGCCTAACCAGGTTCTTGAATGGTGCTGGCGCTTCTTTTCTGGATTTGCCCTGCTGCTTTCGTGCGGCACAGAGCACCTGATAGACCCTTGAAGAGATAGTGTCATACTTTTTATGTTGGGGCCGGGACACATCTCTTTGTAGCACTGTTCGGACCGCTGCCTTCTTGATTTTGGCGGTCGTGGCATTTTTCTGAACCCACTTCAGAGGCTCGAAGGAATTGCTGATTCTTATGTCCGACTCAGCCGTCGTCGCTGGGCAACCCTGCACTTGGAACTTCACACGATTCCATTTGGCCGAAGCCTTGGCCCTCTTGTTGGCTCGATACCTGAGCCGCTTCTGCCTTAACTTTTCTGTTCTAAGCACCTGGAAGACTTCGGCTTTTTGGGAAGACGCCGCAGACCGGGCGATGGAGGGCCTTAGAGATACGCTCGACTGTGTATTTGTTGGAGTTATCGCCTGAGCTCGTCCGCAACATTTGATGTTGCCTTTTGTACCGAAGTTCTTGCCCCTCGCTGGAGCACCAGAGAATCGTTCAGATAGCGTCTTAAGTTTCGGTTGTGGTGCCTTGGCGATCACGATATTCGGCCTCTTGCCCCTTGAGACCGGCTTGGCCACCTGTTCCGCCGGGATCTCTGCCAGATCAGCGCTTCCGGCAGGGTAGATGATGACGGAGCCGAACTGGCGGGGCGGTTCCTCCCACTGTCGACTGAGGCTTGCGGGGAGAACCACACGAGCGTTGATCTTGACCACGTACGGAATCGGGGTCACGTTGGAAGATGAATTCGTCTGGGGAGACATTGTCGTCGAAGGTTGATAGCTTGAAAATCTGCATGAAAAATCATTATTTTTAGTATAAATACAGGTATGTATATTGATTGAGTTCGCATGAACGTTTAACCCGAAATATTGGAGGAGAGATATGTCCCACCGGGCGTGCCAGAATCTGTAGGGTGTTTTTTGTCACCCCAGTGAGATAGGAATACGCGCGCGCTTGTCAGGCGTACTACAGATTCCCCCTGCCTAGGGTAGGCGGGGGTTTAATGATTGTGGGGATCCGAATCTCCGGCAGCCGCGGACTAAGCTGCCGTTAATTACCCCTCGCCTTTGGGACGAGGGAACCTCCGATTAACGGGTTAAACTGGTCATGCGAACCCAATGTGCGGTGTGCGTGTGTTCTGTTTTGAAAGGGGGTTTTTGGATATATCGGGAGCCACGCAGAGTTTTTACGGGGGTCCCGCTACCCGGATAGCGGGCTGGGGGTCAAGGAGGCTAGCATCCCCCTTGCGGGGTTCGGGGCAGCGCCCCGGCCCGAAAATTTTTTGGAGGGGGAGAATGTTGCGGAGTATGTGTATGTGTACATTTGTATACAAATGTATATATATACATATATATGCATATATATATGAATAAAGGGGAAAAAAGACATCCAAAGGATGCGTGGGGCCAACGTCTAGGCGCGCGCGCGCCACATGTCGGCAAATGGGCGCCTTGCGCAGCGCAAGCGCGCACGCCACGTGTCGGCACGTGGGCGCCTTGCGCAGCGCAAGCGCGCGCGCCACGTGTCGGCACGAGGGCGCCTTGCGCAGCGCAAGCGCGTGCGCCACGTGTCGGCACGTGGGCGCAAATTGCTCGAGCGCTAGCGCGCTGGGGAGGAAAAGAGGGCTTTTAGCCTAAAAAGGGATTTCTCAAAAAAGAAATCAGAGAGGAGTTGGACTCCTGAATGTGTTTTGGGGTTAATGGAAGGGGTTCTTCTTCTTCCTTCTGTTGCTTGCTGGATCTTGAAGATCAAGAGATGTGAAATCTCAAAATCTCTCCTTTTTGAGATCTGATGACAGAACCAAGTTCCCCTTTGTGGGTTTTGTGGTGAAAAACTAATTTGTTTTATAAAAAGAAGATTAAAACTCTTGATTTAATTCAAGAGAAAGAAGAAGGTTTTGGAACCTTGAAGAAGAAGAAAGATCTCAGATCTGGAAAGTTTTTTAGAGAGAAAAAAAGTTGTTGGGATATTTCATTATCCTTGCCTTTATAGGCCATACATTTTACACATAGCCCCTTGGGCTTCACAAAATGGCATTTTGCCTATCCCATGGCTCATGTGCCATTTCTTTTTGCACATAAGCCATGGGCTTTACAAAGATTTGGCTTTATGCCTATTTTTCTTACATTTATCCAAAAATAAAAATAAAAGAAGTACAGCAAAATTGTTAAATTTTTTTTTATCTTGGCGTGGTGGGAGGCCGGCCGCTTCATGTTCTGGCCCGACCCGGGCGTGGGCCCACTGGATCTGGGCTTGGGCCCACTTGGCTTGGGGTTGACTTTGATTTTGACTTGGTCAACCGGGGTGTAAATTTTTACCCCAACAAATGCGATGAGACTAAAGTAATTCAACAAATCTAATACTAGGATCCGGCTTAAACCAAAGCCCACTAGTATGATCCGTCCGATCATGATCCATGCACAAGTGCACGTATATGATCGAACCCTGCCATAATACCATACGGCCTCTACAACGTTTCGCCCGAAACTTGAGAAACTGTCTGTAGGGAACTCTAAAGACTTGTCAATACACTGGCTGTGGATTTAACCACCAGCATGTCAGTGGCACTAGCTGTGCGTAACGGGCTACCCATGTATTGACCAAAAGGGAAGCCGATGAGCGAACTCATCCTGGAACCCTACTGAGCCTGTCAGTGACAATATCCGTACAGTCCGGTCTGTTCGTTTATGAGTATCGCATGTCGGGCCTAGGGGGTTGGTAAAAGTCAGACCCCCAAAAGCGGTACAAGTCGTGTCGGAGTGTAGCCGAGAACACCCTGAGATACTACTGGAATACCTACCAGTAAATCTCCTGCCTTAGCTAAGGACTTCGTGTAATGGCTCTCTTAGACACAGTGTGATCTCACCCCGAATACCGGGAGAGACGAAACCCCTGCCGATCCGCTCACTGCCTCCTTGTGGGTCGAGACTGTACCCAACTAAAACCTGTTTGCACGACTCTTTTGAGCCGTGGTAGGGTAGTAATCAAAGCACAGTGGGAACTCACACGAGGCAAATGACGATCTCAGGTTGATGAACTAACCTGTACACATGTCACTAGGGAACTGCTATCTGACGCTGGGTATAAAACCAACTAACATGTTCCCGGCGAGTCCTGTCCGGTGTACTCATAACCCAATGAGCACATATATACGTCTAAGATGAACCAACTGACACCAATGTCTTGTGAGACCAGCCACCGCCCCTCGTCGAGGTCTCGATCCGTATACACTAGTCTACTCTGGAGTATCGATACCCTGTCTCGAAACTCTCTCGACTAGGGACTTTTTAAGGATGTGCTTATAGACCCCAGCTCCCACGTATATGATCGCCATCATACTACTGGCCATCAAGCAAGAATCCTAAGGGTTTTATCAACATGTAATAGTAATATGTAATATCACCTAAAGCGTGTACACGATGATAAAGATAAACCAGATAGCATACTATCATCTTGAGTAAGACTATCCTACTGGCATAGGTCCTCCCTCAATCATTGCAATCACGTGCCTGCGATCCAATAATTGACTTTGAAAGCACTATATCCAACAATATATATGTAGTGAAAGAGAATAAGTATGAGATTTTGAGTAGCATGATATGAGGTCGATAAATACGACATGAGATTAATAAAATGGCTTGATGTGAGATATTGATGTGATGGAAAGAGTATACGATGAGATATGATGACTTGGTTGATATGTCGTTATACGGATGCAAGTCGATATGAGATAATTGATACCTTTGTCGGTCCCATGATATGAGATTGATACGGATATGACCTGAGATATAGGTGTGTGTGTATATATATAATGATGTGAATAATGAGTGAGATGGCGTATGAGACTTTAGATCTGTACCCTCATTGTTGTATAGGTCGATAGAATCCATATTCTGTTTATTGTCGCTGCACGTGAGGCTTTACCGGATGATTGATCCATACCCTTGACTAGAGGATGTCGTACGATGCATTATATCGTACGTGATGTTATGGGGTTGGATGCCGATTGATAGATTCACCGACTCGGTTATGTTATAGATGCGTATACCTTATAGCATTTCGCTTACGATGTACCTTATGTTACGTTCAGGATATTCTCATTGCATTACATATACCTGTGCCAGTACACCTACACAATTATCGATGATTTTTATGTTACACCTACACAGATTGCCGGCTCACACACTTTCATCATCGACAATTGCTATGTCACTTACACTGTAGAATTACCACATCATGCTATTACCCTTAATTGTTCAGTATTGTCACATGACTCATTGCATGATATACTTGCTATACTCACATCACTATACTATGTCGCATGATATGCTTGATATGCTCACATTTCTGTTCTATATTTGCATACATCATGCTTTACGATTATATGCATTGAGATGTTGTTTTCATGAGATTCTGGATTTGAGAACTGTGGTTACATTTCAAAAGAAAGTATGTATTGTTTTAAAAACCCGGTTTCTCTTAATATGATATTTTGAGACGTCCGCCATGAGTTTTCTCGGTTCTGAGATTGGTATGTGAAACCCGATTCGAGGAGCGGTAGGTACCGTCTGCGGCTACATGGTGGACCCGGTGAGGTATCCCGAGGCAAGAAGACTCGTATAGTTAGGTGATGAGCCTGGCAGGGGAGCACTACCTACTGGTGATATTTTTGGACTCGGCGGCTATCCGGAGGAAATCGACCGGAGTCGTGAGATGGATATGAGGGCCGACCAGAGTATGCGGCGCCTAAGCGCCGATCTGAGGATGCAGCGCCTGAGATATGAGGATTTACGTGTTGATACTGGACATGGGTTTTATGATGTTTTGAGTGTCCGTGTTGGACACTCAGGTTCCATGATTTTGATGTGTCGTTGATGGACACACGTTGGTTGATATCCTCATATTTACATGCATATGCTTTCATGATGTTTCGGGTGTCGTTGTTGGACACTCGGGTTCCATGATGTTATTATGTCATTGATGGACACGTAGATGATATCTACATGCATACAGGCATTAATTATATTGTTGGTATATATGCAGACACGGTCACCCTAGATATCATAGTATTACCTTTATGATATAGTTGACCTAGGAAATCGTTGTTTTATTTGATTTCTACCTGCTAATGTTTTCTACTCACGAGTTGGCAACTCACCCCCGTTGTGCCACAGTTCTTGCAGGTTTGACCGCATGGATCAGTAGCGGTATCGTTGGCATACAGCTTGCTTTCGGGTGATTTGCTTTGGTAGGTGGGACATATTGGATCATGCCACTCTTGTATTTACTATTCTGTTGTATCTAATTAACTCTATCAATCAGAAACTAGTATTTGTATAAGTAGTAAGATTTAGAAAGACTTGTATTTGCGAGACATAGAGCGACGGACTATATGTTCGCTATTAGGGGATTGGATGTCTTTCTTTATTTACATTATTCCTTTGTGTTGGTCTTCACCGTTGGGCGTCGTATACATATATTTATGACTTGCGTGGTTGTGATTCCGCCGATTGGCGAAGAGCTAGCTCCCGCTTGGGGATGCCTTTTATATTATCATGTATATGTGATTTTGGATCAAAATATACAAGGGAGGTACTGCCCAATTTTTAAAATACGAAACATGTTTTTCAACTAGTATAATACACTTGCATTTTCATGTTCCTTTATCTATGCATTTAGGAAAACGTTGATTTCATCATACCTTTGTTTTAAAACTGCACCTCTTTTATTTTCTTTAAATAAGGTTTAGATTTCTGTGCTTCGGCTTACTTAAATTACGTTACGCCTTTAGACGTTGCGTGATTTAAGTGCCGGTCGTGAACTAAATTTCGGGTCGTAACACTGAGATGCTTGGGATCGAAGGAAGTAAGGAGGTTCATCCAAGAAACTCACGATGAACTCTGCCATTCTCATCAAGCCGGACCAAAAATGAAGTTGAAGATCAAGAGAATGGGTTAATATTGGCCCATGATGATTCAGGACTGCCTCGAATATCCGAAGCAGTGTCACTCGTGCCAAATTCACGGGGACTTCATTCATCAGCATCCAAATCCGCTACACCCAACATTGGCTAGCTGGCCATTCGAAATGTAGGGAGCCGATATAATCGGGCCCATCGAACCAACATCATCCAAGGGACATCGGTTCATATTAGCAAAAACCGATTACTTCTCTAAGTGGGCAGAGGCACTACCGCTAAAGGAAGTGAAGATGGAGAACATTCTCCATTTCTTCAGGACACACGTCATTTACTGGTTCGACACTCCACGACGAATCATCTCGGATAATGGGCCGGCCTACAGAAGTCATAAGATTAGCCGCTTTGCACAGCAGCATAATATAGACTGGAGATACTCTTCAGTCTACAATCCCCAAGCCAATGGTCTAGCTGAAGCATTCAACAAGACCCTGACAAAATTATAAAGAAAACGGTGTCCAAAAACAAAAAGGACTGGCACGAGAGAATGCATGAAGCACTCTGGGCGTATCGAACCACGTTCAAAACGGCCACGAATACAACGCCATACGCGTTGGTATTCGGCACGGAAGCGGTACTACCCTTAGAGATAGAGCTACCCTCTCTACGTGTGGCGATTCATTATGAGGTAACGGATGAAGAAAATGCTCATCTTCGGCTTGAAGAGCTCGATGCCTTCGATGAAACTCGCCTCATGGCGCAGCAAAAGCTGGAAGTTTACAAAGCAAGGATGACGCGTTCATATGAAAGACTAACTAGGACGAGAACATTCTGTCAAGGCGAACTCGTACTAGCTGTCAAATGACCAATAATCCCCAATCGTACCAAACGGGGGAAATTCGAGCCGAACTATGAGGGCCCGTACATCATAGACAAAGTCTACCAAGGTAGGGCCTACTTGCTCATTGATATGCATGGAGAAAGGCCCTTCCGACCAATAAATGGCCAATTCCTCAAGAAGTACTATGCCTGACGAGCCACGACTTAAGTCAATGATAGATGACAATAGCTATGTCCACTCGCTATCTTCCTAAGTCAAAACTTTAAGTGGTATTCGGAAAAACGTTGCCTCCAAAATGGCAGCAATGGACTGAGACGTCCTTAAACTAACAATAGACCGAAATGTCCTTAAACTAAACGTTGCCTCCAAAATGGCAGCAATGAACCGAGATGTCCTTAAACTAACAATGGATCGAGATGTCTCTAAACTCAACACAGGACCGGAACGTCCTTAAACTAGCGCATTGCCCTGATAAGGTGATACAACTTCTTGAGATCGATATTGCAATCAAAGTCTTGGTAGCGAAGATTGCAACTCAAGCGGTGAGCGGCAAAACTATTCCCCAGTGGAGTCGCTGTAAAAAAAAGGTATGTTCACAAGAAAAATGGGCACGGATGAAAACCCGAAAGGGCGCCGTGAGTAAAAACAGTAGGGCCCGGCGAGTTTGTGAAAATCCGAAAGGGCACAATCTCGTTAAAATAAAGACACCTGCAAGGTCCTCTCGACCTTATGAGGAGAAAACACCTGCATGAGATCCTTACGACCCATAAGGGAGTAACACACTTAGGGATCCCCACGATTCCTAAGGAGAAATTACACTTACAAGATTCTCACGACTCGTAAGGAGAATTCCCTCCTGTGAGACCCTCATGGCTCATAGGATACAAAAGCCTTAAGATACAGGGACCTAGACCTATTCTTAAGCCATCACACTCCCCAAGTTGCCCTACAAGCGGTCCATATTGATCCTTGTATACAATCCATGGGCACAAATAAACGTTCCCTCACCTAGTTCCACTAATGACGAGAAATGTCCTCATTTGGTGAACAACACTTGTAGGTACTCTCGACTTGCAAGGAGAAAATACTCTTATGAGATCCTTACGACTTATAAGAGAACACACACTTGGGAAGCCTCACGATCCCTTAGGAGAAAATGCTCCTACGAGATCCTCACAACTCGTAGAGAGAAAACCCTTTATGAGACCCCTACGGCTCATAGAGTCAGAAAGCCTTAGTCGACAGGACCTTAACCCTGTTTTATAAGCTACCTTTGTTCAAACCAGTAAAGGAAAATGATGATTCGGTCCTGGCAATATCCCAGTGGTAGCGATGCTGATGCCTAAATTGGTAGCAAATTCCAAGTCCTCTCAAGACAAATGATGATTCGCTCCTGTCTATATTCCAGTCACAGCGATGCTGATGCTAAGATTGGTATCAGATCTCAAATTTCATACCCGCAACAAAAATCAGCGAGCCAAAAATGCATATGAAATAGCCGAAATGATGGGGCAACTCGCAATAAAAATCAGCGAGCAAAATGTATGCATATAAAAAAAACAGCCGAAATGTTTGGGCAGCTTGCAATAAAAAGCAGCGAGTAAAAAAGAAAAATAGCCGAAATGATTGGGCACCACAATAAAAAGCCGAACTGGTTGGGCAATCGCGACTTTCGCGATATAAAAAGCTGAAATGATAGAGCATCGCGGAAAGAAATAAAGAAAATGATGAAACTTCTGCCCTGCAAGTGAGTCCATACTGACCCCTGTATACTATCCATGCGCACAAATGAAAAGGGAAATCATGTTTTCCCACCAGGCTCCATTAAAGGGAGAGCCAGATCTCGACGGCAACATCTACAGCTTGAAGATCACAACGGCGTTTCTTCTCACTCCAGCAGGATGCAGACGCGACGTTAACAAACGACCCCAGGGTCAAAACAAATGGAGCCATGGCAAAGTCCCTAGTTCCAAACCTCGACGGGTCACCAAAAACCTAGAGACTACCTCGGAGCTATGGCAAAGTCCCTAGTTCCAAGCCTCGAGGGTTCACCAACAACCTAGAGACTACCTCAGAGCCATGGCAAAGTCCCTAGTTCCAGGTCCCGACGGTTCACAAACAACCTAGAAACCACCTCGACGTCCGTTTCGATACAGCAGACGCAATGTCACCCCGGTGTCCCTTCTCAACTCCAGCAGGATGCAGATGCAACATCAACAACCGACCCCAGGGTCAAAACAATGGAGCCATAGGAAAGTCCCTAGTTCCAAGCCTCGACGGTTCACAGACAACCTAGATACAACCTCAATATTCGTCTCGTTACAGCAGACGCAATGATAGCAAATGAAGCAAAGGAAAATCCCTAGCTTCAGGGTCTTGACAGCAACTCAAATAAAACCTGAAAGACTATCGGAGATCATCCCACACCAGTGCAGAGTGGTTATGACACATCGGGGCTCCCAAACTGAGCCTAACCTCAAGTAAAAAGCGGCATGGAAAATCCCCAATGCTTGCTCTTCCGACGGTAATATAACCTAGGAGATTACTTGAAGACGTCTTGTCCAGCCCCCGAAGGGATTAGAGACACGACAGTCGTGGGGCTACTCGAACAGCAAGACTACATATCGAGGAATGCATCAGCCAACGCGACGGTACGACGGACAAAAAAAACCTAGTGCCACAGACCCTAACGGACCTCTATCGTAAAGAGCAGAGGTTAACTATGACGTTAGGACCAGTTTTCCTACAAGCCCAAGTGAGGTAAACTAAACAAGCTCCGAAATGAGTTCATAAACTAGAGACTCCGGGATGAGTAAAAAAACTACAAGCTCCGAAATGAGTTCATAAACTAGAAACTCCGGGATGAGTGAATAAAGTACAAGCTCCAAAATCAGTTCATAAACTAGAGACTCCGGGATGAGTGAATAAACTACAAACTTCGAAATGAGTATATAAACTACTTTATGCTAAGCCAAGACAGTAAAAGCAAGGAAAGCGTTAGTATGAAGAAAAATATGTCTTTTATTCATGAATCAAAATGAATACAAGATACTCTTATTCATGAATGAATACAAAAAAGAAAAGAAGAAGAAGGAGAATATACAGTGACAAAAAAATGTTTAAGCCGGCGGACGGTGCAATAGTCTAGTAAGTTCGTCATTCTTCCGCTGGACCTTGGATTCAAGCTCCGTTAGTGCGGCAAGACGGGTCCCCGCCTGAGTCTGTTAAGTCTGGTAAGAAGCAAACCGACTCTCAAGCTCCCTTTCAGAGACTTTATGGGCTTCGAACATCTCATGGGTGAAAATAACGGCTTTGTCAAAAGCTAACACCTCTGTAATGGCTTCTTGAAGCACCCGCCAAATTTCGTACGCGCGGGTGATCTTGGCGGTAAGCTGAGCCTGAAGTTCCCCCAAAGCGCTTGAAGCTATCTCCCTCTCCAAAAACTTTCGGTTGAGCCTCTTCTCGCATGACTGTAGATTGGCTGCGCACCGTTCGATCCATCCCCACAGACTCGATTTTACAGTTAAGATGTCGGAGGGAAGGCGGATGCACTCAAGCTCGTATAGGCAGACCTCCACTCGACGACAGTACTCAACCCAGACACACACCAATGCTTCGTCATGATAGGTAGCGAGAACGGACAAGGAAGCGTTAGCTTCGACAACAAATTCTTCGGCCGTGACAGAGGTACCAGCGCGAAGGTCTTCAATGAAAGCCATCAGGGAGTAAATACTTTTTTTCGCCATCCTTTCAAACGCACGCCGGGCATAGGGGCCTGGTGGCATGGGGATCCGAGATTCTAATGGGGTTAGGGTTGGCAGAGCTGTCAAGATGCATGAACAGTCAGTGAGATTTACGAACATGGAATAAACAAAACAATGCCAAAGATAAAGCTTTACTTACCCACAGTCATGCAAGGGGGGTTTGAGAGATCCCCAGGCCAATCAAGGATCTCGACTTCGTCACCGGCTTCCAAAAATGTGGAGCGCATATTAGCATCATTATAAAAAATAATAATAAAACAAAAGGTGTCAAAGAACACCGACCTTGCCCAGAAGAAAGGACTATACTTTGCGGGGGTATCGCCTGTGTGGCAGCCATATCAAGCAAACGTTGGAAGGTTTTCCTAGGAGATAGATCCACGATGGAAGCCGTCAATTCCCGCAATTCAGAAGGAAAGAAGGGTTCAGATAACGGAGGGATCGTTAAAACGAAATGTAGAAGATTACCTTCGATACTTCGCCCGCCTTGAACTGGAGGGATGGCAGCTTCGGCAGCCTCCTATACACCCTCAGGTACATCACTGGGGATACGTGCTGGCGTGGCAGCTTCTAATTGAGAAACATCAGACGCTTTTTCAGGCTCCAAGGAGAGGACAGCGGTCTCGGCAATCCTTTCTACACCCTCCAGGGCGCCACTAGAGAGATCCATTGGATCTATGGCCGGTGAGGTCACCTCTGCTGGTAGAATAGACACTGAAGGAACATAAGTTACCACTGGAAGCTCTACAGCAAGAATAGTAGCTTTAATAATCTCCTCTACACCTGCCAGTGCATCACGGGAGTTATTTGTAGAGTCCACGGTTATGGCCCAATCTGGACTTAAATCCTCTTTCGTTGCCGAAGTACCTGCAAAGTTTTCGTAAAAATAGAAAGATATAAAAGTAATACAAATTACTCAAGCTAAAAGAAGAACGCGAAAAAAACGCATACCAATACGCCAAGGAGCTTGAAGTATGGCTTTTTCGAGCCGTCGTTCTTTTCTCATTAAATACGCTCGCCGGGCTTCAAGCGCAAATGAATGACTACCTGTTTTTAGTGCAAGCTTGTCCTCGGAAGCATCTGAGATAGGCTGTTTAAGGGCCTGTTCTTCTTCCATTAACAGAGGACCCATGTGCTCCCTCCGTAATGATGGTTCGACGTCGTAGAATGCAACGGGGGGTAAGCTTTTTTCGGAGCACACACGTTCTCAGTCTCATCTTGAGAACGCCTTAAAGCCTCGGCCAATTGCGCAGCCTCCTCAGCAGACGAGCCAGGATAGATAAGTCCGGCGTCTGACTCCATAGCTGTCGGTTCATCCTGAATAAACGGCTCAGACTCAAGCAGAGTGTCGAGTAAGCCGGCAACCGATTTCTTCCTCCTCTTGGAACTTGTGCTAACACTAGAAGAAGAACGCTTCCTCCCCCTGGACGCTTTGGCACGACATTACCCAACTTCACTTTCAGTATCCCCTTTGGTGACACCACCTTTAGTGACACCGCCGCTAGTGACACTACTGTTGGTGCTTCATTGGAAGGCTTTGCTTCGTGTAACGTTTTGAAAATCGTTTCGGTGAAATTTCGAAAAAAATCGGTAAAATAAGAGGGTTTTCTGTAAAAAGTCAAAATACAAATATCTTATTATAAAAATTAAATATACATATTCTAGCTATGTAATTGCTATTATTTGGTGTTTATTGAGCCGCTGGTGAAATTTCAAATTTTCTGAAAAAAATATTATTTTATTATTATTTTAAGCCGTCACTAATACATTTAATTAGGGAAAATTACAAATTGGAATGAGTTGAAACAAATTTTGTGAATCATAACACATTAATTAAAATTTTAACATGTTGATTTTGAAATGAAATTAAGTTGTTAAACGGTTTTGAAAATATGATGGAAAAAAAAGGCTTAAATAAAACAATATGATATAATTAAAGAGTTTAGGTGTTAATGTGAGTATGGGGTAAGTTTAACTCTCTTTTCTCACACACTCCCTCACATTTCCAGCTACATGGCCGACCATATTCCCCCCCCCCCCCCACTCTCTCTCCAATCACTTCTCATTCTCATCTATTTTAAGAAAACAAAAGAAAGGAAGAAAGAGAAAATGAGGTAGGTGTTTGTGTTGACTTGGACTTTTCTTTACTTGCCATTCTCTCCCCTCACACTCTCACCTCTTTACCCATCAACAACAGCCCCTCCAAGAACAGCAGCCCTCCCCCAAAAATCCCATACAATTTTGCCCCAAAAATCCATCAAAATGCTTCAAAATCCATACAAATTCAAAGCAAACTCAAAATCCAAGCCCTACCCATTTTACCTTAGCCTATCTACTATGGACCTTGGGGAAAAGTTGAGATTTTGGAGGCTTATTTCCATGATTGATCTCATGATTTGAAGGTATAATCTCAACCTTTTGTTAAATTGTTGTTTGGTTGCTTTAATCAAAACTTATTTAGTAAATATCATGGTTCCAATTTCAAGATAAGAAATTCAAGTGAGGGTTTTGTTTTGGAGTTAGGGTTGTGATCAATGGTGCATGGTTGTGTGATGTGGGTATTGCATTTTGAAAACTTGTTAAAACTAATCTAGTTGCTAATTACAAGTTGTTACTTGAAAATGTCCAAATTTAAGCTTTTTATGCAAACTAGGTTTTTTATGAAATGCATATATATGTGAGATTAAATTATGGTTAGGGTTTTTATCACATTATTAATATCTTAATTTGTTTTTTTCCAACTTAGATCTTGCAAATCCAACCTAAATTGTTGTTTGTGCATTTTGCTATAAAATAGTTAAAATTTGGGTATTTTGTAAACTACAATTTTGGGGTTAATGGAATTTAATGAGATTAAATTGTGGAAATTATTTTTATGACTTATTTAAGATGTTTAATAAGTATTATGGCCATTAGATTTGTTTAAACGTCGGGTTTTGTACTAGAACGGGTAATATTTGCTTGCTAGATTTTCGGAAAAATGGCTTTTTAAGTGAATTTAGGGTTTTTGTGAATTTTAAGCTATTTTATATTATAATTAGTGCTTGTGATTGTACAAATGAGTGTGTTTGGGTTTTTCTCGATGGTTTGGGCGTTTGTACGCCGACGTCGAGGGTTTTTAGGTTGATTTGTGGAAGCAAACCATAGGTTTTGACCTATGTGGGTTTCGTGTGTCGTTTTGGTCATGAGTCGGATTTTAATGCGATACGGTGCGTTATGATATGTAGGTACCCCATGTGGACTTCGAGACGACAAGCAAGCGCGTGGCGGCGTCGGCACCGGCAAGCGAGGACCAGGTGAGTAGATTTATATCTACGGGGAGAAGTCGGGTGGATGGCGTATAGCACCCCCGCAATTCGTGGTGATGTATACGAATACATATGCACACATATATATATATTGTTTATATTGTTTGAGATTATTGATGATAGAGATGGATCCTTGGTGTGATTGGATTGGTTTAGTGTTGCGAAACCCTAGAGTAGTGGTTGCACCACACATACACACACCCATATTTGCATACATTCTTCTTTCATATGTGCGTACATGGGATTATATATTGATGTGTATATTTACACATGGGTATGAGACTATGTGTCTATATACTGGATTTGAGGATAGTAATTGGGATTTGAGATGAGTCGATGATATTGGGCTTGAGGCCAGAAGATCCGTGATGTGTTTTGGTTCGTATTGAGATACGACATGATGTTTTAGCGGGTCTTTGACGTAGTGATTCTTATACATGCATGCATACATAGATGGTATCAATATTGTACTAGACGTAGATCAGTACCCCGATCATGATATTTGATAAAGAGGATATCAGATGAATAGTATAATGAATATGATATTGACCGTAGCCAGATTTGGGGATGCCGTACGACGGATTTACGTACGAGCTATATTTTGATGATTGATCCGCACTCTTGACTTGGGAAGTCTGGTTATGGATATGATATTATTGAGGCGGGATCACCGACTGTATATATACATGTATGTATATGTATCGACTCAGATGATAGGCGGTTTCCTTACCTGTAGTTCAGCTTGTTAGTTCAGCCGTATAGTTTAGTGTAGTTATTAGATTAGATTAGACTCCTACCTATTTCAAAACCCCGCGGTTCATGTTATTTCAAATGGCACCATTTGTAAGACTTATATTAGATTAATGCAGATTAGTTATAGTTGCGTCTAGTTTTTTTTAGCTCCCGCTCATTTTGGTTGCTTGCTCCGCATCGCATATTTACATTGTTATTTCATATTGCATTGTTGACATTATACTGTTAGGACACCAGCACCATTACCGATGATGCGTATGTACCACATACACTTACTTGCCGGCTCACACACATCTTCATCGGTAATTACCATGTCACGTACACCTTAGAAAATATTGTTGCTTAACTTAGCTTGATAGCCAGTAGTTTGACATAATATTAGTGTACATACCTTATATGCCAGCTTAGATATTGTAGTTATTACTTGTCGCTTCATGCATACTGTTATTCATTCTCATGCTTATATTCATGGTTCTACATGCTATTGATGATTCAGATTTCCATGATATTTTCTGGATTTGGAGGAAAACCGCAAAACATATATAAACTGATTTCTCTCTTTTTAAATAAAAGTGCGGTTTTTCCTATGATGTATGAGTCGTCCACCATGAGTTTGCTGATGGATTTCGAGACCCGATTCGAGGAGATGGATGAACCGTTTCGGGTACATGGTGGACCCGGTAATGTACCCCGGGGCAAGAAGCGCGTGATGATGACGATGTGAGCCTGGCAGGGGAGCACTACTTACCGGTGATTTTACCCGACGTGTTGGATATCCGGAGGATACCGTCGTGGTCTTGAGATGGATGGTAGGGGCCGGTCTGGATTGACGGCGCCCTAGATATTATGATTTGAGATATTGAGGTACAGCGATTGTGATACAGAGATATCGAGATATTTGGACACTTGTTTTGTGTCGATGCTGGGCACTGTTTTATGCTGATTTCATTATGGTACCTCACTTTTAAATTACAGAAATCTCACTGATTTATGAAAGCATTTTTCGTAAGTACATGCATTCTGTTCCATGCATTCATACCTCATTCATATGATATATTGCTACCTGAGGCACTGACACGGGCACATGAGATTACACTCGGGTTAGATATTTACCCTAGCCTTGTTATAGGCTACATGTTATTCATATATTTGAGGATATATTATGATCATTGACCTAGGATTGCGTTATTTATGCGATTTCTGTGCGTAGATGTTTTTCTACTCACGAGTTGGCAATTCACCCCCGTTGTGCTACAGTTCTTGCAGGTTACGCCGTACAGGTTTCATTACGGCTTTGCTGGCACTATTTCCATTTCCGGGTGGCTTGCTAGTAGGTGGGTTTTTCTTGTATCGTACCCATCATATTACCTTGTATAATATTATTCAGTTGTATCTAGTAAATTCCATCAACCAAACATGTATTTGTTGAGATAGAGACCAGTGTTGTTTTCTTTCGACCTTAGAGTCGCTCGTTATATTTCTGGTGGTTTTGAGTTTCCTTTTGAGTTTTGATCCTCGCCGTTGGCGTTGTATATTATGTTGCTTGTGTGGTTGTGGCCGTCGATTGACGAAGAGCTAGCTCCCGCTTGGGGATGCCTTATTCTTGATTTCGTATACTATTCATGTTGTATCCCGTTTGGGGGCCAGTATTTACAAAGGAGACTCTGCCGAAATTTTCAGTAAATTTTGATGTTCTTAAAAACCGCATAATTCGGCTTATGCTATTAAAACTACTTGTTTTAAATTGGTTTTCCTTCACTCTACTACTTTTCTTGGTTTGGATTTCTGGGTTTTCGGTTTACTTAGATTACGTACGCCTCGAGGCGTTTCGTAGTTTAAGTGCCGGTCATGTTCCGTTCTTTCGGGACGTGACAAAGTTGGTATCAGAGCGTTAGGTTTTAACCTTCGGAGCGTAGGATGACCCTTGGTTGATGGAATAGGTGACTAAAGTAGAGTGACGTACCGTAGGTATGTTCCGCGGCATATTTACGATATGCTACTCCACTTAAGAAGCCTTAGGATGTACATTTCTTTGCTCAGTATTATATTCATTCTGATCTAGCCTCATCAGTACCAGTTATGGTTTTGCTGCCACGATTACGGGCAGGGAGAGCTACGGCAAGAGTTGCGGTCAGCACGAGCTCGTCACGAACGAGGACTGGCCAGGGCGTGATTCCAGGGATATACGATTGCATTGAGAGGCGTCGTCTGATTGTGTTTTCGCGCCATGAGCGTTTGACAGATCGCTTTTACGAGATTGCTCGGACGTGCAGATTAGCACTAGAGGATTGAGCCAATGATAGAGGCCAGACAGATTTTGATGACCGCTGGTGTGTTGCTTATTTATGATGGTCGAGGCACTGTTCAGCGTGCAGACGAGCGAGCCAGCTATTGCTGCGAACGACGAGATATTGCCCCAGATGCTGGAGTTAGTGCAGAACGAGTTGTACTAAGAGATGATAGAAGGTCGCTAGTCATCGAGGATGAATGACTAGGACATGTGGATCGTTCGCCTACCCCGATGCGAGGTCATCAGATAGATTGATTCCAGCTAGAGATGACTTCACGCGGAGACGTTGGGAGTCGACAGAGACGATCGAATGTCAGAAACCTATTATTCCAAGTTTAAAGTAGTCGGAAAGACATGCAGGCAATTCTATGGTCCCTCTAGAAGAATGAAACCCTAACTCGACTTAATGACCGTGTGAAAGCCTTTGAACCTTCGGGTTTGTGGCAGTTCTACGGCGCCATTAGTGAGGCTTGGGTTTGCCCTTCTACGGCTGGACCACCGATGCTGTGGTATGTACTCGATTCTATTAAACTGTGCCCAAGAGGTTGAGCTCTTGGGGGATTATGAGGTTTTGACGACTCGATCGGATGGCTCGACTTAATTCGGATGCTTGGTGGTGAGATGCATTCTTGGGAGACTCCAGATACGAGGATAGTCGTTGGAGCTCAGTCCATGCAGCCGCGACGAGACGAGTCCAAAGCAGACGACATTAAAGAAAAGTAGAGTAAGAGGTTCGTACCAGATCTAGATGAGATGACGTTCCACTCCGCCGACATCAGAGATGCGATGCGCATGCCGAGGCATGGTACTTGGACTTACCTTCCAGAAGGAGTCACGATGAGTATGCAGTCGTTCCAGAGCAAGATGCAGATATAGGAAAGGACAACGACTTCCGGACAGTTGGCAGAGACGAGGCATGGAATAGACCGTGAGCAGGATTCCTTCCAGGACACTGCTGCAATGATACTTGCACCCAGAATCAGATGTGTCATGTACCTTCAGAGAGCCAGAAGCCGACGCCAGTGATATGCTGTCTTACGAGTGGTCGTGATGATTGACCGGGAGATGACAAGAGACGTGCCAGAACTGGATAATCCCCGTTAGCACACCCGACAGGGCCGATGGACCGAAAGATTGGTAATTCACAGTGAAGACCTTGACCCAGGAGTGGTCATGGTTACGCACATCAGCAGGACAGAGTTCATGATCATCGACGAGATGTCCCACTAGTGACCGTGACAGTTGGCCGAGATTCTTAGAGGATGCGCTTGAGCGGTACTGTTCCGCCATTATTGATTTCGATGTTTTGGGTGATTTATTCGTATGATTTGATTTTGATGATTGAGGATTTACGATCTTTGCACAGTGTTGCACTTGATATCGTTTTCGTGCTTTAGTCTCACATGTTTGTGATTTTACGGTTTTAAACAGTTGAGTTGGTTTTGTGCGTATGCATGCACGCGAATTGGTTCCTGCACTCTGTATAGTTATTATATGCTTGCAGTGCAGTGATGCGCCTTTTGTGCACTTAGATGCACTGGACTTCGATTTCGATTGTGATACTCGATATTTGTTTTGTGCACCTTATGCACCTGATTGATTTTGCGCACGTTCGGCGCTTGATATTGGATTTCATGATTTCGTGCACGATGGATGCACCTGATTTGGATTTTCGCGCATGTTGGGCGCATGTTTTGAAGGGTGATTTTGGTGCACACCAGAGGCACTAAATTGAGAATTTTTCGTGCATGACAGATGCACCTGATTTTGCTGTCAGGCACACATGTTGCCTACGACAGATGTTTCGTGCATACCCGATGCACTTAGATGTTGTTTCTGTGCGCATGTATGGCACATTCATGGGTTTTGATTTCCGTGCGCACCAAACGCACGTAGCATTCATGTGCATATTTTGGGATTAATTTCGTATAGAGCAGTACGTTTTTATGATAATGCTATGTGTTTTCGTACTGAGCAGGACTAGTCAGAGGACAGCACCTGAATATTTTTTTGCATGCATTGATAGTTATTGAAGGGATTTCCAAAAAGTGAGCTATAGCCTCAGTATTTACCTACGTGTCTGATATGACACGAAATGTTTAAAACAAGGAAACCCTTCTAAATTGTTTCCAAAACAGCGGAACGTACATTTCAATCAAAGGTATATATGTATATAGTTATTTTCTTATGATAGACGTCCGCCACTGTGCAGTGTTATACGCGTTGCACAGCGACTTAAAGAGATCGGCATGCATTTCCTTCAGATACTTACAGATATAGATTCGATATTTACCTGTATAGTTTCGAGTTATGTCATATTGGTTTTGATTTGGATTTGGCATTGATGTCTTCTCCATGACTCCGATGATTGCGGGATGCTTGACGGAGTTTTGATTTGAGTTATATACTCATTTTTCAAGCGCATGCGCTGCGCTACGATTTTTTTATGTATTTACAATTTCAGAGCCCCGACGACTTGATGGTTTTCTTAAATGTTTTAGTATTTGGGGGAGTTTGAATTTAAATTCGGGGACCGAATTTCTTTAAGGAGGGAAGATTGTAACGTTTTGAAAATCGTTTCGGTGAAATTTCGAAAAAAATCGGTAAAATAAGGGGGTTTTCTGTAAAAAGTCAAAATACAAATATCTTATTATAAAAATTAAATATACATATTCTAGCTATGTAATTGCTATTATTTGGTGTTTATTGAGCCGCTGGTGAAATTTCAAATTTTCTGAAAAAATATTATTTTATTATTATTTTAAGCCGTCACTAATACATTTAATTAGGGAAATTACAAATTGGAATGAGTTGAAACAAATTTTGTGCATCATAACACATTAATTAAAATTTTAACATGTTGATTTTGAAATGAAATTAAGTTGTTAAACGGTTTTGAAAATATGATGGAAAAAAAAAGGCTTAAATAAAACAATATGATATAATTAAAGAGTTTAGGTGTTAATGTGAGTATGGGGTAAGTTTAACTCTCTTTTCTCACACACTCCCTCACATTTCCAGCCACATGGCCGACCATATTCCCCCTCCCCCCCCCCCCCACTCTCTCTCCAATCACTTCTCATTCTCATCTATTTTAAGAAAACAAAAGAAAGGAAGAAAGAGAAAATGAGGTAGGTGTTTGTGTTGACTTGGACTTTTCTTTACTTGCCATTCTCTCCCCTCACACTCTCACCTCTTTACCCATCAACAACAGCCCCTCCAAGAACAGCAGCCCTCCCCCAAAAATCCCATACAATTTTGCCCCAAAAATCCATCAAAATGCTTCAAAATCCATACAAATTCAAAGCAAACTCAAAATCCAAGCCCTACCCATTTTACCTTAGCCTATCTACTATGGATCTTGGGGAAAAGTTGAGATTTTGGAGGCTTATTTCCATGATTGATCTCATGGTTTGAAGGTATAATCTCAACCTTTTGTTAAATTGTTGTTTGGTTGCTTTAATCAAAACTTATTTAGTAAATATCATGGTTCCAATTTCAAGATAAGAAATTCAAGTGAGGGTTTTGTTTTGGAGTTAGGGTTGTGATCAATGGTGCATGGTTGTGTGATGTGGGTATTGCATTTTGAAAACTTGTTAAAACTAATCTAGTTGCTAATTACAAGTTGTTACTTGAAAATGTCCAAATTTAAGCTTTTTATGCAAACTAGGTTTTTTATGAAATGCATATATATGTGAGATTAAATTATGATTAGGGTTTTTATCACATTATTAATATCTTAATTTGTTTTTTTCCAACTTAGATCTTGCAAATCCAACCTAAATTGTTGTTTGTGCATTTTGCTATAAAATAGTTAAAATTTGGGTATTTTGTAAACTACAATTTTGGGGTTAATGGAATTTAATGAGATTAAATTGTGGAAATTGTTTTTATGACTTATTTAAGATGTTTAATAAGTATTATGGCCATTAGATTTGTTTAAACGTCGGGTTTTGTACTAGAACGGGTAATATTTGCTTGCTAGATTTTCGGAAAAATGGCTTTTTAAGTGAATTTGGGGTTTTTGTGAATTTTAAGCTATTTTATATTATAATTAGTGCTTGTGATTGTACAAATGAGTGTGTTTGGGTTTTTCTCGATGGTTTGGGCGTTTGTACGCCGACGTCGAGGGTTTTTAGGTTGATTTGTGGAAGCAAACCATAGGTTTTGACCTATGTGGGTTTCGTGTGTCGTTTTGGTCATGAGTCGGATTTTAATGCGATACGGTGCGTTATGATATGTAGGTACCCCATGTGGACTTCGAGACGACAAGCAAGCGCGTGGCGGCGTCGGCACCGGCAACCGAGGACCAGGTGAGTAGATTTATATCTACGGGGAGAAGTCGGGTGGATGGCGTATAGCACCCCCGCAATTCGTGGTGATGTATACGAATACATATGCACACATATATATATATATATATATTGTTTATATTGTTTGAGATTATTGATGATAGAGATGGATCCTTGGTGTGATTGGATTGGTTTAGTGTTGCGAAACCCTAGAGTAGTGGTTGCACCACACATACACACACCCATATTTGCATACATTCTTCTTTCATATGTGCGTACATGGGATTATATATTGATGTGTATATTTACACATGGGTATAGGACTATGTGTCTATATACTGGATTTGAGGATAGTAATTGGGATTTGAGATGAGTCGATGATATTGGGCTTGAGGCCAGAAGATCCGTGATGTGTTTTGGTTCGTATTGAGATACGACATGATGTTTTAGCGGGTCTTTGACGTAGTGATTCTTATACATGCATGCATACATAGATGGTATCAATATTGTACTAGACGTAGATCAGTACCCCGATCATGATATTTGATAAAGAGGATATCAGATGAATAGTATAATGAATGTGATATTGACCGTAGCCAGATTTGGGGATGCCGTACGACGGATTTACGTACGAGCTATATTTTGATGATTGATCCGCACTCTTGACTTGGGAAGTCTGGTTATGGATATGATATTATTGAGGCGGGATCACCGACTGTATATATACATGTATGTATATGTATCGACTCAGATGATAGGCGGTTTCCTTACCTGTAGTTCAGCTTGTTAGTTCAGCCGTATAGTTTAGTGTAGTTATTAGATTAGATTAGACTCCTACTTATTTCAAAACTAGCGGATCGTGGGTATTTTAAAAGACAGGTCAAGGGATCTACGGATATTTCAAAAGACGTATCCTTTCTTAAAAACCACCGTAGCCCTATTTTCAAAACCCCGCGGTTCGTGTTATTTCAAATGGCACCATTTGTAAGACTTATATTAGATTAATGCAGATTAGTTATAGTTGCGTCTAGTTTTTTTTAGCTCCCGCTCATTTTGGTTGCTCGCTCCGCATCGCATATTTACATTGTTATTTCATATTGCATTGTTGACATTATGCTGTTAGGACACCAGCACCATTACCGATGATGCGTATGTACCACATACACTTACTTGCCGGCTCACACACATCTTCATCGGTAATTGCCATGTCACGTACACCTTAGAAAATATTGTTGCTTAACTTAGCTTGATAGCCAGTAGTTTGACATAATATTAGTGTACATACCTTATATGCCAGCTTAGATATTGTAGTTATTACTTGTCGCTTCATACATACTGTTATTCATTCTCATGCTTATATTCATGGTTCTACATGCTATTGATGATTCGGATTTCCATGATATTTTCTGGATTTGGAGGAAAACCGCAAAACATATATAAACTGATTTCTCTCTTTTTAAATAAAAATGCGGTTTTTCCTATGATGTATGAGTCGTCCACCATGAGTTTGCTGATGGATTTCGAGACCCGATTCGAGGAGATGGATGAACCGTTTCGGGTACATGGTGGACCCGGTAATGTACCCCGGGGCAAGAAGCGCGTGATGATGACGATGTGAGCCTGGCAGGGGAGCACTACTTACCGGTGATTTTACCCGACGCGTCGGATATCCGGAGGATACCGTCGTGGTCTTGAGATGGATGGTAGGGGCCGGTCTGGATTGACGGCGCCCTAGATATTGTGATTTGAGATATTGAGGTACAGCGATTGTGATACAGAGATATCGAGATATTTGGACACTTGTTTTGTGTCGATGCTGGGCACTGTTTTATGCTGATTTCATTATGGTACCTCACTTTTAAATTACAGAAATCTCACTGATTTATGAAAGCAGTTTTCGTCAGTACATGCTTTCTGTTCCATGCATTCATACCTCATTCATATGATATATTGCTACCTGAGGCACTGACACGGGCACATGAGATTACACTCGGGTTAGATATTTACCCTAGCCTTGTTATAGGCTACGTGTTATTCATATATTTGAGGATATATTATGATCATTGACCTAGGATTGCGTTATTTATGAGATTTCTGTGCATAGATGTTTTTCTATTCACGAGTTGGCAACTCACCCCCGTTGTGCCACAGTTCTTGCAGGTTTCGCCGTACAGGTTTCATTACGGCTTTGCTGGCACTATTTCCATTTCCGGGTGGCTTGCTAGTAGGTGGGTTTTTCTTGTATCGTACCCATCATATTATCTTGTATAATATTATTCAGTTTTATCTAGTAAATTCCATCAACCAAACATGTATTTGTTGAGATAGAGACCAGTGTTGTTTTCTTTCGACCTTAGAGTCGCTCGTTATATTTCTGGTGGTTTTGAGTTTCCTTTTGAGTTTTGATCCTCGCCGTTGGCGTTGTATATTATGTTGCTTGTGTGGTTGTGGTTGTGGCCGTCGATTGACGAAGAGCTAGCTCCCGCTTGGGGATGCCTTATTCTTGATTTCGTATACTATTCATGTTGTATCCCGTTTGGGGGCCAGTATTTACAAAGGAGACTCTGCCGAAATTTTCAGTAAATTTTGATGTTCTTAAAAACCGCATAATTCGGCTTATGCTATTAAAACTACTTGTTTTAAATTGGTTTTCCTTCACTCTACTACTTTTCTTGGTTTGGATTTCTGGGTTTTCGGTTTACTTAGATTACGTACGCCTCGAGGCGTTTCGTAGTTTAAGTGCCGGTCATGTTCCGTTCTTTCGGGACGTGACACTTCGGCTCTAGTGCGCACTAGCATACCAGCAATGCGAGAGGTCGATTCTATTCCTGCGACTTTGGGGATAAGTACCAAACCGCTATCCCTCAATGGAGGGCGAACCACTGACCGCGGCCGCAACAGAGCGCTAGTGACTTGGGTCGGAGCTGGAACTCTACATTCGAAAAGTACCCGCCTCTCCTCAGCAATGACAGGACCGACTCGATGGCGGTACCAACCCTTGAAAGAACCCACAGTCCTTAGAAGATAGTCGGGCTCTGGGATCATGAAGAGGGAGCCGGTGTTCGGCCGCATAAAATGATGGATGTCACCATGAGTGACTTCCGGAGACAAAGTGGGCTCAACTAAAAACGCCTCGATAGGGACACCCTAGTTATAGCCCAATTGCTGGGCAAAACGGTGCGGATTATACTGCATAAAGAGAACTGTGTCATTCTGATGAAACACCAAATAGCCCGGCCTAATCGAGTACAGGTGCATAATCTCTTTGGGCTTTAAAGAAGGCGCTCACCCTTTGACAGATCAAACAGCTGCTGAATGGGCCCCGCAGGAGCAGATAGGACTCGGTCACTAAAAACCATCCCGCCGTCGTTTGAGTATGGGTTAAGCAACACGCGAAGGGCCCCTAGCTGAGTCGGATCGGGAGCAGAAGCATCTACCAACCTTATAACCCGTGGGAAGGATAGGAGTCATAAAAATCTGGCCGCCGGTGTGCAACAAATGCTCCCAATACATGCATCTCGATCCACGACGTGAAGTAGTGGAGGGAGAAATTCATAATATCCGCGCCTAGAGTCGAAGTATTAGCCGCAACGCTTAATCCATGATATAGGTGCGACAATTCTGCAACACCAACGGCCAATCGCGCCCCTCCAGCTATGCGATGAGCGGGGTAGAAGACGGAGGCTCTCATAAAGCGTCGATGCGTCAGTATGGCGAACCAACTGAGCTAGAGACTGATGAAGCCAACGAAGAAGGTCTCTTTGTTTATGTCGGGAGCCGCAATCGTATCGAAGGAAACGACCGACGAGGTCGGAATATAGAACTGCGGCAAATCTTCCTCTTTGGCCGGCAGTTTATTCAACCCGAACCCAAAAGGGTCGTCGATGTTCGCGAACTTTGGAGCCTCTTTGGATAAAGCATTTCCACAGAGAAAGAAGGCAATGAAAGTCTCAAAGGTAATGCCTTGCCCTTCTGACGTCATGAACTGTCACGACCCGAAGTACGGAACATGACCGGCACTTAAACTACGAAACGTCTCGAGGCGTTCGTAATCTAAGAAAGCCGAAAACCCAGAAATCCAAACCAAGAAGAGTAGTAGAGAGCAGGAAAAACCAACTTAAAGCAAGTAGTTTCAATAGCATAAGCCGAATTATGCGGTTTTTTAAAACATCAAAAATTTACTGAAAATTTCGGCAGAGTCTCCCTTGTAAATACTGGCCCCCAAACGGGATACAACATGAATAGTATACGAAATCAAGAAAAAGGGCATCCCCAAGCGGGAGCTAGCTCTTCGTCAATCGACGGTCACAACCACACAAGCAATATAATATACAACGCCAACGGCGAGGATCAAAACTCAAAAGGAAACTCAAAACCACCAGAAAAATAACGAGCGACTCTAAGGTCGGAAGAATAACCAACACTGGTCTCTATCTAAAAAAATACATGTTTGGTTGATGGAATTTACTAGATACAACAGAATAAAGATATACAAGATAAATAATGGGGGTATGATACAAGTAAACCCACCTACTAGCAAATCACCCGAATGAAACTATGCCCGCAAAGCCGTAATGAACCTGTACGGCAACCTGCAAGAAACTGGGGCACAACGGGGGTGAGTTGCCAACTCGTGAATAGAAAAACATCTACGCACAGAAATCGCATAAATAACGCAATCCTAGGTCAATGATCATAATATATCCTCAAATATATCTAACATGCAGCCTATAACAATGGCTAGGGTAAATATCTAACCCGAGTGTAAACTCATGTGCCCATGTCAGTGCCTCAGGTAGCAATATATCATATGAATGAGGTATGAATGCATGAAAACAGAATACATGTAAATGAAGAAACTGTTTTCATAAATTAGTGAGATTTCCTTCATATTTTAAACTGAGGTATCATAATTAAAATCAGTATCAACAGTGTCTAGCATCGACACAAAACATAAATCTCACTGTCTCGAAATATCAATGTCTCAATCTCAATATCTTGGGCGCCGTCAGTCCAGACCGGCCCCTACCATCCATCTCAAGACCACGACGGTATCCTCCGGATATCCGACGCGTCGGGTAATATCACCGGTAGGTAGTGCTCCCCAGCCAGGCTCAACGTCAACACCACATTCCTCTTGCCCCGGGGTACCATACCGGGCCCACCATGTACCCGTGACGGTTCCTCCACTCCTCGACACGGATCTCCAAAACCACAGCAAACTCATGGTGGACGACACTTTACATCATTAGAAAACCGCAACATTTTATATTTTAAAAGATCATAAGTTGTAAATTTTGCGGCTTTCCCCGAAATCCAGAAATATCATAAATCTCAAGAAATCATCACAAGTGCATATGTCAATGATAATGAACTAGGCATGAACAACTGAATAACAGTATGCATGAAGTGGTAGGTAATAACTACAATGTCTAATATGGCATATAAGGGAAGTACACTAATATCATGCCAACACTACTAGCTAACAATCTAAGTCAAGCAATTATATTCTCTAAAGTGTACGTGACATGGCAATTACCGATGAAGATGTGTGTGAGCCGGCAAGTAGGTGTACGTGGTACATACGCATCATCGGTAATGGTGCTGGTGTCCTAACAGCATGATATCAATAATGGAATATGCAGCAAAATAAATATGCGAGGCAGAGCGAACAGCAATAATGTGCGGGAGCTGAATACTAGACACAACGATAACTAATCTGCAATAATCTAATATAAGTCCTACAAATGGTGCCTTTTGAAATAACACGAATCATGGGGTTTTGAAAATAGGGGCTACGGTGTTTTTTTTTATGAAAAGATACGTCGTTTTTTTGAAATATCCGTAGATTCCCTTGAGCTGTCTTTAAAAATGCCCACGATTCGTTAGTTTTTGAAATAGGTAAGAAGTCTAATCTAATCTAACAACTACACTAAACTATACGGCTGAACTACAAGCTGAACTACAGGTAAGGAAACCGCCTATCATCTGAGTCGATACATATACATACCTGTATATGTATAGTCGGTGATCTCGCCTCAATAATATCATATCCGATACCATATCTATAATCAGGCATCCCAAGTCAAGAGTGCGGATCAATCATCAATATAGCTCGTACGTAAATCCGTCGTACGGCATCCCAATCTGGGTACGGGTCAATATCACATTCATCATACTATTCACCTGGTATCCTCTTTATCAAATATCATGATCGGGGTACTGATCTACGTCTAGTACCATACTGATACCGCCTACGTATGCATGGACGTGTGTGAAACACTACGTCAAGGACCCGCTACAACGTCATGTCGTATCTAAGATACGAACCCCGCTATATCACCGATCTCACGGCCTCAAATCAAGTCTCATCGACTCACCATAAATCCCAAGTACTATCATCCTCAATCCGTATGTGAACACATAGTCCCATACCCATGTGAACACATAACTATATAATCCCGTATAAGCGCAAATGAAAGAAGAAAGTATGCAAGTATGGGTGTGTGTGTGCATGTGTGGTGCGACCACTACTCTAGGGTTTCGCGACACTAAATCATCCAAGAACACCAAATATCTATATCATCGATAATATCAAACAAATTATAGTCAAAATATA
The DNA here is from genome assembly GCA_030015575.1 of Agapanthus africanus. NCBI lineage: Eukaryota > Viridiplantae > Streptophyta > Magnoliopsida > Asparagales > Amaryllidaceae > Agapanthus > Agapanthus africanus. Next base: position 351,930,777 of record CM057347.1, on the reverse strand, counting down.
TATATGTGTGTATACGTATTCGTATACATCACCACGAACTGCGGGGGTGCTATACGCCATCCACCCGACTTCTCCCCGTAGATATAAATCTACTCACCTGGTCCTCGTTCGCCGGTGCCGACGTCGCCACGCGCTTGCTTGTCGTCTCGAAGTCCACATGGGGTACCTACATATCATAACGCACCGTATCGTATTAAAATCCGACTCATGACCAAAACGACACACGAATCCCACATAGGTCAAAACCTATGGTTGCTTTCACAAATCAACCCAAAAACCCTCGACGTCGGCGTACAAACGCCAAATCATCGAGAAAAACCCAAACGTACCAATCATGGTTGCAACACTCACTAACTGTATAAGAAATAGGGATTAATCCATCAAATCCATAAAATTAAACCAATCGTTTTATTTTCCAAAAACCTAGTTATCGCAAATTCCTATTTCGGTTCAAAACTTGATGTTTTAACCAATCTACAAATTTTAACGATTCAAATGGCCAAAATGCTCATTAAATAACATAATTAGGTCATACAATCACTTTCATAAATTAAACTCATCAATTTGTATAAATTCCAAATTCCTAGTTTGCAAAAATATCGATTTTAACTCTTTTAAAGTAAAAATTCACAATTTTACCATTAAGCTTGGTTTTGCATATACTAAAATATTAAACCATAATTTATAATGTTAATAATGCCATGAAAAACTTAATTAGATTTTAATCTCAATTATATGTGTATTTCATTAAAACCTAGTTAGCAAAATTTATGAAATTGGACAAATTTTTGAAGCAACAATTAGTAAACTAACCACTAGCTTACATTTTCCAAAACTTAATATGGTAAACTACCCATTACAACCAAAATCAAGTGATACAACACTCACTTGAATTCCAAAACACCCTCTTGAAATCTTAAACTTGCAATCAAACCAATATTACGAACTAATTATGTCTTGATTCAAAGTATTAATACAACAATTAACTATAGGATTTAGATTATACCTCAAAGTTCAAGAGATCCAACATGAAAATCTTGGCCTTTAAATTGCACTCTTGCTCCAAGATTCATGTTAGCTAAGGCAAAGAAATAATGGGTAGGAGTTGGATTTGAATTTTGCTTTGAATTTGTGTTGATTTTGAAGCATTTTGTGGACTTTTTGTTGCAAAAATTGAGTGGATTTTGGGGGAGGGGGCTGCTGCAGTTTCAGCCAAGGAGGAAGAGAATGGGGGAAAAATGAGTGAGGAAAAGTTAGTCAACTCCAATACCCAAGTACCCATACTTCTTTACTTAATGTTTTCTTTATTTTCTTTTCTTCTCTTGACCTTAGGAGTGAAATGGGTGAACATTTTTTTTGGGCTGCCAAGGGGGAGGCTCGGCCACAAGGGGAGGGAAAGAGAGGGTGAGGTGTGGGTGTGTGGGTTTGTGTAGGAACTTCTCAAATTTCCATATTCATTAAGTCTTTTTATTAATTAAATAAATTTTCATATAACTCATTCCTAAATTTCAAGAACCCACATGACAAGTCCAATTCATTTTAAAGCCACATGTTACATTTTGTTTTAGTGTGACATGATGCACAAAATTTGTATCAACCCATTCCAATTTGTAATTTTCCTTAATTAAATGTATTAGTGACGGCTTAAAATAATAATAAAATAATATTTTTTTTCAGAAAATTTGAAATTTCACCAGCGGCTCAATAAACACCAAATAATAGCAATTACATAGCTAGAATATGTATATTTAATTTTTATAATAAGATATTTGTATTTTGACTTTTTACATAAAACCCCCTTATTTTACTGATTTTTTCGAAATTTCACCGAAACGATTTTCAAAACGCTACATGAACAGTTTCTCAAAAATACCCAGAGCTTTGATTAGACTTGGGTACTTATGACAGACGGCGTTTTCAGTCGTCAGGCCGTCAAGCATAACAGGCACGGTCGCGAACACATACTCATCGGGAGGCAGCAACTCTTCATAATGCTCTCCCCTGGTCGGCAATCTAGAGATCTCGCGGAACTCTTCCAGTGAAATTGAGACCTCGCGATCCCCTAGCAAGAAGGTGCTGGTGGGAAGATTCCATTGGTTCAGAAAAGCTTTAACCTACCAGACGTGAGGCCTGGTAATGAAATAGAGACACTACACCGCTTGATACAGCCCAACCTTCTGTAACCATGCACGGTGGGCGGAAAGAACGTATCGAGCCCAGGAAAGGTAGCCTACTGGGTGGCGGGGGGTAACGCCTATCTTATAAACTTGCCCTCAGGGTCGAGCTTCACCCTGACATATGCGGCGCCCCAGAATATCTATAGCCGGCAGGGGCTGGTTGGGTATCCCGGTTGTTGACGGCTCAAGCCGGCCTGTAGGAGTCCAGTTAGTCGCCTCTACCGCATAAGCGGTCTGTAGGCGTTCCATCGGCGATATTGGGCGGAGGGGCTCTGTTGGCACCTCACAAGTAAAGATACTATTTCCCCCAATCAGAGCAAAGCTCTGTTTTGAAATTCAAAATTTAAAAATTGAAGCAACGCTTCAGATCCAGCGGTAAGCGCGCTGCGCGCCAGGTGCGCTGCACCCTACGCAGCGCACCCCCAATCAGAGCAAAGCTCTTTTTTTTTAAATTCAAAATTCAAAAATTGAAGCAACGCTTCAGATCCAGCGCGCTGCGCGCCACTTGTCAAACATGGGTGCGCTAGCGCAGGCTGCGCTGTGCTCTGCGCTGCACGCCACGTGCCAAACGTAAGTGCGCTAGCGCAAAGTGTGCTGCGATCTGAGCAGCGCACCATGTGCAAAGCACGAGTGCGCCAGCGCTGGAATTAAAAATTCCCCACCGTTAGATCAAAAGATCTAATAATGATAAAACATTAATTAACCAGAATTAAAATTTTGTTATGGAAAGATCTTTCCAATCTTGTTAAAAACAAGAAGATTGCCTTCTGTAAAACAGAAGCCCTAGGATCAATGATCCAACGGTGGGGAAACATCCCCAAATCAATCAGAGAAAGATCTCTTTAACTGATTTAACAAATCAATTTTCCCTATATAAAGGCCCCAAGACTTCAAGTCTGATATAGAGAGACCCCCCTACAAACTTTGAGAAAACTCAAAAGAAAGAGAGCAAGCTCTTGAAAGAAGATCATTTCTTCAAGGTAAGAAGAATGATTCTCGAACAAAGAGATGAAATTATCTCATTAAAACAGAAGAATTATCTTCTTAAAAGATCATAGATCTATAAAGACCAAGGTCTTTCATAAAAGAGATCAAAAGATCTCATCACATAATAAAGAAGAAGTATTTACTTCATTCACAGATCATTGATCTACAAAGGCAAAGCCATTTCAAAAATAAGAACTGTTGTTCTTGAATCTTGAGGCAAAGCCTCCTTTAAAAAAAACACAAATTTGATCAAATACACTTTGCGCTATTGAAAAGTGCCGTGCACTCTTGAACTGCACTTCTGCGCTCCCTGGACCGGCGCTAAGCACCAAAATACGCCACGTGTCAACCGCATATGCAGCTTGCGCTTTGCGCTTCGCGCTTCTGAAACAACGCACTACGCTCATGGTCTGGCGCTCAACGCTAAGTGCGCCACGTGTCATTCACGTGTGGGCCACTAAACTAGCGCAATGCGCTCATAAACGGGTGCAATGCGCCCATCATCTGGCACTTAGCGCCAAGCGCGACACGTGTCCTTTTCGTGTGCGCTACTTGGCAGAAGTGCAATGCGCTCTTTAATTGGCGCAAAGCGCCTGACGCGCCACGTAGCGCGCTGTCAGAACATACATTGTTCTGATGAATGCTATGCATTCAATACAAGATAAAAAAAATGTCAGGATCTAATGCTCAGCATTATTAAAAGGGCCAAGCCCAAATAAAGGCTCAACAGCCCAAAACAATAAAATGTTAAACATTTTAATCTTATTGGACTTAGCCCAATATTGGCCGTAAGTCCTCAATTTATATTGAACTGAGCCCATCTACTCATGAATATTTAACAGATCTCAGTCCCAAACTGGACTACGGATCTTTCAACCAACACATACCGGTTCAACGGTACATCTCTTTACTCCTCTGATATCTGTCGTTGTAATCCTTCAACGTCTTCAGAGAGGTGACAGGTCCCGACAACCACACATTTCACGGACTGTGGGGTCCTTAAACTCATGGACTACGATGTCCTTAAACTTCATAGACTACGATGTCTTTAACTACGGACTGTGGGGTCCTTAAACTCATGAACTACGATGTCCTTAAACTTCATAGACTACGATATCTTTAAACTATGGACTGTGGGTAAACCCATGGACTACGATGTCCTTAACCTGGACCGTAATGTCCTTAAACTAATGATGGACCGTAATGTCCTTAAACTAATTATCGACCGCAATGTCCCTAAACTAAACAATAGAGTCCAAATGCTCTTTTGTTGGATCTAAACGATCCCGTTAAGTTGATCTTAGTCTTAAAATGAGACTAGCGTATCCTTAACAAACGTTTAAGTTGATCTTAGTCTCAAACGAGGCTAACGTATCCTTAAACCCAACCCCCAAACCCAAATCTAAGAAGATACGGATCTGGACTAATCCACGCCCTACCGGCGACAACATAAATTAGTCTCCGTATACAATCCACGGGCAACCACAAACAAAACAAACACCCACGACACGAAGTGACCATCTGGAGAAGGAGAAAGTGGATACTAGCTTAATTAACTGTAGGGGCTTGCGCCTGCAGGGAAGAGCGTCCCCATAATCAAAAACCCCTCAAACAAGGGGGAATCTGACGAAGTCTGCTACATCGTCCGCATCCGTTTAAACCTTCGATACACGGTGCCATAAATCAACTTGGCATCTTCGGAGAGGTGGACGGATAGCACCAATTAACATCTACCCCAAAATTCAGGCAAGACGGACCCGCGCGGTCGCGTCTCCGTGTTTCGGCGGGGAACAGATTCTGGCACGCCCGGTGGGACCTTTTCCTCTTTCCACTCTACACTTCGTATGTCGTGTTCGCGAACGAATTGCGGTTTGTTATGGTTGCCCTTGGGTTCGAGGTACTAAGATTTGGTTTCTTGCTTGGCGCAAAAAACGAAGCATCAATAGCGTCTACTTGCGCGAAGTATTCCAACTGCAATTGCAACTCACGCTCCGCCTCATCTGGAGGCATAGCTTACGGGCCCCAAGCGGCCTCCCTGTTCACAATGCCGGTGGACCAGGTGACTCAGGCCACCACTGGATTGTTTTTCGGGACCATGCTCCCACCTATGAGCTTCAACGCCCCTGTGCCATCGCAAGAAGCCCCCAAGGAGTCGTTCTTCGATCGACTTACCACTACAGCGGCCCCCTTCAACGGGTCGTCCAGCTCCAGCGCCTCAATCTTCGCCAGATTGGGCCAAAGTTCATGTGAGCCCATGATGAAGCCTGCAATTCTAGAATAGGTTATTCCGAAGAGGATAGCCATCCCTGCTCCCGAAGTCGTCAAAGCAGCTTCTCCTGCCAAAGGGTTGGTCTTCACAAGACTGACTGTTCCAGCTCCCACTCCGGCTCCCGTTCCTGCTCAAAAGTCTGTCTTTGACAGGTTAGACATTGCTGCTCGACGGACCTCGGTCTTCAAGAGGCTGGTACTAGCAACGCCTCACCAGAACAGGGGGCATGACAAAGCCATCCCCATCACCGAACCAACACCATCGGCTCGACACGCTCGACGTTGCCACTGGCGCCGAATAAGGAAGGCTGGGGGCAACTCCCCCTCTGGGCTAACTCCACCAACCCCAACGGTGGAAGTCAATGCTGCTGTTCCAACTGGGAACAGCTTTGAATTGATGAACAAGGTGCGCAGGAACTCTCCTACCGCCGTACTGAAAAGATCTCCTCCGCCGGTGGAGAATGTTACAGAAACAAAGCCGTAGCAGCCCCCTCAGCGGCTGTCCTCCGAAGTTTACAAAGTCTAGCGACGGGTCCAGGAGTCGGTGATTGATCAAGACAACCCTCGCCGACAGAAAAAGGTGAAGGTTCAACAGGAAGAGAACCGTCCTGTCAAGCCACAAAGGACGACAACCACCTGGGTGCCCGCTGAAATGGCCCCCTCAACGTCAACCACTCAAAAGAGAAGGAGGCTAGAGAAAGCCCCTATGACTACAGCGGATCACAAAGACGCTGAGCCCAAACGCCCCAAGTCTGGGGGCATAAAGGTGCATACTGTTTATATGGCTTTCGGAAAAGAGGAAAGTCGCGCTTCTACGGGTCACCGACCGCTCACCCGATCCATGACGAAAGCTCAAGAACAACAACAGCAGAAGCTTCAAGAAATGCTGACTCAAATGGCCGCACTCACCGGGCCAAAAAAAAGCCCAGAGGCATCATCAGAGCAGCGTCATAAACAAGAAACCGATGCTGACTTCCTCCGCAGATTCCTCAAAAAGAAGGACAGAGAAGCAGCAGAACAAGCGACTAATATAAAACAAATGGCGCTTCTCTTCCAAGATATGGTCGGGATGATGTTACAGCCGGAACCTCCAGCTGAAAACCCTCCGATCATTATTGAAGACGACAGAGGAGAGACATTGAACCCTCCTCCGGCTCTTTCAGCAGCCAAAGAGGAAACTATTTCCAAAGCCGCTCTGGATGACTATATTGCTCAGCAAATAGGAGCTCACCAGGCAAATGAAGCGACCGGTCAAGTTGTTAAAACTGGGCGACCGTATCCAGGCTGGTATGATCAAATAAAGTATCCACCGGGATACACGATCCCTAAATTTCATGTATACAAAGGGACGGGTAATCCCCACCAGCATGTCACCCAGTTTAGGGCTCTTTGCGACAACACCGGGGGTGATGATAAACTTTTGCTTCGTCGGTTTGTTGGCAGCTTGTCGGAGACAGCGTTCGAATGGTACTTTGAACTTCCAAACAACTCCGTCAAGACTTTCGCGGAAATAGAGTTATTATTCACCCAGTGATTCGCGAGTGCTAGTGAACGCACCCCAATAACGGCATTGATCAATGTCAGGGTGAAACCTGGAGAGCCATGGGTTCAATACGCAATACGATGGCGGAATTTGTGGTCAAAATGCGAACAGCGCATCGAAGAAGCACCGGCAGTGGGCATGTTCGTGGGCACTCTTAATCCGCAGGCGACCATCTCCTAGTTCATGATGTTTTTCAAGCCGACTACTTTCCAGGCCATGATTGAAAAGTTGGCCCAAATAGACCAGATGGGTGATAGACCGTCTCCTCCAAAGCTGGACTCTCGAAATGAAAAGGGAAAGGGGAAAGCGATCGTCGTCGCCAATACTCAACAACAGCCCGGTGGCCCGAGACCAATTGATCGCCAAAATAACAGAACTCGATCTCTTGAGGATAAAATGAGACGCCCTTACTCGTTCCCTCGAGACAAGACGAAGAGGTTATTCGAGCTTGCACTGTGCAACAGGCTCATCAATCTGCTGGAGCCAAGACGCCCAGCGCAACCCGGTGACATTAGCAATCCTAACTATTGCCCTTATCACCGAATGTTGGGCCATCCGATCGAGAATTGTTACATCTTCAAAAGCTGGATAGAAGATCAGTACCAGCAGGGAAAATTCGTATTATCCGAGAATTGGAATGTGAACCCGCCTTGGCCACACACTCCCAAGAAAATGGATACACCAAGGGCATCGTGTTCTTTCGTAGAAGAAGCTCCATGGGAGGTCGCTCTTTTAGCCAAAACTAAAAGAATGCTGAAGGATCTCCACACATGTTCGGCAATTAGGTGGAAGAATCCACTAGAACCTGAGATCATTGAGGGAATGCTGAAACCGCGCCCAACTCGAAAGATCGGTGGTGATAGCCAAAGCACTCACACCCAGCCGTCGAAATCTTTGAAAAAGAAGAAGAAAACCAAGAAGCCCGTGAAGCCTGGTGACAAGCGCACGGACCTGCAAAAGCAGATTGATACGCTGGAAGAGTATAACCAGAAAGCGCGGACTCCAGTCACACTCTAAGAGTTTCTCAGCCACGTCCTTGAGGACAGAGATGATGGAGAACACTCGTCGGATGAATCTGAAGATTACGTACCAAGCTGCAATGTAATCTCCCATTCGTTAATAAACGATGAAGAAGCTTCTTACGCAGAAAAACTGGGGGCAAATCCTGAGCCGGAACTCCTAGGGCCATCAGACGAACTGATTGATAAATTTCTGAATGAAGCTATTTCGAAAAGCAAAGGTGATCGGGAGCGTGAGATGGCCATATTTGAAAAGGCCAAACGCCGGCGACTGGACGAAAGGGTTGAAACACTCCCACCAGATTGAAGTACATCCGTCGCAAATAAAAACAGGTTCAAGACCAAGAAAAGGCTGAGGATTGGAAAGAAGTCTTTATAGACTACTTCAAATCCCGTCGAACACCTGAAGATGGATCCTCAAGGCATCAGCTAATAAAATGAGCTCTATCCTTCGCATTTGTTAATGATACTCTGTATAAGAGATCATTTGATTCTCTGTGGTTAAGATACCTGGGACCTAAAGAAGCAAAAAGAGTCGTCCAAGAAACTCACGAGGGACTCTGCGGTTCTCACCAAGCCGGGCCGAAGATGAAGCTGAAGATCAAACGGATGGGTTATTATTGGCCCACGATGATCCAAGACTGCTTAGAATACGCAAAGCAGTGCCACTCGTGCCAGATTCAAGGAGACTTTATCCATCAGCATCCAAATCGACTACATCCAACAGTGGCTAGCTGGCCGTTTGAAATGTGGGGAACTGACATAATCGGCTCCATCGAACCAGCATCGTCCAGAGGACATCGATTCATTTTGGCGACAACTGATTACTTCTCCAAATAGGTAGAAGCAGTACCGCTGAGGGAAGTGAAGACGGAGAATATCCTCCATTTCTTCAAGATACACGTTATTTATCGGTTTGGAACTCCGCGATGGATCATCTCAGATAACGGGCCAGCCTACAGAAGTCACAAGATCGGCCGCTTCACACAGCAGCATAATATAGACTGGAGATATTCTTCAGTCTATAATCCCTGAGCTAATGGTCTAGCTGAAGCTTTCAACAAGACCATTGTTAGTGTATATGCCCTAGGGGCCATTATTGTATCATACTAGATTGTATATTACTTAATGGAGGCTTAGGATATTCACAGTTATATATATACAGTCTTGCTAAAAATGGTAGTATGCTACTTGGTTTGTGTCTACTTTAATATGTGCATATGTTTCTTGTAACGTATCACTTATACATATTAGTAGAGCCCATAGGATCTTTGCTTGATTACCAGCGTCGTGATGGCAGTCACATTAGTGGGGGTTGGGTAGTCTGTAAGCAACATCCTATACAGGTCCCTGGTCGTTGGATTATCGAGATAGGGCATCGATATTCCGGAGTAGACTAAGTGTGTACGCTTCTCATCCCAGTTAGGGAGATGGTCTATCCCACAGCCATCAGTACGTTGTACTGGAGATAGTATACAGGTGCTCGTTAGATTACGGGTACACCGGACAGGACTCGCAGGGGAACTGATTGGTTGGTATTATACCCATCGTCAGTTAACAGTTCCCAGATAACATGAGTACAGCATAGTCCGCAGACTTGACACTGCTACTTCGCCTCGAGTGTGTCCCACTGTTCTTAGATTGCTACCCTACCACGGCTCAAAGGAGTCATGCAAACAGGTAGCAGTTGGGTGCAGTCCCGAGCACTTGGAGGCAGTAGTGGTTAGACAGGATTCGTCTCTCCCGGTATTAGGAGATGATATCGCGCTGTGTCAGAGAGCCATTACGCAAAGTCCCTGGCCAGGGCAAGCGAGATATACTGGTAGGTTCCAGTAGCTTCTCAGGGTGTAATGGGCTTCGCTCCGACACGACTTATACAGCTATTAGGGGATTGACGCTTGCCGCCCCCTAGGCTTGATATGCGATAGTCTTAGACGAACAGACCGGACTGTACGGAGATTGTCACATCAGGCTCAGTAGGGGTTCGGATGGTTTTCCTCATCGGCCTTCTTATCGACATCTACCTGGGGACCGTTGCTAGTGCCGCTTGCGGTCTGTGGTTAAACCCACTGCCAGCGTAATGTCGAGTCTTTAGAGTCCCACACAGAGAGTTTCCCTGCTCCAGGCGAAACGATATAGAGGTCGTATGGTTTTACAACAAGGGTTCGGATGCGTACGTGTGTTTACGCACGTACGACTTTTCGGACAGTTTTTACTAGCCGGCTTTGGTTTAAGCCAGATTCTAGTATCGGCTTATTGGATTTATACAGTCTAAAGTTTTTCCGTGTTTTCACGGATTGGAGGGGCGTTCTCGTAATTTGTCGGGAAGGTTCTAGAAGAGTGGTGACTAAGGGGTTAAGGTGGCATGAGCATTAATTGCTTAATGACTCATTTGTGTGATTCATGCTTTGTATTAAATGATTCATTAATGAGTTAGTGAGTCATATGATGAATCACACTAGATGAATTAATCTAACCATGATGATAAATCATTTATATTATTTATTTGATTAATTGTTATAGTTGATATATTCATATGAGTTCATTATTCTTTTCATTATCATTCTCACCTTCTCTCTCCTCAAGCTCACTCTCTCTTGAAACCCTAACCCTAACCTCTCATGTGTTGAGATCAAGGGTTAGATAGACTAAAACATCCATAACCTCACTCTATATCCTCTAGGTAGCTTAGATTAGCACTTTAAGCAACCTAGTTATCTCAAGTTTGAGATTAAGCTTGGTGTAGGAGCTTTCGGGTGGATCGTCGTTGATTCAAGAGGGCCGTTGAGGTGCCGATATTCCAAGGAGCCTAGGAGGAGTGGAGGACCGCGATGAAGACCCGAAGGACTAGTATCGTGAGGTATAACTTCGTATCCGAGTAGTTAAACCTCTAGTATTTTGTTAGCAATGGTTTAGATAACGATTCATGCGCTCAAGTCCGTGTTACGAAGCTTTGATAATCGTTTTTCATATATTCCGCCTCCCCGCAAGTTCGTGGGGTGCGTGACATGGACTTACAGTGGTATCAGAGCCAACTAAACCATTACTAGCTTGTTAGCAACTGATTAGAAGTTCGATAGACGGAAAACACGAAAACAAAACCCTGAATTTTCTGAGTTTCTGTTAATTTTAAACCTGTCTGAAAAATTATTTGACATACTTTAAAATTCACAGCATGGTATTTTAAGAATACTGAGAAAAAACGAGCCAGTGAGTCGGCAAAACGGCCGCGGTTCTGCGGCAATAGAGAGCTTATGCCGCGGAACCGCCGCCGAGTCAACGCCGAGTTGACTCGGATTTGCTCGGTAATTCCTATTTTGTTGTTTTCTGTTTTCTTGTATGTTCTGTTTCTGCCCAGGTTGCCTCTGTGATGATTTGCTTTTGGGGTAGACACGGATATAGGTAATCGATCGATGTTCTAAACTATTTGCTAATTGGATCTTTATCTGTAATGTTTAATGTGTTCGTAAACCTCCCCTAACTGCTAGTATGTCGGTTGGCAGGGGGTTGCACATTTCTGAAATGTTTACTGTTTGTGTATATGAACTGTGTTGGACTGTTGTGATGATTAGCCGGGGTTTGAGATGTGTTTAATATTCATTCAATGCAAATGTAATTTGATGTAATATTCTTTTGCGGGGCACATCCAGGTTGCGGTTGTAGCCACCGTTGTATTATTTCTTTTTACTGTTTTTGCTCCTAGGATAGACCCAAGGTGTGGTACACAAACTACCGGGTACGTCGAAGTGTTTAGTGGCCTACTCACGTTGTTGAGGGAGACCGCTTCACTTCGGGTACTTGGCGGGTAGTTTGCCGTACCCGTAGGGGTCTAGGGTGGGGTAATAGCTATTCATCACAACTGTGTAATCCGTCTTTTATTGCAGGCTCAAAGAAAATGCGGATTGCTAGCAAATCCAATAAAGTTCATCTGTGATCTGGAATGCTTATTATTGCGTCTGACGAATGTACAATATCTATATATGATAGCTATTAAACGCCGCTTATGTTTTACACCCGCGCTAGCCCAGCCCCCGCTCTGTCGTTAGTTAAGTAACCTAACGGGTGATGACGGGACCCAGTGGCGAATGCGGATGGCATAAGAAGGACGTGGTATTTTCGTTGTTTTCTGCAATGATAAGATTAATGATGGGACGCATTATTATAATGCAAAGAAAAAAAACCAAAGTTGAATCGTTGGAACAAATTTAAAAGAAACCACTCGGTTATTTTAAAAGAGCAAAATTTTTAATTGTGGAGCTTTAACCACTCCTTTTAAAATGCTATCAGGTTCCTTCGATTATATCAAGTTCACTACGTTCACGGTTTTGCCAAAACCATTCATAGCCCTCCGTCATTTCATTTGGGTATTCAGTAGTATTCAAGCTATGTATTTTGGCCAAAATCAAGGCATAGTGTTTGGTAGCTGCTGGGTATTCACTTGTTGCATAGGTAGATGAGTTGGTTTGGGACAGTCGTATTATCATTTGACCAAAGTCAGGGGTATGTACGGATGGGTTCAAATTAACCTGGATAATGACGGGTAGAACTTGACATGTGACTTATGACATTTTGACCAAAGCCAAGGTCATAAGAGCATGGGGCAGAAATTAATATCGGGAATTTCTAAAGAAACTGAAATTTGCAGAGAGATGCATACCATTTTGGAGTTTGATGAATGTTGGTAGGATTCCTTCAACATTATCATACGATGATATTTTGGATCCCGATCCTACTGTGAGTATATACTACTTATCAGGAGATTCATCACTTAACGATCAATGCTATAAACTAAGTAGGTGCCTAGAAAGGTGTCAGCGGGGTTACGCCCCCAGAGAAAAGAGGTTATTTAATTAAGGAACTTCGCGAAAGCGTTGGAAAACCTCCCTCGAAGTATCAACACTGGCCTGGCTGAACGGTTAAGCAAGTATTGTACGGTGAGAATTGTCCTGGCTAATTCTTCTTTTATGGTTTGAGGAAGGATTCGAGAAACAGTGGGAGCCATCCTGTTTAGATAAACTTAAAACCAATCTAAACTTACAACAGCATCATGCTAAAATGTTTTCTTCTCTCTCTCTCTTAATTGCAGCGACCTTGTGACCACACATAGGTTACATCTAGATAATAAATTGACTGAATCTGACTTATTTGACTGGCAAAAGTCTGTCTAGATGTCTATTGCCTATGACAAGCTGGACCACCCTATTAAGGGACATTCCTATTGTTGTGGGATTGGGCATTGGCAGAATGATTGCAGGGCTTTAGAAGCCAATAGCCAGGATACGAAGCATGTTGTGGCTTCGACTTCGGGTGTGTTTATGATAGAGAACTGTATGTCAGTTAACCCTACTTCCTGGGTATTGGATACCGGATCAGGAACTCACATCTGTAATTCATTACAGGCTCTGAGAAATCGTAGGGTTATCGGGATAGGTGATATGACCCTCACAGTTGCTAACGGAATGAGCATGGACGCTGAATCCGTAGGGGAATATCACCTTGGAATGACAACTGGACAGATATTGATTCTGCGTAACTGTTTTTATATACCAGTTACGACTTGTAATATCATATCTGTACCCTTACTTTCTAAGGAAGGATATGATTTTGCTTTTACAAGAGATGTGGTTCACATCCACCTAAATCAAGATATGATTGGGTCAGGTATATACGTATTAAATCAAGCTCAGATTTTCAGTGTCCAGAACACACTTAAAAGAAAGTCTCCAGAATTAAATCAGGCTTTCTTATGGCATTGTAGACTAGGTCACATCAATGAGAGGAGGTTGACTAAGTTACATAGAGAAGGATATTTGAATCCGTTCGAATATCAATCTTATGCTACTTGTGAATCTTGTCTCATAGAAAAAATGACAAAGACTCCGTTTACTGGACACGGAGTAAGAGCAAGCGAGCTCTTGGGACTCGTACACAGTGACGTGTGCGGTCCAATGTCTACACATGCGCGAGGTGGTTATTCCTACTTCATTACTTTTACAGATGATTTCTCTAGGTATGGATATGTCTTCTTAATGAAGCATAAATCCGAGGCTTTTGAGAAATTCCAAGAATACAAGAATGAAGTGGAAAAACAAACAGGCAAGAGTATAAAGACACTGAGATCTGATCGAGGTGGTGAATACTTAAGTGCCGAGTTCCTGGGTTACTTGAAAGAGAATGGAATTCTCTCTCAGCTTACTCCTCCATACACGCCACAACATAACGGTGTATCGGAAAGAAGGAATCGAACCCTATTGGATATGGTTCGTTCCATGATGAGTAACGCTAAGTTACCATGATCATTCTGGGGATATGCACTAGAATCAGCTGCATATCTTTTGAACCGGGCTCCTACCAAGACTGAAACCCCACCTTCAGCATTTGAAAATATGGGGATGTCCAGCTTTTGTTAAAAAGCATGGACAAGCTTGAGGCACGATCAGTACAATGTAAGTTTGTAGGATATCCGATGAACTCCAAAGGATATTATTTCTATTACGCAGAGGAACAAAAGGTTTTTGTTTCTCGTAATGCCCATTTTCTAGAACATCAGTTTTTAGAAAAGGAAACAAGTGGGAGCAAAATAGAACTGAAAGAAATTCCAGAACCACAAACTACTACTGAAAGTATGGAAGAACCAGAGATTTCAGAAGAAAGGGACATCCCAACGCCACTCCGTAGGAGTAGTAGGCAATCTCATCCGCCCGAGAGATACTACGGCTTTCTCATAGACGGGGATAGAGAGGATTGCACTATTGACTATGATGAGCCTACTAGCTTCCAGCAAGCCATTCAGAGCGGTCACTCAGTAAAATGGCTGGATGCAATGCGGACCGAAATGGAGTCCATGTACACTAACAAAGTATGGACTTTGGACATTGCTCCAGATAGGGTAAAACCCGTAGGATGCAAATGGATCTTCAAAAAGAAGATTGGTGTAGATAGACAGGTTGAAACCTATAAGGCTAGACTTGTTGCAAAGGGTTTCCGTCAAAGACCTGGTTTGGATTATGACGAAACTTTTTCTCCAGTGGCTATGCTTAAATCTATTCGGGTCCTTCTTGCTATTATTGCCTTCCACGATTATGAAATCTGGCAGATGGACGTAAAGACGGCCTTTCTAAATGGTAATTTGGAAGAAAGCGTCTATATGGATCAGCCAGAAGGATTCATTCAGAGTGGGAGCAGCGGTAAAGTATGCAAGCTGCTTAAGTCCATTTATGGACTAAAGCAGGCATCGCGGAGTTGGAACATCTGTTTTGATGATGCGGTCAAAGAATTTGACTTTATCAAAAATCCAGATGAACCATGCATATACAGTAAGATTGTAGGGAGAGTTGTAGTATTCCTCGTCTTGTACGTGGATGACATTCTCCTAATAGGAAATGATATTCCTATGTTACAGTCAGTCAAAAGATTCTTGTCACATAAATTCTCCATGAAAGACCTGGGTGATGCCACCTACATTCTAGGGATCCGAATCTATCGTGATAGATCAAAGAGGATGTTGGGACTTTCACAGTCCAGGTACATAGACACCATAGTGAATAGATTCAGTATGGATGATTCTAAGCACAGTAACCTACCGGCTTGTCACGGAATCACCCTCTCCAAAGAGATGTCTCCCAAGACTGATTTGGAAAGGGATCGCATGTCGATTATACCCTACGCTTCTGCGGTAGGCTCTATAATGTATGCGATGTTATGTACCAGACCAGATGCAGCATACGCATTGAGCGTAGTAAGCCGATATCAAGCAAACCCAGGGGAGAAGCACTGGATAGCCGTGAAGAACATTCTCAAGTACCTGAGGAAGACTAAGGAGATGTTCTTGGTATATGGCGGAAAAGACCTCCAGATAGAGGCCCTTGCCGACTCCGGCTTCCAGAGTGACAAAGATGACTCCAAGTCCATGTCGGGTTATGTCTTTACCTTCAATGGAGGGGCGGTCTGTTGGAAGAGTTCCAAGCAGGAGACCGTTGCTGACTCAACAATGGAAGCGGAGTACATAGCTGCTTGCGATGCCGCAAAAGAAGCTGTCTGGATGAAGAAGTTCCTCACAGAACTTCAGGTGGTTCCTTCCAGTGTTGGTCCAATACCTCTGTATTGTGACAACAACGGTGCTATAACTTTAGCGAAGGAACCCAGGTCCCATCAGAAGTCCAGACACATCTTAAGGCGGTATCACCTGATCAGGGAGATCGTAGATCGCCGGGAGATCGAGGTGAAGAGAGTAGAGACGGAAAATAACATTGCTGATCCATTCACAAAGGCCCTTCCTCAGACGCAGTTCGAGAGGCTATTCGAGATGATAGGTCTACGATATGCCAGCTCATGGCCCTAGTGCAAGTGGGAGATTGTTAGTGTATATGCCCTAGGGGCCATTATTGTATCATACTAGATTGTATATTACTTAATGGAGGCTTGGGATATTCACAGTTATATATATACAGTCTTGCTAAAAATGGTAGTATGCTACTTGGTTTGTGTCTACTTTAATATGTGCATATGTTTCTTGTAACGTATCACTTATACATATTAGTAGAGCCCATAGGATCTTTGCTTGATTACCAGCGTTGTGATGGCAGTCACACTAGTGGGGGCTGGGTAGTCTGTAAGCAACATCCTATACAGGTCCCTGGTCGTTGGATTATCGAGATAGGGTATCGATATTCCGGAGTAGACTAAGTGTGTACGCTTCTCATCCCAGTTAGGGAGATGGTCTGTCCCACAGCCATCAGTACGTTGTACTGGAGATAGTATACAGGTGCCGTTAGATTACGGGTACACCGGACAGGACTCGCAGGGGAACTGATTGGTTGGTATTATACCCATCGTCAGTTAACAGTTCCCAGATGACATGAGTACAGCATAGTCCGCAGACTTAACACTGCTACTTCGCCTCGAGTGTGTCCCACTGTTCTTAGATTGCTACCCTACCACGGCTCAAAGAAGTCGTGCAAACAGGTAGCAGTTGGGTGCAGTCCCGAGCACTTGGAGACAGTAGTGGTTAGACAGGATTCGTCTCTCCCGGTATTGGGAGATGATATCGCGCTGTGTCAGAGAGCAATTACGCAAAGTCCTTGGCCAGGGCAAGCGAGATATACTGGTAGGTTCCAGTAGCTTCTCAGGGTGTAATGGGCTTCGCTCCGACACGACTTATACAGCTATTAGGGAACTGACGCTTGCCGCCCCCTAGGCTTGATATGCGATAGTCTTAGACGAATAGACCGGACTGTACAGAGATTGTCACATCAGGCTCAGTAGAGGTTCGGATGGTTTTCCTCATCGGCCTTCTTATCGACATCTACCTGGGGACCGTTACGTACAGCTAGTGCCGCTTGCGGTCTGTGGTTAAACCCACTGCCAGCGTAATGTCGAGTCTTTAGAGTCCCACACAGAGAGTTTCCCTGCTCCAGGAGAAACGATATAGAGGTCGTATGGTTTTACGACAAGGGTTCGGATGCGTACGTGTGTTTACGCACGTACGACTTTTCGGACAGTTTTTACTAGCCGGCTTTGGTTTAAGCCAGATTCTAGTATCGGCTTATTGGATTTATACAGTCTAAAGTTTTTCCGTGTTTTCACGGATTGGAGAGGCGTTCTCGTAATTTGTCGGGAAGGTTCTAGAAGAGTGGTGACTAAGGGGTTAAGGTGGCATGAGCATTAATTGCTTAATGACTCATTTGTGTGATTCATGCTTTGTATTAAATGATTCATTAATGAGTTAGTGAGTCATATGATGAATCACACTAGATGAATGAATCTAACCATGATGATAAATCATTTATATTATTTATTTGATTAATTGTTATGGTTGATATATTCATATGAGTTCATTATTCTTTTCATTATCATTCTCACCTTCTCTCTCCTCAAGCTCACTCTCTCTTGAAACCCTAACCCTAACCTCTCATGTGTTGAGATCAAGGGTTAGATAGACTAAAACATCCATAACCTCACTCTATATCCTCTAGGTAGCTTAGATTAGCACTTTAAGCAACCTAGTTATCTCAAGTTTGAGATTAAGCTTGGCGTAGGAGCTTTCGGGTGGATCGTCTTTGATTCGAGAGGGCCGTTGAGGTGCCGATGTTCTAAGGAGCCTACGAGGAGTGGAGGACTGCGATGAAGACCCGAAGGACTAGTATCGTGAGGTATAACTTCGTATCCGAGTAGTTAAACCTCTAGTATTTTGTTAGCAATGGTTTAGATAACGATACATGCGCTCAAGTCCGTGTTACGAAGCTTTGATAATCGTTTTTCATATATTCCGCCTCCCCGCAAGTTCGTGGGGTGCGTGACATGGACTTACAACCTTGACGAAGATCATAAAGAAGACGGTGTCATAAAATAAGAAGGACTGGCACGAGAGACTGCATGAAGCTCTCTGGGCATATCGGACCACGTTCAAAATGGCCACGAATACAACGCCGTATGCATTGGTATTCGGCACAGAGGCGATACTCCCCCTCGAGATAGAGCTACCTTCTTTACGAGTGGCAGTTCACTACGAGCTAACGAACAAAGAGAATGCTCACCTTCGGGTTGAGGAGCTCGATGCCCTTGATGAAACCCGGCTTATAGCGCAACAAAATCTGGAGGCTTATAAAGCAAAGATGACGCGCTCGTATGAAAGATTGACCAGGCCGAGAACATTCCGCCAAGGCAAACTCGTGCTAGTGGTCAAAAGACCCATGATCCCCAATCATGCCAAATAGGGGAAATTCGTGCCAAAATATGAAGGCCCGTATATCATAGACAAGGTCTACCAGGGTGGAGCCTATCTACTCATGGGCATGCACAGTGAAACACCTTTCAGGCCAATAAACGGTCGCTTCCTAAAGAAATACTACGCCTAACGAGTCACGGCCTAGGTCAACGATAGATGACGACACCTATGTCCGCTCGCTATCTTCCTAAGCCCAAACTCTGTAAGTAGTAGCCGGCTTCCTTAACAAGGAACCGAAACGTCCTTAAACTAACAACGGACCGAAACGTCCTTAAACTAACAACGGACCGAAACGTCTTTAAACTAACGATGGACCCCTATGTCCTAAAACTGGCTGTTGACCGAGACGTCGATAAACTACTGTGGATTGCAGCATCCCAAAGCTGACGCAAAAAAAAGAGAAAGAAAAGAATAAAAAAGGAGGGAAAAAAAAAAGAAAAATGGTATGTCCATAAGCAAAACGGGCACGGATGAAAACCCGAAAGGGCTCCGTGAGTAAAAACAGCAGGGCTACCGGCGAGTGTTTGTGAAAACCCGAAAGGGTGTAACCTCGTTAAAAGACACTTGCAAGGTCCCCTCGACCT
The DNA here is from genome assembly GCA_030015575.1 of Agapanthus africanus. Classification (NCBI taxonomy): domain Eukaryota; kingdom Viridiplantae; phylum Streptophyta; class Magnoliopsida; order Asparagales; family Amaryllidaceae; genus Agapanthus; species Agapanthus africanus. Next base: position 351,911,473 of record CM057347.1, on the reverse strand, counting down.
TGTGAGGAGAAACCACCTGCGTGAAATCCTTACGACTCACAAAGGAGCAACACACTTAGGGATCCCCACGATTCCTAAGAAGAAATTACACTTACGAGATCCTCACGACTCGTAAGGAGAACCCTCTTATGAGACCCTCACGGCTCATAAGATTCAAAAGAATTAAGCTACAGGGATCAGAACCTGTTCTTAAGCGGCCACCACAACCTCCAATGCTGCCCTACAAGTGGCTCAATGCCGACCCTTGTATACAATCCACGGGCGCGAATAAACGTCTCCCTAAAAAAGTCCCATCCGTGACTAGGGATATATTTGCACGGTGAACAGCCCTTGTAAGTCCTCTCGACTTATAAGGAGAAAATTCTCTCGTAAGATCCTTACGACTTACGAGAAGCCATACACTTAGGAGTCCTCACGACTCCTAAGGAGAAAGACACCTACGTGATCCTCACGACTTGTAGGGAGAAATACCTTCATGAAACCCTTACGGCTCATAAAGTCAAAAGCCTTAGTCGACAGGATCCTAACCCTATTCGCTAAGCCACCTTTGTTCGACATCGACAGAGGCAGATGATGATTCGCTTCTGGCAATAGCCCAGTTGTAGTGGTGCTGATGCCGAAATCGGTGTCTAATTCCAAGCTTGCAGCAGAGAAGCTAGCGAGCCACACATGCATACGAAATAGCCGAAATGATGGGGCAACTTGCAACAAAATCAACAAGTAAAAATGTATGCATGCAAAATAGCCGAAATGATAGGGCAACTCACAATAAAAAGCAGCGAGTAAAAATAAAACAAATAGCCGAAATGATTGGGCAACTCGCAATAAGAAGCAGCGAGTAAAAATAAAACAAATAGCTAAAATGATTGGGCAATCGCAACCTTCGCGATATAAAAGCTGAAATGATAGAGCATCGCAAAAAAATATATAAAATAAAAGTTTTCTACCCTACAGGTGATATTACATCAATCCCTGTATACAATCCGGGAGCGCAAACAAAGAAGGAATCACACCTTCCCTCCTCAGGCTCCATCAGAAAAAGAAGCCAAATCTCAACGGTTCACAAACGACCTTGAGACCACATCGATATTCGTCTTATTAAAACAGACACAACGTCATCCATATGACCCCGTCGCGGAAATACGTCATCCACATGACCCCGTCTCAGAAATACGTCATCCATATGACCCCGTGACGAAAATACGTCATCCACATGACCCCGTCGCGGAAATACGTCATCCACATGACCCCGTCACGGAAATACGTCATCCACATGACCCCGTCACGGAAATACGTCATCCACATGACCCCGTCGCGGAAATACATCATCCACATGACCCCGTCTCGGAAATACGCCATCCACATGACCCCGTCGCGGAAATACGTCATCCATATGACCCCGTCGCGGAAATACATCATCCACATCACCCCGTCGCGGAAATACGTCATCCACATGACCCCGTCTCGGAAATACGTCATCCATATGACCCCGTAGCGGAAATACGTTATCCACATGACCCCGTCACGGAAATACGTCATCCACATGACCCCGTCGAGGAAATACGTCATCCACATGACCCCGTCTCGTAAATACGTCATCCACATGACCCCGCCGCGGAAATACATCATCCACATGACCCCGTCACAGAAATACATCATCCACATGACCCCGTCGCGGAAATACGTCATCCACAAGACCCCGTCCCGGAAATACGTCATCTACATGACCCCATCGTGGAAATACGTCATCCACATGACCCCGTCACGGAAATACGTCATCCACATGACCCGTCGCGGAAATACGTCATCCATATGACCACGTCGCGGAAATACGTCAACCACATGACCCCGTTGCAGAAATACGTCATCCACATGACCCCGTCGCGGAAATACATCATCCACATGACCCCGTCACGGAAATACGTCATCCACATGACCCCATCACGGAAATACGTCATCCACATGACCCCATCACGGAAATACGTCATCCACATGACCCCGTTGCGGAAATACGTCATCCACATGACCCCATCACGGAAATACGTCATCCACATGACCCCATTGCGGAAATACGTCATCCACATGACCCCGTTGCAGAAATACGTCATCCGCATGACCCCTTCTAGGAAATACGTCATCCACATGACCCCGTCTCGGAAACACGTCATCCACATGACCCCGTCGCGGAAACACGTCATCCACATGACCCCGTCTCGGAAAAACGTCATCCACATGACCCCGTCGCGGAAATACATCATCCACATGATCCCGTCGCGGAAATATGTCATCCACATGACCCCGTCGTGGAAATACGTCATCCACATAACCCCGTCATGGAAATACATCATCCATATGATCCCGTCGCGGAAATACGTCATCCTCATGACCCCGTCGCGGAAATACGTCATCCGCATGACCCCGTCTCGGAAATACGTCATCCGCATGACCCCGTCGCGGAAATACGTCATCCACATGACCTCGTCACGGAAATAAGCCATCCACATGACCCCGTCGTGGAAATACGCCATCCACATGACCCCGTTGCGGAAATACGCCATCCACATGACCCCGTCGCGGAAATACGTCATCCACATGACCCCGTTGTGGAAATACGTCATCCACATGACCCCGTCTCGGAAATACGTCATCCACATGACCCCGTCTCGGAAATACGTCATATACATGAACCCGTCGCGGAAATACGTCATCCACATGACCCCGTCGTGGAAACACGTCATCCATATGACCCCGTCACGGAAATACGTCATCTACATGACCCCGTCGCGGAAATGCGTCATCCACATGACCCCGTCGCGGAAATACGTCATTCACATGGCCCCGTTGCGGAAATACGTCATCCACATGACCCCGTTTCAGAAATACGTCATCCACATGACCCCGTCTCGGAAATACGTCATTCACATGAACCCGTTGCGGAAACACGTCATCCACATAACCCCATCGCGAAAATCTGTCATCTATATGTCAATCTCACTAAACACTTACGGGTCCTCTCAATTCGTAAGGAAAAAAAACTCTCTTATAAAATCCTTACGACTTATAAGGGAAAACACACTTAGGAATCCTCACGACTCCTAAGGAGAAAAGACACCTACGAGATCCTCACGACTTGTAGGGAAAAAAGTCTTTATGAGACCCTCACAGCTCATAAAGTTGAAAAGTCTTAGGTAGCAGATCTGAACCTGCTTCCTAAGCCATCACTACCTCTTGAAGAGTTCAAGATGAAATGTTCTTTATTATCTACAGGCCACACTTGCCAGAGTAACATACCAACAACACGGCAAAGAAAAGAAAACAACAGTGGGAGATAAGAAAAATGTGTCTTTATTCATGAACTCATTTGAATACAAGATACATCATATAAAAGAATAAAAAATGGATACATGTTATTTAAAGATTACAAGTGTGTAATTGATACAAAGGCAGCTACTGAGAAGGAGGCATTTTCAATAAGTCAGTCAGTTGCTCGCGCACTCCTCTCAACTCCTTTTCAAGGTCAGCCGCTGCAGCCAGCTCCGCTTCAACTCGGGCTCATTGCTGCAGACAGGATGAAAGTTTCTCATCAATTTCTTGCTGAACAGGCTCCTGACTCTGCGCGACCTATTCAGTAAAGTCAAGCTTTTTCCTCGGCACCAGCCCGTCGGAAATACATCGTTGAAGGCTTTCAAAGATGGAGTTCAGCTACGCAGAATTCACTTCAACCTGGGCACGCGGTTGGATAGACTCAGCGGAAGTCGCCTCACGTTCCTTTCGCTTGAGGGTTGCCTCTTGTTCAAAATGACGAAGGAAAATGGCACTTTGCTCAACCCATGCAGCCCGCCGGGAGTTCGAAGCCAACACCTCCGGAGCAGGACGCCTAAGCTCAAGCTCATGCAGGCAAGCCTCAATTTTCCTGCAGTGATTAACCCAAAACTCGACGACACCTTCATTATGGAAGTTCACAAGCGTCGCCAACATTGGATTAACCTCGGCAGTAAAATCTGCAGCAGATGTAGGAGCCTCCGCGTCAAGCTCCTCGATATAGTCGCTCAACATGCGCAGACTATTCGCGGCGCCTTTCGAGGATGCACATCTGGAAAAAGGCCCTGCCAGTATTATAATAAGAGACTCGAAAGGGGCTGGAATCGATGTGACCTCTACAAAATAAATCACAATCAGATGTCTGCTCAAGAAATAAAGAAAAGTACACGAACAATAGAGTCTACTATACCGGCTGCAACAGGGGGCAGAGCTGGGAGTTCCGGTGGCGCAACAATAGCCTCTTCCCCGCCTTCGATTTGTAAGGTTATAAGCAATACAAAGAGGGATTAGCACTAATGTGACTGCCCGTTAAAGAAAGGACGTCGTTTAGAAAAGATACTCACCGACACCAGCGGGCGGGCTAATCTCTGACTGAAAGGAGAAGTGTGGCTGTAGCACCTGGTACAGATGATCAAAAAGGACTCCTGCAAGGACGCGGTAATGCAATGTCAGTACGTAAATCATACAACCTAGAAGTAAGACTGAAGGGTCACAAATCCGTACCTTCCAACATCTGAGACGGTGAGAGAAGGTAGAGGAGGGGTCACTGTCAAAACGGTAACTGATGGCGTTGCCTCGGGTAGCGCGACCTCAGCGCTCGCCACGCCTGCATTAGAAACGAGATAAATACTGTCAGGAAAGATTGAAAAGGATTGCAGAATAAAAAGAAAAGCAATGACCCAAAATCTACCTGATGAGTCTCTAGTCGGAACCGCGACGAGGGCATCACTTGATATAGCGACTGCTTCACCCTCCTCCATCGGGATGGTCTCACCTCTTGTCGCCTCATCCCCTGACTCTACGAGAGTCGTCATAACGCTTGCGACGCCAGGAGATGGCAAAGAGCCGCAGGCGGAAAGAGCGACGATCGGGGCAGTGCCCGACTCTTGCGACAGAGTGGCTATCTCAGGCTCGGCGGCTGTACCCGTCTCACCCATCGTCACCTCAGGCTCGACGACTGTAGCTATCTCGCCTACCGCCATCTCAGGCTCAGCGATCATGACTGTCTCACTTGCCGCTACCTCGAGCTCGGTGATCGCAGCCATCTTGCCTACCGCTGCCTCGGGTTCGGCAATCACAGCTACCTCCTCTACCGCTATCCCAGGTTCAGTGGTCGCTGCCACTTCTTCGGTAAGACTTGGCCCTGCAAGATAAGATATATAAGAACTGGTATTTAAAACTTTGACAACGGAACCCCGTGTCGCATTACCTTGAGTTGGTCTTCCGACTGCTTCCCGAGCCGCACGTGCTGCCCGTCTATAGGCAATGGACAAGGCAGCCGGGGATTCCTCTGAAGGAGTAGGGGCAGGGGTAGCGGTGCTCGAACCCGCACCCGCGGCCAAGGCAGCACTACGCTCCCTTGCCGCGTGCATTCAGCGTTTCCTTTCTGCTCGGGCAGTCAAAGCAGATCTTCTGGATGCCTCCATCAATAGGACGTCATCATCCGCTCCAAGGGTTACCTCTGGAGCCGTTATAGCTTCCGTCATCGGTCGTTTGAGTAAGGCCTCTTTCGGCAGTGCCGAAGAGGCCAGGACTTCGGTGGCTGGCCCGGGAAGAATCTCCGCATCACCTTGCAGGATTAGCATTGTGTTCCCTACGATAAGATAAAGAAGGGGTTAGATTATCCATAAGAAAGGAGAATGAAGATGCAATGAGCCGAGACATACCGATGCCCAACAAAGCGCGATTCCTCTCCTCCTCCTCAAAGGTCCTAAGGGAAGCCGCCAGAGCCTCTTCAGTGGTAAAGCCTATTACAGAAGGAAAAATGTCAGTCAAGACATGATAATAAAAGTAAAAATATAATGCAATAACAGAAAGTGCGACTGATGTTTATTTGATTGCACGAGGGTGGCCATTTCCGCTTGGTGGCTTGCGGATCGCACAGAAGCCTGAATAGCGGCCTCGAGATCAGTATCTTCCGGCACTATGAAGAGACCTTCGTTGGTTCCATATTCGCTCAGGCCCTCGTTATAAGGAGCCTGAGGCTCCAGGCCGAGTACAGCATCTAGAGAGGACCGATTTCTTCTTCTTCTTCTGCGTGCGAGCTCCAGTCGCAGCAAGCACAAGCTTACGCTTGGCAGGCACCTTAGGACGACGAGTCCCAATTTCTTTTCCTACGTCTGACTCGAGGGACGCGACAGCCACTTCTTTTTCAGACGCGCTGGAAGGGGGCAACCCTCGCATAAGGCTTAGCACACGAGGAGGCTCAACTGCAGTGACCTCTTTTAGCGAAGGGGGGAAAGTGGTCCGTCGCTTCAAAGGGACGCTGCGATTGCCGGCAGGAGGTGCACTTTTGCGATCGAGCAGCAGCCGCCTCTCTTCCTTAATGACGGCGCCCATCGAATGCTGGTACCACGCCGTGTACATATTAAGGACCTTCGGGACACAGCTCGATTCGCTGATAAAGAAATTGGACCCCGTGTTCAAGCGCATGAAATGATGTAGCGCGTTTCGCATCCCCTCTTCAGTGGCAGTGGGTTCTAGCAAGAAAGCCTCCAGCGGAACTCCTTGGTTATAGCTCAATTTTTGGGCAAAACGATGCGGATTGTATCTCATGAAAAGCGCCGCATCATTTTGCCTAAACACTAGGAATCCCAGTCTGATAGAATATAAATGGAGGATCTTCCGAGCTTTCAAAACTGAGGCTCCATCTTTAAAAGTGTCCCACAATGGCCGCACCGTTGTGGCGGACTCTTTTCCGATGGTTAAAACCTTGTCGTTGAAGGTCATACTGTCTCCAACCGTGTGGGGACGAAGGAGCAAACCTCTAGCATCTCGCGGTGACGGATTTACAATAGATGCTCCGACTAGTCGCATAATCTGAGGGAAGCTACACCTGTCATAAAATGAAGGCTTTTTATGAATACCAAAAACGCCAAGTGCATGTAACTCGAGCCATGACATGAAGTAATGCATCGAGAAGTTCATATGCTGCACTCCGGGTTCAGTAGTATCTGCCGCTTGACTAAGTCCGTAATACAAATGGGCTAAACCGGCGACCCCGACAGCCACTTTCACCCCAATAACCATTCGGTGAGCCGGATAGAAGACAGGCGGCCTCATACGGCGAAGGTGCATTGGGAACGCGAACCAGCTCAACCATAGCCCAAGAAATCTCAAGAAGAATGTTTCCTCATCAATCCCAGGGACTGCGATCTCCGTAAAAGGAACAACTGGGGTGTTGGGAAGGAAGAAACCTTTCTGATCTACCTCTGCCGTTGGCAGGTTGTTTAAACCTAAGCCAAAAGGGTCGTCAAGCGTGGCGAATTTAGCAGCCTCCTTCGAGAGAACCTCCGGATGAAAGAAACGAGCAATGAAATCCTCAAAATTAACCCCGCGGCTCCCAGATTCGAGGAAAATGCCCTCATAAATGTTCAACGCTTTGATCAGACTAGGAAATTGGTGTTGAGCGGCGTTCTCCGGGGTAAGGCCCATTATCACTGGCTTGGCACCAAAAATGTATTCATCCGTAGGAAGCAGCTCCTCATAATGCTCCCCCATGACCGGTAAGCCGGAAACTTCTGCAAATTCTTCTTAGGAGATTGATACTTCTCGGTCCAGCGAAAGGAAGGTGTGGGTAGGAATGTTCCACTGCTCCAGAAATGCCTTAACCCACCGGGTGGGAAGCGTAGGATACTGGAGGAGAGAAGTATAAACGGCAGGATACAACCCAAGCCTTAACAACTGCGACTTCTTCGCTGACAGAATGTAGCGGGCCCATTACAGATAACCAGTCGGATGACGAGGAATCAGACCTATATTATATGGTTACCCCCACGGCCACGCCTCGCCTTGACAAATACGTCATCCCAAGATATCTAAAGCCATAGGAGGCTGAACGGGTATCACAGCCATAGCGGGCTGAAGAAGACCTTCTGAAGTCCAATTAACCATCTCCACGGCATAGTTCACCGGGGGTGGGTTGGCGTAATGAATCGCCATGATGGGCTCCGAGGGTACCGCGCACGAAAAGCTTTGTCGACCCTTAATAATATGATTATACCATTGTTAGTTATATATATGCCCTAGAGGCCATTGTTGTACATATGATGTATATTATAATGGATGCTTAGATATATATCAAGAGGACTTTCTTGCTCGTCATGATAGTATGCTATTTGGTTTCACTTTGTTTTAACATGTTGATTTGTATTAGTCTACTGTCTTACTCTCACATGTTGATAAAGCCCTTAGGATATGTACTCGACTACTGGGACTATGATGATATCATACTAGTGGGGCCACGGTAGTCGATGAGTACATCCTATAACTGTTCCTAGTCGAGGGTGTATCAAGATAGGGCATCGATACACCAGAGTAGACTAGCGTATACGCATCTTAACCCATATGATGGGCAATGGATGATCCCATATCCATCGGTGTTTGACATCAAAGATGGGGTACGGGTGCTCAGTGGAGACTGGATACACTGGACGGACTCGCCGAGAACTCCCAGATGGTATTATACCTTACGTCAGATGGCAGTTCTCCGGTGACACTGGTACAGGTTAGTCTGTAGACCTGAGATCGTCATAGAGTCTTGTGTGATTCCCACTGTGCTTTGATTTCCACCTTACCACGTCCAAGAGGGCGTGCAAAACGGTGGCTTTTGGGTACAGTCCCGAATCATATGGAGGCAATGAGCGAAAGGAAGGGATTCGTCTCTCCCGGTATAGGGAGTTGATGTTGTGCTGTGTTCGATTGGCTATAACTGGAACTCCCTGGCCATGGCTGATATGGAGATTTACTGGTAAGAGTTATCAGTAGTTTCTCGACCTGTTATGAGCCTCATATCGACACGACTTATCGGTTACTGGGGTCTGACGTATACCACCCCTAGACTAGATATGCAACATATCATACGAAGAGACCGGACTGTACGGTAGTGTTACTGATTGGATTCACAGGAGAATGTACAGGCTTGCTTGTTGATCTTCTGATCGCTCAATACCTGGGTGGCTGTTACGTTTAGATGACCGCTTGCATCTTGCGGGTGTTTGATATGATCATCACGTACTGCCGGCGTATTGATGATTCTTTAGAGTCCTACACAGAGGTTTCTTGACTCAGGCAAAACGGAGTAGGAGCACATATATGATATGTGCAGGACCGAGAATAATACGATATGAGATACCGTATTCTATTCTCGCGATATAAGATATCAGCCGGGTATATGTGATATATCCGGGTCATCGGATCAAGTGTTGATTCGATGAATCGGTACATGTTATATTAGTCGGTTATATTCGATATAACCGGATTGTCGGATCAAGTGTTGATTCGATAATTTAATGTATAATTATATATGTGATATATTACATTACATTATCTAATATTAGCTTGCTTTATTGATTCTTTTTCTCACCGGATAATACATTGATATATATGCGATATATGTTAATTGTATTATTTTCTTTTGTTACAAAAATATATTATATATGTGATATATAATATTGTAACAAGTTATGATTACAAATGCAACATGATTAGTGGAGATTAAACATGGTTAGGGTTTGATTTGGGTTAGACTTTTCTTAAAGCTTTTAGAAGCTTTTGTTTTGTTTTAAGCAAAGATATTATGTATTGATATTTTGGAGATATTATTTAACCCAACCCAAACCCTTAACCCTAGTTAACTCTCTACATGAGTTAATACTTAATATTATTAACTCAAGGTTCTTTTGTAAGCAAAGTAACAATTCATTATTCATCACAAAAGACTTCATCTTCTTCTTCCTCCTTGAAAGCTTTCTAGCTTTTTCTTTTGTGATGATATTGTGTGAGAAATTGATAATAAAAGAGAGCTAAATTCCTACTTCATCATCCTCATCTATTCTAGCCACTTATATTAGGGTGTTCACTTCTCTAATACTTGATTAGAGAAGTGAGAGCTTGAGTTAAAGATTCTTCAAGGTAGATCATCTTCGAAAAGGAAGACTTCAAGTAAGCATGGATCGTTCGGCTTGTGGAGCCTCTCTTGAGTCCGGGAGATCATGGATCGCGGAGAAGGGACTTCTACTCGGAGCTTATGAAGCGAAGGAGCGGACTACAAAGGTTGTAATCCCTCTCTCTTAGATGTAAAGTTGTTTACATGCTATGTTAACCCTAATAATCTAGCAAAGATCCTCACTTTGGGTTGTTCGACACTTCTAAATTTTAAATAGGGCGTGGTTGATGCCTTATAGCCCCTTGTGACAGTGCCTAGTAATCCTACAATGGTATCAAAGCCAAGCTAGAGCATTAGGCGACGTGTATACGAAGTTAAAAGTCCGATCGAACCCCGAAATGTCGATTTTGACCCCCTCTCTGGAAATTTTTTTAAAATTTGGTTTTCTCCGTATTAAAAATACTCAGAAAATTAAGCAGAAAATTATAAGGATTACTGTAAAATACGAACCCCTAATTCCCTCAAGTCGCCGCGGAACCGCGGCAAGAACATGCTTTGCACGGCGGTTCCGCGGCCGTACTTGGGAATTAGGGACTCGTATTTGTAAGGTTAATCCGTAGGTATTACTACATGCTTCTGGGAATTTTTAATCTTGGTCAAGTGTTGAGTTTCTGGAGATCCTTTGTATTCGTTGATTCGATCGGAAAGTTTAACTTCGTTTAGTTTTCCGGATATTTTAGAACGTGTTAAAATGTTCGAACGGACATCAATAACTCACTTTTTCCCGACACGAAAAACTTTCAAGTGTTGAATTTTTCCGGAGTTTAAAAATTTCAGAAAAACATGCAAGCATATCTGTGGACCCTCTAGAAGAACGTAACCTAAACTCGATTATATGACCGTCAAAACTGCCACTGAACCCTAGGGTTTGTGGTAGTTTAGCGTTGCCACATGTGAGGCGTTGGTTTGACCCTTTTACGGCTGGTTCATTGGGGCTGTGTCATGTTCTGGGATTTTTAAACTCCGCTCAAGTGTTGAGCTATTTGGAAATTCTTGGGTATTTGATTATTCGATCGGAAAGTTTAATTTTGTCTATTTATCTGGAATGTGATACAATATGTGGAATTCATATAGTTAGGCATGAAATGCGAAGTATGTGATATTTCGGATTTAAGATGTCTAAAGTGATTGTGGATTCCAAATGTTGTAGTTTTACACTTTTTTTTCTGTAACCATAAGCGTAGTATGTGGTGTATCGCCGGCTTCGTTGCTATACATCAACGACAATCGGGATACGCATACTTGCTTACGTTGATGATATGAGATATTATGTGTTGCTGTGATATGTTGTATTGGATCGTCGTGTTCTGAATAGCCGGGGGTTTTATGTGAGATGAGGGTTTTTATTTTCATTCATGTAAAATTCTTTTGTATGTAATATTCTTTTATTGGGGTACTTCCGGGTTGAGGTTGTTGTCACCATTGTATATTATTTACTTTTCCGCATAAGGTAGACCCAATGAGGGGAGCACAAGTAACCGGGTTTTAGGGTCTAGTGGGAGGCCATCTCAAGGAGTCGAGACCGGGTCTCCTAACCCTAAAATTGGCAGTGTTGCTTGCCGCTCTCGTAAGGGTCTAGGGATGTGGGTTTGGCTATTCATCGCGACCATGAAATCCGTGTTTTATACAGGCTCGAAATAAAACACGGACGTTCTAGTATATCCAATATTTCATATGTTATCTTCTGTTGCAATGTTCTGTGATGAGATCATATTACTGCCTGAGACGAATGCTTATACTATATATATATGTTGATATATAAATATTAATGCTTTCGTTTCTTCTGTGATGCTTAGGAAGCATTAACTGATGGGATTTATTAATGAGATTAATAAAAGAAAAGAAACCTAAAAGATGTTGTAGAATCAAAACTTTATAAAAGGGGTAGCTACAGTTTTGCTTTGCATAGCGGTATATATGATATACCCTGCACCTTATTCGATGAGGAAAGAGCCGAGATCCCTTCACCAGGAGTGACCTCTTTAGCAAAACTGGCAGATGCTACAAACTCACGGTTTAGTTTTTGATTGCTTCTATAGTTCTTGCTTTGCATAGTGGTATATATGATATACCCTGCACCTATTCGATGAGGAAAGAGCCGAGATCCCTTCACCGGGAGTGGCCTCTTTAGCGAAACTAGAAAAGCCTAAAAAACACTCCTTTTCAAAATCACTTGTTTCTACAACGATATCAAGTTCATTACGCTCAGGGTTTTCTGAAAAACCTGCGTAGCCCTCCGTCATTTCAGATAAAGACTATTTAGTATCCGTACTGCGTTTGTTGGCCTTTGTCAAAGCGTACTGTGCGGTAGCTGACTAGTACTTATCTGTTTAAGCATGTGATGCGATTGGATTAGGGTAGTCATACGACCTTGTTGGCTTTTGTCAAGGGTCGTGCGGGTCAATCAAGAAATGGCGGGTTGAACTTGACAAGCTTCCTATGGTTTGTTGGCCTTTGTCAAGGTCATAGGGGGTTAGGGGTAAAAGCATTATCGGGAATTTCAAGTGTTGAAATTTGCAATGAAATTGCATACCTCCTATGAGATAGTTGGATCTCGATACCCACTGCGAGTAAGAGTTACTCCTGGGAGAATTTTACACAGGACAATTAGCCGATCAAGTAAGTGTCTAGAAAGGTGTTAACGGGGTTATGCCTCTGGGAAAACGAAGTTTATTTTAATTAGGTCCATGCGAAAGCACGGGGAACCTCCCTCAAGTACCAACACTGATCTGGCTGAAAGATTGACGAAATTGTAGGGTGTAATTAATCCCGGCTAATCTTACCTTTTAGGGTTTAAAGGAAGATTTGATAAAAACAGTGGGAGACATCCTGATTAGATAAGATAACAACCAATATAATCTTGCAAGAGCATACGCTAAAGTATTTTCTTCTCTCTCTCTCTCCAGGTAGCGACCATGGCAGGCCTTAATCAATATAATAATATGGATGTATTGACTGAACCCGCTTGTTATACTGAGCAGGGGAACGTTGGTCCCGTTTTTTCTTATAAGTGTTATAAGACTGAGCAGGGAATAGGAGAATATCTGGATTCTCACACCGCCCAAACGAAGAACAAGCATGTTGATGCATCTTCTTCGGATGTGTTAGTTATTAAGAACTGTTTCTCAGTTCGCTCTATGTCCTGCATATTAGATACCGGATCAGGATCCCACATATGTAATTCGTTACGTGGACTACGTAAAGGTAGAGAACTGGGAATGGGTGATCATTCCGTACAAGTAGGGATTGGTGCAAATATTGCAGCCAACGCAGTTGGCGAATATCACCTTGTGTTACCAAAAGGTAATACATTGGTTCTGAACGAATGCTATTACATTCCGACCCTGATATGCAACCTTATATCAGTTTCTTTATTGAGTAAAGAAGGATATGATTTTGTAATACAGGATAATGTTATGAACATCTTCCTGAATCAAAAGTTGATTGGATCAGGCTCGTTACATAATGGCATATACATTCTCAATCAAGCTACAGCCCTTAATGTACAAAACACAAATAAGAGGAAAAGTTCAGAAATGAACGAATACTACTTATGGCATTGTAGACTTGGTCATATCAATGCGACACGGCTAGCTAAGTTACATAAGGATGGATATTTGAATCCGTTCGAATTATCATCTTATGAAACTTGTCATTCATGTCTCAAAGGTAAAATGACCAAAACTCCGTTTAGTGGATACGGAGAAAGAGTTACGGAACTCTAAGGACTGGTACATAGTGATGTATGCGGTCCCATGTCTACACATGCCAGGAACGGTTCTTCCTACTTCATTACATTCACTGATGATCTCTCAAGATACGGACATGTGTTCCTGATGAAACACAAATCTGAAGTTTTTGAGAAATTCAGAGAATATAAGCACGAAGTAGAGAACCAAACGGGCAAAAGTATTAAGATCCTTCGATCTGATCGAGGAGGAGAATACTTGAACAATGAGTTTATGGACTATCTAAAAGAGAATGGGATTCTCTCTCAACTTACTCCTCCTTATACACCACAGCACGACGGTGTATCGGAACGGAGGAATCGCACCCTATTAGATATGGTGCGCTCTATGATGGGCACTGCTGAGTTACCTATTTCCTTCTGGGGACATGCACTGGAGACAGCTGCATACCTATTGAATCAAGTTCCATCTAAATCTGTACCTACCACACTATATGAGATATGGAGTGGGAAGAGACCATGTCTTAAACGAGTTAAGATATGGGGTTGTCCAGCCTATGTCAAAAAGCAAAATCCGGACAAACTCGAGGCACGATCAGTTCTTTGTAAGTTTATAGGATATCCTAAACATTCACATGGATATCTATTCTACCACAGCGAGGAACAAAAGGTGTTTGTTTCTCGACATGCCACTTTTTTAGAAAAGGAATTTCTTGCAAAAGAAATTAGTGGCGATGCGGTAAAGCTGGAAGAAGTTCCGGCAGAACAAATTACAACTGAAGATTTAGTAGAACCAGAGCATTCAGTAGTTCCCAACGAACCCCAGCCTCTCCGCCGATCTAGTAGGGTTTCTCATCCACCTAAGAGATACTACGGTTTTCTCGTTGATGGTGGGAGCGAGGATTGCATCATAGAAGATGATGACCCGACTAGTTTCGAGCAGACCATCACGAGTGGTAACTCTGTGAAGTGGCTGGATGCAATACGATCTGAGATGGAATCCATGTACACCAACAAAGTATGGACTTTAGAAGTTGCTCCTAAAGGGGTAAAACCCATTGGGAGCAAATGGATCTTTAAGAAGAAACTTGGTGTAGATGGAAAAGTTGAGACTTTCAAAATTAGACTTGTTGCAAAGGGTTTTCGTCAACGACCGGGTGTGGATTATGACGAAACGTTTTCTCCAGTGGCTATGCTTAAGTCCATCCGGATCTTACTTGCCATTGCTGCATACCATGACTACGAAATCTGGCAGATGGATGTTAGGACCGCCTTTCTAACTGGTGATTTAGAAGAGTGCGTGTACATGACTCAGCCAGAGGGCTTCGTAGATAGTGGGAGCAGTAGAAAGGTGTGCAAGCAGCTTAAATCTATCTATGGATTAAAGAAAGTATCGCGGAGTTGGAACATCTGCTTTGATGTTGTAGTCAAAGAGTTTGACTTCATCAAAAACATAGATGAACCTTGTATATACAAGAAGGTTGCAGAGAGTAAGGTCTTCTTCCTCGTATTGTACGTGGATGACATACTCTTGATAGAAAATGATGTTCTTATGCTGCAATCGGTCAAGCTCTTCTTATCACAAAGATTCTCAATGAAAGATCTAGGTAATGCCTCCTGCATACTGGGAATTATGATCTATAGAGATAGATCTAAAAGGATACTGGGATTGTCCCAATCCAGGTATATTGATACCATACTAAAAAGGTTTAGTATGGAAGAATCCAAGCATGGGAACCTACCCACGATCTCTGGACTCACTCTCTCCAAAGAGATGTCTCCCAAGACTGATTTGGAGAGAGCTCGCATGCAAGGGATACCCTATGCTTCGGCAGTAGGCTCTATCATGTATGCAATGCTATGTACCAGACCCGATGTAGCATACTCACTAAGTGTAGTGAGTCGGTATCAAGAAGATCCTGGAGAGTGTCACTGGAATAGCTGTGAAAAATATTCTCAAGTACTTGAGAAGGACTAAAGAGATGTTCTTGGTGTATAGTAACGGAGAACTCCAGGTGGAGTCCTTTACCGATTCAAGTTTCCAAAGTGATAAGGACGACTCTAAGTCGCACTCGGGATTTGTCTTCACCCTCAATGGAGGGGCGGTGTGGTGGAAGAGTTCCAAACAGGAAACCATTGCAGACTCAACGATGGAGGCTGAATACATCGCTGCCAACGATGCTGCCAAAGAGGTTGTCTGGATGAAGAAGTTCATCACTGAACTTGGTGTGGTTCCGTCTATTGAGCATCCAATACCTTTGTATTGCGATAACAATGGAGCTGTGGCTTTGGCCAAGGAACCCAGGTCCCATCAGAAGTCCAGACATATTCTGAGGCGGTATCACCTGATCCGGGAGATAGTTGATCGCCAGGAGATCGAGGTCAGGAGAGTTGATACGAAGGACAACACTGCGGATCCACTCATGAAGGCCATACCCCAGATTCATTTTGAGAGATTATTCGGGATGTTAGGTATGAGATACTACAACAGCTGGCCTTAGTGCAAGTGGGAGATTGTTAGTTATATATATGCCCTAGAGGCCATTGTTGTACATATGATGTATATTATAATGGATGCTTAGATATATATATCAAGAGGACTTTCTTGCTCGTCATGATAGTATGCTATTTGGTTTCACTTTGTCTTAACATGTTGACTTGTATTAATTTACTGTCTTGCTCTCACATGTTGATAAAGCCCTTAGGATATGTACTCGACTACTGGGACTATGATGAGATCATACTAGTGGGGCCACAGTAGTCGACGAGTACATCCTATAACTATTCCTAATCGAGGGTGTATCGAGACAGGGCATCGATACACCAGAGTAGACTAGCGTATACGCATCTTGACCCATATGATGGGCGATGGATGATCCCATATCCATCGGTGTTTGACATCAAAGATGGTGTACGGGTGCTCAATGGAGACTGGGTACACTGGACGGACTCGCCAAGAACTCCCAGATGGTATTATATCTCACGTCAGATGGCAGTTCTCCGGTGACACTGGTACAGGTTAGTCTGTAGACCCGATATCGTCATAGAGTCTTGTGTGATTCCCACTGTGTTTTAATTTCCACCTTACCACGTCCAAGAGGGCGTGCAAAACGGTGGCTTTTGGGTACAGTCCCGAATCACATGGAGGCAATGAGCGATAGGAAGGGATTCGTCTCTCCCGGTATAGGGAGTTGATGTTGTGCTGTGTTCGATTGGCTATAACTGGAACTCCCTGGCCAGAGCTAATATGGAGATTTACTGGTAAGAGTTATCAGTAGTTTCTCGACCTGTTATGAGCCTCACATCGACACGACTTATCGGTTACTGGGGTCTGATGTATACCACCCCTAGACTAGATATGCAACATATCATATGAAGAGACCGGACTGTACGGTAGTGTTACTGATTGGATTCACAGGAGAATGTACAGGCTTGCTTGTTGATCTTCTGATCGCTCAATACCTGGGTGGCTGTTACGTTTAGCTGACCGCTTGCAGCTTGTGGGTGTTTGATATAATTATCACCTACTGCCGGCGTATTGACGATTCTTTAGAGTCCTACACAGAGGTTTCTTGACTTAGGCAAAATGGGGTAGGAGCACATATATGATATGTGCGGGACCGAGAATAATACGATATAAGATACCGTATTCTATTCTCGCGATATAAGATATCGGCCGGGTATATGTGATATATCCGGGTCATCGGATCAAGTGTTGATTTGATGAATCGGTACATGTTATATTAGCCGGTTATATTCGATATAACCGGATTGTCGGATCAAGTGTTGATTCGATAATTTAATGTATAATTATATATGTGATATATTACATTACATTATCTAATATTAGCTTGCTTTATTGATTCTTTTTCTCACCGGATAATACATCGATATATATGCGATATATGTTAATTGTATTATTTTCTTTTGTTATAAAAATAAATTATATATGTGATATATAATATTGTAACAAGTTATGATTACAAATGCAACATGATTAGTGGAGATTAAATATGGTTAGGGTTTGATTTGGGTTAGACTTTTCTTGAAACTTCTAGAAGCTTTTGTTTTGTTTTAAGCAAAAATATTATGTATTGATATTTTGGAGATATTATTTAACCCAATCCAAACCCTTAAACCTAGTTAACTCTCTACATGAGTTGATACTTGATATTATTAACTCAAGGTTCTTTTGTAAGCAAAGTAACAATTCATTTTTCATCACAAAAGACTTCATCTTCTTCTTCCTCCTTGAAAGCTTTCTAGCTTTTTCTTTTGTGATGATATTGTATGAGAAATTGATAATAAAAGAGAGCTAAATTCCTATTTCATCATTCTCATCTATTCTAGCCACTTAGATTAGGGTGTTCACTTCTCTAATACTTGATTAGAGAAGTGAGAGCTTGAGTTAAAGATTCTTCAAGGTAGATCATCTTCGAAAAGGAAGATTTCAAGCAAGCATGGATCGTTCAGCTTGTGGAGCCTCTCTTGAGTCCGGGAGATCATGGATCACGGTGAAGCGACTTCTACTCGGAGCTTATGAACTGAAGGAGCGGACTACAAAGGTTGTAATCCCTCTCTCTTAGATGTAAAGTTGTTTACATGCTATGTTAACCCTAATAATCTAGCAAAGATCCTCGCTTTGGGTTGTTTGGCTCTTCTAAATTTTAAATCGGGCATGGTTGATGCCTTATAGCCCCTTGTGACAGTACCTAGTAACCCTACAACCATGTCCCCCAGAGGTGAAGATTCTTATGTTCTGGGTCATGATCTTTGATCAAAGCTAGGACTTCCCGGTCTACAGGTGCTCCAGGAAATCCTCCTTCTGAATGAACAAATGGGAAAGAGAGATCGAAAGACATGTCGCCTGCAAGAAAGGACAGAAGTCAATTGTCAGTGCTATAATTTAATTTTAAATTTTGACACTCGGTACTTTAAAATTTGTACCATACTGCAATGCAGTGGAAAGGAGACCAAAGGGGGACCCACAAAATCTAGATGACAATGCATCAATTAATAAAACAACCTCATCATTGGATGAGACTGTTAATTAATGAGGAAATTCTCAAGGAAATTCTCATTGAATGAGAGATCCCTCGGGAGAAGGAGATAATCTACCTTTGAGAGCAAAGCTCTATGACAGAGTGACACTTGTCAAACTCTGATCATGAAGGAATAAAATTCCTTAAAGAGCCTGGCTCTGTAATGATGATGGAAAAATCCATCAGAAAAGAATTAATTAAAATTAATTTTTATGAATTAAAAAATTCTAGGATCTTCAAGATCCATGAAAAAACTTTTAAGAGTTCTTCATCAAAGATTAAGAAATCTACAGAGCAGAGCTCTGACTCATGGGCTAAGAAACCCCAAGAAAATATCTCTTTAGATCTATGGGTTCATGAGAACAAAGCTCTGTTAATGAAACCCTAAATGGGTTTTCTTTAGATCAAAAATCTATGAAGAGCAAGGCTCTGTTAATGGGTAAAACCCTGATTTATTAAAAAAATTTAAACTTTACCTAAGTTTTGATAGAGTTCTGACTCTTGAAAAGTTCTTAAACTGAAGAGCAATGCTCTGAATGAAAATTCTCAAGAAGAAGATGAAAATCATCTAAGAGACCAAAGGTCCTATTTATAGGCATTGAACCGCCTCTTCAACTTCTGAGTTGATCCAAGGGCTCAGATGTTGCCACCGCTGCACTCACGTGTGCGCCACGTGAGCGCAACGGAGGGGGGGCATTTGTTTCCCCCAATCAGAGCAAAACTCTGTTTTGAAATTCAAAATTTAAAAATTGAAGCAACACTTCAGATCCAGCGCTAAGCGCGCCGAGCGCCACGTGTCAAACACAAATGCGCTAACGCCAGGTGCGCTGCGCCCTAGGCAGCGCACCCCCAATCAGAGCAAAGCTCTTTTTTCTTAAATTCAAAATTCAAAAATTGAAGCAACGCTTCAGATCCAGCACTAAGCGCGCTACGCGCCACGTGTCAAACACGGGTGCGCCAGCGCAAGCTGCGCTGCGCTCTGCGCTGCACGCCACGTGTCAAACGTAGGTGCGCTAACGCAAAGTGCACTGCGCTCTGAGCAGCGCACCACGTGCAAAGCACGGGTGCGCTAACGCTAGAATTAAAAATTCCCCACTGTTAAATCAAAAGATCTAATAATGATAAATCATTAATTAACCAGAATTAAAATTCTGTTATGGAAAGATCTTTCCAATCTTGTTAAAAACAAGAAAATTGCCTTCTGTAAAACAGAAGCCCTAGGATGAAAGATCCAACGGTGGGGAAACATCCCCAAATCAATCAGAGAAATATCTCTTTAACTGATTTAACAAATCAATTTGCCCTATATAAAGACCCCAAGACTTCAAGTCTGATATAGAGAGACCCCCCTACAAACTTTGAGAAAACTCAAAAGAAAGAGAGCAAGCTCTTGAAAGAAGATCATTTCTTCAAAATAAAAAGAATGATTCTTGAACAAAGAAATGAAATCATCTCATTAAAACAGAAGAATTATCTTCTTAAAATATCATAGATCTATAAAGACCAAGGTCTTTCATAAAAGAGATCAAAAGATCTCATCACATAATAAGGAAGAAGTATTGACTTCATTCACAGATCATTGATCTACAAAGGCAAAGCCATTTCAAAAATAAGAACTGTTGTTCTTGAATCTTTAGGCAAAGCCTCCTTTAAAACGAACACAAATTTGATCAAATGCGCTTTGCGCTGTTGAAAACTGCCTTGCACTCTAGAACTGCACTTCTGCGCTCGCTGGACCGGCGCTAAGCACCAAAATGCGCCACGTGTCAACCGCATATGCAGCTTGCGCTTTGCGCTTCTGAAACAGCGCACTGCGCTCATGGGCTGGCGCTCAGCGCCAAGCGCGCCACGTGTCATTCACGTGTGCACCACTAAACTAGCGCAATGCGCCCATCATCTGGCGCTTAGCGCCAAGCACGACACGTGTCCTTTTCGTGTATGCTACTTGGCAGAAGCACAATGCGCTCTTTAATTGGCGCAAAGCGCCTGGAGCGCCACGTGGCGCGCTGTCAGAACACACATTGTTCTGATGAATGCTATGCATTCAATACAAGACAAAAAAATGTTACGATCTAATGCTCAGCATTATTAAAGGGCCAAGCCCAAATAAAGGCTCAACAGCCCAGAATAATAAAATGTTAAACATTTTAATTTTATTGCACTTACCCCAATATTGGCTATAAGTCCTCAACTTATAATGAACTGAGCCCATCTGCTCACGAATATTTAACAGATCTCAGTCCCAAACTGGACTACAGATTTTTCAACCAACTCACACCGGTTCAAGGGTACATCTCTTTACTCCTATGATATCTGTCGTTGTAATCCTTCAACGTTTTCAAAGAGGTGACGGGTCCCGACAACCACACATTTCACGGACTGTGGGGTCCTCAAACTCATGGACTACGATATCCTTAAACTTCATAGACTACGATGTCTTTAAACTACGGACTGTGGGGTCCTTAAACTTATGGACTACGATGTCCTTAAACTTCATAGACTACGATGTCTTTAAACTACGGACTGTGGGGTCCCTTTAAACCCATGGACTATGATGTCCTTAACCTGGACTGTAATGTCCTTAAACTAACGATGGACCGTAATGTCCTTAAACTAATTATCGACCGCAATGTCACTAAACTAAACAATAGAGTCCAAATGCTCTTTTGTTGGATCTAAACGATCCCGTTAAGTTGATCTTAGTCTAAAAATGAGACTAACGTATTCTTAACAAACGTTTAACTTGATCTTAGTCTCAAACGAGGCTAACGTATCCTTAAACCTAACCCCCAAACCCAAATCTAAGAAGATACGGATTTGGACTAATCCACGCCCTACGGGCGACAACATAAATTAGTCTCTGTATACAATCTACGGGCAACCACAAACAAAACAAACACCCACAACACGAAGTGACCATCTGGAGAACGAGAAAGTGGTAACCGCGATGCGGTAGCGTAAATAACTCAGGGGTTTGCGCCTGCTGGGAAGAGCGTTCCCACAATCAAAAACCCCTCAAACAAGAGGGAATCTGACGAAGTTTACTACATCGGCCGCATCCGTTTAAACCTTCGATACACGGTGCCATAAATCAACTTGGCATCTTCGGAGAGGTGGGCGGATAGCACCAATTAACATCTGCCCCGAAATTCAGGCAAGACGGACCCGCGCGGTCGCATCTCCGTGTTTCGGCGGGGAACAGATACGGCGGCCCCGGATGATATGACCATACCAAACCCCCCATAAGAGTAGACTCGTACAGTCCCTGTCATGTGCCCTGATCATTGCCATAGCTTCCTCGTCCGACGGCGATTGCGAAAAAGCGGCGCCTGAGCGAGCATAAGGAAAGTAGGGAAGTGAAGCCATTGTTCCTGAAATAAGTGAAAGAAAAACCATTAATAAAACACATATATATATATATATGATAACAGAAGAAAACGACAGGATGTTTGTTCCATGGGACCACTGACTGCAAAACCAATGGACCCTACAAAATCAATATGGCGGCTCACCAATGATGAGGCAAGATAATCATTGCAAGAATCAAAAAGGATTCTCATTAAATGGATGTTGGAATTTAAACAACTTTTAATATCCTCAAAGAAAAATGAGATCCATTAAAATACCCAACGAATTAAAATCTGCAAAAATGAAGATATGCCCAAGAACGCAAGGGAATAAATTTCCCAAAGGGCCTCTAGATCTTTCAGGGCTAAGCTCTGTAATGAGGAATCAAATTCCTTTTAAACAATGGAATTAAATTACAAAGATCTTCAAAGATCATAGGAGAAAATGCCCGATCTTCGAAGACATCGGGGTTTACTACACAAAAGATTACGTCTTTTTGGATCTCTAAGAAATCAGTCCCAGAAAAGAGCAAAGCTCTTGCGATGGATTTAAAATATAAAAAAATTAATTAAAAGAAAAGGGTTTCTTGTTCCTAAGAAACAAATGGTGGTTAGGATCCCTACCCAAAAGAGTTCTTTTTGCAGAGTTTAACTCTGAAAGATCTAAGGCAGAGAACTAAGCTCTGAAGAAAAGAACTAAATTCTTAAGAAAATAAGCAAGGAAGAAGATGAAAGAACAGTGGTCTTCTTAGAGGCAAATGCCTCTGCATTTATAAGACATGATGGAGAGAAGTTCATCCTCCCATTCCTCTAGGCAATCCAACGGCTGTGAGGGCAGACAGCATTGCACTCACGTGCGAGCCACGTGAGAGCAACGCTAGGGGCATTTGTTCCCTTATAAAAAAAGGATGAGGGAAAGTTCCCCACTAAAAGAGCCTCCTACATGTTTAACACGTAAGTGCCTACATGCAACACATATAGGCACTGCAATTAAAACAATTGCAAGGCTAAAACAGCCCCGCGTGTTTAACACGTGAGTGCCTATATGCAACGCATATAGGAACTGCAATTAAAACAATTGCTAGGCTAAAACAGCCTCACGTGTTTAACACGTGAGTGCTTATATGCAAAGCAAATAGGCACTGCAATTAAAACAATTGCTAGGCTAAAACAGCCCCACGTGTTTAACACGTGAGTGCCTATATGCAACGTATATAGGCACTACAATTAAAACAATTGCTAGGCTAAAACAGCCACACGTGTTTAACACGTGAGTGCCTATATGCAACGCATATGGGCACTGCAATTAAAACAATTTCTAGGCTAAAACAGCCCCACGTGTTTAACACGTAAGTGCCTATATGCAACGCATATAGGCACTGCAATTAAAATAATTGCTAGGCTAAGACAGCCCCACGTGATTAACATGTGGGTGCCTATATGCAACGCATATAGACACTGCAATTAAAATAATTACTAAGCTAGAAGAGCCCCACGTATTTAACACGTGAGGGCACGTCCCTACGTAGAATTAAAATTCTACTCAACAAGGAACAGTTGGATCAAAGATCCAATGATGATTAAATATAGAATTAAATTCTATTGGACTTTTAAATGGGAAATGATATTTTCTGTTAAACGGAAAGTTGGCGGATCAAAGATCCTGTGAGTTGGAAAATATTTCTCATATCTTTTTAAAACAAGGAAAAATTGTGCTCCGTTAAACCAAGCACCCTTGGATTAAAAATCCAACGGTGATTAAAAAATCACCAATCTACAGAATAAATTCTATATGGGAAAATATTTTCCTAATTTTGTTTAAGAAACAAGAAAATATGTTCTGTAAGACAGAAACCCTTGGATCAAAGATCCAACAGCGGGTAAAACCCTTAAATCAATTGGAGTCTCTCAATGAGAGATTTCCTAAAACTAATTAACAAACTTCAATCCACTATATAAAGAACCCAAGACTTTAAGTTAAAAAAAGAGAGAAAAAAGAAAATAGAAAAAAGAAAAAAAAAAAAGAAAGAAAGAGAATTCAATTTTCTAAAAGAAGAAGATCTCCTTCTTAAACCAAAAAAAACCCTAGGTAAGAAGAAATACGAAGATTATCTTATCCCTTCTTTGCCTCTTTAAGGGTTAAACCCTTCATACAAGAACTTAGTTCTTCCTCTGGTTGAGGTCTGCAGAAATTGTTAGTTATATGTATGCCCTAGAGGCCATTACTGTACATATGATGTATATTGTAATGGATGCTTGGACATATATAGGGAGGACTTTCTTGCTCGACATGATAGTATGCTATCTGGTTGTACTTTATCTTAACATGTACTCTGATTGTCTCTATGTTACATGTTGATAAAGCCCTTAGGATATGTACTCGACTACTGGGACTATGATGAGATCATACTAGTGGGGCCATGGTAGTCGACGAGTACATCCTATAACCGTTCCTAGTCGAGGGTGTATCGAGATAGGGCATCGATACACCAGAGTAGACTAGCGTATACGCATCTTGACCCATATGATGGGCGATGGATGATCCCATATCCATCGGTGTTTGACATTAAGGATGGTGTACGGGTGCTCGGTAGAGACTGGGTACACTGGACGGACTCGCCGAGAACTCCCAGATGCTATTATACCTCACGTCAGATAGCAGTTCTCTGGTGACACTGGTACAGGTTAGTCTGTAGACCCGAGATCGTCATAGAGTCTTGTGTGATTCCCACTGTACTTTGATTTCCATCATACCACGTCCAAGAGGGCGTGCAAAAAGGTGGTTTTTGGGTACAGTCCCGAATCACATGGAGGCAATGAGCGATAGGAGGGGATTCGTCTCTCCCGGTATAGGGAGTTGATGTTGCGTTGTGTTCGATTGGCTATAACTGGAAATCCTTGGTCAGGGTTGCTGAGATTTACTGGTAAGTGTTATCAGTAGTTTCTCAAACTGTTATAGACCTCATATCGACACGACTTATCAAGCTACTGGGGTCTGACATTTACCACCCATAGGCAGGATATGCGACATATCAGACGAAGAGACCGGACTGTACGGGAGTGTTACTGACTGGATTCACAGGAGAATGTACAGGCTTGCTTGTTGATCTTCTGATCGCTCAATACCTGGGTGGCTGTTACGTTTAGTTGACCGCTTGCAGCTTATGGGTATTTGATATGATCATCACCTACTGCCGGCGTATTGACGATTCTTTAGAGTCCTACACAGAGGTTTCTTGGCTCAGGCAAAATGGAGTAGGAGCACATATATGATATGTGCGGGACCGAGAACAATACGTGTATGTGATACCGTATTAGATTCTCGCGATATGAGATATTGGCCGGGTATATATGATATAGCCGGGTCATCGAATCAAGTGTTGATTCGATGAACTGATACAGATTATATTAGTCGGTTATTTGTGAAATAACCGGATTATCGGATCAAGTGTTGATTCGATAATTTAATATATAATATTATATATTTGATATATTAAATTACATTAACTAATATAAGCTCACTAAAAGATTATTTTTCTCACTCGGGTAATACATTGATATATATGCGATATATGTTAATTGTATTATTTTATTTTGTTACAATAAATATTATATATGCGATATATAATATTGTAACATATTATGGTTATTAATGCAACATGATTAGTGGAGAGTAAACATGATTAAGGTTTGATTTGGGTTAATTTTTCTAGAAGCTTTTGTTTTGTTTTTGTAAAGATATTTTGTAAAGATATTTTTGTTATGATATTTGTTAACCCAACCCAACCCTTGACCATGGTTCATTCTCTACATGGGTTAAGTTATCATACTTAACCCATGGTTGCATTTCTAACTACATATGGATTCATTATTCATCACAAAGTAATTCTTCTTCTTCTTCCTTGATGAAAAGCTTTCTAGCCTTTTCAATAGTGATGAAAATGAATGAGATTAAGAAAACAAATGAGAGCTAAATTCCTACTTCATCATCCTAATCTATCATAGCCATTTAGATTAGGGTGTTCACTTCATTAGTGAGTGAGAGCTTGAGTTAAAGTTTCTTCAAGGTAGATCATCTTAGTTATCAAAGATCGGAAGTAAGGTTGCATCTTTCTTTTGTGGAGCCTCTCTAGAGTCCGGATTCTTGATGATCGCAGCGAAGGGACCTCAATACGGAGCTTATGAAGTGAAGGACCGGACTACAAATGTTGTAATCCCAAACTCTTAGATGTTAAAATGTTTAACATGCTTTGTTTAACCTAATCTTTAGTTTAAAGATCTTGTTAGGGTTGTTCGGCACGTCTAAATTTTGAATCGGGTATGGTTGATGCCTTATAGACCCTTGTGAGAGTGCCTAGTAACCCTACAGTGGTATCAGAGCCAAGGTAGAGCTTTAGGCGAAGTCTAGACGAAGTTTATAGTCCGATCGAACCCCGAAACCCCGGTTTAGACCCCTCTCTGGATATTTTTTAAAAATGTTATTTTTTCTGTATTAAAAATGCTCAGAAAATTCGGCAGGTGATTTTATGGATTACTGTGTAAAACAAGCTAATAATCCTTTTAATGCGCCGCGGAACCGCGGAAATACCCTGCTTGCGCGGCGGTTCCGCGGCCAAAAAGTGGAATTAGGGTTTACTGTTTGCACAGTAATATCCATATGTATTTCCTGATGCTTCTGGGAATTTTTAATTATACTCAAGTGTTGAGTTCTCTGGAGATCTTTTGTATTCGTTGATTCGATCGGAAAGTTTAACTTCGTTTAATGTTTTTTCCGGATAATATAGAACGTGTTAAAAAGTTCGAACGGATATCAATAACTCACTTTTTCCCCTGCCGGAAAATTTCCAAGTGTTGGATTTTTCTGTAGTTTAAGAACGTTCTAAGTCGTGCAAGTAACGCGGTGGACCCTCTAGAAGAACACAAACCTTAACTCGATTATGTGACCGTCTGAACCGCCTCTAAACCTTAGGGTTTGTGGCAGTACGGCGTTGCCACATATGAGGCGTTGGCTTGACCCTTCTACGGCTGGACCATTAGTACTGTGGCATGTGATGGATGTTTTTAAACTAATTTCAAGTGTTGAGAACTATTTGGGAAATCATCGGTGTTTGATTATTCGATAGGAAAGTTTAACATTGTCTATTTATCTGGAATGTGATACAATATTTGGAATCCACATGTAGTTATGAGATAACTAATTTGAATGTTATAAATCTAGCAGTTCAGTCTCAGATGATCGGTTGCCACGGGATTTTGATGCGATCAAAAGTTCGTCGCAATCACATAGCGTACGCAGATTCTCGTCGGGTAAACTTAATAGACAGCCACGCCCCATAGCCCCGACCAAGTGACTGTAGGAGAACCCAGTCGCCAAAAGCATCCGTTCGGGTGCTCGCGGCAGCGGTGTTCCGCCTTAGTGCACTTCGTCGACGGCATCCGGGGGTGCGGCCGTCTACTAAAGTTTGCGACGAGCATTCAATCAGGATGTCAGGAATCTTGTTCAATTGCCAGACTAGTTATTGAAAAGTGTTTTCGATATTGAGACTAAAATGCGGAGTTTATAATTGTTAGGCATGCGATGTCTAAGGAATTCATTTGGTTAGGCATGCGATGTCTAAGGAGCTTGCGGATTCCAACTGTTGTAGTTTTACACTTTCTTTTCTGGGACCGTAAGTGTAGTATGCAGTTGTATCGCCGGTTTTCGTTGCTATACATCAACGACAATCGGTGTATGCATACTTACTTACGTTGATGATATGAGATATTATGTGTTGCTGTGATATGTTATGTTGGATCGTCGTGTTCTGAATAGCCGGGGTTTTTATGTGAGATGAGGGTTTTTATTTTCATTCATGTAAAATTCATTTGTATCTAATATTCTTTTATTGGGGTACTTCTGGGCTGAGGATGATGTCACCATTGTATATTATTTACTTTTCCGCATTAGGTAGACCCAAAGCGGGGAGCACAAGTAACCGGGTTCTAGGGTCCAGTGGGAGACCATCTCGAGATGTCGAGACCGGGTCTCCTAACCCTAGAATTGGCAGTGTTGCTTGCCGCTCTCGTAGGGGTCTAGAGATGTGGGTTTGGCTATTCATCATGACCGTGGAATTCGTGTTTTATACAGGCTCGTATTAAAACACGGACGTCCTAGTATATCCAATATTTCATATATGTTCTTCTGCTGCAATGTTCTGTGATGAGATCATATTACTGCCTGAGACGAATGTTTATATTATATATATGAGATATATGTTATATTGCAGATTTCGTTTCAAATGTGATGCTTGTGAAGCATATTAAAATGGGACTTCATTAATGAGATTAATGAAATAAAAAAAACATAAAGATGTTGTAGAAACTTGTTTAAAAACTGGTAGCTCTAGTTCTTGCTTTGCATAGCGGTGTTCCTTATAGAGCATCCAGCACCTTATTCGATAAGGAAAGAGTCGAGATCCCTTCGCCGGGAGTGACCTCTTTAGTGAAACTAGCAGATGCTACAAACTCGGTTTGTCTTTTGATTGTTTCTATAGTTTTTGCTTTGCATGGTGATATTTGTGAAATATCCTGTACCTTATTCGATGCGGAAAGAGCCGACGATCCCTTCACCGGGAGTGACCTCTTTAGCAAAACTAGAAAAGGCCTCAAAAACACTCCATTTAAAATCACTCGATTCTACAACGATATTAAGTTCATTACGCAAAGGGTTTTCTTAAAACCTGTCGTAGCCCTCCGTCATTTCAGATAAGTACTACTTAGTATTCGTGCTGCGGTAGTTTGGCATTCATCAAGGCGTAGTGTACGGTAGCTAACTAGTGCTTATCTGCTTGCATACGATGCGATTGGATTAGGGTATTCGTACGGCGTTGTTTGGCATGCGTCAAGGGTCGTGCGGGTGGGTTTAATTCAATCAAGAAATGTACGGGTTGAACTTGACTAGCGGACTATGGGTTGTTTGGCATGCGTCAAGGTCATAGCACGCTAGGGGTAAAATATTATTGGGAATTTCAAGTGTTAAAATTTGCAATGAGATTTCATACCATCTATGAGATAGTTGGATCCCGATACCCGCTGCGAGTAAGAGTTACTCCTGGGAGAGTTTTACACATTACAATTAGCCGATCAAGTAGGTGTCTAGAAAGGTGTTAAAGGGGTTACGCCCCTGGAAAAATGAGGTTTACTTTAATTAGGTCCGTGCGAAAGCACGGGGAACCTCCCTCAAAGTACCAGCACTGGCCTGGCTGAAAGATTGGCGAACTTGTAAAGTGTAATTAATCCCGGCTAGTCTTTCCTTTTAGGGTTTGAAGGAAGATTTGACTAAACAGTGGGAGACATTCTGATTAGATATATTAGATAACCAATCTAATCTTGTAAGAACATACGCGGAGTGTTTTCTTCTCTCTCTTTCCAGGTAGTGACCATATCACGCCTTAATCAAGATAATAATACGGATGTATTGACCGAACCCGCTTATTATACTGAGCTGGGGAATGTTGGTCCCGCTCCAACTTATAATTGTTATAAGACAGAGCAGGAAATAGGGGATTACCAGAATTCCCGTGCCGCCCAAACGAAGAAATTGCATGTTGATGCATCTTCTTCGGGTGTGTTCATTACACAGAACTGTTTCTCAATATCCTTTACGTCCTGGGTATTTGATACCGGATCAGGATCCCACATATGTAATTTGTTACATGGGCTACAGAAAGGTAGAGAACTGAGAACGGGTGATAAGTTTCATGAGATAGAAACGGTGCAAGTGTTGCAGCCAAGTCTGTTGGTAGTTATCACGTTGTACTAACAAATACATTGATTCTGAACGAATGTTATTAGATACCGAACCTGATGTACAACATCATATCAGTCTCTTTATTAGTAAAGAAGGATATAATTTTGTATTGATTGGATAATGTTTTGAACATTTCCTATATCAAGAGTTGATCGGTTCAGACACATTATCTAAAAGCATATACGTTCTAAATCAAACTACAGTTCTTAGTATACAGAACACACGCAAAAGGAAGAGTTCAGAAATGAATGAATCCTTCTTGAGGTATTGTAGATTAGGTCATATCAATGTGACCCGACTAGCTGAAGTTACATAGAGATGCATATTTAAATTTATTTGGATTTACATCTTATGAAACTTGCCAGTCATGGCACTAAGATAAGATGACCATAGCTCTGTTTATTGGAAACAAAGAAAGAGTTAGTGAACTCTTGTGATTGATACATGATGTTGTATGTAAGTTCCCTGTCTACAAATGCCAGGACTGGTTCTTTATACTTCATTACATTCACTGATTATCTCTCAAGATCGAACATATGTTCCTGTTGAAACACAAGTCTGAACCTTTTGAGATATTCACAGAATATAAGTTAGAAGTACAGAACCAAAAACGGGTATAAGTATTATGTCCTTTGATGAGATCAAGGAGGAGAATACTTGAGCACGGAATTCCTGGACTATTCTAAAGGAGAATGAGATTCTCTCTCAGCATTACTCCTCCGTATACACCATAGCACGATGTTATATCGGGGCGGAGCAATAGCACCCTATGTGATATGGTGTGCTCTATGATGAGTACTACTGAGTTTTCTATTTCCTTTTGAGAGTTATGCACTTGAGAAGCTGCATATCTATTGAATAGGGTTCAAATCAAATCAGTTGCCTACCACTTCATATGTGATATGGAATGGGAAGAGCCCATATCTTAAATAAGTTAAGATTTGGAGTTGTCCGGCATATGTCTAAAAAGCAAAATTTGGACAAGCTCGAGGCAAAGTCAGATCTATGGAAGTTTGTTGGATATCCCAAGCATATGCAAGGGAATATCTTCTACCTAACCGAGGAACAAAAGATGTTTTGTTTCTCAGCATGCCACCTTTGTGAAAGGGAATTTCTTGTGGAAAAATTAGTGGTCATGAGGTAGAACTGGAAGGAGTTCCAGCTATACAAACTACAGCAGATGATTTGGTAGAACCAAAGGATTTAATAGATTCTAACGAACCTCAGCCTCTCCGCCGATCTAGTAGGGTTCCTCACCCACCTGAGAGATACTTCAGTTTCTCTATGACAGTGGGAGCGAGAATTGCATCATGAGATGATGACCTAACTAGTTTCGAGCAGGCCATCAGGAGTGGGACTCTGTAAGAATGGCTGGATGCTTAGCGATCTGAGATGGAATCCTTATACACCAACAAAGTATGGACTTTGGTTGCTTTATCTGAAGGGTAAATCCCCATCAGAAGTAAGTATATCTTAAGAAGATTACTTGGTGTACATGGAAAAGTTGAGTCTTTCAAACCTATGCTTA
This sequence comes from Agapanthus africanus, assembly GCA_030015575.1. Lineage (NCBI taxonomy): Eukaryota > Viridiplantae > Streptophyta > Magnoliopsida > Asparagales > Amaryllidaceae > Agapanthus > Agapanthus africanus. Next base: position 351,880,091 of record CM057347.1, on the reverse strand, counting down.
AGTCCATCCAGATCCTACTTGCCACTGGTATATACCATGACTATGATATCTGGCGGTTGGGTGTCATGACTGCTTTTCTAAATGATGTTTTGGAAGAGAGCGTCTATAAGTGTCACGCCCCGCTTCTCAGAGTACGCTAAGATAGGCACGTGACATAGCCGACCATGTTACCTGTGGATAGGAAAAATCCCTCCACAGTCACATTACAGCTGTAGAGATATCAAGAACAGGAAAGTAAACTAAACTATCTAATTCATATACATGAGCCAGAATAAATGAGTCAAGAAATAATATAATATGCGGAAGCAAAAGATCCAATAAAATAAAACACCTGGAACGTAAAACTGGATACCAACAGGATTCTCACCGCTCAGTCTAACAGCGGCAGTACTCCTGATCAGTCAGCAACAAAGGTAGAGAATCTGGGCCATGCAAAACCCAGATGTCAGTGCATCATAATATCAAGCAATACTATAAACAGGGGTAGCAATACATGCAGGTATAAGTATAAATGATAAAATAGGCATAATAGTGATATAAGGACAGTGGGGTAACGTGTAGTGAGTAATCTAAACTGGTCTAATGGGTTAACTACTCTCAAGTCTTTGAAATCAATTTGATGAATCATCGATGTAACTCAATAGTATCCCGTGCGTGCCCGGGATCACGGTCTATGACTCTCGGGCTGAATCCGAGACGTGCCGCAAGGCAGTAAAGGGTGGTAGGTAATGATGAGTGATGTCAGCAGCATCACCCCGGGGCTAGCCTAGCCCGTAAGACTGATCAAAAAAGGTATAGAAATGTCGAGTTACAAGTCAGGTTTCATCATTGATTTCCCCATACCCCCAAGTTATATGTGCTCAAGTCAGGTATTAAGTAATCTGGACTAATGCCAATACAGGATCAGGCAGGTACAGGTTTGTCTGGATAAACAACAACTGGTCAGGTTTGTTGGCATTAGTCACAAGATCAGGTAACAGGTAAACCCATGGTACATCATGTCAAGTCAGGTAGTATATAGGTATCATGACATGTCGAGAGGTGCACAATACCATGTCGTGTCAAGTAGTAGGTGTAACAAGTCATGTCAGGGGTGCACAAAATGTCATGTGGGTGCTCATAATCAACTAACATAAGCATGGGTATACAAAACAAGCATGGGGTACTAATGGAACAATAAAATGGAACATTGTAATGTGATATGCAACCAGGTACAGATTAAGGCATATAAATGCACAGTTATGATTAGGGTTAAATTTAAAGTTCTAATACTAATTAAACTACAATTTAGCAAATGTGGAATGTTAATATTTCAATGTTATACATTCAAGTGATCTATGGATGCAATAACATGTATACTAGACGAGATGGATGCAAACGGGTGTTTGTAAGGTTATAAACTATCTAAAAGGGTACTGTGGGCTATGTAAATAATTATTATGTGATTTAAATACGGATGTAGGTACTAGGTATAGTAAACTAAAATGCAACAGAGTATGTCTTAATTTCTGAATCTAAAATGATATAATGGAATATCGAATGTTAAAATGTAACATGAGACATTAGATTAAATCTATAGGTTTCACATGTAATCAAATAAGTATAAAATATTATGAATAGCATGTAGCAAGTTTCATTTGCCTAGACGGATCGCGATACGGGTATACGGAACGTTACACATCGGCGGGAAATGTCGCGATGCGCGCACGGTACACGGAACGAATCCAAACAACGCACAAAATGATCACACGGGTCAGGTACGCTCGCTAGGTCGTCAGGATCGTCGTCGGCACGATCGGATTCCGGCAAAATACAGATGCATCAAGGGGTATCTCAGTTTCAATCCAGTCATATGACTTCGCATGCAAAAAGCCATACAAAAGCTTGCTCAAGACAGTCATTCCAGGATGATTGTGAAGAGGTATAATTGAAGAAGGAGGCATGCAAAATATTCCCATAGAAAAGCTTTCACATTCATATATGTGCAAATATTTTATTGGAGGTAGATACTGATTGCTCTCGTTTCGGCCCTTTTTCCCATTTAAAGTATTTGTAGCCTTCCATTCTCGTACTAGTAGTGCATCCTGTTCAAGACCCATATAGGCAGGCTTGATATCATCTCGTAACGACACGCTATAAGATCACGACTTGACTTTGGCCTAGACTTGGGCTCCGGTACGGGATCTGGGTTGTAGACAAGAGATGAAGATGGAGACAATGGCGATGTGGGTGCTCGGTTGCGGCGAGATGGCTTCTCGTTGTTGCTGCAACAGGGTGCAAGCGAGGTGATCTCGGGTGAAGGCTAGGGTAAGGTTGCAGGTGATCTGGGTTGGTGCTGGAGATTAGCAGCAGAGGGTGATGGTGAAAATTGTGGGGAAGATGAGGTCCTTGTGGCGATGGTGTCATGGTTGAAAGGGATGAAGTCGCGGTGCTCGGTTGAGGGGTTGGGGCGATGACTGGAGTCGGGTTTCGGCGTTAATGGTGTTAGGTGCAGGTAAGATGGCTGTGGACGATGTGGAGGCGACGGTTGTGGACAAGGCGGAGGCGACGGCGATGAACGAAGCGAAGTATATGGTGGTCATATAGAGCATGAGCGAGATGGGTTTGGCTCCGGTCTTGATGGTGCTCGGGTTGAAAAGAAGACGAAGAATATGGCGGTGGAAGAAGGAGATAGGAGGTGAAGTCGAGGAGGAGATGAGGTTGGGTTCTTCTCGTGGGGGTTTTATAGAGAAGGAAGAAAAGAGAAGGGAGGTGAGTGTAAGCGTGAGGGGGGTGACGGGACTCGAGAAAGAAACAGTAAACCCGAGAAGAGAGAGAGAGAGTGCGAGCAGAGAGAGAAAGAAGAAAGAGAGAAAGAGACGTGCATGCTTCTTTAAAAAATAAAAGGATTAATATTTTATTAAAAGGTAAAAGAGAGGGAGAGAATTGAGCTGCTGTTATGATTTTAGTAATGAAAAATATTTATTTAGTTAAATAAATTTTTGAATGGAATAAAGAATATAATATTATAATATTAGTCCGTTTTGAGATTTTGGCAAATACAAATTTACTACAAAACACGCCCGGGTCGGGTCTAAAAATTTAGATTTAAAATATGAAAATTATATGCAGCTTCCAAATTTTAAAATGAATGCTTAGGTCATGAAAATGCATACCCCCAAGGACGGATGTACGTACGTGCGCGTAGCCATCCAAACACGTCTGTTTCACTGAACGAGACGAGAACAAGATGCGCGGATGCTACCACGGGGTTAGGGGTATAATGCAGGCTATGAAATGCAATTTTAAAATATTTTACATGACTTAAAATGTTATATGGTAAAAGATGCCATGCCAGGTAAAATGTTAATATGCAGTATCCATGAGATGCACGTGTCTATTTAACCAGCCAGGGTAGTCTATGAATATAAATCAACCAGTTCAAGCAAGCGGGTCGGGTCGAATGCAATGTAAACAACTACCATTCGCACTCAAACAAGATAAATCGATAAAATACCACAGACAACAAATACGGAAACAGAAATTGGTATAACTGAACTCGGTTGTTACATTATACCCAACTACAAAAAGAATTTCATCCCCGAAATTCTAAGAACAAGAAAGGATAAACAAACAACAACTACAAGAATAGATAGGGAAACTTCTGTCGGATTTCATCATCTCGTTCCCAAGTTGATTCTCCATATGAGCGATTACCCCAAGAAACAAGTACTAGGGGATAACCTTGTTCTTAATAACCTTTCCTCTTCGATCCACAATCGACATCGGTCGCTCCTCAGAAATCAAATCTTCACGTACAGTCGGCTCCGAATGATCCAGCACGTGTGTTTCATCATGAACATATTCACGGAGTTGAGATACATGAAACACTTCATGAACATTCGCTAAGAATTGCGGTCATGCCAATCGATACGCCACTTCTCCAACACGCTCCAAAATCTCAAAAGGTCCAACAAATCGAGGACTAAGCTTTCCTCGACTTCCGAAACGGATCACCCCTCTAGTCGGTGATATCTTCAAAAATACCAAATCACCAACGGCGAACTCTAGAAGTCTTCTCGATGTATCTGCCCAACACTTCTGTCGGTCTTATGCTGCTTTCATATGATTCCGGATAGCATTAACCTTTTCAACTGTTTGCGCTACCAAATCTAGTCCCAACAATCTTCGTTCACCAACATTGTCCCAACAAACAGGTGAACGACACTTGCGACCATATAAAGCTTCGAATGGAGCCATCTGAATAGTCGCCTGGAAACTGTTATTGTAAGAAAACTCCACCAAATGTAGATGATCCTTGCATGAACCCTTGAAGTCTAACATGCAAGCTCTCAACATGTCTTCAAGAATTTGAATCGTTCTCTCCTACTGGCCATCTGTTTGAGGATGATAAGCTGTGCTAAATTTCAATCGAGTCCCCAAATTTTCCTGTAAGCTCCTCCAAAAGTGTGATAAGAAACGAGTGTCACGGTTGGACACGATGCTCACTGGTACACCATGCAATCTTACAATCTCCTGCATGTACCGTTCTGCCAAAGTTTCTGTTGATTAACCAACTCGAAAAGGTATGAAATGAGCTGCCTTGGTCAATCTATCAACAATCACCCAAACTGCATTGTTGCCTTTTGTACTTCGCGGTAGAGCCGTCACGAAATCCATGGTTATATGTTCCCACTTCCATTGAGGAATCGGAAGTGATTGCAATAAACCAGCAACAGTTTGATGTTCAGCCTTGACTTGCTGACACACCAAGAACTTTGGCACAAAGCGGGCAATTTCCCGTTTCATACCTTCCCACCAGAAATGTTGTCGTAGATCTCGGTACATCTTCATGCCTCCTGGATGTACGGTATATGCAGAACTGTTCGCCTCCTTCATAGGTTCTTCACGAATATCTTCCTTTGGTACACACAAACGGCTACCATAACGCAACGAACCATCTTCATGAATCAACAAGTCCGTTCGAAGTCCAGCTTCAACCTGTTCTCGAAACTTCTGCAATCTAGGGTCCTGTAACTACACTGCTCTAACGTTCTCCATCAACGACGACTGTACTTGCAGCTGCATCAACTGTCCCAAAGAATGCGATAGCACAACCTCCAAAACAAATCTCCGAAAGTCTTCGATAAGTTCTTTCTTGTGCAGTCAACATCTGAATTGCCGGCAACCGACTAAGCGCATCCGGCACAACATTAACTTTCCCCGGATGGTACTTAAGATCAAGATCGTAGTCAGCCATCAGCTCCAACCATCTACGCTGTCTCATAATAAGCTCCTTCTGAGTGAACACGTACTTTAGGATTTTGTGATCGGTGAATACTTCGACCGCTTTCGCCCAATAAGTAGTGTCTCCAAATCTTCAAAGCGAAAATCCCTGCTGCTATCTCCAAGTTATGAGCTGGGTAATTCTTCTCATGGATCTTCAACTGTCTCGATACGTAAGCTACAATCTTTCCATGCTGCATCAAAATACATCCTCAACCTTTTTCCAGATGCGTCGCTGTGAATCACCAATTCTCCGGAACCGTCTGGTACGGTTAAAACAGGTGCGGTTAACAACCTCTGCTTCAACGCCTCAAAAACTGACGCACACTTATCCATCCATACTAATGGTACCTCCTTGCGCGTAAGCTTAGTCAAAGGCTCAGCCAAACGAGCAAAATTCTCCACGAACCTTCTGTAATACCCGGCAAGTCCAAGAAAGCTTTGTATCTCCACAACATTCTTCGAAATCGGCCAATCTCGAACTGCTGCAATATTTTCGGGATCAACGGTGATTCCATCTCCAGACACGACATGTCCCAAAAACTTCACCTCTTCCGGCCCAAAACTCACACTTGCTCATCTTTGCATAAAATCCTTCTTGCCTCAATGTCTGCAGTGCGATCTTCAAATATTTTGCATGCTCTTCAATACTCCTTTCAGTAGACCAGAATATCATCAACGAACACCACTATAAACTGGTCCAAGAATGGTGAAAAGATTCGGTTCATCAAGTCCATAAATATCGCCGGTGCATTCGTTACTCCGAAGGGCATCACTAAGTACTCGTAATGTCCATACCGAGTTCGGAACGCGGTCTTGCAAATATCTTCTCATTTAACTCGGACCTGATGATATCCGGATCGCAATTCCAGCTTCGAGAATACCCTCGTGCCACAAAGCTGCTCAAATAATTCACCAATGCAAGGGATCGGGTACTTGTTCTTAATAGTCACCCGGTTTAATTCTTGATAATCGATGCACATCCTCCTTGTGCCAACTTTCTTCTTTACTAGAAGAACTAGAGCTCCCTAAGGTGAATTATTGCTGCGAATCCAACCTTTCTCAAGTAATTCAGTGTCCTGCTTCTTGCTTCATCCAATTCCACTGGTGCCATTGGATAATATGCCCTTGAGACTGGCGCTGCACCAGGAACAAGATCAATCACGAACTCCACATCTCGTTTTGCGGTAAACCCGAGATGTCCTCGAATATGTCCATGAACTCTCGAAATATAGCCGGCGCTTCCTCCTTATCAACTTCCATTGATGAAAGAACATTGTTTGTCGGCCTAGCCCTAAACTCGACCGGCCCAACAGAACTACTTCCTCCAGCAAAGATAAACTCTGGATGTCTGGGAATCTGGAAAATCACCTCATTTGTCCTACAATCAATGTGAGCATGGACAGTGCCGAGAAAATCCATTCCCAAAACAACAACAAACAAAGGAATGCACCAGAATTGAATAATTCTAATGCGGGAAAGACATGATCAAGTAGGATCCCTGAAACGATTTCACCTGAAGCCAAACACTGAAGAAGATAAGCACGGTAAATAGGATTCAAGCTTGCGATAAAACGTGAACTGGAAAGCAAGAGAAACAAGGTAATATAACGACCATTGAACAAGGAAGTGAATCAAGACCAGGACTCCAAGTTACTTAAATAGAGTACCGTATTGTAACTATGCTGCAGTTCATGGGTACAATTACATAACTCCACTCAAGTCACCCAAATCCTAGTATCAGAATCAAAGAACAGGGAGAAACAATAGGAAACCAAAAGGTTTCAAGTCGGGATGCAAAGTGGTTTGCATATCGTCAAGACAAGGATCAAGAGAAGGATATGATTCAAGAATCACGATAAAAAGGTGGCAGGACATGCTCCTAATCACGAGTATTCTGATTCATGTATTGGGTCCAATACCCAACTACAAAAAGAATCAAACTCGATTAACCTATATCCTATGGCTCTGACACCAAACAAACCATGTCACGCCCCGCTTCCCAGAGTACGCTAAGATAGGCACGTGACATAACCAACCATGCTACCTGTGGATAGGAAAAATCCCTCCACAGTCACATTACGGCTGTAGAGATATCAAGAACAGGAAAGTAAACTAAACTATCTAATACATGTCCATGAGCCATAATAAATGAGTCAAGAAATAATATAATATGCGGAAGCAAAAGATCCAATAAAATAAAACACCTGGAAGGTAAAACTGGATACCAACAGGATTCTCACCGCTCAGTCTAACAGCGGCAGTACTCCTGATCAGTCAGCAACAAAGGTAGAGAATCTGGGTCATGCAAAACCCAGACGTCAGTGCGTCATAATATCAAGCAATACTATAAACAGGAGTAGCAATACATGCAGGTATAAGTATAAATGATAAAACAGGCATAATAGTGATATAAGAACAGTGGGGTAACGTGTAGTGAGTAAGCTAAACTGGTCTAATGGGTTAACTACTTTCAAGTCTTTGAAATCAATTTGATGAATCATCGATGTAACTCAATAGTATCCCGTGCGTGCCCGGGATCACGGTTTATGACTCTCGGGCTGAATTCGAGACGTGCCGTAAGGCAGTAAAGGGTGGTAGGTAATGACGAGTGATGTCAGCAGTATCACCCCGGGGCTGGCCTATCCCGCAAGACAGATCAGAAAAGGTATAGAAATGTTGAGTTACAAGTCAGGTTTCATCATTGATTTCCCCATACCCCCAAGTTATATGTGCTCAAGTCAGCTATTAAGTAATCTGGACTAATGCCAATACAGGATCAGGCAGGTACAGGTGTGTCTGGATAGACAACAGGAAATGTCCGTAAGGACAACAGGTCAGGTTTGTTGGCATTAGTCACAAGATCAGGTAACAGATAAAGCCATGGTACATCAGGTCAAGTCAGGTAGTATATAGGTATCATGTCATATCGAGAGGTGCACGGTACCATGTCGTGTCAAGTAGTAGGTGTAACAAGTCATATCGGGTGCACAAAATGTCATGTGGGTGCGCATAATCAACTAACATAAGCATGGGCATACAAAACAAGCATGGGGTACTAATGGAACAATAAAATGGAACATTGTAATGTGATATGCAATCAGGTACAGATTAAGGCATATAGATGCACAGTTATGATTAGGGTTAAAGTTAAAGTTCTAATACTAATTAAACTACAATTTAGCAAATGTGGAATGTTAATATTTCAATGTTATACATTCAAGTGATTTATAGATGCAATAACATGTATACTAGACGAGATGGATGCAAACGGGTGTTTGCGAGGTTATAAACTATCTAAAAGGGTACTTGGGCGATGTAAATAATTATTATGTGATTTAAATACGGATGGAGGTACTGTGTATAGTAAATTAAAATGCAACAGAGTATGTCTCAATTTCTGAATCTAAAATGATATAATGGAACATCGAATGTTAAAATGTAACATGAGACATTAGATTAAATCTATAGGTTTCACATGTAATCAAATAAGTATAAAATATTATGAATAGCATGTAGCAAGTTTCACTTGTCTAGACGGATCGCGATACGGGTATACGGAACGTCATACGTCGGCGGGAAAAGTCGCGACACGTGCACGGTACACGGAACGAATCCAAACAATGCACAAAATGATCACACGGGTCAGGTACGCTCGCTGGGTCGTCAGGATCGTCGTCGGCACGATCGGATTCCGGCAAAATACAGATGCATCAAGGGGTATCTCAGTTTCAATCCAGTCATATGACTTCACATGCAAAGAGCCATACAAAAGCTTGCTCAAGAAAGCCATTCCAGGATGATTGTGAAGAGGTATAATTGAAGAAGGAGGCATGCAAAATATTCCCATAGAAAAGCTTTCACATTCATATATGTGCAAATATTTTATTGGAGGTAGATACTGATTGCTCTCATTTCGGCCCTTTTTCCCATTTAAAGTATTTGTAGCCTTCCATTCTCGTACTAGTAGTGCATCTTGTTCAAGACCCACATGGGCAGGCTTGATATCATCTCGTAACGACACGCTATAAGATCACGGCTTGACTTTGGCCTAAACTTGGGCTCCGGTACGAGATCTGGGTTGTAGACAAGAGATGAAGATGGAGACAATGGCGATGTGGGTGCTCGGTTGCGGCGAGATGGTTTCTCGTTGTTGCTGCAACAGGGTGCAAGAGAGGTGATCTTGGGAGAAGGCTAGGGTAAGGTTGCAGGTGATCTGGGTTAGTGCTGGAGATTAGCAGCAGAGGGTGATGGTGAAAATGGTGGGGAAGATGAGGTGCTTGTGGCGATGGTGTCATGGTCGAAAGGGATGAAGTCGTGGTGCTCGGTTGAGGGGTTACGGCGATGAATGGAGTCAGGTTTCGGCGTTAACGGTGTCAGGTGCAGGTAAGATGGCTGTGGACGAGGTGGAAGCGACGGCTGTGGACAAGGCGGAGGCGACGGCGATGAACGAGGCGAAGTCTACGGTGGTCGTATAGGGCGCGAGCGAGATGGGTTTGGCTCCGGTCTTGATGGTGCTCGAGTTGAAAAGAAGACGAGGAATACGGCGGTGGAAGAAGGAGATAGGAGGTGAAGTCGAGGAGGAGATGAGGTCAGGGAGTTGGAGGCGACGACGACGAAGAGAAGGCGGCGGAGTTAGGGTTAGGGTTGTGGGTTCTTCTCGTGGGGGTTTTATAAAGAAGGAAGAAAAGAGAAGGGAGGTGAGTGTAAGCGTGAGGGGGGTGACGGGACTCGAGAAAGAAACAGTAAACCCGATAAGAGAGAGAGAGAGTGAGAGCAGAGAGAGAAAGAAGAGAGAGAGAGAGAGACGTGCATGCTTTTTTAAAAAATAAAAGGATTAATATTTTATTAAAAAGTAAGAGAGAAAGAGAGAATTGAGCTGCTGTTATGATTTTAGTTATGAAAAATATTTATTTTGTTAAAGAAAATTTTGAATGGAATAAAGAATATAATAGTATAATATTAGTCCGTTTTGAGATTTTGGCAAATACAAATTTACTCCAAAACACGCCCGGGTCGGGTCTAAAAATTTAGATTTAAAATACGAAAATTAGATGCGGCTTCCAAATTTTAAAATGAATGCTTAGGTAATGAAAATGCATACCCCCAAGGACGGATGCACGTACGTGCGTGTAGCCATCCAAACACGTCCGTTTCACTAAACGAGACGAGAACAAGATGCGCGGATGCTACCACGGGTTAGGGGTATCATGCAGGCTATAAAATGCAATTTTAAAATATTTTACGTGACTTAAAATGTTATATGGTAAAAGATACCATGCCAGGTAAAATGTTAATATGCAGTATCCATGAGATGCACGTGTCTATTTAACCAGCCAGGGTAGTCTATAAATATAAATCAACCAGTTCAAGCAAGCGGGTCGGATCGAATGCAATGTAAACAACTACCATTCGCACTCAAAGAAGATAAATCGATAAAATACCACAGACAACAAATACGGAAACAGAAATTGGTCTAACTGAACTCGATTGTTACAACAAGTACACAGCCAGAGGGCTTCGTAGACAGTGGGAGCAGCGGAAACGTGTGGAAGTTATTTTATGCGATAAATCAGGCATCGTGGAGTTGGAACGTCTGTTTTGATGCGGTAGTCAAAGAGTTTGACTTTATCAAAATGGTAGATGAATCTTGTATAGACAAAAAGGTTGTATGGAGTATGGTGGTGATCCTCGTAGAGTGCGTGGATGACATACTCTTGATAGGGAAGGATTTTTCTATGCTACGCTCGGTCAATCTCCGCTTATCACAATGATTCTCCATATAGGATCAAAGTGATACCTCCTAAATCCTGGATTAAGGATCTATGAGATAGATCTAGATGGATGTTAGAATTTTCACTAGTTGTAGTGAGATGGTATCAATCGATCCTGGGAAGAATCACTGGAAAAGTTCCAGGGTGATAAGGACGATTGAATGTCAGTCGCAGGCATTGTCTTTACCCTCAGTGGAAGGACGGTATGTTGGAAGAGTTCCAAGCTAGATACCGTGACTTACTAGACGATTAAAGGAAAGATATATCGTTACCAAGGATGCTACCAAAGAGGCAGTCTGGATATATATAAGTTCATGAGATGAACTTTGTTCCAACCATTGTGTGACAATGGAGTTATGGGTTTGGCCCAGGAACCCCCGTCCCATCAGAAATCCAGATATAATTCTTAGGCAGTATCACCTGATCATGGAGATGGTTGATCTCCAGGGAGATCGAGGTTAGGAGAGTAGACACAGAGGAAAACAGCGCGGATCCAGTCACAAAGGCCTTTTTCCCAGTAGAGACTCTTATGAGATGGTTGAGTATGAGATACTTCAACCACAGCTAATTGTCGGGTATGTGATACCACAAAAGATGGCCCTAGTGCAAGTGGGAGATTGTTAGTTATATGTGTAGGGTTCCTAGGCACACACTAGAGGTCTCACAAGTGATCAAACATGGCTAATTCAAAAATTTCCATGTGCCTACAAACCCTAATACGGATCGTTAACTAGATGTATAGGTAATGCGATGCAAATAAATGAATTTATAGCTAAAGGGAAGGGGCTACAACCTTTGTAGATCCGGTCTTCCATCTCCATGGCTCCGTGATGAAGTCCCCTCGCTGTTTAAATCGAATCCATGACTCTAGCATCGGCTTCATCGAAGAAATGGGCGGGCTAGGTCGTCGACTTCGATGCCGAAGATGATCTACGTCGAGGCAACTCAAGATCAAACTCCAACTTCACCAAGTCATGAAACTTGTGAAGAAAACACCCTATACTACTTGGCAAGAGGTAGAGGATGAAGAAATAGGAAGTGGGTTCACTTTGGAATTGGATTTCTCACTCATCTTCACAAGTTGCCATTGATGGAGGCAAGCTTTCTTCATTGTTGAAGATGAAGAAGATGATGAAATAATATGATAAGTATTATGAGAAAATAGAAAATAGATCATTCTTATCATAATTTCAACCATGGTTAGATGTAGAGAATAAACTAAGGTTAAAGTGAATGGTTAGGGTTAAGGATGAGACAAGAATGGTGGACTTGTTCAAAGCTTCATGAAGCTTCAACAAGCAAACAAAGAAAGCCACCATTCCTTATTTATCTTTTCCAAAATGAAAAAATAAATAAATAAATAAGTAATTAAATAAACAAAACCCTAATCATTAACTTAACCATGGTTTAATTCTTTACACAAACCCAAGTGAGCATGTATCATCAAACATGATACAAACAAGTGCACAAAAGTATATCACATATACAACTTGTGAACTTCAAGTGAGAAAATCCATTTAAAGTGAACCAATACTAGTTAATGCAAAGTAATATATCAAATATATAATTGTGCATTAAATCATTAAATCAACACTTGATTCAATGATCCGGTCATGTCGCATATAACCGACTAGTATCCAATGTATCGACTTATCGAATCAATCCTTGATTCGATAACTAGGTTATATCGCATACAACTATTCGATACATTCATCGCGAGAATGGAATACGGTATCACATACACGCATATTCCCGGTCCCGCACATATCTCATATGCGCTCCTATTTCGTTTCGCTTGAGCCAGGAAACCTCTGTGTAGGACTCTAAAGACTCGTCAATACGCCGGCAGCAGATGATGATCATATCAAGCACCCACAAGCCGCAAGCGGTCTGCTAAACGTAACGGCCACCCGGGTATTGAGCGATCAGAAGATCGACGAGCAAGCCCGCTCACACTCCTGTGAATCCAACCAGTAACACTTACCGTACAGTCCGGTCATGTTCGTCTAATATGTCGCATATCTCGCCTAGGGGTGGTAAACGTCAGACCCCAATAGCTTGATAAGTCATGCCGATGTGAGGTCCATAACAATCGTGAAACTACTGATAACTCTTACCAGTATATCACAGCAACCCTGACCAGGGATTTCCTGTTATGGCCAGTCGTGCATAGCGCAACATCAACCCCCAATACCGGGAGAGACGAATCCCCTCCTATCACTCATTGCCTCCATGTGAATCGGGACTGTACCCAAAAACCACCTGTTTGCACGACTCAGTAGAGCCGTGGTAGGGTGGAAATCAAAGCACAGTCACACAAGACTCAATGACGATCTCGGGTCAACAGACTAAGCTGTACCAGTGTCACCAGAGAACTGCCATCTGACGTGAGGTATAATACCATCTGGGAGTTCTCGGCGAGTCCGTTCAGTGTACCCAGTCTCCACTGAGCACCCGCATACCATCTCTGATGTCAAACACCAATGGATATGGGATCATCCATCGCCCATCACATGGGTCGAGAAGATATACGCTAGTCTACTCTGGAATATCGATGCCCCGTCTCGATATTCCCACGACTAGGAACATTGAAGGATGTACTCATGGACTATCCAGGCCCCACTAGTATGATCTACATCATAGTCCTGGAAGTCGAGCACACATCCTAAGGGCTTTATCAACATGTAATCAGAGAGACAGAGAGTATACATGTTAAGATAAAGAGCAACCAGATAGCGTACTATCATGTCGAGCAAGAAAGTCCTACCTATATATGTCCCAGCATCCACTACAATATACATCCAATGTACAGTAATGGCCTCTAGGGCATACATATAACTAACAATCGCCCACTTGCAGTAGGGCCATCTGTAGCAGTGGTTGCAGTATCTCATACTCAACCATCCCATATAAGTCTCTCTCTGGGAAAAAGCCTTTGTGAGTGGATCCGCCGTGTTGTCCTCTGAGTCTACTCTCCTAACCTCGATCGTCCTGGAGATCATCTATCTCCATGATCAGGTGATGCTGCCTCAGAATATGTCTGGGTCACTGATGGGACCAGGGTTCCAGGGCCAAAGCCACACTTCCATTGTCACACAATGGTATGAACCTAGTTCATCTTATAAACCAATATACACCCAAACTGCCTCTTTGGTAGTATCTTTAATAGCGATATTACCAGCCTTTATCGTCTAGTTTGCCACGGTATCTAGCTTGGAACTCTTCCAACATACCGTCCCTTTACCGAGGGTGAAGACAATGCCTGTGACTGACTTTCAGTCGTCCTTATCACCCTGGAACCCTTCCAGTGATTCTCCCCAGGATCGGTTGATACCATCTCACTACAACTAGTGAGAATCCTAACATCCAATTAGATCTATCTCATAGATCCAAAACCTAGGATTTAGGAGGTATCACTTTGATCCTATATGGAGAATCATTGTGATAAGCGGAGATTGACTGAGCGTAGCATAGGAAACTACCTCCCTATCAAGAGTGTGTCATCCACGTACTCTACGAGGATCACCACCATACTCTCCACTACCTTTTTGTTTATACAAGGTTCATCTACCATTTTGATGATGTCAAACTCTTTGACTAACACATTAAAACAGATGTTCCAACTCCGCGATACCTGCTTTATCCTATAAAGCATCTTGTACACGTTTCCGCTGCTCCCACTGTCTACGAAGCCCTCTGGCTGTGTACTTATAGACGTTCTCTTCTAAAACATCATTTAGAAAAGCAGTCATGGCACCCAACCGCTAGATATCGTAGTCATGGTATGTAGCCGTGGCAAGTAGGATCTGGATGGACTTAAGCATAGTCCCCGGAAAAGGTTTCATCATTATCCATGCCTGGTTGATGATGAAAAACCTTTAACAAGTCTAGCTTTGAAAGTCTCAATTTTTCCATCTACACCAAGTAATCTTCTCAAGATATACTTGCTCCTGATGGGGATTTAACCCTTCAGATATAGCAGCTAAAGTCCATACTTTGCTGATGTACATGGATTCCATCTCAGATCGCTAAGCATCCAGCCATTCTTACAGAGTCCCTACTCTCGATGGCCTGCTCGAAACTAGTTGGGTCATCATCTCATGATGCATTCCTCGCTCCCACTGTCATTGAGAAACCGAGGTATCTCTCAGGCGGATGAAGAACCCTACTAGATCGGCGGAGAGGCTGAGGTTCGTCGGGAACTATTGAATCCTTTGGTTCTGTCAAATCATCAGCTGCAGTTTTGTATAGCTGGAACCTTTCCAGTTCTACAGAACTGACCTTGCCTCGATCTTGTCCGGATTTTTCTTTTGACATAGGCCGGACAATCCCAAATCTTAACTTACTTAAGAGATGGGCTCTTCTCATACCATATCTCATATAGAGTGGTAGGCACTGATTTGATTCGAACCTAATTCAATAGGTATGCAGCTTCTCAAGTGCACAACCCCAAAAGGAAATAGGTAACTCAGTAGTACTCATCATAAAGCACACTATATCCAATATGGTGCGATTGCTCCACCCCGATACACCGTTGTGCTGTGGTGCATTCAGAGGAGTAATACTGAGAGAGAATCTCATCTTCTTTTAGAATATCCAAGAATTCCATGCACAAGTATTCTCCTCCCTGATCTTATCATAGGACATAATACTTATACCTGTATTTTGGTTCTCTACTTCTAACTTATATTCTGTGAATATCTCAAAAGGTTCGGACTTATGTTTCAACAGGAACATATGTCTGAATCTTGAGAGATCATCAGAGAACGTAATGAAGTAAAAAGAACCGGTCCTGGCATGTGTAGACAGGAGACCTTACATACATCATCATGTATCAGTCCCAAGAGTTTACTAACTCTTTCTCTGTTTCCAATAAACAGAGCTATGGTCATCTAATCTTTGTGACATGACTGGCAAGTTTCACAAAATGTAAATTCAAACTGATTTAAATATGCATCTAAAATGTAACTTCAGCCAGTCGGGTCGCATTGATATGACCTAGTCTACAATGCCTCAAGAAGGATTCGTTCATTTCTGAACTCTTCCTCTTTTGTGTATTCTGTATACTAGGAACTGTATTTTGATTTAGAATATCAATGCTTTTAGATAACGTGCCTGAACCGATCAACTTTTGATATAGGAAATGTTCAAAACATTATCCATCAATACAAAATTTTATCATTTCTTTACTAGTAAAGAGACTGATATGATTTTGTATATCAGGTTCGGTATCTAATAACATTCGTTCAGAATCAATGTACTGGTCATACAGGGTGACAGTGACCAACAGACTTGGCTGCAACACTTGCCCCGTTCTCTGTCTCATGAAACTTATCACCCGTTCTCAGTTTTTCTACCTTTTTGCAGCCCTATGTAACAGATTACATATCTGGGATCCTGATCCGGTATCAGATACCCAGGATGCAGAGGATACTGAGAAACAGTTATGTATAATGAACACACCCGAAGGAGATGCATCAGCATGCACTCTCTTCGTTTGGGCGGCACGGGAATTCTGGTAATCCCCAATTTCCTGCTCTGTCTTATAACAATTATAAGTTGGAGCGGGACCAACGTTCCCCAGCTCAGTATAACAAGCGGGTTCGGTCAATACATCCATATTATTATCTTGATTAAGGCGTGATAGGGTCGCTACCTGGAGAGAGAGAGAAGAAAACACTCTGCGTGCGCTCTTGCAAGATTAGATTGGTTATATATTTTATCTAATCAGGATGGCTCCCACCGTTTTTTATCAAATCTTCCTTCAAACCTTAAAAGGAAAGACTAGCCGAGATTAATTACACTCTACAAGTTCGCCAATCTTTCAGCCAGGCCAGTGTCGGTACTTTGAGGGAGGTTCCCCGTGCTTTCGCACGGACCTAATTACAGTAAACCTCGTTTTCCCAGAGGCGTAACCCCGTTGACACCTTTCTAGACACCTACTTGATCTGCTAATTGTAAAGTACAAAACTCTCCCAGGAGTAACAATTACTCGCAGTGGGTATCGGGATCCAACTATCACATAGAAGGTATGTAATCTCATTGCAAATTTCAACACTTGAAACTCCCGATAAAGATTTTTACCCCTAGCACTTATGACATTAACTATGGTCAACAAATCATAAGTACTAGTCAAGTTCTACCCGTCATTTCGTGATTAATTAGACCCACCCACATGACCCTTAACTAAGGTCAACAAAGTCACGCGACTATCCTAACTAATCGCATCATATGCGGTGTAGGAAGACATCACTTAGCTACCGTACACTGTGCCTTAACTAAGGTCAACAAACACAGCACGAATACTAAGTACTCTACTTCCTAAAATGACGGAGGGTTGCGTATGGTTTTTATGAAAACCTTTAACGCTTTGAACTTGATCTCGTTGTGGAATCAAATGGTTTTTAAAATGGATTGTTTTTTAGGCTTTTCTAGTTTTGCAAAAGGGGTCACTCCCGGTGAAGGGATCGTCGGCCCTTTCCTCGTCGAATGAGATGCGGGATATATCATATATATCACTGTGCAAAGCAGAAACTATAGAAGCAATCAAAAGACAAACCGAAAGTTGTAGCATCTGCCAGTTATTGCTAAAGGAGTCACTCCCGGTGAAGGGATCTCGGTCCTTTCCTCATCGAATAAGGTGCAGGATGTTCTACAATGAACACCGCGATGCAAAGCAAGAACTGTAGCTACCTGTTTATTTTGAAATTCGATTCCACAACATCAATTAGGTTTATTTTCTTTCATTAATCTCATTAATGAATATCCCATCATTTAATTCCACCTAAACATCACAGATAAATATAACGTACGCTTATGCCATCCGCATTCGCCTCGATGTCCCGTCTGCACCGTTAGGTTAGGTAACTAACGCCAGAACGAGGCAGGGCTAGCGCGGGTGTAAAACATAAGCAACGTCAATATAATATATCATATATACTATATACTATATCTATCTGAACACATCACATGATCACATCACAGATAACGCAGCAGAAAATATCATATGAAATATTGGATATACTAGGACGTCCGTGTTTTTAATACGAGCCAGTATAAAACACGGATTCCACGGTCGTGATGAATAGCCAATCCCACACCCTTAGACCCCCTACGAGAGCGGCAAGCATGTTAGTTGTATGTATGCCCTAGAGGCCAGTATTGTACAGATAATGTATATTATATTGGATGCTTGGACATATATAGAGATGACTTTCTTGCTCGATATGATAGTATGCTATCTGGTTACTCTTTATCTTAACATATACACTTGTCTCTTTATACTGTCTTATAGTTACATGTTGGTAAAGCCCTTAGGATGTGTACTTGACTACCTGGACTATGATGCAGATCATACTAGTGGGGACATGGTAGTCTATAGGTACATCCTTCAAGGTCCCTAGTCGTAGGTGTATCGAGACAGGGCATCGATATACCAGTGTAGACTAGCGTATACGCTTCTCGACCCATGAGATGGGCGATGGATGATCCCATATCCATTGGTGTTTGACATCAGAGATGGTATACGGGTGCTCAGTGGAGACTGGGTACACTGGACGGACTCGCTGAGAACTCCCAGATGGTATTATACCTCACGTCAGATGGCAGTTCTCAGGTGACACTTGTACAGGTTAGTCTGTAGACCCGAGATCGTCATAGAGTCTTGTGTGATTCCCACTGTGCTTTGATCTCCACCTTACCACGTCCATGAGGGCGTGCAAAATGGTGGTCTTTGGGTACAGTCCCAAGTCACATGGAGGCAATGAGCGATAGGAGGGATTTCGTCTCTCCCGGTATTGGGGGTTGATGTTGCGCTGTGCTCGATTGGCCGTAACAGGGAAGTCCCTGGCCAGGGCTGATCAGAGATTTGCTGGTAACTGTTACCAGTAGTTTCTCGACCCGTTATGAGCCTCACATCGGCACGACTTATCGATTATTGGGGTCTGACGTTTACCACCCCTAGACTTGATATGCGACATATCAGACGAACAGACCGGACTGTACGGTAAGTGTTACTGGTTGGATTCACAGGAGTGTGAGCGGGCTAGCTCGTTGATCTTCTGATCGCTCAATACCCGGATGGCCGTTACGTTTAGCAGACCGCTTGCGGCTTGTGGGTGCTTGATATGATCATCATCTGCTACCGGCGTATTGACGAGTCTTTAGAGTCCTACACAGAAGTTTCCTGGCTCAAGCGAAACGAAATAGGAGTGCATATGAGATATGTGCAAGACCGAGAATGATGCGTGTATGTGATACCGCATTCCATTCTCGCGATGGATGTATCGATTGGTTATATTCGTTATAACCTAGATATCGAATCAAGGATTGATTCGATAAGCCGATACATAGGATACTAGTCGGTTATATGCGATATGACCGGATCGTTAAATCAAGTGTTGATTTAATGATTTAATGTATAATTATATATTTGATATATTACTTTGCATTAACTAGTATTGGTTCACTTTAAATGGATTTTCTCACTTGATGTGCAAGAAGTATATGTGATATACTTTTGTGCACATATTTGTATCATGTTTGATGATACTTGATCATGTGGTTAAGTGTAAAGGATTAAACCATGGTTAAGAGATGATTAGGGTTTTGCTTTTTCATTTATTTATTTGTTTATTTATTTGAAAAAGATTTAGATAAGAATGGTGGCTATGTTTGTTTCTAGTTGAAGCTTCATGAAGCTTTGACTTCTTAACCATTCTTGTCTTCATGCTTAACCCTAACCCATCCAAGTAACCATGGTCTATTCTCTACACTCAACTATGGTTAGCTTATGATAAGTATTGATTTACTTTTCATTTTAATTCAACACTTATCATATTCTTTCTTCTTCTTCATCATCTTCTTCTTCAAGAAAGCTTGATGCCATCAATGGCAACTTGAGTTCTAAAGTGAGAAATCCAATTCCAAAGTGAACCCACCTCCTATTTCTTCACCCTCTACCTCTTGCCAAGTTGTTTTGGGTGTTTTCTTCACAAGTTTCACAAATTTGTGAAGTCGGAGCTTGAACTTGTGATGCCTCGACGTAGATCATCTTCGGCACGAAGCCGACGACCTAGTCCGCCCATTTCTCCGATCAAGCCGACGATTGAGTCCGGGATTCGAGATGGACAGCGAGAGGACGCCTACGTGGAGCCAAGGAAGTGGATATCCGGATCTACAAAGGTTGTAGCTTCTTATCTTTAGTTAAGTTGTTAACTAGATTCGTTTTTCGCCTAAATTTCTAGTCAACGATCTAGTCTAGGGTTTCTCGGCACCGTAAAATTTGAAATTGGCATGGTTGATGCCTTGTGAGACTTCATTAGCGTGCCTAGAAACCCTACAAAGCAACCCTACCAATTCTAGGGTTAGGAGACCCGAACTCGACTTCTCGAGATGGTCTCCCACTGGACCCTAGAACCCAGTTACTTGTGCTCCCCTCCTTGGGTCTATCCTAGTGCAGAAAAATAAATAATATACAAATGGTGACATCATCCGCAACCTGGAAGTGCCCCAATAAAAGAATATTACATACAAGTTTTTACATGAATGAAAATGAAAAACACTCATCTCACATAAAAAAAACCCGTCTATTCGAACACGACGATCCAATATAACATATCCAGCAACACATAACATCACATGTCATCAACGTAAGTAAATATGCGCATCCCAATTGTCGTTGACATATAGCAACGAAACCGGCGATATCACATATTACACTTACGGTCACAGAAAAGAAAGTGTAAAACTACAACAGTTAGAATCCGCAAACTCTTTAGACATCGCATGCCTAGACCAATGAATTCCTTAGACATCACATGCCTAACAATTATAAACCCCGCATTTTAGTCTCATTATCGAAAACTCTTTTCAATATCAAGTCGGGCAATTCAACAGGATTCCCAACATCCTGATCGAATGCTCGTCGCAAACTTTAGTAGGCAGCCGCACCCCCGACGCCGTTGACGAAGTGCACCAAGGCGGAACATGTAAGTGCATGGCGGCGCCCCGGCCGTCAATCCGACGGCCAAAAGCGGAAGCGGTGATAAACTTTAAATTTTCTTAAACTGGCAAACCGCCGCGCACTACTACCCGGATCGAACCATTAATTAGTCCTAGCTACCAACAAGAAAGGGAATAGAGATATACCGACGATCCATGTCCTCCGGTCTTCTCATCATCGTCCCGATCTCTTGCGGAATGTCCCGTCTCCTCCTCGTCGCCGGAAGTGCACCACATCGCCTACTTCTTTTACGGGCTCCCACCTCAATGCCGAGGCAACTCGGGCACGAAGCCGGCTACTCGACGTGCCCAAGGTTCGCTGTAGAATATGTAGCCCTCAAGTCTCACTTTGGGGTTGTGGAATTGCCTTTTTGGTGGAGGAAATGATATGAGCTTGTGGAGATGAAACATGTGGGATTTTACAAAGCTAGAAGAACAAAAAATCCCACCCCAAGAAATTTGGACAGCCCCCTCCCTCAATGTGGCCGGCCATGTATATGGTGGTGGAGAGAGTGAAAGAGTGAGAGTGTATCAAAAAGATGGGAGCCATTCTCATCTAATCCCAAAGAGAGAGAGAGGAAAGCTATCATGCAAAAGGGAATGATCACAAGGCAATGCCAACACTCCACACAACCATCATCAACAACCATGATGCTAACAAAGTCAAGCCATCATGAAGTATGAAGTCAAGCAAGTCAATGGATGGTGCACCATCATGAAGACTATCATGATGCTACAAAAAACAAAGAACCCCTCCACAAATGCCTATTTGCAACAATGCAAATAAACCCTCCTCCACCAATCTTCGGCCAATGAACGGAACAATGGAAATTGGCCGAAACGGAAAGCAAACTGGCAACTCCAGAAAACTGGTCCCGTAATAAATTACAGGAAAACCCCGATACTGTGCATACACACCCGCATTTGTATTCCGACCGAAATACAAATGCAATGAGACAAACTCTACACTGTACTATACTAGGATCCGGCTTATACCAAAGCCGGCCAGTAATATCCGTTCGATCCTGATCCGTGCAATACCGCACGTATCTGATCGAACCCTGCCATATATCCATACGGCCTATAGTACAAACTGTCCGATCCTGATCCGTGCAATACCGCACGTATCTGGTCGGACCTTGCCATATCTCCATACGGCCTCTACAACCTTTCGCCCGAAAGCTGAGTAACTGAATGTGGGGGACTCTAAAGACTCATCAACACCTTGGTTGTGGATTTAACCACTAGCACGTCAGAGGTATAAGCCAATACGTAACGGGCTACCAGGTACTGACTAAAAGGGATGTCTGTGAGCGAACTCAGCCTGACAACCCTACTGAGCCTGTCAGTGACAATATCCGTACAGTCCGGTCCGTTCGTCTATGAGTATCGCATGGCGGGCCTAGGGGGTTGGTAAAAGTCAGACCCCCAAAAGCGGTACAAGTCGTGTCGGAGTGTAGCCCAGAACACCCTGAGATACTACTGGAATACCTACCAGTAAATCTCCTTGCCTTGGCCAAGGACTTTGTGTAATGGCTCTCCTAGACACAGCACGACCTCACCCCCAATACCGGGAGAGACGAACCCCTGAAGATACGCTCACTGCCTCCATGTGGCTCGGGACTGTACCCAACTAAAACCTGTTTGCACGACTCCTTTGAGCCGTGGTAGGGTAGTAATCAAAGTACAGTGGGAACTCACACGAGACAAATGACGATCCCCAGGTCGATGAACTAACCTGCACACATGTCACCAGGGAACTGCCATCTGACGTCTGGTATATGACCAACTAGCATGTTCCCGGCGAGTCCTGTCCGGTGTACTCATAACCCAATGAGCACCTGTATACATCTTAGGTGATCCAACTGACACCAGTGGCTTGTGAGACCGGCCACCGCCCCTCGTCGGGGTCTCGACTGTATACACTAGTCTACTAATGGAGTATCGATGCCCAGTCTCGAAACTCCCACGACTAGGGACCTTTTAAGGATAAGCTTATAGACCCCAGCTCCCACTTATATGATCGCCCTCATACTGCTGGTGGTCAAGCAAGAATCCTAGGGGCTCTATTAACGTGTAATAGCGACGTGTCAGGTCACCTAAAGCAGTACACGATGATAAAGGTAAACCGGATAGCATACTATCATCTCGAGTAAGACTGTCCTACCGGGATAGGTCCTCCATCAATCATTACAATCACGTACCTGTGACCTAATAATTGACTCTGAGGGCACTATCTCCAACAATCTCCCACTTGCACTCAAGGCTAATTATTGCGATGTCGCATACTCACAGCCCGTGTGATACCGAACACCCAACTCCTCTACTAGTCAGTCTCACAAAGCTCGTTTGCGAAACTATTGCGTTCGAGGAATAGCCTCAGTGAGTGGATCCGCTTTGTTGTTTCTTTCTATGTCTCTCTATATCTCAAGTTCGCGGAGAAACCCATCTCCCGAAATGAGCAATACATGTCTTAGAATATGTTTGGATGTCTGATGGGACTTAGCTCATAAATGAACTCCAAATCCAAACTTCTTAGACTGTATCGTCAACTGAACTTAATCAGTATCCTGCGCCATGCCACCCTCAGTATTGCCTTGGACCACCTGTCCAAAATACTGCCCCTCATCAGAAGGAAAACTATAACTCTGACAACCTCCTTGTCGCCCATGTCACCTTGGAAGCCTGGAATGATAACTGTTTCCCGAATGAGGCTGTCGATATCATATCCCTAGAACATCCACTTATGTTCTAAAACTGCTTCCGACTGTTTCTCCATGATCGGATCAATATCAACCTATTGCATCTAGTGCAAGAACAATATCTGGTGTGGTACTTGACATCTCATGATTGACTCAATTGCCTGAGCAAGTGATCTGCCAATCATGCACATCCCTCTCCCCTTTAGTCTGTAAGACACCTTTAGAGAGGGTGACTCCATTACCTGCAGGTACACTACCGTGCCAGGAGTCGTCCATTCTAAATACTCTTAGAATGCTGTCTAAGTACCCAAATTGGGAAACCACCCAAATCTAGATCTAAGACCATAGATCTAGTAACCAGTATGTCTGATATAAAATCCATTTCCTTTGTGGAGAAACAACTGTGTGACAACCAAAGTATAACCGATCATAGTGTAGGAGTTTCTTTTCCTACTCTGTGTATATCATCCAAATACCAGGATATCACACCCTACTACCTTCTCAACAGATCCATCCCCTATTCTGATGAAGTCAAACCCATGACTGTCACGTCAGAAATAGATGATCTTTCTCCGCTACATCTGCTCTAGTCTATAAATAGACATAAGCAACATGTCCACCAATGCTTCCGCTGCTCCCACTGACTACGACAACCCTCTGGCAGAGTCATATAGACGTACACTTCTAAAACTGGTTTAGAACGACGCTATACTCATCCTCCCGCCGGATCTCGTAACCTGGAACAACAGCAATGGCAATTGTGGGTAAACAAGAACTTCCCTGTCACTGTCCTTGAGGCTACCGTAGTGCCTTTCGGGTGCCTGAAGTTACCCACCTTATCTGCGGAGTGGCCAATGGAATGTCAATCCAGATTGAATCTTTAGGTTCCTTATCAAATCTTCAGTAATCGTTTGTGGTTCTGGAATCACTTCCAGTTCTACCATACTCCCACTACTGTTTTCTGAAAAAATCCATCTTTAATAAAACTGTGGCGAGTCTAGAACAATATCGCTATTGTTCATCCAGATGGTAGAAAGTCAACCCTCGTCATAGCCTGGGTCAACCCACAAACAGCCATTACAGAAACGTGCCTTGAGTTGTCCAGTGTCTGGTTTTAATCATAAACCGGACAACTCCCCGTACCTTAACATCGTTAAGATATGAACTGTTCTATATCCAATATAAAAACAGAGGCACTGATTTAATTGAACCAGATTCAAATCATGCAGCTGTCCCCAGCGCATGTCAACTAAATGGAAGGAGGCCGATCAGCGTTACTCAACTTAGGAATACTTCCAATTATGAGTAACCTGAAATAGAAGCAAGATCTCTTTATCATTACTATCAACTGAATACCATACACAAGTATCTACATCTTCGATCTCTTTGAAGAATCCCGATACTTGCTATACCCGGTTCTCTACTCTATTCAAATACCTATAACTTCTCAAAATTTGGACCCTGTGTTTCCGCGAAACACCTGTCTAAAAACTAGAGAAGTCATAAGTAAACCGAATATAGTACGAGGACCAAGCCCTCTGTCCTGATGGACCCTGGACAACATACAATCCTTTGTATAAGTCCCTTGAGTCTGATAACTCATTCACTGTGTGTCGTAGGTTGAAAACTGTACTTATGGTTAAGAAGAATTACACCGCTGTTTAATGCTCCTTACCTAACCATCCACTGATATAGGTAAATGTCGTAGACATAATTTCAGAAAGGTATATCTCACTCTATGAAAATAGACGTACAGATATATCAATTTGAAATTGGTGCATAACAGCGGATATTCAAAACCAAATATTTGCCGACCGGCAAACAGCCCAGGTGATTTCCTCAAATATCACCGATTACAACGAATCCCGATATAATGAGGATAATCACCCAATTCCCAATAACTTACTCCCACTCATCATCTGTAAAACCATACAGATGTGAGAATCGTACCTGGTAAATACATATCCTGGAGTAAGTATCTAATCGGGAAATCAGTTTTCCTTTAACATTACACAGTGAAACTGAAACATTGAAATGTTCCGATGGGGTATTCTGGTATTCCTAGTAATGCCTCTTCCAGATTCACGACTGTAACCGTATAGTTCTTTGCCACCTCTCCAAATCCCTTCATATGTCTTTAGTCTTTACCTTCTGCACACCCTTTTAGGCCAAATGGTTTTCTTCCTTCCCTACCGTTCGGCACCAGCCTATGGTTTGGAAGAAGACTATCCAATAAGCATAATGGGTGTACTGTCCCAATCCTAGGAACACTCGCAATGAGAGAGGGTGAAGATAAAAGACAACCGAATAAACCTTATTCCTATTTCTCCTGAACCAGAATCCATCCCCGAACTGGAACCAGTTCCATTCGAGTTCGTATATAACCATACGATGGAGTATCCAAATAAACTGTGGATCTTCGTAGTGATACGGAGTGTCCTGGAGAAATACAAAGGTGATGTGGGAGTGGTAACGAAATATTTGGTTTGGTCGTGAATATCTGTTGCAATTTACTTTGCCCTCTTACTAATCCCTTGCTTTGTCTGAACTTAATACCTTCTGCACACCATCGTTATGCTAATTGGTTTTCTTCATTCCCTACCAGTCGGCACCAGCCTAAGGTTTGGAAGAAGACAATCCAATTTGCGTAATAGGTGTACTACCCCTAAACCAAGGAGTACTCGTAACCTGAGAGAGGGTAAAAGGAAAAGACAACTGAATAATCCTATCCGTTTTCTCCAGAACCGGAAACCATCCTCGAATAAATTCTTTCGAGTTCGTATCTAAATATACGATGGTTTTGTCCAATGGAAGTGGACGTTCGTAGTAAAACGGGGTGTCCTGGAGAAAAGGGTAAAAGTAGGAGTGGCAATGAGGTTTGCAACTCTGACAATCCAAAAGCCGGTGTTTAAGAAGGTTCGGTCAACTTGGTCACTGAGTCAAAGTCTTAGGGTCGGGTCAATGGTCGCTGCCAAAGAGAGAGAGAAAAGAAAACACTCAGCGTGCACTCTAACCTAGATCAGAATGGTAACCAATTTATCTAATCTGGAAACCTCCCACTGTACCTCAAATTCTCCTCCAAACCTGAAAGAAGAATTAGTCGGGGTTACCCGAGGAGTAAACTAACTCATCAGTGGGAATCGGGATCCAACTATCATCGCATGATAACGTGACGGAATCCGCTCACATCATCATACTCCAGATGGTATGCGCATATCTGGCAAGTTTCAGTTCTTTTGAAACTCCCGATGTGATTTCTGCCCCATGCTCTTATGACCTTGACGAAGGCCAACAAATCATAAGTCACATGTCAAGTTCTACCCGTCATTCTCCAGGTTGATTTGAACCCACCCGCACAAGCCCTTGACGAAGGCCAACAAGGCTATACGACTGTCCCAAACCAACGCATCTATCTATGCTGCAGAAAGGCAACAAGCAGCTACCATACACTATGCCTTGACGAAGGCCAACAAACATAGCATGAATACTACGTGCTACCCGTCTGAAACGACGGAG
Source organism: Agapanthus africanus (assembly GCA_030015575.1). NCBI lineage: Eukaryota > Viridiplantae > Streptophyta > Magnoliopsida > Asparagales > Amaryllidaceae > Agapanthus > Agapanthus africanus. The sequence goes on along the minus strand of CM057347.1, from coordinate 351,852,832 downwards.
GGCTACGAATGGTTTCTGGCGAAAACCTTTAACGTAGTGAACTTGATATCGTTGAAGGAACTGATAGCTTTTTGAAAATATAGTGACGACAACTTCCGCTAAAGAGGTCACTCCCGGTGAAGGAATCTCGGCTCTTTCCCCGTAGAATGGGGTGCAGGATATTCCCACTGAATACCACGATGCAAAGCAAAAGTAATCGGCTATAGTGAAGTTAATGCCCTGACGCAAACTTTTTGTCCAAGGGGTCACTCCCGGTGAAGGGATCTCGGCCCTTGCCTCGTCGACTGAGGAGCAGGATATTCTAAATGAATACCGCGATGCAAAACAAAAGTGAACGTCCTTGCAATAACAGCTTTTTGAAAAGTGTTCCAACAACATCAGATTAGGTTTGTTTTTAACTTGCATTGATCCGAATCAATGCAGTCCCATCAATTGATCACACCAAAAAGAACGAAAATATACTGATGTGCGTATATGCCATCCGCATTCGCCACTGGGTCCCGTCATTACCCGTTAGGTTAGCTTACTAACGACAGAGCGGGGACTGGACTAGCGCGGATGCAAAACATATACAACATCTACTAATATATATACCAATATATTATATTTCGCTCAAGGCGTGAATAGAATGCAACATCACAGAGAATGAACAGCATCACAGAAACAATACAGATATCTGGGATCCCCGGGTTTCACAGAGCCACTGCTGAAACCCGACGTTCCCCTGGTCGTGTGGATAGCCTGTGCAATGAAATCCTAGACCCCTACGGGCGCGGCAAGTTACCCGCCAAAACCTGAAGCGAGGCAGCCCCCTTCAGCTCCGTGAATGGACCACCCAGCACTTCACGGAATCCGGTAACTTGGGCACCCCTCCTGGGTCAACCTGTACCCACTACGAGTGCAGCGAATAGCCCGCCAATCCTAGAGTGAAGCCCCCTCCGTCCCAATGCCATGAGATGCGGGCTTGTTGCCCTCTAGAACCCGGCTATCCGTGCACCCCTCCGCGGGGCAATCCTAGTACAGAAAGTAAAATATACATACACCGGGTACATCGACCGCAACCAGGTCGTGCCCCAAAATAATAATACAAACAGGCAGTGACGGCAGTCCACATGTCGGACGCTCGCCCCGCAATATCAAATGTACATAATACAACAAAACTGTACTAGCATTGCATCCAGGCTATCCCCACGACCGATCCGCAACATCACAGCAAAAACAGAACATCAACGTGAATGTCACGTTCGCAAATCCGTCTAACCGGGCTATAGCAGTTAGACAGGATTTACCGATCGAGTGACATTCACGGTCGCAGATATAATGTAAATACTGTGAAAAATGTGTTTAAAATATCCGACCGATCAAATTTTAACAAGTGGGCCCCAAAACAATACTGTAGCAGTTAAAGAAATTATGGGCCCAATATTAATATTCCAAAAACCCCAATTTAACCCCAGAAGCCCACTGGAGAACTTTGGCCCATTGATCTCTCTGAACTGCCGCGGAACCGCGGCCCAAGGTAGGGTTTGGCCGCGGTTCCGCGCTCCACTTAAGAGATCACTTTGCCGAACTTTTCCAGTGGCCTTATATCTTCCTGTACAGTACTTTTATACAACCTGAAAAAAATTTCGAGACTGAAAAATTTCAACAGAAACTGATGCTGAAGGAAATGCGGGTTTTGGGATTTTTGATCGATCCGAATTGCAAACACATTACACAAAGCTAGACTAAGTTAATGGGGAGGCTCTGATACCACTGTAAGTGCACGGCGGCGCCCCGGCCGTCAATCCGACGGCCAAAAGCGGAAGCGGTGATAAACTTTAAATTTTCTTAAACTGGCAAACCGCCGCGCACTACTACCCGGATCGAACCATTAATTAGTCCTAGCTACCAACAAGAAAGGGAATAGAGATATACCGACGATCCATGTCCTCCGGTCTTCTCATCATCGTCCCGATCTCTTGCGGAATGTCCCGTCTCCTCCTCGTCGCCGGAAGTGCACCACATCGCCTACTTCTTTTACGGGCTCCCACCTCAATGCCGAGGCAACTCGGGCACGAAGCCGGCTACTCGACGTGCCCAAGGTTCGCTGTAGAATATGTAGCCCTCAAGTCTCACTTTGGGGTTGTGGAATTGCCTTTTTGGTGGAGGAAATGATATGAGCTTGTGGAGATGAAACATGTGGGATTTTACAAAGCTAGAAGAACAAAAAATCCCACCCCAAGAAATTTGGACAGCCCCCTCCCTCAATGTGGCCGGCCATGTATATGGTGGTGGAGAGAGTGAAAGAGTGAGAGTGTATCAAAAAGATGGGAGCCATTCTCATCTAATCCCAAAGAGAGAGAGAGGAAAGCTATCATGCAAAAGGGAATGATCACAAGGCAATGCCAACACTCTACACAACCATCATCAACAACCATGATGCTAACAAAGTCAAGCCATCATGAAGTATGAAGTCAAGCAAGTCAATGGATGGTGCACCATCATGAAGACTATCATGATGCTACAAAAAACAAAGAACCCCTCCACAAATGCCTATTTGCAACAATGCAAATAAACCCTCCTCCACCAATCTTCAGCCAATGAACGGAACAATGGAAATTGGCCGAAACGGAAAGCAAACTGGCAACTCCAGAAAACTGGTCCCGTAATAAATTACAGGAAAACCCCGATACTGTGCATACACACCCGCATTTGTATTCCGACCGAAATACAAATTGAATGAGACAAACTCTACACTGTACTATACTAGGATCCGGCTTATACCAAAGCCGGCCAGTAATATCCGTTCGATCCTGATCCGTGCAATACCGCACGTATCTGATCGAACCCTGCCATATATCCATACGGCCTATAGTACAAACTGTCCGATCCCGATCCGTGCAATACCGCACGTATCTGGTCGGACCTTGCCATATCTCCATACGGCCTCTACAACCTTTCGCCCGAAAGCTGAGTAACTGAATGTGGGGGACTCTAAAGACTCATCAACACCTTGGTTGTGGATTTAACCACTAGCACGTCAGAGGTATAAGCCAATACGTAACGGGCTACCAGGTACTGACTAAAAGGGATGTCTGTGAGCGAACTCAGCCTGACAACCCTACTGAGCCTGTCAGTGACAATATCCGTACAGTCCAGTCCGTTCGTCTATGAGTATCGCATGGCGGGCCTAGGGGGTTGGTAAAAGTCAGACCCCCAAAAGCGGTACAAGTCGTGTCGGAGTGTAGCCCAGAACACCCTGAGATACTACTGGAATACCTACCAGTAAATCTCCTTGCCTTGGCCAAGGACTTTGTGTAATGGCTCTCCTAGACACAGCACGACCTCACCCCCAATACCGGGAGAGACGAACCCCTGAAGATACGCTCACTGCCTCCATGTGGCTCGGGACTGTACCCAACTAAAACCTGTTTGCACGACTCCTTTGAGCCGTGGTAGGGTAGTAATCAAAGTACAGTGGGAACTCACACGAGACAAATGACGATCCCCAGGTCGATGAACTAACCTGCACACATGTCACCAGGGAACTGCCATCTGACGTCTGGTATATGACCAACTAGCATGTTCCCGGCGAGTCCTGTCCGGTGTACTCATAACCCAATGAGCACCTGTATACATCTTAGGTGATCCAACTGACACCAGTGGCTTGTGAGACCGGCCACCGCCCCTCGTCGGGGTCTCGACTGTATACACTAGTCTACTAATGGAGTATCGATGCCCAGTCTCGAAACTCCCACGACTAGGGACCTTTTAAGGATAAGCTTATAGACCCCAGCTCCCACTTATATGATCGCCCTCATACTGCTGGTGGTCAAGCAAGAATCCTAGGGGCTCTATTAACGTGTAATAGCGACGTGTCAGGTCACCTAAAGCAGTACACGATGATAAAGGTAAACCGGATAGCATACTATCATCTCGAGTAAGACTGTCCTACCGGGATAGGTCCTCCATCAATCATTACAATCACGTACCTGTGACCTAATAATTGACTCTGAGGGCACTATCTCCAACAGAACACTGCTGCCGCGAGCACCCGAACGGATGCTTTCGGGGACGGGGTTCTCCTACAGTCACTTGGTCGGGGCTATGGGGCGAGGCTGTCTATTAAGTTTACCCGGCGAGTATCCGCGTACCCTACGTGATTGCGACGAACTTTTGATCACATCAAAATTCCGTGGCAACCGATCAAGTGAGACTAAACTGCTATGTTTATAACATTCATTCAGTTATCTCATAACTACTTGTGAATTCCAAATATTGTATCACATTCCGGATAAATAGAAAAGGTTAAACTTTCCGATCGAACAATCGAACACCCAAGTTTTCCCGATACAGCTCAACACATGAAATAAGTTTAAAAACATTCACTTCGTGCCTTAGTACCAACGGTCCAGCCGTCGAAGGGTCAAGCCAACGCCTCACATGTGGCACGCCGTACTGCCCCAAACCCTAAGGTTCAAAGGGCAGTTCAAGACGGTCACATAATCGAGTTAAGGTTTGTTGTCTTCTAGAGGGTCCATCGCGTTACTTGCACTACTTGGAACGTCCTTAAACCACGGAAAAATCCAACACTTGGAGATTTTCCGGCAGGGAAAAATTGGGTATTAATATCCGGTCGAACTTTTTAACATATTCTAAAATTATCTGGAAAGGCACACAGACAAAATTAGACAATCCGATCGAAACACCGAGTCCCCAATACAACCCAGAAAATTCAACTCTTGAATAAATATTAAAAATTCCCAGGAAAACCAGCACTGTAAAGTAAGAATTACTGTGTAAAATTCTTTGTACAATGAGGCCGTACGGCCGCGGAACCGCCGCACGAGCCATGCTCGTGCCGCGGAACCGCGGCGGTTTAGTGGAATTGGGAGATCGAATTTCACAGTAACTCTTAGAAACTCCTACTGATTTTTCTGCATATTTTTAATATGGAAAAAACCCAGTTTTTGAAAAAAGTCCAGAGAGCAAATTTGTGTTAGGGTTTCGGTTCGATCGGACTTCTAACTCCGTCTACGCATCGCCTAAGGCTCTAGCTAGGCTCTGATACCACTGTAGGGTTCCTAGGCACACACTAGAGGTCTCACAAGTGATCAAACATGGCTAATTCAAAAATTTCCATGTGCCTACTGATTTAGTGTAATTCTCGGATGTGTTTGTAAAAAGCAAGTATCGAATCAATTGTTTCCCGATAACGGTTTCATTTGATCGATAATAGTATCTTGTATCGGTATTTAGAAAATTGTATAAAGAACTCACTATCAAAGAATTATATTTGACCGTAATCAACTACGGTGTCAGTTGTAGATCGTAAGCGAGTGCGGATCGTCCACAGGGATTGTGCGATTCGTTTTTATATTTGCTTTGTTTGAATCGAAAAGTTAATTGAAAAGAAAAGAAAACATGATTCAAGAATTTATCAATTGATTCAGGTGTCACGATATTTAATCAAGAATCAAGAAACTGATAAACAATCAAGAATTGGGTTTCGATAATATTTCCAACCAAAATGCCAAGAATCTAAATGAGGCTCGTAGGAATCGATCGGATCTATAGACGTGATGTAATATCAAGATTTCGTGTTCTTGTCCTTCGAAGGATTGATACTAGATCGATGATGGTCGATGAGAGTTAGGGCTTTCTTGATGAAACTAGGGTTTCATCGTTTAACCCTTGTTCTTTCATCGATTATCATTCACATTCTAGCCTCTAGCAATTTCAAGAAACAATCGTAACTCCCCAATCTCGAGCGATATCAATCAAGAAAGCATCGCAATGAATTGGGTTGTCGATTCTTGATCTTGCTAGGGTTTACAAAACTCGTGGGATTCAAGAATCGATTTACAGTATATTACATCATCATTCTATTGATCGTCTCAACTCCTCGACGAGCGGAGTTTTACTCAGACATCACAACAAGAATTATAACTAGAAATTTAGATTGACTCATGATGCAAGAATTTAAAGAGAACAAGATAAAAGAATATCACCTTTTATTTATATCAACAATTTGATTACAGACGCTCAAGAACTACAAGAGGAAGAACTAAATTGTTGAATTGGCGTCGCTCGGCTCCGTGAGTCGTGGATCGGCTTGGACCACTTGCTCCGTTGAAGATCGGCTCGGCTCATAAAAGGTTGCAAGGCTTCTTGCTTGAATGGGTACTCGGGATCTTGGCTTTTGATTGGAATTAGGGTTAGGGTTTCACACAAATCCTCTCACTAGATTTGTGGAAGAAAAAGATGAAGAGAGAGATAGAATGGCTCTAAATTGACTACTAAAATCAACTAATCAAAAGATCAAGTCCCTTTTACAAGTGAGCCTAGGGTCTTATTTATAGAGCACCCAAACCCTAAGCCTTCTTGAGTTCCCTCCAAAAGTTTGTTGAAAGACTTCTAGAAAGAGTTTGTTAGGCTTAGCTTAGGGTTTAAGCTAGGGTTTAGGGAGAAGGTTCTAGAATGATAAGCTAGTTTAGTGTAGATCCCAAAGTTCGCTGATCTGGCAGAAGTCTCTGGAGTCTTCTGGAGTTTGAAGTATATGAGCTGAATGTGGGCCCAGAGTGAAGCATTGTGCAGCAAAAATTTATGGCTGACGTGGCAATACGGCCGCGGAACCGCGGCGCAAGCAGGCTCCGGCCGCGGTTCCGCGGCCATGTTGGAGGCTTGGGCTTTGATCTTTTTGCAATGGTCTTTGGCTAACATTTTGGGTTTCCTCTGTTATGTTGATTTGTATTTTCCCTTTTGGATTGATACCAGATCTGAAATCATTGAGTTGACGTAATGTTTGATCGGTACCATATACATTTTTGGCCTTTCTTCTGGATTTTCCTGCACAGATCTCAAAACAAGTATTGCGCAAATGTAGGGATGATGCGATGCCATGAAATGCGGTCAATTTCCTTTATAGTGTCGGTTTAAGAGTCTAATACATGTAATCTGATATTTTGCGACAGTTTTGCTAATATGTAAAATATGAATGCCGAACACTTCTATATGGATGCAAATGATGAGGAAATTGCCGGCTAAAATATGCATTATTTTCGACTAATCAAATTCCCCCAAACTTAATTTCGATCGTCTCGAGCGAACTGTTTTATTAAAAAGAGAAGGAGAAAATAAAGAAAGAGAAAAACTAACTAGCACACTTTCGTAGGCAACACGATTGCACTGAGCACGTGCAACAAGCCTTTAAACCTCTAGGTGTCCCTAGTAGGAGGAGTGTTGTCTCCTGAGGGTTTTCAGCGGATTGCACCCACAAAATCCAATAATAAAAGAAAGATCATGAATATTACATTTAAAGACAAGAATTGTAAAAGAAAAGCCTTGAAAATTAGGGTTCCCAACTAAGCTAGCTTTTCGGTTGTCATGAGCCCTATCTTAATGGTTATGAAAAGATGTTAGAAATCACGTCCTCCCTCAATAAAACATCGTCTTATTCTTCATTCCTATCTTTATTCCAAACATCGATCATATAACCCTGCGTGTGTGTAAAGACATCCCTACACCCGGAGAATTCAATTCAAGCTATCGTACTCTTGCCCATCAGCCTCAGTACTTTTTAATTAATGAATATTTTGATGAGATTGCTCACACACTTTCATGCGACCGTTAATACTTCTTGAGGTACTAACCGACCGATTACTCATGTGCTTGCTTACTTGGTGTATTTTCCTCGTCTTGCACCACCTCAGGCATAGCAGTGACTCCCAGACCAGTTGGCCTTAGGGCACTAGGTGAAGAAGCACCCTTGCTATATATTTTTATTGCCCTTGGTGATAACCAAACCAGTGTCCATTTTTCTCACCACTTTATATTTTCTTCATTCATTTTTTTTTTATTTCCTTCATACTTTTGGCTTTAAGACAAGAGCATTTCAAGGTATTCTCTACTATCCCAGGCTTTAAGACGTGTGTAAGTGCGAATAGCAGGGTGTCAACGTTCAAAATGTTTGGCTTTCAGAATAGAAACTATTTTTCAGACTTAGTTTTATCCTCAGATTAGTGACGTCCTTCATCTTACTAACCCTTGGGACAACGACTCATAACTACTTATTACTAGTTCGTATAAGAAAACTTCTAATTTTCTTAGTTTTCTCAAATTTTTCTAATCTCATGGATGTAATTTTTCACTATCTAAACTTTTATTATCTTATTTATGTACAAAAAAAGTGTAAATATTAAAATTATTTTTATACTTGAAAATTTTTAAATTTTTATGGGTTTTGAAAAATTTTCAATTTTTATAGATTTTTAAAGAAATGTTTTGTGCCTATGCAGATGATATGCAAATGATGCGAAAATAAGCACAAACCTCCCCCAAACTTGTTTTCAACGGTGTCCTCACTGTTGCCAACAGCTATATCTACAAAACCTGTAAGTCTGGGAGGAATTATTAGCGGGAGCAAAATATATAAGTGAAGAACTTCCCCCAAACTTACTCTTTTCACTCACCTTCATTCAAAAAAATGATGCAATGATATACTGGACATGAAGGTGAGATGGAGGAATTTTAATCCAAATAAACTGGCTCTTGTAAGAACAAGAGCTCCTCCGTGGGGTCAGTGGAAAAATACGGCTTTAGTCTATGTCCGTTTACTTTGAAAAAGGTGCCGTTTTTAACATTTTCTACTTCTACTGCCCCGTGCGGGTATACAGACCGCACAATAAAAGGTCCCTTCCATCGAGATCGGAGCTTACCCGCGTGAAGGTGTAGTTGTGAATCATAAAGAAGGACTTGTTGACCAGGTGAAAATGTTTTCCTCAAAATGTTTTTATCGTGAAAAACCTTAGTCCTATTCTTTGTGATTACAGCGTTATCATAAGCTTCATCGCGGAGTTCGCTTAGCTCATTAAGTTGCAGCTTCCGAAAGTTGCAAGCAAGGTTTAGATCAAAATTTATTTCTTTTATAGCCCACAATGCTTTATGCTCTATCTCGACGGGTAAATGACATGCTTTCCCAAACACTATCCTATATGGAGACATTCCTAGGTTGGTCTTAAATGCAGTTCTGAATGCCCAAAGAGCATCCGTCAATTTGGTCGACCAGTCTTTTCTATTTTTAGCAACAGTTTTCTCCAGGATAAGTTTGATTTGTCTGTTTGAGATTTCAGCCTGCCCGCTTGTTTGGGGATGATAGGGTGTAGAAAGTCGGTGGTTGATTGAGTATTTTCGTATCAGAGTCTCGAAAGATCTGTTGCAGAAATGTGTCCCATTATCGCTAATGATAGCGCGTGGGTGTCCAAATCGCGAAAAGATATTCTCTTTCAAGAACTTAATGACAACTTTCTTGTCATTAGTGCGACATGGAATGGCTTCTACCCACTTTGAGACATGATCAACCGCCAGCAAAATGTACAAATTCCTAAAGGAGTTGGGAAAAGGACCCATAAAATCAATGCCCCAAACATCGAATATTTCAACAACCAAGATGGGTTGCTGAGGCATTTCATTCCTCTGGGATATTCTACCCGTGTACTGACATTGTGTACAGGTTTTGCAATAGTCAAATGCGTCCTTGAATAAGGTCGGCCAATAAAATCCACATTGCAAAACCTTTTCCGCTGCCTTTCTAGGACCAAAGTGACCCCCACAGGCCTGATCATGACAAAATGAAAGAACACTCTTGAACTCTTCATTCGGGACACACCGGCGAATGATCTAATCAGGACAATATTTAAACAAATAGGGCTCGTCCCAGTAAAAGTGTTTTACTTGGGAAAGAAAACGATATTTGTCCTGTTTTGACCAATCGCTCGGTATTAGTCCCATGGCATGATAGTTCACAATATCCCTGAACCATGGTTCAGCGGATATGCTCAAGAGTTGTTCATCAGGGAACGAGTCATTAATCGGCAGGGTCACAGGGGAAGAAATGATGCGTGAAAGATGGTCAGCTGCTACGTTTTCACATCCTTTCTTATCTTTGATAACAAGATCGAATTCTTGTAACAGAAGGATCCAACGTATTAGTCGACCTTTTGCATCTTTCTTCGCCAGAAGATGTTTTAAAGCGGAATGGTCAGTATACACAACTATAGGAGAGCCAATTAAGTAAGGCCTGAATTTTTCTAATGCAAATACAACCGCTAAAAGTTCTTTTTCTGTGGTTGTATAATTGAGTTGCGCATCATTCAGGGTCTTACTTGCATAGTATATTACGTGTGGCATCTTTTCGATGTGTTGTCCTAAGACTGCACCTACTGCAAAATCAGATGCGTCACACATCAGCTCAAAGGGGTAGTCCCAATTTGGTGATGATAGCACGGGGGCTGAAGTGAGTGAGTGTTTAAGTGAGTCGAAAGCTGTCTCGCAGTCCGAGTCAAAATAGAAGGTCGTATCCTTGGCCAGGAGAAGAGTTAAAGGTCTAGCAATTTTGCTAAAGTCCTTAATGAATCTCCTATAAAAGCCCGCATGGCCAAGGAAAGATCGAATATCTTTGACGCTTTTGGGATGAGGGAGATTTTGAATGACATCTATCTTAGCTCTGTCAACCTCAATGTCTTTCTGTGAAATGACATGTCCAAGTACTATTCCTTCTTGGACCATAAAATGGCATTTTTCCCAGTTCAAAGTCAAGTTCTTCTCTTTGCAACGAGTAAGAACAGCGTCAAGATTCGCTAGGCAATCGGAAAAAGAGTCTCCAAAAATCGAGAAATCGTCCATAAAGATCTCCAGAAAATTCTCTACCTATCAGAGAATATCCCCATCATACACCGCTGAAAGGTAGCGGGAGCATTGCATAACCCAAAGGGCATGCGACTGTAAGCAAAGGTACCAAAAGGACAAGTAAAAGTGGTTTTATCTTGATCCTTTTTGGCGATGGGGACCTGATTATAGCCTGAGTATCCGTCCATAAAACAATAATGCTCTCGTCCCGCTAATCGTTCCAGCATCTGATCAATGAATGGTAGAGGAAAGTGGTCTTTCCTCGTGGCAGCATTGAGTTTTCTATAATCAATACATACACGCCACCCAGTTTGGGCGCGTGTCTGAATCAACTCATTTGCCTCATTGGTTATAACAGTGATGCCGGATTTCTTAGGAATGACATGTATAGGACTCACCCACTGGCTATCGGAGATGGGGTATATAATACCATTATCTAAGCATTTGACGATCTCTTTCATGACCGCTTCCTTCATGACTGGATTCAACCGTCTCTGTGGTTCTCGGGTTGGTCTGGCATCATCCATCACATGTATATGATGTTCAACTATCAAGGGACTAATCCCTTTGATGTCTGCCATACTCCAACCAAACGCCTCTTTGTTAGATCTCAATACCGATAAAAGAGCATTCTCTTGCTCTGATGCAAGAGAAGCGGATATGATAACCGGTAAAGACTCATTCTCATCTAGATATGCATATTTAAGGTGAGAAGGTAAAATTTTGAGATCTAATTCGGGCGGAGAAATGATAGAAGGAGGGATCATTGAGTGATTTTTGGATTTACAAAGAAGCTCAGAGCCTGTGAAAGATACAGACTCGGGTGGAGAAAAGTCAGAAGTGCAGGACTCAAGTGTAGAGAAAGTGTCCTCACTAAGATCATGTGTGAAATCAAACAGAGATGTGGTAATGTCATCGAGATCAGAAAAGAAAAGTTCCTCGGCTCCACAACTATCGGGAGCGATCTCATGGACAGAGCACACATCTAAAATATGAGCAGAGGGTTCTGATGGCTGACTTCCAACTTTGTAGATATTTAGTTCAATGGTCATATTTCCAAATGATAAGTTCATTGAACCATTTCTACAGTTTATAACAGCGTTGGAAGTGGCAAGGAAAGGACGATCCAGAATCACCGGAATTTGGCCCCGGGGGTTTGCTACAGGATGTGTGTCGAGCACAATGAAGTCTACAGGGAAAACAAATTCCCCGACCTTTATCAACACATCTTCTAATTCACCCCTTGGTTTGGTGATAGATCGGTCTGCCATCTGGAGAGTGCAGTGAGCAGCTTTCAGCTCTTCAATCCCTAATTGCTCATAGACAGAATAAGGGAGCAGGTTAACACTTGCGCCAAGGTCTAAAAGGGCACGATTTATGTTTTTACCCCCAATCGAAATCGATATTGTAGGACATCCTGGGTCCTTTCGTTTCTTTGGTAGCTGGGGAATAAAAGCAGTGCTGATATTATTAGACATGAAGACCTTCTTCGGCACTTGGGTCTTCCTCTTCCTAGTGCACAAGTCCTTAAGAATTTTCGCATAAGCGGGGACTTGTTGAATCGCATCTAGGAGAGGGATATTGATGTTAACCTGTTTGAACATTTCTAAAATTTTCTCCATATGAGGACTCGTTCTATTACCCCTTAACCGGTTCGGGTAAGGAGCTTTCGCAATAAGCGCAGGGTCCATCACAGGAGAAGGAAGAGGGGGTAGACGTGGTCCCAAAAGAGGTGTGGGGACCGTCTGTGGAGAACTATAAGCGTTGGGAGAAGGTGTCGAGCCTAATGGGAAATGGAGAATAGGCTCGCGAGAAGAAGGTGAGATAGAAGAGGAAGGATCAGAAGGAGAAGTGTGTGTGTGTGGAAAGGTCTCAGCCGGGGTGTTGATATGATTTTCAGTATCATCAATACCTTCCCCGACATGATTGTTCAGCACTCTTCCCGATCTCAACGTTGTGACGGCATTTACATTGTAATGCCCAGGATTCTGTAGGGGCTGAGAGGGAAGTTTCCCTTTTTCTCTCGCACTCATTTCGGCTTTTAGGCGTGCGATTTCAGCTTCCATCGATTTGATACTCTCAGCTTGGGACGCTGAGTTTTTCTTTATCTCACTGACGGAAGATCTAACCTCAGTCAAAACCTCTATGAAATTTGATAAAAGTGATTTCATGGTTTGAGTGAATTGAGAGAACTCGTCAGAACAGGACTGCATAGGATTAGACTGTGCAGGAGTGTTGCCCTGGTTTTGGAAATTTTGTGACTGATAGGGGTGCTGAGTGAGTTGAAGGGGTTGCTGTTGTGGTGGAGGAAGAACCCTTTGAAATTGATTTGTGTTAGGAACCGTGTTTTGAGATTGGTTTTGGTTCCAAGCAAAATTCGAGTGATTCCTCCAACCCTGATTGTACGTGGAAGAATATGGATCGTTTCGAGGTCTTTGAAATACGGCATTAGAATGCTCGTGACCTTGAAACGCAGAGTTTAATGGACATTCTTCCGTTAAATGAGACGGATCAGAACAGCACCCACAAACAGTTTTGGGGAGTGACACTGGGTTTAGGGAGGCTGCTGCAAATTTGTGTTCCATAGCATCGAGCTTCTTTTGCATTGCTGCCATTTCAGCTCGAACACCTATGGACACATCTATTTGGTGTACGCCACCCCTATTCAATGGTTGGGTTCCACTCTCCCACTGTAGTGATTTTTCAGCGAACTCTTCTAAATACTTCCAAGCTTCCCCATCATCTTTGGTCATAAAAGTACCTTGACACATGTTTTCAAGGCTCTGTTTAGTGTTTGGGTTAATGCCCTCATAAATGATTCGGCACAATTCCCATCTCGGGATGCCGTGATGAGGACACTGAACCAATAGATCCTTGAAACGTTCAAAGCATTTTGAAAATGGTTCGGCAGGGAGCTGGGCAAATTGATTCAGTTCGCTACGGATTCGAGCTGTCTTTTATATTGGCTAAAATTTCTTAAGGAATGCAGCGACGAATTATTCCCAATTCGTAATAGAGTGTGCGGTAGTGTTATATAGCCACTTCTCGGCTATATCACACAATGTAAATGAAAGAAGTCGTAGACGCATAGCATCCACTGAAAGTTGTGACGTACCCATCATTGCGCATACGTTTTCAAATTTGGTAATGAAAACGTAAGCGTCCTCAGTCTCGAGTCCGTGGAATTTGGGTAAAAGATTGATATACTGGGGCTTAATCTCAAAGTTATCCCGATTGGCTAGTGATGTGGATAAGCAGGTCAAAAGAGGACCTCGAATAGGGTAGCACCTCTCTTGGAGAGAGATGCGGGGTGGATTCTGCGCACCAACGGACGGTGGCAGATTAGGGTTAAAGAAGTTTGATGGATTCGGATCCATCGGTGTGGGTGTGGTAGTGGGTAAAGAAAAGGTAAATGGAGAAATATCGACTTCGGAGTCGATAAAGGTTACGCGGACTAAACGGGCACTAGAATCCCGTGTCCAGCCTATCTTGCACTAAAATGGGTTAGTACAAGTGGCAGCGTTGACTTATAATTAAGGGTAATGAATGAATGCGGTGCTTGCTTTGAAAACTGATACGGATTTTTTTTTTTTTTTGAAAAAATGATGCGACAAAACAAATGCAGCACACAAACCCTAGAATCTAGTGGTCACCTAGGTCCGGCTCTAGACCGCTCCTAACTGCCAAAAGACAAGTCGCAGGATAGAATCCTCCACTGCCTCTTTATCCCCCTGTGGCCGGATAAGTGCCAGGTAAGTGGGAAGGTACTCCACTACGTAAGTAGTGGGCCTAATTAAAAACCACTAGCCTTAGACACACTCGCCTTAGGCACCACAAGAAAATGCGGATAAGCAATGAATTACCCACGGCCTTCTCTTGTCCTAATTGAGCGCGACAGTCCTTAGAGTCTTCTCTAGATTTCTTTTAGTTAATGTGGGTCAATGCGGATGCAAGTTTTGCGATTTTTGGGGCCTAGGAAGGGTAATGAAATCCCCACCTAATTTGGATTTGGCCGTGCCCCTTAATTTCCGTATTATAATGCAAACAACCAAGAAATCAAAATCATGCACAAATTTAATTTTGCTTTTTGCGGCGCTGCGATTATTTGCAAAGAAACCTGCAGAAAATTGTTAGTTGGAGCTAAAAAGAGGAGAGAGAAGGAGGTAAGAAACTTACAGAGAAAAAATTGCACAGAGATCCCTCAAAGGGGCCGCGGTTTCGCCGCAATAGGGAACTCCCACCGCGCTTCCGCGGTCGAGGTGTTGGATCACTGAACCAAACATCTTCAGGGAGCTTCTGTGGACTCCCTCAGCTCTCTGGTATATCCCAAAAATTTTCTTCAATTTCCAAACAGCTCCAGATTTCCTTGCAATGAACAACAGCAAATCGTTTAGGGTTTGCACGAATTTTGATATCAAAAACAACAATGGAATAATTCTTTCAATTCAAACTATAATATGAAACGAATTAGCGTGCGATCCCCGGCAACGGCACCATTTGATTTAGTGTAATTCTCGGATGTGTTTGTAAAAAGCAAGTATCGAATCAATTGTTTCCCGATAACGGTTTCATTTGATCGATAATAGTATCTTGTATCGGTATTTAGAAAATTGTATAAAGAACTCACTATCAAAGAATTATATTTGACCGCAATCAACTACGGTGTCAGTTGTAGATCGTAAGCGAGTGCGGATCGTCCACAGGGATTGTGCGATTCGTTTTTATATTTGCTTTGTTTGAATCGAAAAGTTAATTGAAAAGAAAAGAAAACATGATTCAAGAATTTATCAATTGATTCAGGTGTCACGATGTTTAATCAAGAATCAAAAAACTGATAAACAATCAAGAATTGGGTTTCGATAATATTTCCAACCAAAATGCCAAGAATGTAAATGAGGCTCATAGGAATCGATCGGATCTATAGACGTGATGTAATATCAAGATTTCGTGTTCTTGTCCTTTGAAGGATTGATACTAGATCGATGATGGTCGATGAGAGTTAGGGCTTTCTTGATGAAACTAGGGTTTCATCGTTTAACCCTTGTTCTTTCATCGATTATCATTCACATTCTAGCCTCTAGCAATTTCAAGAAACAATCGTAACTCCCCAATCTCGAGCGATATCAATCAAGAAAGCATCGCAATGAATTGGGTTGTCGATTCTTGATCTTGCTAGGGTTTACAAAACTCGTGGGATTCAAGAATCGATTTACAGTATATTACATCATCATTCTATTGATCGTCTCAACTCCTCGACGAGCGGAGTTTTACTCAGAAATCACAACAAGAATTATAACTAGAAATTTAGATTGACTCATGATGCAAGAATTTAAAGAGAACAAGATAAAAGAATATCACCTTTTATTTATATCAACAATTTGATTACAGTCGCTCAAGAACTACAAGAGGAAGAACTAAATTGTTGAATTAGCGTCGCTCGGCTCCGTAAGTCGTGGATCGGCTTGGACCACTTGCTCCGTTGAAGATCGGCTCGGCTCATAAAAGGTTGCAAGGCTTCTTGCTTGAATGGGTACTCGGGATCTTGGCTTTTGATTGGAATTAGGGTTAGGGTTTCACACAAATCCTCTCACTAGATTTGTGGAAGAAAAAGATGAAGAGAGAGATAGAATGGCTCTAAATTGACTACTAAAATCAACTAATCAAAAGATCAAGTCCCTTTTACAAGTGAGCCTAGGGTCTTATTTATAGAGCACCTAAACCCTAAGCCTTCTTGAGTTCCTTCCAAAAGTTTGTTGAAAGACTTCTAGAAAGAGTTTGTTAGGCTTAGCTTAGGGTTTAAGCTAGGGTTTAGGGAGAAGGTTCTAGAATGATAGGCTAGTTTAGTGTAGATCCCAAAGTTCGCTGATCTGGCAGAAGTCTCTGGAGTCTTCTGGAGTTTGAAGTATATGAGCTGAATGTGGGCCCAGAGTGAAGCATTGTGCAGCAAAAATTTATGGCTGACGTGGCAATACGGCCGCGGAACCGCGGCGCAAGCAGGCTCCGGCCGCGGTTCCGCGGCCATGTTGGAGGCTTGGGCTTTGATCTTTTTGCAATGGTCTTTGGCTAACATTTTGGGCTTCCTCTGATATGTTGATTTGTATTTTCCCTTTTGGATTGATACCAGATCTGAAATCATTGAGTTGACGTAATGTTTGATCGGTACCATGTACATTTTTGGCCTTTCTTCTGGATTTTCCTGCACAGATCTCAAAACAAGTGTTGCGCAAATGTAGGGATGATGCGATGCCATGAAATGCGGTCAATTTCCTTTATAGTGTCGGTTTAAGAGTCTAATACATGTAATCTGATATTTTGCGACAGTTTTGCTAATATGTAAAATATGAATGCCGAACACTTCTATATGGATGCAAATGATGAGGAAATTGCTGGCTAAAATATGCATTATTTTCGACTAATCACCTACAAACCCTAATACGTATCGTTAACTAGATGTATAGGTGATGCGATGCAAATAAACGAATTTATAGCTAAAGGGAAGGGGCTACAACCTTTGTAGATCCGGTCCTCCATCTCCATGGCTCCGTGATGAAGTCCCCTCGCTGTCCAAATCGAATCCATGACTCTAGCATCGGCTTCATCGAAGAAATGGGCGGGCTAGGTCGTCGACTTCGATGCCGAAGATGATCTACGTCGAGGCAACTCAAGATCAAACTCCAACTTCACCAAGTCATGAAACTTGTGAAGAAAACACCCTATACTACTTGGCAAGAGGTAGAGGATGAAGAAATAGGAAGTGGGTTCACTTTGGAATTGGATTTCTCACTCATCTTCACAAGTTGCCATTGATGGAGGCAAGCTTTCTTCATTGTTGAAGATGAAGAAGATGATGAAATAATATGATAAGTATTATGAGAAAATAGAAAATAGATCATTCTTATCATAATTTCAACCATGGTTAGATGTAGAGAATAAACTAAGGTTAAAGTGAATGGTTAGGGTTAAGGATGAGACAAGAATGGTGGACTTGTTCAAAGCTTCATGAAGCTTCAACAAGCAAACAAAGAAAGCCACCATTCCTTATTTATCTTTTCCAAAATGAAAAAATGAAAAAATAAATAAGTAATTAAATAAACAAAACCCTAATCATTAACTTAACCATGGTTTAATTCTTTACACAAACCCAAGTGAGCATGTATCATCAAACATGATACAAACAAGTGCACAAAAGTATATCACATATACAACTTGTGAACTTCAAGTGAGAAAATCCATTTAAAGTGAACCAATACTAGTTAATGCAAAGTAATATATCAAATATATAATTGTGCATTAAATCATTAAATCAACACTTGATTCAATGATCCGGTCATGTCGCATATAACCGACTAGTATCCAATGTATCGACTTATCGAATCAATCCTTGATTCGATAACTAGGTTATATCGCATACAACCATTCGATACATTCATCGCGAGAATGGAATGCGGTATCACATACACGCATTATTCCCGGTCCCGCACATATCTCATATGCGCTCCTATTTCGTTTCGCTTGAGCCAGGAAACCTCTGTGTAGGACTCTAAAGACTCGTCAATACGCCGGCAGCAGATGATGATCATATCAAGCACCCACAAGCCGCAAGCGGTCTGCTAAACGTAACGGCCACCCGGGTATTGAGCGATCAGAAGATCGACGAGCAAGCCCGCTCACACTCCTGTGAATCCAACCAGTAACACTTACCGTACAGTCCGGTCATGTTCGTCTGATATGTCGCATATCTCGCCTAGGGGTGGTAAACGTCAGACCCCAATAGCTTGATAAGTCATGCCGACGTGAGGTCCATAACAATCGTGAAACTACTGATAACTCTTACCAGTATATCACAGCAACCCTGGCCAGGGATTTCCTGTTATGGTCAGTCGTGCATAGCGCAACATCAACCCCCAATACCGGGAGAAACGAATCCCCTCCTATCGCTCATTGCCTCCATGTGAATCGGGACTGTACCCAAAAACCACATGTTTGCACGACTCAGTAGAGCCGTGGTAGGATGGAAATCAAAGCACAGTGGGAGACACACAAGACTCAATGACGATCTCGGGTCAACAGACTAAGCTGTACCAGTGTCACTAGAGAACTGCCATCTGACGTGAGGTATAATACCATCTGGGAGTTCTCGGCAAGTCCGTTCAGTGTACCCAGTCTCCACTGAGCACCCGCATACCATCTCTGATGTCAAACACCAATGGATATGGAATCATCCATCGCCCATCACATGGGTCGAGAAGATATACGCTAGTCTACTCTGGAATATCGATGCCCCGTCTCGATATTCCCACGACTAGGAACATTGAAGGATGTACTCATGGACTATCCAGGCCCCACTAGTATGATCTACATCATAGTCCTGGAAGTCGAGCACACATCCTAAGGGCTTTATCAACATGTAATCAGAGAGACAGAGAGTATACATGTTAAGATAAAGAGCAACCAGATAGCGTACTATCATGTCGAGCAAGAAAGTCCTACCTATATATGTCCCAGCATCCACTACAATATACATCCAATGTACAGTAATGGCCTCTAGGGCATACATATAACTAACAATATGTATGCCCTAGAGGCCATTACTGTACATATGATGTATATTGTAATGGATGCTTGGACATATATAGGGAGGACTTTCTTGCTCGACATGATAGTATGCTATCTGGTTGTACTTTATCTTAATATGTACTCTGATTGTCTCTATGTTACATGTTGATAAAGCCCTTAGCATATGTACTCGACTACTGGGACTATGATGAGATCATACTAGTGGGGCCATGGTAGTCGACGAGTACATCCTATAACTGTTCCTAGTCGAGGGTGTATCGAGACAGGGCATAGATACACCAGAGTAGACTAGCATATACGCATCTTGACCCATATGATGGGCGATGGATGATCCCATATCCATCGGTGTTTGACATCAAGGATGGTGTACGGGTGCTCAGTAGAGACTGGGTACACTGGACGGACTCGCCGAGAACTCCCAGATGGTATTATACCTCATGTCAGATGGCAGTTCTCTGGTGACACTGGTACAGGTTAGTTTGTAGACCCGAGATCGTCATAGAGTCTTGTGTGATTCCCACTGTGCTTTGATTTCCATCATACCACGTCCAAGAGGGTGTGCAAAAAGGTGGCTTTTGGGTACATTCCCGAATCACATGGAGGCAATGAGCGATAGGAGGGGATTCGTCTCTCCCGGTATAAGAAGTTGATGTTGCGCTGTATTCGATTGGTTATAACTGGAAATCCCTGGCCAGGGTTGCTGAGATTTACTGGTAAGTGTATCAGTAGTTTCTCGAACTGTTATAAACCTCATATCGACACGACTTATCAAGCTACTGGGGTCTGACGTTTACCACCCTTAGGCGAGATATGCGACATATCAGACGAAGAAACGGGACTGTACGGGAGTGTTACTGACTGGACTCATAGGAGAATATACATGCTTGCTTGTTGATCTTCTGATCGCTCAATACCTGGGTGGCTATTACGTTTAGCTGACCGCTTGCAGCTTGTGGGCGTTTGATATGATCATCACCTACTGCCGGCGTATTGATGATTCTTTAGAGTCCTACACAGAGATTTCTTGGCTCAGGCAAAACGGAGTAAGAGCACATATATGATATGTGCGGGACCGAGAACAATACGTGTATGTGATACCGTATTAGATTCTCACGATATGAGATATCGGCCGGGTATATATGATATAGCCGGGTCATCGGATCAAGTGTTGATTCGATGAACTGATACAGATTATATTAGTTGATTATTTGTGAAATAGCCGGATTATCGGATCAAGTGTTGATTCGATAATTTAATGTATAATTATATATTTGATATATTAAATTACATTAACTAATATAAGCTCACTAAAAGATTCTTTTTCTCACTCGGGTAATACATTGATATATATGCGATATATATTAATTGTATTATTTTATTTTGTTACAATAAATATTATATATATGATATATAATATTGTAACATATTATGGTTATTAATGCAACATGATTAGTGGAGATTAAACATGATTAAGGTTTGATTTGGGTTAATTTTTCTAGAAGCTTCTAGAAGCTTTTGTTTTGTTTTTGCAAAGATATTTTGTAAAGATATTTTTGTTATGATATTTATTAATCCAACTCAACCCTTGACCATTGTTCATTCTCTACATGGGTTAAGTTATCATACGTAACCCATGGTTGCATTTCTAACCACATGTGGATTCATTATTCATCACAAAGTAATTCTTCTTCTTTTTCCTTGATGAAAAGCTTTCTAGCTTTTTCATTAGTGATGAAAATGAGTGAGATTAAGAAAACAAATGAGAGCTAAATTCCTACTTCATCATCCTAATGTATCCTAGCTATTTAGATTAGGGTGTTCACTTCATTAGTGAGTGAGAGCTTGAGTTAAAGTTTCTTCAAGGTAGATCATCTTAGTTATCGAAGATCGGAAGCAAGCTTGCATCTTTATTTTGTGGAGCCTCTCTAGAGTCCGGATTCTTGATGATCGCAGCGAAGGGACCTCAACACGGAGCTTATGAAGTGAAGGAACGGACTGCAAAGGTTGTAATCCCAAACTCTTAGATGTTAAAATGTTTAACATACTTTGTTTCGCCTAATCTCTAGTTTAAAGATCTTGGTTAGGGTTGTTCGGCACGTCTAAATTTTGAATCGGGCATGGTCGATACCTTATAGACCCTTGTGAGAGTGCCTAGTAACCCTACAGAAATAGATCTCCCCACAAGTTGAGAATTTAATGCTCGTCGGGGAGATTCTGTTATGCAGATTCAACACTTAGGGGAAAGAACTAAGTTCAAAAAATTTAATTCTTACAAAAATATATAGGAATTTAATTTCTCTGATAAAACTAGGGTTTAACCCTGTAAAAAGAATTTAATTCTTATAAAACAAGAAACTTGAAATTCTCTAAACTCAGATCCCAGCATCGTTAATATGAAATCAAGATCTTCATGCACATAAAAGGAAAGACTGGTGATTCATTAGTATTCAACACTATAACGAAACCTCATGTATTTCCCCAAGTGAGCACCTCTGATGAACAAAAAAGAATGGCTGAGACCGAGTCACATGTTTCACACGCGAGCAATTAAAAAGAACAAGAAGCGCCTCCTAGGGCAGCCACGTGTTTTCCACGTGACCCCCAATCAAGTGCTTAGCACTTATATAAAAAAAGGGAATAGACCCAAAAACAGCTCTCACATTTTGAAGGCGCCTCACGTGTTCGCATGTGAGCACTACAGGGTCCAAGTGCTTAGCACTTATAAAAGAAAGAGAAATAAAATCCTGAGAACAGTTCCCATTTCGGGCACCTCACGTGCTCACACGTGAGCCGAATTCTTAGCACTTATAAAAGAAGAGGGAAGTAAAACCCAAAATGGCAGTACCCAACTTTGGGGCGCCTCACGTGCTCACACGTGAGTGCCACAAGAATTAAGTGTTTAACACTTAAACGGGGACTTGAACCCGATGTACAGTGCCAGCTTTGAGGTGTCTCACATGCCACACGTGAGCGCCCCCGGAATCCAGTGTTTAACACTGCTTTAGAACCTCACGTGGGAACACGTGAGTGCTGAACGTATACTAGTGCTTAACACTATGGGAAATCAACTCCAGGCTCAAGTTGGCTAAGTCTTCTTGAGATTAAAACATTTTCGATCTCCAAATAGACCGAGCCTCTATGCTCATGACTTCCCAAACTAATGAAGAAATCTTAGTCTCAAAATATGACTTATGATTTCTAGGCTCGGCCATCAATTCCTTTTCCCTCAAACATGGAGTTGGTTCAAGGGTACATCTCTCTACACCTCTGATACATGTCGTTGTAGTTCCTTAACGTCTTCAGAGAGGTAGTGGGTCCTGACAACCAACTGTTTTTTTTTGGCGCACGTCTAGAGATGACATACACACCTCAAACTACTGTGGACCGAAACGTCCTTAAACTAACAACGGACCGAAACGTCCTTAAATTAAAGCAACAGAGCCCAAATGCTCTTTTGTTGGGTCTGAATGATCCCAAAATCCTGTTGAGTAGATCTTAGTCTCAAATTGGACTAACGTATCCTCAACAAATATTAAAGTTGATCTTAATCTCAAACGAGATTAACGATCCTCGAATCAAACCAAACACAAATCTAAGAATATATGGATTTAGACTAATTCACGCCCTACGGGCGAGAACATAAATTAATCTCCGTATACAATCCACGGGCAATCAAAAATAAAACAAACAAACACGATACGAAGTGAACTTCTGGAGCAGGAGAAAGTGGTTATCATAATGCGGTAACGTAATTAACTGCAGGGGCTTACGCCTGTAGGGAAGAGCGTCCCCACAATCAAAAACCCCTCACAACGAAGGGGAATCTGACGAAGTCTGCTACAACGGCCGCATTTGTCCAAACCTCCAATACACGGTGCCACAAATTAACTTGGTATCATCGGAGAGGTGGACGAATAAATCCAAATAGCATCTGTCCCAAAATTCAGGCAAGACGATCCATCCCGGTTCATCTCTGTTTTCGGCGGTAAACAGCGTATGCTGCGCACTTGTCATGCATTAACCTTCATACGTGCACATGCCTTTAGACTTATTCTTCCCTCAAGTGCGCACTTAATTTGGGGGCGCACTTAAATGGGTGCGCACTTAAACAGGTGCGAACAAAGAAATCAATCAAATGTAAAGTATGAAATGTTGATATACTGTATATATACATGATATATGACAAGCAAGCTATAGAACACATGTGTGTGTATTCATATTGTGAATTACCAAAACAATGAATGAGAGTAATATATCGATATCAAGAGTATAACATAAGTATAATGTGAGATATTGATATATTACTCGATATACACAAGATATAGGATATGCAAGCTAAATATCAAGTGTATACAAGTTTAGTGTCGATAGGATAAGCAAGATAAGCAAGTGACACTAAACGAACTATTTATATTTAAGCTATCATCAAAACCAAATAATTAGATCATTGAAATCCATAAGTCATCAGAACAACGATCCGAGGGAACGCAAACTGAGAAGAAATAAGCTAACGCAATGGTACGACGGACTACACCCAGTACTACAAACCTAACGAACTCCTATGCTATCAGGGGTTATGTATATTCAACGTTAGGTCGAGTTTATCCATCAAAGGAGGATAGGCTGAACACTTCGAGACTAGTACATAAACTAAGCCAGGTCATTTTAGCACAAAGAAGTGCTATTCAAAAAAATGGTGTCTTTTGTTCACATGATAAAAGTGAAGATGAGATACACCTTTGTGGGATCCTTACGACTCACAAGGGGAAAAGAAACTTAAGGTTCGCCACAACTCCTAAGGAGAAAATACTCCTATGAGATCCTCTCGACTCTTAGGAAGAAAATGCTTTTATGAGACCTTCACGGCTTATAAAATTGAAAAGCCTTAGATGACATGGATCTAAATATGTCTCTTAAGCCATCGCTGCCCTACGGCCTGTCACCAAATTGATTACCATATACGATCCATGGGCTATTCGCAACGAAGTTGCACCCAAACATCCTCCATTGGCTAACCAAGCTACCAATGAAGATAGAAGACACTTACGTGTCCTCTCGACTCATAAAGAGAAAACACACCTATAAGATCCTTATAGCTTATAAGGGAAAATACACTCAGAGATCCTCATGATTCCTAAGGAGAAAATACACCTATGAGTTCCTCTAGACTCATGGGGAGAAAACAATTTGTGAGACCCTTACGGCTAATGTAGATTAAAAAAGCCCTAGGTGACAGGGACCTAAATCCGTTTCCTAAGCCATCGAATCTCTAGCGGTGCATTACTTTACACTACTTAACCCATGTATATACTTACGTGGGCAACATAGTGGGAGCATTTGTTCCCGCTAAAATTTGACGCTCGATGCTTAAACCTCACCAAGGAAAAAATGCTAAGGTGAAAGCTGTTAAGTCGGGCTGTGTATGTGCATCACGTGCAAAGCACGTGGCACAAGCCACCAAGTCCATGAGCATGCGCACCACGTGCAAAGCACGTAGCGCAAGTCGCCAAGCCCATGAGCCATAAGCGAAAGCCATGTTCTAATCCCAAACCTTGAGCAAGCCGCCAAGCTTTGTTGAAGCGCATACTTCATTTTGGGAAATTAATTTCCTATTATTTTTCTAAAATAGAAAGATATCTCTTATTAACAAATTTTTTTCTCTAAAACAAGAAAAATATTAACTTTGTTAACAGAGAGCTTTTGGGTCAATGATCCAACGGTGCTTAAGCACCATCGGTTGATCTTAAAATCAATTGATCTATCAAATAAGAAATTCTCTCAACTGAATTAACAATCTCCTCTTCTATAAATAGGAGAGGGGGAGATTAATCTCCAAATAGTGAATCCTACCCATAAGGTGAAGAAAAGAGATTTAAACCTCTGCATGTTCTTCTCCTTCCTCAAAACCTAAGATAAGGAGATCAATCTCCATCAAAAAAGAAGCTTAAGTTTCAACAAGAACTTAAGTTGTTTCTCTGGATCGAAGATCCTTGAGTTAAATCTCCTTCTTGTCGAAAACTAAAGTCCTCATGGAAAGATTTTCGATCTCAAGATCTGAGATTTGGAGGAAAACATAAGTTTTTATCCACCAAGAAACATATGATCATCAAGATCTCCCTCAAACCGAAGCTTAAATTTCGCAAGACCGAAGTTCTGTCACCAAAGATATATATCGTGACCAAAACGAAACCTAAGATCATAAGAGATTGACTTGCTGATTTTAATGGGCAAAAACCATTAAACAGAAGCTTAAGCTTCATAAAGTTAGATTCTTTTCTCTGGGATATTAACCTTCTTTAAAGAAGACAGATATGCACATGAGCATGCGGCAAAGCCTTGCGCCAAGAAAGTTGCGCCAGAGTTTAAGATCTACGATTGGGCCGCACCACGTGAAATATACGTGCATGCACCAAACACCAAGAAAGATGGGCTGCTCCAGTGCCATGTCATATGCACGTGCGCTCGAGCCGCGCCATAAGCCGATATTCAAGCCATGGACAATGCGCAAAATTTATATGCGACGTATGATATGCACGTGAGTATGCGCCCGAGCCGCGAGCCGATACTCAATCCGTGAGCCATGCGCCAAGTTTATATGTGCCAAGCATGTTTGGATGTTAATGTTAAACAGACCCCAGTCATAGTCCAAATCGGCTAAGTCTTGAAGCTTAAGCTTCTGTTGTGATCAAATGATCAATTTGAAAATAATTTCTCAAGCCACTTATGTTGACTTAGTTCTCAAATGAGACTAAGTGTCCCTAGGCAATGCCTATGCTCCCTAAACTCTAAGTCTGATCTTAGTTCTCAAATGAGACTAAAGATCCTTAGATAAGGCTTATACAAGCATGCGAACCTATGGACCTCACAAATGTGAGAAATTCGACCTAAGTTCACCCCGTTGGCAAATTAAAACACCAAAGTGGACACGTCAAGCAAATGTTTGACCCAAATCTAAAATATATAAGGATTTGGACTAATTCGCACCCCATGAGCGACGATATAAAGTAATCTCCATATACAATCCAAGAGCAACCAAAAATAAACAAAACCTAAAACACACACACAAAGTTAAAACCTGGAATGTAGAAAGTTGTTATCATATGCGACAATATAATTAACCATATGGGCTTGCGCCTATAGAAAAGATTCGTCCCCACAATCAATAAACCTCTCACCCTTAGAGAAAATATGAAAATCAGCTATATCGGTCGCATTCATCCAAACCTCCGATATATGGTGCTATAAATCAACTTAGTGTCTTCAGAGAGGCGGATGGATCAAACCTATGCATCTGCCCCCAAATTCAGGCAAGACGTTCGAAACTAGTTCATCTGATCGATTTTCGGCTGTAAACACCCGACATAGAGGTCCCCGCTACCAAGCCAAAAAGAGGCTCCCGCAGCCATGCACTAAGGGTTTTCCGTCGTTGTTGCACTATGAGGCTCCGCCAATACGCCAAGTGGCTCCCACAACTATGCGCCAAGGGGTCTCCACTGCTGTTGCGCCAAGAGGCTCCCGTCACTGTGTGCCAAGGGTCTCCGCCGCCATGCGTCAAGGGGTCTCCATTGGTGTGCGCCCAGGGTCTCCGCTACACTCTCAAACCAAAGACTCCATGGTGAGTCGTTCAATGAAATTGAAATTTCATAATAAGCCTTATGACGGCTTCAAAACTAATTTATAGTTGGCTTACAAAAGTTATCCTTTTTTGGGTGCACTTCGGAGGTGTCCCCATGTATACGGATACTCGTTCAAGTTATCCCTCATGCGATTGTGCTCGTAATGGACTCTGTGAATGTATACGAGGGTCGAAAATGAACAAATGCGCATGCATACATATTGGACCTACACCAGACGATTAAAACTTGAACATTGTTGGCAAAATCATCAATTGCAGAGACTGCTCCGTGAGAATCAAATCAATGGCAGAGACCCTCCATAGGTCCCCGCACCTATCGAATTATGGCGGAGACCTATCAACCGAGCCCCGCACCTATCAAATCAACGGCAAAGACCCTCCAAGGGCCTTCGTGCCCCCTAAAACATGGCGGCACCCCCTAGCGGGCCCCGCACCTATCAAAATCATGGCGGAGCCCCTCGATAGGCCCTACGCTTATAAATCGATGGTGGTGACCCCCTAGAAGCATCCACACCTTATAAAACTATGTCGGGAACCTCCAGGTGGGTCCTATTCCTAAAAAAGAAAATAGCGAAGACCCTAGAAGCCTCCGCCCCTACCAGATCAACTTCGGAGACCCCCAAGCAGTCCCCAAATCTACCAAATTGTCTTCGGAGATCGCCCTAGTGGTCCCCACATCTATCAAACTTACGTGGCGGCACTCCTAGTGGGTCCTACATCTCCAAACCCTTGGCGGAGACCCTCTAAAGGCCTCCGCACCATCCAAGACTTATATATATATATATATATATATATATATATATATATATATATATATGAAAATAATGAAGAAAAGAGGCCCATGAGGCTTTTTCATTAGGTGGCGCCAAAAATCTATATCCTCTATGATTTTTTTCGACGATCGGCACCCGTCATCATCATCTTCCTCATGTAAGATGTGGGTGCACCAAATTTCATGTGATTCCACCATTTTTTTCTCCGTTGAATTGGCAATGTAAAATGTTCTATTGTCGGTAAACCGTCAACGTTGCAGCCAACAAATCAACGGTGAAAAAGTGGTGGAATCACATGAAATTTGGTGTTTCTACATCTTAAATGATAAAGATGATGATGATGAGTGCCAATCGTCAAAAAAAACCGTGGAGGGTATATTTTTCGACGCTATAAGAGAAAATTCTCTTTTATGGCACATTTCCTTCATTATATATATATATATATATATATATATATATATATTTCGACTAGAATTCTATCGGAAGGATTTCAAAATAAATTATATATATATATATATATATATATATATATATATGTATGAATCAGATCGGAAGGCCTCACCTAAGCTGTCAACCAACGACCCGTAAATTTGCCCAAAAGTATTTATTTATTGACACTCCCCTTCCTGCGATTCGAACCTGTTCATTGGTATTTGCCTAAAATATTATGCTAAGATATTTATGTGTGTTAGCATGCTTTGCGGTTGGCAAGAAAGAGGGATTTGAGAGTGAGGGTATTCACACCGGTGGTGATACAACGTCATGTCTCTGACCAAAACAGATGGACCAGATCCAAAGAATCCAACTTCCTCGTTCAAACCTTGTCATTCGTTGGCTTAAAATAAAATTGAAGGCATAATTTTAGAGAGAGAGAGAGAAAGAGAGAATGGGGTCAGATAACAGAAGGAACGAAATGTTGTTGATGACAGAGGTGGTGCCGTTTGAAGAGGAGGCAGAGCTCGTGCTGAACAAGGAGAGAGAAGAGGGGAGAGTCGTAGGCCTCGTTCTCGTTGATGTTGTTAATGGCTTCTGCACTCTTGGTGCTGGCAATCTCGTACGTTCTCATCATTTATTTATTTATGTTGATGGGTAATTTCTTATTTGTAATTATAGGGCATTTCTTTTCATTTTCATTTTTTTGCTATTTTATTTTTGCCAGATTTTGGGCCCTTTGTTTCTCTTTTACCTTTTTTTCCCTTTCGTTGATGATAAAGTTTGAATCTTTCGATAGTTTCAGTTTTTTTTTAAGAATAATGCTTCTTTATAATTCTATTCGCATATTCAACCTTTTCCGTTTGTTGATTTCTTGTACTCTAATAGACTTGAGCTATAAAAAAATTCCCTTTGATTTCTCTTAATGGGCAATCTCTTGTTGATGAAATTTGCGGCGTTATTTTACTATTATTTTCCCAGATTTTAGGCCTTTTGATTTGATTCTCTTTGTTTTTTTTAACGTTTTCCTTTTCGTTGATGTTAAAGCTTGAATCTTTTGGCAGTTTGGATTGGTGGGTAGTCCTTATTTTTGAAGAGACTTAAAACTGTAGATCAAAGCCCAGCTCCTACAGACTTATTCCAAGTACTCCTAAAGGCTTCTCACTTGAGTCTCCTTTAGGGAAATAAAAAACATATTGAAACTCATACTGACCAAAATACATGGGACAATTTTTTATATCAAACCATATTAAAATAATATTTAAAAAAACACTTTCAAAATATATTAAAAAAACATGCCACTTTCTGTCTCGTAGGCGCCACGTCAGCGCCGGCGTCAATAATTTTTTTTTATTAAGGGACGCAGTTTGAAACTACGCCCATTACAAATGTACGGGGAGCAGTTTGAAAGTGCGCGCATACATTGTTGGGACTTCGTTTTTTTGGGCACAGTAGCAAACCGCGTCCCAAAAAGAAACATGCTCATTCACGGGTCTGTGTTTTTTTATGGCGCAGTTTGCAGGTGTGCCTCAAAAGGAAACACTATCATTCATGGGTAGACTTTGTTTTTTTTTTGGCGCAGTTGCAAACTGCGTCCCAAAAAGAAACATAATCATTCACGGGTCTGTATTTTTTTATGACGCAGTTTGCAAGTGCACCCTAAAGGGAAACACAATCATTCATGGATATGTGTTTTTTTGAGGTGCGGTTGTCAACTGCGTCCCCAAAAAAACATATACCCGTGAATGATTGTGTTTCTTATATTAAGAGTTCAATCTCTTCCTCTCTATCTCGAATCTCACTCTCTATGCCGAGCTTTCTCATACTCTCTCAGATCTCATCATCATCATATTCTCTATCTTTCTCCCCCTCAGTTCTCAGTCTCGCTCTCTCTCAATGTCGTGATTTTCATTTACAGGATTGCCATCAATCGATGAAATTAAGAGGTGCATCCCTTACACCGTGGTGAAATATGTATATACGATGATAGACTACTCTAGTTATGAAGGCATTCTCTATCGGTTACGAGGGGATATGATTTGGCCGATGAAAATCAATCTTGAAATCTTGCGGCTCTTTCACTTAGCCGTATTGGATGCGCTCCTGTCTCCGCATGAAGAAGTAACCCATGACCACCATGGGGAAGCAAATCGTTGTCTCTATTTCTTTCATTCTATGAGTCTTCTTTCAGGTCGCATATCGAGTACTCCGCAAGCTCTCTTTACCGCATCTTTATACACCGTCGGATTTTAAACCATCTCAAACTCACTCGAGATACCACGGTAGGTGATGAGACCATTGATGCAATTACAGAGCGGATTAATTCTGTTGCGGAGCTCAGTAACGTAGATGATTTATTTCTGAAATTTTAGTGATGAATTATCGTGTTACTGTCCTTGCTATCTATTTTGTTTGTGTCATTCTCGTGTATATTATGGATGCGTGTACCATGTGTGTATAATATATCGTGTATGAACATGTGTTTGTGTGAGAGAGAATCAACGTTTGAAATAAAATGAATTAAAGTGAATTAAAGTGTTTTGTAAATAAATAATGTTTGAAAATCGGACAACACCTCCTTCGTAAATTTTGAATAAAATTCATGTACAAACATAGTAAAATAATAGCATCCACAGATGGAGCTAACTCAACGTCCAAACAACGGAGACTCAACGCCTAAAGGCGGAGACACAATCCACGTAAAATATACGACGTCCAAACGGTGAAGAACAATAAGCTGAAAACAATATACAATGTAAAATAAATAACGAATTCATCGCAACACAATACAACACAAACACTCTATGTAATCTAACGAAGTCGTCGCACCATCTCTGGTGTCCTTTTCGCTATAGGACATCGAGGCTGTGACGGTCCGGTTTCGTCGGCGGCAGGTGGCTGAGACGGCTCTAGCTGTGATGGTCCATGCTCGTACTCATCGGGATGCGGAGACGGCTCCGGCTGTGCCCGTCTATGTCTTGTTCGTGCATGTGATAGGAATGGCAGGTGTGGACACAGCTGGTGCAGACACGGGTGGTGCATGAACGGATGGTGGAGGCACGGCCGGTGGACGTGTGAATCTGTGCCCCATCATCACAATCCTGATGAGGGACTTGATGTTCATAAAGCAGCTCGCTGGGTCCCTAGTGCCACTAATCCCCTTATCAGCTATATACTCATACGCGTAAATGGTTTGGACATATATTGATGGTAAATAAGATAATGAATTTCATAAAAATAAGATTATAGTTTTAAAGGGTTTGATATAAACTTACCAAATCTCTCTCTATCGGTACTCGAGGCGTATATGAGGTGGACGGAGGGGCGGCTGTGATGACGAATCTGCGGCAATCATCCAATATCAGGCAAGATACCAGTCTATCAGTATACCTGGCTATATCTTATCGGCTATGTGGTGTATCCGACCGTACCATTGACCCACCCAAATTTGATACTCTACGAGTCAAGCATCCCAACTAGCGCTCTTTCCTGACACGGTGTCCGCTCCACCACGCCTGGTATGTGCTGCCTCAAGCCGAACTGACAAAGGACACGGTCTGGCTCGTGCATCTGAATAACATCGTTGCAGACGATCGGCGTCTGTGCACTCCAGAAGCCGGCGCCTGCCAAGTATAATGGCCGCAGAGTGCCCATCAGGTCATGTGTATGGTGTCCACGTAACTGTTGCCTCCTTCATGACATCGAACTCATTGCGGTAAAAGCGGAGGCTGCGATCCGGTGTCACATCCCATGATCTGGGCACATTCCACTTGCATAGAGATTACACACAAGTTAATATTACAAAAAACTTGAAATTTAAAATATGCGCATAGTTTCAATTATTTACTGGCAACTATATGGTCTTTGGTCATCTAAAGCGAACTGTATCGTAATGGTCAGGCGACCAATAGAAAGATATATCCATGACCATATCTGAAATACAATATGGTAGAATTACGTTTTATATTGAATATCAATTTAATTACGCAAAATTAGTAGAATGCGGTTTAAAGTATTTTATATCTGAAGAAGTGTCAAACAACCCTCAAAACTCTTTTATTCTATTAATGCAGCCATCCTCAGCTCGCTGTAGAGAAATGACAGAACTGCACACCCCACGGTAAAATGGCACACTGTTCGAGATCAGTTAAGAGAGACAGCCAGGCAAGACTAACTCTGCTTTTGTTCTTATCCGGGAATAAGCGAACCCCTATCTGAGGCTCGTGCGTGCTGCTCGATCGCCGCATGGGTAGCATCCATGGCAGGCTCAGCACTAAACGCCTTCCGCAGCCAACTCAAGTTAATGTTACTGTCTCTCCTCCTCACAGGCGGAATCCTACTCAACAAGCAAGGACACAAATCTGCCCAATCGTGGCTGTACTCCACAGTAACCACCTCTCCGTCTATAGGCAGACCAAGCAGCACAGCGACGTCCTGAAGGGTGATAGTCATCTCACCAACTCTAAAATGAAATGTGGAGGTCTCTGTTCTCCATTTATCTACCATAGCCGTAATCAAGCATCTATCTAGACGTATATAATCTAATCTGGATAAAAGATGAAAGCCTTCCCGTTGCAGCTCAGGCTGCATACGGGCATCTCCAGCTGGGATCCTGCTGCTCTGGACTTAGTGGCCAATGCATGTAATCACCGATCATTCTGCCAATTACAAAAAGAGGGACTTGTATCAGTAACGTATAAATAATTTATGTAATTAGAGAAAATAATATTACAAAGTTTTACCCGTACTACTACAGCGTTGGCCGATCTGTGGTTAGCGTGCAAGTACAGGACATTCATATTTATAGGTCCAGGCTTCATAGGTATATCTGCATAATGAAAAAGTCGAGTTATATTATTTTGAAAAAATGAGCATGTATAACAAAGAACATATATGTGCGTGTATGTGTGTGTAGATGTATGTTTTTTATGTTTGGACGTGTGTGTATGTGTGTATATGCATGTGTGTTTCAAAATATAGGTGGTGATTACCAATAGCGACGTGGGCCTGGAGGATTTTTGCATCGTGCCTTATTATGACCATTCTCATTGCAGATGTATCTATTTTGCCTACGTCCTTGTGAATCATCCATAACACCTTTGATACGATTAGAACGTGGTCGTCCTGCTTGTCTCCTATCGAAAGGTGGTAATATCATTGGACCGTTGTATACCTTCCAATATCGGCTATCATGTACAGAATTGAACAACGGGATATAAGCAGCTTTGTATTTGGGGACAAAATACCATTTTGAAGCAAGATCGTGATGTGCAATGTTCCCCCAGCCTTTGCTCGTGTGCATACTGAAATTACATGTGAACAAGGCAACTTTTGCAACCTAGGAATATAACATGTACAACTGCAGTTCCTACATCGATGACTACGCCGTAATTTTTTCCATCTTTGTCGGTTACTTGCGATTTGGACTGGCTGAACCTCAGATCCAACCATTCCTAGCATCTGTAGCCCTTTTTGTTATTAATTGTTCAAACTTAAGACATAACATTGTCGTCCACTCTTGTCGTTTCTGACGTCGTGCAAAAAAGTATTTGTTCGCCCAGTAAAAAGTTCGTCTTACTAAGGCCTGAATAAGTAAAGATCGAGATCTCTTTAAGACCCCGTTAAAGTATTTTGAAGTATTCGTAGTCATGCAAAATCGTCTACCATCTTTCGAAAGAGTCCTTTTTTCTTCATTTTTAGACTACTTTCAATCCAAGCATCTGCTCTTGGACATATACGTTTAAGTTCCTCTCTCAGCTCTGTATATGTCAAGTCATCTGGTGTACATGCAATTTGAGAGAACAAACTCTGTAAGCTTTTGCCACTAAATCCAGCAGTTGAGAAGTTGGCTCTGATATGTCGCATACAATAACGATGACTATAAGGTTCCATCCATGATTTTTTTAGTGCGGTCGGAATCCCTTTCATCCGGTCAGATATGAAAGTAATGTGGCTTTCCCGCACGGATGAAATGTAGATGAATGTAAGTAATGAACCACTCCCAATTTTCAGTGGTTTCATCTCTAACTACGGCATATGCCAAAGGATGAAGCCCATCATTTACATCAATACCGGTAGCAATGAGCAAAGTCCCTTTGTATTTGCCGTATAAGTGTGTCCCCGTCAATACCGAGAACGAGACGACAATAAGCGAAATCATCAATGGTCGGTTCGAATGCCCAAAATGCACCGGTAAAATATCTCATTCTTTCTGACATTGAAGCGTCGGTTATCTTGAAGACAATCCCGGGATTAGTAGATTTGATGGCGGTAAGGTATCGTGGCAAATGTTCATACGAATCTTCTCAATCTCCGTATATTTTAGACAATGCCCTATTCAACGCATTTCATGCCTTTATATAATTTATCTAAATGAATAATGTATCTTTTATAAGCCCTTGAATCGTTTTGGGGGTCAAATCGACATCCGCTTTCACAAAAGGCAATATCTTGTTACAAAATAGAATTGGCATGTTTATAATTTGAATTCACTACAGGATTCACACAAGTATGATTACCCATATACTTCTTTATCTGTGAATGTCCTGTTGGTGATTTCTTCGTTATATATGCATGAAGCCTCCACGAGCAGTTCGCGTCTGTGTTACAAACGACGGTGTACTTGGTCGTGGTAGTCTTGATTGGTTTAAAAGAAACTCCGTATTTAATTGACCAAACGTTGACTGTATGAATTAACTTCTCCTTTTTCTCGAACAAATCGTTGATCTTCAACTCACTTTCAATATCGACTGTCGAAAACCTATCAGCACGAAAGTTGACATTCTCCATTACCGCTGTAGATAATATGTGAGCATCTGTCCTGTTATCGGCAAGTGGATCTTCAAACACAACGAAGTCATTAACACATGAATTTGTAAGCCACTGTCTATCATTCTCATCGTTAAAGACATGCAATTTGCATGCTATCTTGTGCTTGAATCTCGTCCTTATCACTAGCATCATCATCATCACTTTCATCTCCATTATATTCCAACACTACTGGATCCGTAGCAGGTACATCGGTTGGATGTGCGAAACCAACATTAGGTACTTGCATGGTACTTGATGTTCGGGCTTCATATCAACGAAATCCCGACCTATCGTCTGCAACGGTGTCCATTCCGTATTGTATCACATATTGTATAACTGCATGTGCTCGGTATTTTGAAGCAGAATATTGAAGCCGAAGATTGGCGTTGGCATGCAATTAAAACCAAAGTTTGACGGTGACATGTAATTATAGCTGATCGGCGGTACATAAGAACTGCATACAAATTTATGAATACTTAGTGACTATATCATATCTCCACTCTCAATAAATAGTGTTTCGCTAAATGTACATGCCGTATGAAGATATGCAATGTAATACTTCATAAACTGCCAATTCACTGGCGTCCCGCTTGACGTGCCTTCACCTACGTAATTTTGATCTCTATACTGTTCATCATTGGTAGGAGACATAAAGCCGGTAGAATCAACATTCATATTGAGCATGCATGTTATTTCTCCTTGCAGGTAATGCTTGGATGCTCGAAATGAAGGATCATGTACTTCAGAATAAGGTTCGGGCAGTTGAGCGGACGTCAATATCTCCTTCACAAACAGCTCAATCGATTTTGATTCCGATGCAAGCATGATTTGTGTATCCTCATCATCAGATACTTCAATGGCGGTATATTCATGCTCCGTCGGCCATTTGCATATTAAGGAGATATTGAACTCTAACAGATTGATTTTGGCAGCTTTGTACACTACTTGGTACAGCTCGTTGTATGTGCTAGACTTCTTGACCCTAGTCATCTTAGTTTTTCCACCGACATATTCAGGAATATTATTTTTTCCAATCGTTAATTGGCCACTGAAATAGCAAACTAGATGGATGTAATTATCCGCCATTTTTCCACCTGCCAGAAATATTGACGCATTTTGAGAGTTCTCATCAACCAAGCTACTTATTTATCTTCACAATTATACTCACCTAATTACATAAAATTACAATAAAATTCACATTTATAGTATGTAATAAGTTGCAAGAACCTGTATTCTACTCATTGATCCGTCATAAGTAATATCGGGGAAAACCCCTAATATGTACCCAATTTGTTCGAATTGCTTACCCAATACAAAATTTTAACAAAATTTTTTATGAATTTTTTTAAAAATAAAATTAGGATTTAGCTAACCTTCGAGATGCTCACAGTGGTGATGACGATGGCGAGAATGAAGGTGATTGTTCGTTCGTGCATTTCCACCTAAATTTGCACAAGAGAGAGACTGAGATCGAGAGAGCTGAGTGAAACAGAGAGATGAGAGAGAGACAAAGGGTGAGAGACCAGAGAAGGTCTCGGGGGAGGTCGGGGGACAAAGGAGGTCTCGGAGGAGATGGGGGGAGAGATCGAGAGAGAGCAGAGAGAGTACCCGAGATTGAGAGAGCAACTGAGAGAGATGAGAGAGATGAGTGAGGAATGAGGAAAGTTAATATATCGTATTGATTTAAGCAAGGGAATGGACGCACTTTCAAAGTGCGCCCCATTATTTTGGAGTAAAATATATAGGCACAGTTTTAAACCGCGTCCTTAATAAATTTTTTTTTTTGACGCCAGCGTTAGCGCTGAGCTGGCGCCTACGAGGCAGAAAGTGACATGTTTTTTAAATATATTTTGAAAGTGGTTTTTTTTAAAATATTATTTTAATATGGTTTAATATAAAAAAAATTGTCCAAATATATGACTAGGCCTTCCACCGACCTAGTTGAACCAACCATCGAACACCACCGGAGTACTTTCCCTCCCCTTTGGGGCACCGGGGTTGTTTTGGTTTGAATATAGGCTCAAACATTCTTAGAAGGGTCCTAGCTACGCTATGCGTTCAATACAAAACAAAAAAAGCCTCTGGGACAGGGATGACAAAAAGTGGGCAAACCCGTGAAAGAGATTTACTTGTTAAGTATATTGATCCTATCTTTGCTGCCAAGGCTGTAGCTCAGATGAACGGGTACAGGATTGATGGGAAGATATTGGTTGTTCGGGTTGCAAGGCCGGCCCCCAGCGGGCGTTAGCCTTCTTCCCAATCGTTCGATCGATCAAATGCCTCTTTTTATTGCCTTTTGCTGTCATTTATAATGGAATGTTCAAGTTTTTTTTTTCTATTTGTCCATTTGTTGCCCTATGTGTGTCTGAAATTGGACTTGAATAGTTAATTTTGGATTTTATTTTGTGTGTTTTTCTCATAGATAGCTTCATTTTCATCACAACCATCATCATCAATCATCAATCCTTTTCCTCATCAAAATGGGATTTTGATAAAAAAAATTATAAAGATTTTGCTAGAATATTTGACTAAATTATTAAACGAATAAACTCTTAAGGAAAATAGAGGATTCCAATACCTTTAAAACATAGTGGTATGTTCGAAATTTTCATTGACTAGAAATAATAGGAATTTGAATTCCGGGGATGTCGATGAAATTTGAGCACCTTTTGCACTATTTCCCTTTACCAATTTACATTTACTTAGTAATGGGTTTATATTGGATTCTTTAGGCTCCAATAGAGCCCAACCAACAGATATGTACAATGGTGGAGGAAGCTTTGAGGCTCTCAAAAGAGTTTTGTGAAAAGAAATGGCCTATATTTGCTTTACTCGATACTCATTACCCCGATAAGCCCGAACATCCATATCCACCTCATTGTATTATAGGTTCGGGCGAAGAAGACTTTGTTCCAGGTAATATTGTTCAATGCAAATTTTAATAAAAGTAAAAAACTATACAAATTTCCAATAATTGTCGTTGATTTAAGATTCAAAAAACATTGGATTTAATAAATTACAGATAACACCATTGATTTGCCAAGTTTTAATGGTGTTGTTGAAATTTAAATGCCAGATCAATGGTGTTTATCTGTGATTTATCAAGTTCAACGGTTTTATTTTAAAAAGGAGCAAAAGTTCATGTAGGTTTAGTGTAATTAATCTACTCGTAATAATGAGAATTCATATTACTTTAGGCATTACGAGAAAATTATGAATAGTAGGCTTATGCTCCTCATTGAATAAAATACATGCAGCTCTCAAATGGTTGGAAAAAGAGCCAAATGTTACAATAAAGCGCAAAGATTGCATCGACGGGTTCATTGGATCAACGGAGGAGGACGGCTCTAATGCTTTTGCCAAGTGGGTGAAAGCAAATGGGGTCAATGTAGTGAGTATAGCCATCTATTATATCATAGGCCAATTCCAAATATTTTTGGGTAAATTGCATATAACAACCCTTTATCTACACCCCATTCAGCAATATTAACCCCTAAAATGGCTTATTACTAGCATCCATCCGACATTCTTGGACTAGTTAGAAGTCATACTAAAATTGATATTCTCGAGCTAAAAATTACTAATATTTAGGGTCGATTGTTATTAAACCACTTAATGGGAGATATAATTGTGGATGAAGGGTACTTATGCAATTAACCCATTTTATTCCACTGGGATAAGAGGTCTAATTCCCTATAACACCATGTAAACCTAGTCTAGAATTTATCACCCTTAAACTAGTTTATTAGCACATAATAACACCCTCAGCTCAATGTTAATATAACTAAGAAGAGAAATAGTGCATGATCATCAAATAATTTAAGGGTGGCATGTGACTTAGGAAAGGACATTTGACACTAATTTTTGACAAAATTAGGATATTCATGTGCTAATACACCAGTAAGCGGGAAGTGCTA
The DNA here is from genome assembly GCA_030015575.1 of Agapanthus africanus. NCBI lineage: Eukaryota > Viridiplantae > Streptophyta > Magnoliopsida > Asparagales > Amaryllidaceae > Agapanthus > Agapanthus africanus. The sequence goes on along the minus strand of CM057347.1, from coordinate 351,814,019 downwards.
GACGAGATATTGATGAGGGATTTTACCGGGGGAAATTAACCGAACTCGTGTGAGTCTGGGAAATCAATAAAATGACGAAGAACAGCTATACGAGATATTATAGTCCTTAATTGTTGAGGGAATTATTGTCTAGATTTATATTTGGCTTATATAAAGCATTTTGATACAATGACAACATATGAGATACAGATGTCATTTTTTCTGATATTTTGATATTTGGTTGTAGGTCTTAGTTGTTGGTATATGTACGGATATATGTGTGTTAGATTTTGTGAGCTCTTCTTTATCTGCAAGAAATATTGGTATAGTGCCCCCATTGGAAGATGTTGTGGTTTATTCTCGGGGATGTGCTACATATGACTTGCCGGTTCATGTTGCTAGAAATATCAAGGGAGCTTTAGCACACCCTCAGGTTTGCAAATTTGATCTTTGCTTTGTTAATTTCCTTATACAATTTTATCCCCTAAAGTAGCACAGTTGAAAGTTGCAGTTATATTTCTAATTACTCTAGTTGAATAAATGATTGGCTTATTTACTAAAATTTCCCCTCAGGTGTGGGCCCATAACAGATTACTACCATTACCTTTCAAAATGACGGAAAACTACCATTTTACCATTTTCATAATATAATTAATTAATTATAAATTACATTTTAAATAATTTAAATAATTATTAAATATTAATTAAATAATCAATATATTTTTGGGGCGCCGAGGGAGGAGCTTGAGTCGGAGCAGGACGTCGCCGGCGGCGAGAGAAGGGCACCTGAAAAGGAAATGAGAGGAGGAAAATGATGGGTTGCTGATGAAGATGATGATGTGTTAGGAATGGGTATGATGAAGATGATGATAGAGTTAATGATGGTGGTGATGATGATGATGATGAAGGTGGTAATGAAGAAGAAGAAGATGGTGGTGGTTGTCGGGGACGAGGGACGGAGTCGAGTGGTGGGGTCAACGGCAAGATGACTGTCGCCGGAGATGGTGAGGGGGTGGAGGATGATGGATGAAGATCATAGAGGGTGGTGATGATGAAGATGAGATGATGATGATGGGTCGCAGAGGGTGGAGGGGCGAGGAGGGGGGACAAGGGTTGGAGGTCGGGGCAGGGTAGACCGGTGATGGCGGCTAGAGGATGGAAGAAGTGTTATTTTTATTTTTTTATTTTTTGAAATTAGGGTTAGAATAGGGGTATTTTGGGAGGTTTTAAAATTTTATTGCTGATGTGGCAACTTTAATGACGTGGCAACGTTAATCATGGCAGTTTTTTGTCATTTTGAAATGTATCGGTAGTTTTTTGTCATGGGCCAAACTTGTGGTTTTTAGTAAATAAGCCTAAATGATTTACATCTTGGAAATAAAAATCACATCGGTTGAGATTAGTCTTAAATAAATTAGAATGACCACATTGACAGGGGTGGAGCAAGGGTAGCTCTAGGTTAGGCAATTGCCTTGATCGGAAAATTTTCTTAGAAGATATCGGTAATGGTCTTGTAAATTGTATAAAAGTAAATATTAGAAGCCTTTGTTCAACCTAGATTTGGCACATTGGTTGCGTCCTTGGAATGTGGGGCTCATGCTGCTGGGTCGAGGCCCTGCAACTTCAAAAAAATTTTGCTTCGTCATGGTTAGCCGCACGTGACTGCAATGTTTTCAGGGAAAAAACCCCGAGTCTTTTGGTATTTATATTACAACCCTTTATAAGACTGTTGTAATCACTACATGTTTATAAATATTATTCTCATTAGTAATCCTACAACATTCCGAAAATGAGATTAATCGGTCAATTTAGTATTGATACCAAGACGGTACAGCATAAACTTTTTTTTAAAGGTTTTTATAGTATTTTACTACATTGTAAAACAAGAGTTTTTCATGAAAGTAAAAAAATATACTTCGTAAATAAAATTTATTAACACATTTACAAACTATATTTTACGAATTTATATCTCAAACTTGGTAAACTAAGGTAGAAATAAAATATTGTGTAAATTTTTTCTTGTATTTGAATAAAAAACAAAAATATTTTGCCACAACGAACCATTTTTCTTGCATCATCATTGAATGAATTCATAATTTTCAATATTAAATGGATTTGCCACCGAAGTGGAAAAATCTTCGATATCTATATTTAACCATTTGATATATTTTAACTGTTTGATCAGGAGTATTGGTTAATTTCTTTAAATTATTTTCAATTTTTTTAGGTTTGAGTATTTATCGAATGTTGCTTATTTTCTTCAATCTCTTGCCCTACCCGACATGAATCCTTGGCTCCGCCACTGCATATTGACATGTGCTCTGGTGTTAAAAAAGAAAATTATAAATGGATATAAGTAAATATCAAACCTTGTGTAAAAACTTTCATGATAAATTTTACTGCTAGTATCTTTCCATAATAATTTCAAAAGTATAACTTAAAATGTAGGATGATTCCCTCGAAGAACAAACACAAGAACTTTTGGTAGTCCCTAGCAGAAGATATAATAGATGATTTTGTTAGCTTTAATTGGTTAGACGTGTTGAAATTCCTTCATGCTTCTTTCCATGTTTAGCACATCACAACCCATAAAAATTTAGGAGGACAAGACACTGTTCATGTAGGGTGAAAAAGCTGAAATTCCCATTCCTCCGTTTGTTTGAGAGGAATGGGAATTGGTGTTTTTGGGAATTGACATTAGCACATGTAATCAACTTTGGGAATTCCAATTTCGAGATTATTTTTGTAGGAATTTTCCAAATCCCAAAGACACGTAAGCAAGCCTATTTATTTATTTCTTTTTGTGTTATGGTTACCTTTTTTCTTTTTTACTTTATCAAAACCAATTCTCATTTTTCTTTTGAGTAACCAAACAGTGGAACACGCCTCCCTATTCCACAAACACAATTCATGCAAACAAACAAAGGAATGAAAATTCCAAGCAGACAAGAAAAATGGGAATTTGTACTATATCCCAAATTCCCATCTTTTGATTCCACGAACCAAACATCGCCTTATTGTTTCTTGCTCTTTTACGGTTAACCAACATGTTAAAGAACTTTATCAGCTTTCTTGAGTACATCAGATTAGAAGCAGATATCTGATTGGACATCCAACTCTCCTTATATTGAAAGTGTAAACAAACAGTTGAATGTTTAGAAATAGTTTCTAAAGTTGATGTTTTTGTGTGTTCCTCAATTTAAAAAAAATGAAGGCGCATATTCCATTATGTTCCATTTTTTTGTTTGCTCTTATTGCAGGAAATTCTCCATCACATGGGACTATACATGGCTAAAGGAAGGGGAGCTAAAATAGTGCAAAATGTCTCTCTTGGCTAATCGGTTGAACTTTGGACCTGTTGCATCCTCGATGAAAGAAGAATTAGCAAATCGGTTCATTTTTCAGGTGCCCTAAATTCAGTAACAATAGTTACGGCTGTGGCTGTTTGTAATCTTGAGCAAATGTCTGCACGCTCCACAAAATATTGTATAGTTTTACTAAAGCCTTATGTCTCCCGGAGATGAGATCATCTTCGTACTAGGCATCAATTAGATGTGCCATGAATGTAAAGTTTTTGCATTAATTTGCTCCTGTATGCCGCAATGGACTCGTGATATCAATTATGATGCTTCATTTGTGCTCACAAGTCGCAAGTTACCTGCAAGAAGTCCTTGAGATAGAGAAGACGAGGCTACTTTACTGCCATCTCTTGGTACTTCCACACTTGCTGGTAATAATTCATAACTGAAGTTGATTTTTGTTCTTGCTTCAAAGGTTCGCTGATCATCAAAAACTTGCGCATTTCCTGTAAGTCTTACCAAAGTCTTTTGCTGCGATCTTGTAAATGGATTTGCAAAAACCGATGATTTTAAAAATTAATTACCGGAATTTCGTTGTTTAGAATAAAAACAAACAAAGTCAAGAGCGCAGCTGTTGCAGTAGACATTGAGATGGAGTTCACCGTTTGTTTAAATCGAGCGCAGTAGCAGACCAAGATAATGATTTCGACGGCAAAAAATGTCAGTTTTGATGGCTCATTTTACCATTCCAGAACTAAAAAGGTTGGAGACAAATAAAGAGGGCACTGTATCAATGGCAGTATAGCACATAATAGAAGAAGGGACTCCCAACATTCTAGTTTGATGAGTAAAGAGTGAAGGGAAATAAATGCACGATATTGATTACAACAGCAAAATCATTCAGATAAGAATATGCATTCTTAGCAATGTACAGAAGTAGTTGATTGGATCAACCATACATATTATACTAGCACTGCAACAAGTTTTCTGCTGCTTTAAATAATACGAGGTTACTAAGAAGGAGATGAGAGATGCAAAGATATATACATAGAAAAATAAATTAATATTTGCTGAGTCTCTATTAAGATGCAATACTAGGCACATTCAGCTTAAGCAGCCAGTTGCATTCATTTCTTTTCCTTTGATATTTTCCTTTTAATAGAATCCACATCCTCAATATCAAATCAAATAGCATGATGAGCACTAATCAGGCATGTTTTCTCTATCGGTGAGGCTTGCACATTTGACAAATGGTGGTAGACCTAGGGTTTGCATAGGTGCAATGCTCACATGACCACATATTGCTATTATCATCTGAGCTTCTGCCTGATCTTAAACCGGTCCCTGTAGCCCTTGACCTTCTGCTTTTGCCCTTGGTGAAGCTCTTGGAGGTTGTACTCTTGCTGGTTGTAGCCTGATTATTATGGTTGTTGTTGGCTGAACCCACATCCTTTAGTCCAGTCTCCAGGGCTCGCACCAAGTTCTCAAAGTAGTTCCGTGTCACACTGCAAATTCCCAAAGATTAATACAAGTAGAAGTACACCTTTTTCAAGAGAATTGGATAGGGTTAATCTAGCAAGCATTAAATTGAATGAAATGAGAAAAGTTACAAAATTACAATAAGTCAGTGATATAGATAAATTAATTAATTAATTAATTAATTAATAAGCATCTCTACACCATGCTTCCTCATCAGTTCTCACTAACATGTCATAGGTAGCATGACATGCTTCAACTCTCAGCAGTTTTTCCCCCCCAAAATTTCAACAGCATCTTGATGTTATGAAGAATTGCTAAGGAAGAACTTTTAGACTGGAAGTCAAATCAATCAACTTGCATTAGAACACATAAAATTTTCTTACACTTTGTCACTTGTTATTGTTGTTTTATGTGCGCGCGCGCGCGTGCGTACGATAATGCACGTGAGTAGTGCATGCGTGCGTGTGATAAAAATTAGGCATAAAGTTTTTTTTGCCTCACTTCCTTCATCCTGTTGTGACACTTGAACTATTTGACATATTGATGAACTTAGAAGATACACACGGGTAAAGAGTTATGATGGAGCAAGATATGTGCAGCTTAAGGATACTCTTCGAAATGTGAGTGAGACAAGCGGATAGACTTCAAATCTAGGTATATACTGTAGCTAAGGTTTAAAGACAGCAAAGCAAATTATTGGCAGCACAACCTTCCTTCAAGAACCTCATCACTCTATTTCCATGTCCTATCAAAGATTCAAAAGCTTAGAGATGCAAAGCGATCAAATTAACCCAAATCCTACCAGGTTAGGCTGAGCACAGGTTAAGAAAACCCTACCTAAAAAATCAGCTATCTGAGTCTGAGTTGAAGGGTTGCAAACAAAAGTCATTACAATTGAAACCATGAACACAAGTCATATTACAGGGAGTTTGAGCACATGGAGACCAAGTCTAAGACTAACGATAAGAAGGGAAACCAAGAAGGCAAAAAAATTGTAACGACGTTCCCTGCAAGGCATGACAGAGTAAAAGGCACGATGAGCTTTCATTCCGAGATGTGTTGGGACTTGCATCCGAAATCGAAACTGCGTAATGATAAGGAAAACTGAAAAAACATAGGAAATGCCACTACATGCGAAAAAATCAAGGCGTTGCCATGTATGACATAAGAGAAGATCAATCATATGGCTACTTTGGTGAGGGGTTATACCATTCCAGACGAAAGAAAGGAGATATTCCATATGAAAAGTAAGGTGAAACAAAGAATTTTCAGCGTGATCACTAAATGTTGGCTTAAAACAGTAACAAAAAAGTTACAATTAGAATAAAACTGACAAAAGGCAAGGCAATCAAAGCCAATACTGTGATGTGTAACTAACCCAACGTCATCTAAAAACTGAATGAGTTAAGTTAAACAGCAGAACAGAATCAAAGTTGGTCCAGCTCTTAGTGAATCCTGTCAAATGACCAGAAGGAAAACATGGCGCTTGAGGAATGACCAGAAGGAAAACACTGCAACCTTATGACTCTCAGACTCTCACATGTCATGATGTAGAGAACTACAAACAAGTGGGCCATTTGACCAAAATTTCACTTGTTGATTAACGTTAACATTAAAATGATCCTAAATTCTTAGATTGATTTCATTTCACTATAACAGTATAATCATACCCCGATTCTGGTTTATTATTTTTAGAATATAAAATATATTCCCTCGACCATCATCATAATTTCGGAGTTCTGGTGCAGTGGAAGTGACATTTCACATGGTATCATATCTGTTGAGATACATGAATATAAGATATAAGACGGGACAAACCTCAACAAGGTTTAAGTCTTATTGTTGGAACACACTTATATCAAAAGCCCGTGTACACTCATAAATAATATATATAATAGCTCTCCTCATTCTTGAAAAAATATATAAAAAAATCTTATATGGTATCGGAGCCCAGATCGATCGGGACCTCAACAATACCTCTGAGAGAAGCAGTCTACAAGCACAAAAAAAGTGCTTCTGAGAGACCTAATGTAACACGCTAGTGCGTTTATACAATATTAGTTGGTATTTTAACACTTACTTTATATTTCTTCTATTTTATTTATTTGGGTTGCGAGTGATTCGAATAGTAGTGGTGGTTATCCGACCCGATCCGCATGTGTGAAACCCAGTATGGTGTTAGATTATTTATGATATTTATCAGTAAACTGAATCTATATGAATCTAGTATGTGTGTATAACATATATCTAAATAATCACATATCTTTTAGTAGCCACGAGATAAAGATAAGTTATATTTTGCTAACTGCCATCATATGGTTAATCATCCCATATCTTAGTTTATTTTTATCTATCTCGTTTAAATCTCAAGATATCTTACAACCAAATATTTATTAAATCTATATATTTATTTAAAATCCTTTATAATCTTATATTAGGGGCTATATGTATTTAAAATTCTATTCTTGCATTATGGCTTCAAATTTTATGCATATGTATTATTCTCCAAAATATATTTTTGACGAGATTCTGGTAAAGTTTGATTGTATTTTGATATTATCTACATACTCTAAAACTATAATACATATACTATATATATAAATAATATACACAGTTTATATTTTATTTTATATTTTTAAAAATCTCTCTTACTCTCTCTACCCAACTCCCTCGCTCCCGAGCCCGAACTCACGCACCTCACCTTTGTTCTTTCTTTCCTCGCTGTCATCGCCTTCTTCCTCGTCACCGTCACCTTCATCCACTCCTCGTTCCCGTCTTCTCCAGTACCCGAACACCACCGCTGCCATCATCATCATCATCATCTTCTTTTCTTTCTTCACCGAGCCCTAACCCATCACTGCGGCCCAACCTCATATTGTCGTCGACCTTGTTTTCCCTATCTCGCTGGAGCCGACCCAGCAACACCGTCGCCTCCACCTTGTTTCCCCCGACGATCACAACCCTGACCACACCATCATCAGCAGCAGCGACCTCATCTTCTTATCACTAAGACCCCTCATTCCCCACCTCGTCGTCGTAGCCTTCGACCCAAACGCCAACACCCGAGCCTTCCCCAGAGCACGAGCAGGCCACCATAGCACAGTGTACCTTTGGCCGAGGCCGCGAGTACGTCGTGTTTCCAAACGTTGCCGTCGTGCGGGTATCTGCATTTCATCGTGGTTTTACCGATCAAGGCAAGTTTTCTAACTTGCAACATGCTATTTTACATATACCAAACCATATATATATTTATAGTGTACATATATTTACAATTTGCAAACTATTATCGATATACAATTTTATAAAATAGCCTGTACTATATATCTAGTAATGTTGATACGTGTGTATTTGCAACTGATGAAATTGTACAAAAGTACCCACGCGAACTATTTTAGTAGATATCGTTTATTTTACAATAATTAACAGTCGTGAAATAAATACGGTTAGATATTCATGTTTAAATAGGTAATACGGAGTATATCTATCCTATTATAACTAGATAATTATAACTAGATAAGCATGGCATTTATACTATTGCTTTTATTGTGATTGGTTATGCAATCAAATATTTATCTTGTTTAATACACACTACCTGACACGTGCACGGCACGTTATCTTGCCGTTACTATACCTGTTGGATTATTTACCAATACCGACAATCCTGACTTGTTGTCCTGATGGACCTGACTTACTGTCTAGATAAACATAACCTGGACCTGTCTGCTCCTGTGTTGGCATTATGTAGATATCATTAATACCTGACTTGAACATGAAACCTGAGAGAAAAGAGGAAATCAATAATGAAACCCGACTTGTAACTCAACAGTTCACTACTTTCCAGAGATTGATCAGTCGATACGGGTTTCGGGCCCTGAAATGATAATGCCGACATCATTCATCTGTACATGATATTGTTTTTACTGCCTAGCGGCACGCCTCGGATTCAGCCCCGAGAGTCATGATCATGGTCCCGGTCACGCACGTGATACTATTGAGTTATATCGAGAATTCTATTAATTGGTTTCAAATACCGTTAGGATTAGATAACCAAGAAACACAGATTTTAGGATACACGTGAGATACCTGCTGATATATCACCTGTGATTGTTCTGTTTATAATTATACCTCTTTTTGCAAGTAAGACCCTATATAGTATATTGCTCAGTTTATTATTATAATATTTATAACGCACTGACGTCTGGGTTTTGCATGACCTAGATATTTGACTTAGCACGTGAGTAATTCGACAGGATTACCGATCAATGAGGACCATCTCATTGATATAGCTCTTATTGATGGTTAGTCATTCCTTGGATTTTTATTGCTTCCGCTATCTTTCCCAGTTATTGTTCTTGTGACTATCGGACATGTGATAGATAAATTTAACTATTATCGTTCTTGATTACTGATTGACAGCCTTAATGTGAGTATGGAAGGATATTTCCTTACCGTGAGTAGCATGATTGGTTTTGTCACGTACCGTATTTTGGAAAACGGGACGTGACAAGATTTTGTTGGTATCAGAGCCATAGGTTTTACGTTAGCTGGGCTTGGTTTAATTTGTAGATGGGTATGATACCCAATATATTGTCCTTAAGACCCAAAATTTTAAGAATATGACCTGCCACATTATTGTCTTGTCATTCAAATTCTTGAATTTTATCCTTCTCTTAAACTCTTTTATCTCGACGATATGGAAATGATATTGCATCTCAGCTCGGAATTCTCTTGATTCCTTATTGTTCCTCACCGCTTATTCCCTCGATTCTAATAGTAGGATTTGGGCGACTTGGATAGAGCTATGTGATTGTAACTACGTACCGCGGCATGGTTACAATGCGGTACTCTATTTGGGTAACCTGAAGTCCTATTTCGATTCATTTTTCTTGACTTAGATTCATAGTACTAGTTTATTTTTCTCTCGGTTTCATTACTTACGAATTTATGTCTTATTGCGAACTTGAATCCAACAATTGCGATATATTTTTCCTCTTGCCCCGTAGTGACCAATCCGTCAGCGTTCCGAAGAACAAGAAACACGAGGAGCATATGATGATTGCAGTAGTTCAAGTTTAACCCTAGCGGAAGTTGGAACAGACCACTTCAAGGCCGATCAGGTGTAAAATGTTTTATTGAAGAAGTTCTGACATACCCGCCTCAATTTATCAGAGTAGCGCAACGAAAGCGTGGTAGGCTAACCCACAAGTCTTAGAACAAACTTGTAAATTCATGATAAGGGGAACTGTTTGTGTACTCAAAGGTGAAGTTCGTGGACAGGTTGCTGATGAAGCGCTGGTAGTTCGGGATTTCATGAATGTGTTCAAAAACATCTCGGGTTTATGGTCAAAACGAGATGTGGAGTTCACAATTGATTTTATTCCTGTGGCAGCGCCAATTCGAAGGCTTTTTATCTGATATCACCGGTGGAACTGGAAGAGGTAAAGAGACAAGTTTCCGAATTACTAGATAGGAATGGATTCGCAACAGCGGTTCACCGTGGGAAGCTCCAGTTCTTCTAGCCAAGAAGAAAGATGGCACGCGGAGGATATGCATTGACTATCGAGAGTTAAATCGGATGACTATTAAGAATAAATATCCAATCGCTCGCATAGACGAATTATTCGATCAACTCAGTGGCGCGAGAGTATTCTCGAAGTTGGATTTACGATCAGGGCATCATCAAGTTTGGGTGAAAGAATACTTTTGCAAGATGGCGTTCAGAACTCGATATGGGCATTACAAATATTTAGTGATGCCATTTGGAGTTAGTAACTCACCGGCGATATTTATGTACTTGATGAACCGAATATTTTCGCCATTTCTAAATCAGTTCATGGTTGTATTCATTGACGATATTTTGGTATATTCGAAAAGCAAATGGTTGTATTCATTGACGATATTTTGGTATATTCGAAAAGCAAATAAGAGTATGATGAACACTTGAGAATCACACTGCAGACATTGAGGCAAGAGAAGCTATATGCTAAGATGAGCAAGTGCGAGTTTTGGTTCAAAGAAGTGAAGTTTTTGGGTCATGTTGCATCCGGTGAAGGAATTGCAGTTGACCCCAAAAAAATTGCAGCTGTTCATGATTGGCCAATTCCAAAGAACGTGGAGATCAGAAGTTTCCTTAGACTTACTGAATACTATAGAAGGTTCGTGGAGAATTTTGCTCGAATAAGAGAACCATTGACCAAGCTAACACGAAAGGAGGTATCATTCGTATGGACTGAGAAGTGTGCGTCAGCTTTTGAAACGCTAAAGCAAAAATTGACAACTGCCCTTATTTTAACAGTGCTAGATGGTTCCGGGGGACTAGTTCACAGCGACGCATCTAGGAAAGGTTTGAAATGTGTTTTGATGTAGCATGAGAATGCTATAGCTTATGCGTCGAGGCAATTGAAGATTCATGAGAAGAACTACACAACTCATGACTTGGAGCTAGCAGCAGTGATCTTTGTGCTGAAGATTTGGAGACACTATTTATTGGGCAAAAGAGTTGAAGTGTTTATTGATCTCAAGAGCCTAAAATACGTGTTCACATAGAAAGAGCTCAACATGAGGCAACGTAGATGGTTTTGGAACTGATGGCCGACTATGATCTTGATCTAAAGTACCATCCGAGAAAAATTAATATAGTACCGGATACTTCATGTGGGTTGCCAGTGATATGGATGTTGACTGCACAGAAGGAGATTATAACAGATTTTCAAATATTCGAGTTGGAGATCGTACTATCAGATTCTTCGGGATAATTGATGCAGTTGCAAGTACAGTCATCATTGATTGATAGCATTAAGCCTGTACAGTTGCACGATCCTAGATTGCAGAAATTTCGAGGACAGATGGAAGCGGGACTTCGAGCAAATTTGTTGATTCATGAAGATGGTTCGTTAAGATATGGAAGTCGTTTGTGTGTACCTAAAAGAGATGTTCGTGAAGAAATCGTGAAGGAGGCTCATAGTTCCGTATATTCAGTACATCCGGAAGACAAAATGTATAGAGATTTGCGACAACACTTTTGGTGGGAAGGCATAAAAAGAGAGAGATCGTTCGCTACGTATTGAGGTACTTGGTGTGCCAACAAGTCAAGACTGAAAATCAAAGGGTAGCTGGTTTGTTACAACCACTTCCGATTCCTCAATGGAAGCGGGAACATATAACCATAGATTTCGTGACAGCCTTACCACGGAGTCCAAAGAACAATAACGCAGTTGAGGTGATTGTCGATCGACTGACAAAGGCAGCTTATTTAATACCATTTCGAGTTGGTTAGTCGATAGAGGCTTTGGCAGAGCGGTACATGCAGGAGATTGCGAGATTGCATGGAGTATCGGTGAGTATTGTTTCTGATCGTGACGCCCGGTTCCTATTATATTTTTAGAGGAGTCTACAAGGAAGTTTCGGAACTCACTTGAAATTTAGTATGACCTATCATCCTCAGACAGATGGACAGTCTGAGAGGACGATCCAAACTCTTGAAAATATGTTGAGAGCTTGCATGTTGGACTTCAAGGGTTCGTGGGAGGATCATTTACATTTAGTAAAGTTTTCATATGTTAACAGTTTTCAGGCGACTATACAGATGGCTCCATTCGAAGCATTGTACGGTCGTAAGTGTCGCTCGCCTGTTTGTCGGGACGATATTGGAGAAAGAAGATTGTTGGGACTGGAACTCATTATGCAAACTGTGGAGAAAATTAACTTTATTCGTGATCATATGAAGGTGACACAAAATCGACAGAAAAGTTGGGCTGATACTGAAAGAATACCTTTGGAGTTTGCTATTGGTGATCTTGTTTTCTTGAAAATATCACGGACTAGAGGAGTAATCCAATTTGGCAGTCGAGATAAGCTTAGTCCTCGATTCGTAAGGCCTTTCGATAACATTGAGCGTGTTGGAGTAGTTGCTTACCGATTGGCTTTACCACTATCCTCGACGGATGTTCATGACGTGTTTCATGTATCTCAACTCCGCAAGTATGTTCGAGATGAGACACACGTTCTTGATTTCTTGATTACTCGAAATTGACAGTGAAAGAAGATTTGACTTATGAAGAGCAATCGATGGCTATTGTGGATCGACGAAAAAAGGTTCTGAAGAATAAAGTAACCCTTTGGTACTTGTTTCGTGGGGGAATTGTTCGTATGGAGAAACTACTTGGGAACGTAAAGACGAGATTCGACAAAAGTTTCCACATCTCTTTCCTTGGATCCGTATCTTATATTCCTGTTTCGTGAATTTCGAAGAAGAAATTCTTTTGTAGTTGGGTATAATGTAACACTCTAGTACGTTTATACAATATTAGTTGGTATTTTAACACTTACTTTATATTTCTTCTATTTTATTCATTTGGGTTGCGTGTAATTCGAATAGTAGTAGTGGTTATCCGACCCGACCCGTATGATGCTAGATTATATCTAATATTTATCAGTAAACTGAATCTATGTGAATCTAGTATTATATATAACATATATCTAAATAATCACATCTTTTAATAGCCACAAGATAAGGATAAGTTATATTTTGCCCATCATATGGTTAATCATCCCATATCTTACTTTGCTTTTATCTATCTCGTTTAAATCTCAAGATATCTTATAACCAAATATTTATTAAATCTATATATTTATTTAAAATCCTTCTTAATCTTATATTAGGGGGTATATGTATTTAAAGTTCTATTATTGCATTATGGTTTAAAATTTTACGTATATATATTATTCTTCAAAAATATATTTTTGACGAGATTCTGATGAAGCTTGGTTGTATTTTGATATTATCTACATACCCTAAAACTATAATATATATATTATATATATACACACTTTATATTTTATTTTATATTTTTAAAACTCTCTTATTCTCTCCCCAACTCCCTCGCTCCTGAGCCCAGACCCACGCACCTCACCTTCGTTCTTCCTCCCCTAGCCGTCGCCTTCTTCCTCGTCACCGTCACCATCACCTTCATCCACTCCTCTTTCTCGTCTTCGCCAATACCTGAACACCACCACCATTGGCATCATCTTCTTCTTCTTTTCTTTCTTCACCGAGCCCTAACCCATCACCGCGCCCCAACCTCATCTTGCCGTCGACCCCGTTTTTCCCCTTTCCCCGGAGCCGACCCCAACGCCGCCGCCTCCACCTTGTTTCCTCCGGTTGTTTCCCCGCCGACGATCACAACCCTGACCACATTATCATCAGCAGCAGCGACCTATCTTCTTCTAACTAATTCATCCCCGACCTCCTCGTTGCCTTCGACCCAATCACCAACACCCGAGCTTTCCACAGAGCACGAGCAGGCCACCCCACCCAGCACAGTTTCACCTTTGACCGAGGTCATGAGTACATCCTGTTTGTGAACATTGCCGTTGTTAGGAATATGTCTGCCCTAGAGGCCATTATTGTACATGTGATGTAGATTATAGTGGATGCTTGGACATATATAGAGAGGACTTTCTTGCTCGACATGATAGTATGCTATCTGGTTACTCTTTATCTTAACATATTGACTGGTATTCTTTACTGTCTTGCTCTCACATGTTGATAAAGCCCTTAGGATATGTACTTGACTACCAGGACTATGATGAGATCATACTAGTAGGGCCAGGATGGTCCAAAAGTACATCCTTTAATCAGTTCCTAGTCGAGAGAATATCGAGACTAGGGCATCGATATTCCAGAGTAGACTAGTGTGTATGTTTCTTATCCCTTAGAGGGCGATGGTTGATCCCATAACCATTGGTGTGTGACATCAAAAATTGTACACAGGTGCTCATTGGAGAATGGGTACACCGAACAGGACTCGCCGAGGACTCCTATGTGGTAGAATACCTATCGTCAGATAGCAGTCTTCTGGTGACACAGGTACATGTTAGTCTGTAGACCCGAGATCGTCATAGAGTCTTGTGTGGCTCCCACTATGCTTTGATTTCCTCCCTATCATGGCTCAAAGGAGTCGTGCAAACAGATGAATTTTGGGTACAGTTCTGAGTCACATGGAGACACAATGAACGATATGAGGGATTTCGTCTCTCCCGGTATTGGGGGTTGATGTTGCGCTATGCTCGATTCGCTATAACTGGAAGTCTCTGGCCAGGGCTGCTGCTGAGATTTACTGATAAGAGTTATCAGTAGTTTCTCAAACCGTTATAGGCCAGACATCGGCATGATTTATCATGTTACTGGGGCCTGACATTTACCACCCCTACGACATATCAGACGAAGAGACCGGACTGTACGGTAGTGTTACTGATAGGCTTCATAGAGAGTATGGACGAGCTTACTTGTTGATCTTCATATCGTTCAATACCCGGGTAGCCGTTACGTCCAGCTAGTACCGCTGACAGCTTGTAAGTGATTGATGTGATCATCACCTACTGCTGGCGTATTGACGAGTCTTTAGAGTCCCACACAGAAGTTCGAAGTAGGGCATATATATTGATATGTGTGTGGGCCTGATTAGATATGAGTATGTGATACGGTATTATAATCTTGCAGTTATCTGATGTCAGTCAGGTTATATGTGATATAACCGGATTATTGAATCAAGTGTTGGTTTGATAATGCGATATTTAGATTAATGATATTAGTCGGTTGTATGTGATATAACCGGATTATTAGATCAAGTGTTGATTTAATAATGTGATATATATTATATGTGATATAATTATATCTTAACTAATATCATTAGCTCACTAATTACTTTATATATATATATATATTAATGTATATTTGATATATATATATATATATATATATATATATATATATATGAAGCATGGTATGTTTTTTCTATTTTTAGAAAATAGAAAAATGAGGTGTAAATTGTGGAGATATTTGTGGAATGGGCAAGGCATGGGCTTTATTATTTGTATATTAGTCTTGACTCACTATTCAATTTTAGAATTGCAATTTTATTTCATGCTTGAATAAGTGAGGAAAGAGAGAGCCATTTTGAGTTACTCTCATCATTTTTTCTTTATGCCTTAGCCATTCTTGAGCTCTTGCTTCCTCTTGCTCTCTGCAATTTTCTTCACCTCACTTCCAAGTAAGAACCCTCACATGTGATGTGAATCATTGAACTTGTGAAAACTCTAGTGAGCAAAATAAACCTCTACTTCACCATCACACATTGGATTAGCAATTTGATGTAGAGTGTTGCCTTCACTAATGAGATTAGTGAAGGGTTGGCTTGAGCTTGTGGACTTCGGGTGGATCGTCTTTGGCGCGAAGATCACGAAGGAGGTTCGTTCAACTCGAAAAGGAGCCTAGTAAAGTCGCGTGGACTTCAACCTGGAGCCTTTGAAGAGAAGGACTCGAACTACAAAAGTTGTATGCTCTTTTCTTCTCTTTAAGTTAATCACATCACAAAGGAAAACCCTAATAATCTAGTAAAGATCTTGTAAGTCTAACTTAGCACTTAATAAAAATTAAAATTTGGCATGCTTGATGCCTCTAGAACCTCATGGTGGTGTTAAGCTAGACTTTCATGGTATCAGAGCCAAGCTAGAACATTAGGATAACTTGTGAAATCCGCCGTTTTCATCACGCAAAAATTGCCAATAAAAACAGTTTCAAAAATGATGTTTTGAGTTGTTTGCACACCCCGTGGGCTCACGGTTTGAACCGAGAAGCCGCGGGGTAGAGCGTGCGCACCCCGGGGACACCCCGGAGGGGACCGAACAGCTGGGCCCACTCCCCAAGACCACCATAAGGTGGTCTTGGCGGTGGGGACCCGAAACTGCCTAAGGTGGGGCAGTTTCGGGTCTGCCTCACCCCCTGGCCACCTCGTGGTGGCCTCAGGGGTGGGGTACCCCCTTTAGGCCCCCCATTCGACAGTTAATTTTGATATCTTCGTCTCCGTGAAGATTCAGGCGGCTTTCGAGTTCGTTTCGACTCCCGGATTGGCTTAAAACGATCGATTTTTGAACTTTAGCTCACTGGATTTTTCAAGTCTTGGAAAAATTGGTTAAGTTTGCTAATTGCGTGCGGAATTCTAATGTCGCGGTTACTTTACAAGCTTTGTGATGTGTATGATACAATTATTAGAATCCGGATTAATTAGTTTTATGAAAACTAGTTAGTATATTGTAAAGCTAGCAGTTTAGTTTCAATTGATCGATTGCCACGAAGTTTTGATTCGAACCAAAACTCCGCCGCAATTGCGTATTGTACGCGATCACTAAGTCGGGAATCTTGTTGAATTATCCGACAACCAATTGAAAGAGTTTTCAATTTGAGACTAAAATGCAAGTTTTATAAGTCAGGTATGAAATTCGGAATATGAGATATTCCGGGTTTATAATGTCTAAGGATATTGCAGATTCTAATTATTGTAGTTTTCTGTTTTCTTTTATGCAATCGTAAGTGTAATATGTGGGATATTCCAATCTCGTTGCTATATATCAACAAGTTTTAGGGATACGCATATTTGCTTACGTTGATTATATGTGATATAATGTGTTGCTGTTGATGTGATTTATTGGATCGTCGTGAAAGAATAGCCGGGGGTTCTATGTGAGATGAGAGTTTTTATTTTCATTTATGTAAAATCTGCATGTAATATTCTTTTATTGAGGCATTTCCGGGTTGAGCATGATGTCACCACTGTTGTATATTATTTTCTTTTCCGCATTAGGATAGACCCAAGACGGGGAGCACAAGCAACCGGGTTCTAAAGTCCAGTGGGAGACCATCTCAAAAAGTTGAGACCGGGTCTCCTAACTCTAGAAATGGCAGGGTTACTTGTCGCTCTCGTAAGGGTCTAGGATGTGCGTTTGGCTATTCATCATGACCGTGGAATCCGCGTTTTACATTATTGGCTAAATTTCAAAAACAGATATCCTAGTATATCCAATATTTCATATGTTGCTTCTGCTGCTTGATTTTGTGATGTTGATCATTTAACTACGTGAGACGAATGTAATATTATATATATGATATATAATAAACGTTGCTTATGTTTTGCACCCGCGCTAGTCCAGCCCTAGCTCTGCCGGTAGTTAAGTAACCTAACGGTGCATGACGGGGCCCGGTGGCGAATATGGATGGCATAAACGTACGTTCTATTTTCGTTTCATTTTTCTTTAATGTTTAGGAAACATTGATTGATGGGACTTCATTAATGAGATTAATGAAAAGAAAGAAACCA
Source organism: Agapanthus africanus (assembly GCA_030015575.1). NCBI lineage: Eukaryota > Viridiplantae > Streptophyta > Magnoliopsida > Asparagales > Amaryllidaceae > Agapanthus > Agapanthus africanus. Next base: position 351,796,108 of record CM057347.1, on the reverse strand, counting down.
AAAGATGTTGTAGAATCAAATTTTCAAAAAGGGCAGCTCTAGTTCTTGTTTTGCATAGTGGTATTCCTCGATGAATATCCAGCACCTCTTTAGTAAAACTAGCAAAAGCCTAAAAAACACTCCTTTTCAAAAACATTAGATTCTACAACGATATCAATTTCATTACGCTCATGGTTTTCTTAAAAAACTGCGTAGCCCTCCGTCATTTCAGATAAGTACTATTTAGTATTTGTACTACGTTTATTAGCCTTCGTCAAGGCGTAGTTTGTGGTAACTGATTAGTGCTTATCTGCCAGCATGTGATGCGATTGGATTAGGGTAGTCGTGCGACTTTGTTGGCCTTCGTCAAGGGTCGTGCAGGGGGGGTTAATTCAATCAAGAAATGAACGGGTTGAACTTGACTAGCGGCCTATGGTTTGTTGGCCTTCGTCAAAGTCATAGGAAGTTAGGGGTAAAAGCATTACCGGGAATTTCAAGTGTTGAAATTTGTAATGAGATTGCATACCTTCTATGAAATAGTTGGATCCCGATACCCACTGCGAGTAAGAGTTACTCCTGGGAGGTTTTGCACTTTACAATTAGCTGATCAAGTAGGTGTCTAGAAAGGTGTCGATGGGGTCATACCTCTGGAAAAACGAGGTTTATTTTAATTAGGTCCGTGCGAAAGCACGGGAAACCTTCCTCAAAGTATCGACACTGGCCTGGCCGAACGATTGGCGAACTTGCAGGGTGTAATTAATCCCGGCTAATCATACCTTTTAGGGTTTGGAGGAAGATTTGATAAAAAAACAGCGGGAGCCATCCTGATTAGATAAGATAATAACCAATCCAATCTTACAAAGAGCGCATGCTAACGCGTTTCTTTCTCTTTCTCCAGGCAGCAACCAATGTCACGCCTTAATCAAGATAATAACATTGGTGTATTAACCGAACCCGCTTATTATACTGAGCAGGGGAACGTTGGTTCCTTAGGAATAGCGGAATATCAGGATTCCTACGCCACCCGTGCTTATCTGCCAGCATGTGATGCGATTGGATTAGGGTAGTCGTGCGACTTTGTTGGCCATCGTCAAGGGTCGTGCAGGAGGGGGGTTAATTCAATCAAGAAATGAACGGGTTGAACTTGACTAGCGGCCTATGGTTTGTTGGCCTTCGTCAAGGTCATAGGAAGTTAGGGGTAAAAGCATCATCGGGAATTTCAAGTGTTGAAATTTGCAATGAGATTGCATACCTTCTATGAAATAGTTGGATTCCGATACCCACTGCGAGTAAAGAGTTACTCTTGGGAGGTTTTGCACTTTGCAATTAGCTGATCAAGTAGGTCTCTAGAAAGGTGTCAATGGGGTCATACCTCTGGAAAAACGAGGTCTATTTTAATTAGGTCCGTGCGAAAGCACGGGAAACCCCCCTCAAAGTACCGACACTGGCCTGACCGAACGATTGGCGAACTTGTAGGGTGTAATTAATCCCGGCTAATCTTACCTTTTAGGGTTTGAAGGAAGATTTGATAAAAAAAACAGTGGGAACCATCCTGATTAGATAAGATAATAACCAATCCAATCTTACAAAGAGCGCATGCTAACGCGTTTCTTTCTCTCTCTCCAGGCAGCAACCAATGTCACGCCTTAATCAAGATAATAACATTGATGTATTAACCGAACCCGCTTATTATACTGAGCAGGGGAACGTTGGTTCCTTAGGAATAGGGGAATATCAGGATTCCCACACACTCGTGCGAAGAAACATGTTGATGCATCTTCTTCGGGTGTGTTCGTTACCGAGAACTATTTCTCAGTTTGTTCTACGTCCTGGGTATTGGATACCGGATCAGGATCCCACGTATGTAATTTGTTACATGGGCTAAAGAAAGGTAGAGACCGAGGAAGGGTGATGAATCCCTAACTGTAGGGAATGATGCAATTGTTGCAGCCAAGGCAGTTGGCGATTATCACCTTATATTACCAACTGGTAATACATTGATTCTGAACGACTGTTACTACGCACCAAAGATGATGTGCAACATTATATCGGTTTCTTTGCTAACTAAAGAAGGATATAATCTCACATTAGAGAATAATGCTATGAACATTTTCCAGAATCAAGTGTTGATTGGGTTTGGTACGTTATATACGGTATATACGTTCTTAATCAAAATACAGTTTTTAACGTACAGAACAAGAGGAAAAGTTCAGAAATGAACGAAGAATTCTTGTGACACTGTAGACTAGGTCATATCAATGCGACAAGATAGGCTAAGTTGCATAAAGATGGATATTTGAATCCGTTCGAATTTTCATCTTATGAAACTTGTCATTCATGTCTAAAAAAAAAGATGACCGAAACTCCGGGACTCAGAGAAAGAGCTACTGAACTCTTGGGACTGATACATAGTGATGTATATGGTCCTATGTCTACACATGCCAGAAATGATTTCTCGTACTTTATTACATGTACTTTATTACATTCACCGATGATCTCTCAAGTTACGGACATGTGTTCCTGTTGAAACAGGAGTCTGAAGCTTTTAAGAAATTCAAGGAATATAAGTGCGAAGTTGAAAACCAGACGGGCAAAAGTATTAAAGTCCTTCGATCTGATCGGAGAGGAGAATACTTAAGCACGGAATTCCGGGATTATTTAAAAGAGAATGTGATTCTCTCTCAGCTTACTCCTCCGTATACACCACAACACAATGGTGTTTCGGAGAGGAGGAATCGCACCCTATTAGATATGGTACGCTCTATGATGAGTAATGCTGAGTTACCCATTTCCTTTTGGGGATTTGCGCTTGAGACAGCTGCACACCTATTGAATATGGCCCCCACCAAATCTGTACTTACCACTCCATATGAGATATGGAAAGGGAAGAGACCATGTCTTAATATTGTTAAGATATTGGGTTGTCCGGCCTATGTGAAAACACAAAATCCGGACAAGCTTGAGGCAAGGTCAGTATTGTGCAAATTTGTAGGATATCCCAAGAATTCGCGAGGGTATATCTTCTATCACTCAGAGGAACAAAAAGTGCTTGTTTCTCGACATGCCACCTTTTTAGAAAAGGAATTTCTTGTAAAAGAAATTAGTGGCAGTGAGGTAGAACTGGAAGAAGTTCCAGCAGTACAAACCACAACTGACGATTTGGTGGAACCAGAAGATCCAATAATGCCCAACGAACCCCAGCCACTCCGCAGATCTAGTAAGGTTTCTCATCCATCTAAGAGATACTACGGTTTTCTTATAAACGGTGGGAGCGAGGATTGCATCATGGAAGATGATGACCCGACTAGTTTCGAGCAGGCCATCACAAATGGAGACTCTGTGAAATGGCTGGATGCTATGAGATCCGAGATGGAATCCATGTACACCAACCAAGTATGGACTTTGGAAGTTGCTCCTGAAGGGGTAAAACCCATTGGGAGCAGGTGGATCTTCAAAAAGAAGATAGGTGTAGATAGAAAAGTTGAGACTTTCAAAGCTAGACTTGTAGCAAAAGGTTTTCGTCAACAACCTGGCATCGACTATGATGAAACCTTTTCTCCCGTCGCTATGCTTAAGTCCATCAGGATCCTACTTGCCATTGCTGCATACCATGACCACGAAATCCGACAGGTGGATGTCAAGAACGCTTTTCTAAATGGTGATTTAGAAAAGAGCGTATGCATGACACAGCCAGAGAGCTTCGTAGATAGTGAGAGCAGCGGAAAGGTGTGCAAGCTGCTTAAATCCATTTATGGATTAAAACAGGCGTCACGGAGTTGAAACATCTGTTTTGATGAAGCTATCAAAGAGTTTAACTTCATCAAAAATATAGATGACCCTTGTATATATAAGAAGGTTGTAGAGAGTAAAGTGGACTTCCTCGTATTGTACGTGGATGAAATACTCTTGATAGGAAATAATGTTCCTATGCTACACTCGGTCAAGCTCTTCTTATCACTTAAGTTCTCCATGAAAGATCCTGGTGATGCCTCCTACATTCTGGGGATAAAGATCTATAGAGATAGATCTAAACAGATGTTGGGATTGTCCCAATCCAGATAATAGACACCATACTAAAGAGATTTAGTATGGAAGATTCCAAACGAGATAATGTACCCGCTTGTTCAGAAATCACTCTCCAAAAAGATGTCTCCCAAGACTGATTTGGAGAGAGCTCGCATGCAAGAAATACCCTATGCTTCGGCAGTAGGTTCTATCATGTATGCGATGTTATGTACCAGACCGGATGTAGCTTACTCACGAGGTGTAGTGAGCATGTATCAATCAGATTCTGAAGAAAACCACTGGACAGCTGTGAAGAACATTCTTAAGTACTTGAGAAAGACTAAAGAAATGTTCTTGGTGTATGGTAACGGTGAACTCCAAGTGGAGTCATTTACTGATTCGAGCTTCCAGAGTGATAAAGACGATAGTAAGTCGGTCTCTGGTTTTTTCTTTACCCTCAACGGAGGGATGGTGTGTTGGAAGAGTTCCAAACAAGACACCGTAGCAGACTCGACGATGGAGTCTGAATACATCGCTGCCAACGATACTGCCAAAGAGGCTGTCTGGATGAAGAAGTTCATTGCTGAGCTTGGTGTGGTTCCATCTATTGAGCATCCAATACCTGTGTATTGTGATAACAATGGAGCGATGGTTTTAGCCAAGGAACCCAGGTCCCATCAGAGATCCAGACATATTCAGAGGCGGTATCACCTGATTAGGGAGATAGTAGATCGCCGGGAGATCGAGATCAGGAGAGTTGACACGAAGGACAACGTAGCGGATTCACTCACGAAGGCCCTCCCCCAGATACAATTTGAGGGAATTTTTGGGATGTTGGTTATGAGATACTACAACACATGGCCTTAGTGCAAGTGAGAGATTGTTAGGAATATGTATGCCTTAGAGACCATTATTGTACATGTGATGTATATTATAGTGGATGCATGGACATATATATATAGAGGACTTTCTTGCTCGACATAATAGAATGCTATCTGCTTACTATTTATCTTAACAGGTTGACTGGTATTCTTTACTGTCTTACTCTCACATGTTGATAAACCCTTTACGATATGTACTTGACTGCCAAGACTATGATGAGATCATACTAGTGGGGCCAGGATGGTCCAAAAGTATATTCTTTAATCAGTTCCTAGTCAAGAGAATATCGAGACCAGGGCATCGATATTCCAGAGTAGACTTGTGTGTGTTTCTTGTCTCTTAGAGGGCGATGGTTGATCCCACAACCATTGGTGTGTGACATCAAAGATTGTACACATGTGCTCATTGGAGAATGGGTACACCGAACAGGACTCGCCGATGACTCATATGTGGTAGTATATCTATCATCAGATAGCAATCTTTTGGTGACACTGGTACAGGTTAGACTGTAAACCCGAGATCGTCATAGAATCTTGTGTGGCTCCCACTGTGCTTTGATTTCCTCTCTACCATGGCTCAAAGGAGTCGTGCAAACAGGTGGATTTTGGATACAGACCAGAGTCACATGGAGGCAATGAGCGATAGGAGGGATTTCGTCTCTTCCGGTATTGGGGGTTGATGTTGCGCTATGCTCGATTGGCTATAACTGGAAGTCTCTGGTCAGGGCTGCTGCTGAGATTTACTGATAAGAGTTATCAGTAGTTTCTCAAACCGTTATAGGCCAGACATTGGCATGACTTATCACGTTACTGGGGCCTGACGTTTACCACCCCTAAACATGATTTGCGACATATCAGACGAAGAAACTGGACTGTACGGTAGTGTTACTGATAAGCTTCATAGAGAGTATGGACGAGCTTGCTTGTTGATCTTCATATCGCTCAATACCCGGGTAGCCATTACGTCCAGCTAGTACCGTTGACGGCTTGTAAGTGATTGATGTGATCATCACCTACTGCTGGCGTATTGACGGGTCTTTAGAGTCCCACACAGAAGTTTCCTGGTTCGAGCGAAACGAAATAGGGCACATATATTGATATGTGCGTGGGCCTGATTAAATACGAGTATGTGATACCGTATTATAATCTTGCAGTTATCTGATGTCGGTCGAGTTATATGTGATATAACCGGATTATCGAATCAAGTGTTGGTTTGATAATGTGATATTCAGATTAATGATATTAGTCGGTTATATGTGATATAACCGGATTATTAGATTAAGTGTTGATTTAATAATGTGATATATATTATATGTGATATAATTATATCTTAACTAATATCATTAGGTCACTAATTGCTTTATTTATATATATATATATATATATTAATGTATATTTGATATATATATATATATTATTATATGAAGCATGACATGTTTTTCTATTTTTAGAAAATAGAAAAATGAGATGTAAATTGTGGAGATATTTGTGGAATGGGCAAGGCATGGGTTTTATTATTTGTATATTAGTCTTGACTCACTATTCAAGCATAGTTGCAATTTAGAATTGCAATTTTATTCCATGCTTGAATAAGTGAGGAAAGAGAGCCATTTTGAGTTACTCTCATCATTTTTTCTTCATGTCTTAGCCATTCTTGAGCTCTTGCTTCCTCTTGCTCTCTGCAATTTTCTTCACATCACTTCCATGTAAGAACCCTCACATGTGATGTGAATCATTGAATTTGTGAAAACTTTACTGAGCAAAATAAACTCCTACTTCACCACCATACATTGGATTAGCAATTTGATGTGGAGTGTTGCCTTCACTAATAAGGGTTAACTTGAGCTTGTGGATTTTATACATGAAGAAGTGTCAAACAACCCTCAAAACTCTTTTATTCTATCAGTGCAGCCATCCTCAGCTCGCTGTAGAGAAATGACAGAACTGCACACCCCACGGTAAAGTGGCACACTATTCGAGATCAGTTAAGAGAGACAGCCAGGCAAGACTAGCTCTGCTTTTGTTCTTATCCGGGAATAAGCGAACCCCTATCTGAGGCTTGTGCGTGCTGCTCGATCGCCGCATGGGTAGCATCCATGGCAGGCTCAGCACTAAACGCCATCCGCAGCCAACTCAAGTTAATATTACTGTTTCTCCTCCTCACAGGCGGAATCCTACTCAATAAGCAGGGACACAAATCTGCCCAATCATGGCTGTACCCACAGTAACCATCTCTCCGTCTATAGGCAGACCAAGCAGCACAGTGACGTCCTGAAGGGTGATAGTCATCTCACTAACTCTAAAATGAAATGTGGAGGTCTCTGTTCTCCATTTATCTACCATAGCCGTAATCAAGCATCTATCTAGACGTATATAATCTAATCTGGATAAAAGATGAAAGCCTGCCCGTTGCAGCTCAGGCTGCACACGGGCATCTCCAGCTGGGATCCTGCTGCTCTGGACTTAGTGGCCAATGCATGTAATCACCGATCATTCTGCCAATTACAAAAAGATGGACTTGTATCAGTAATGTGTAAATAATTTATGTAATTAGAGAAAATAATATTACAAAGTTTTACCCGTACTACTACGGCGTTGGCCGATCTGTGGTTAGCGTGCAAGTACAGGGCATTCGTATTTATAGGTCCAGGCTTCACAGGTATATCTGCATAATGAAAAAGTCGAGTTATATTATTTTGAAAAAATGATCATGTATAACAAAGAACATATATGTGCGTGTATGTGTGTGTAGATGTATGTTTTTTATGTTTGGACGTGTGTGTATGTGTGTATATGCATGTGTGTTTCAAAATATAGGTGGTGATTACCAATAGCGACGTGGGCCTGGAAGATTTTTGCATCGTGCCTTATTATGACCATTCTTATTGCAGATGTTGTATCTATTTTGCCTACGTCCTTCTTGTGAATCATCCATAACACCTTTGATACGACTAGAACGTGGTCGTCTTGCTTGTCTCCTATCGATTGGTGGTAATATCATTGGACCGTTGTATACCTTCCAATATTGGCTATCATGTACAGGATTGAACAATGGGGTATAAGCAGCTTTGTATTTGGGGACAGAATACCATTTCGAAGCAAGATCGTGATGTGCAATGTTCCCCCAGTCTTTGCTCGTGTGCATACTGAAATTACATGTGAACAAGGCAACTTTTGCAACCTAGGAATATAACATGTACAACTGCAGTTCCTACATCGATAACTACGCCGTAATTTTTTCCATCTTTGTCGGTTACTTGCGATTTGGACTGGCTGAACCTCAGATCCAACCATTCCTAGCATCTGTAGCCCTTTTTGTTATTAATTGTTCAAACTTAAGACATAACATTGTCGTCCACTCTTGTCGTTTCTGACGTCGTGCAAAAAAGTATTTGTTCGCCCGGTAAAAAGTTCGTCTTACTAAAGCCTGAATAAGCAAAGATCGAGATCTCTTTAAGACCCCGTTAAAGTATTTTGAAGTATTCGTAGTCATGCAAAATCGTCTACCATCTTTCGAAAGAGTCCTTTTTTCTTCATTTTTAGACTACTTTCAATCCAAGCATCTGCTCTTGGACATATACGTTTAAGTTCCTCTCTCAGCTCTGTATATGTCAAGTCATCTGGTGTACATGCAATTTGAGAGAAACTCTGTAAGCTTTTGCCACTAAATCCAGCAGTTGAGAAGTTGGCTCTGATATGTCGCATACAATAACGATGACTATAAGGTTCCATCCATGATTTTTTTAGTGTGGTCGGAATCCCTTTCATCCGGTCAGATATGAAAGTAATGTGGCTTTCCCGCATGGATGAAATGTAGATGAATGTTAGTAATGAACCACTCCCAATTTTCAGTGGTTTCATCTCTAACTACGGCATATGCCAAAGGATGAAGCCTATCATTTACATTAGTACCGGTAGCAATGAGCAAAGTCCTTTTGTATTTGCCGTATAAGTGTGTCCCCGTCAATACTGAGAACGAGACGACAATAAGCGAAACCATCAATGGTCGGTCCGAATGCCCAAAATGCACCGGTAAAATATCTCATTCTTTCTGACATTGAAGCGTCGGTTATCTTGAAGACAATCCCGGGATTAGTAGATTTGATGGCGGTAAGGTGTCGTGGCAAATGTTCATACGAATCTTCTCAATCTCCGTATATTTTAGACAATGCCCTGTTCAACGCATTTCATGCCTTTATATAATTTATCTAAATGAATAATGTATCTTTTATAAGCACTTGAATCGTTTTGGGGGTCAAATCGACATCCGCTTTCACAAAAGGCAATATCTTGTTACAATATAGAAGTGGCATGTTTATAATTTGAATTCACTACAGGATTCACACAAGTATGATTACTCATATACTTCTTTATCTGTGAATGTCCCGTCGGTGATTTCTTCGTTATATATGCATGAAGCCTCCACGAGCAGTTCGCGTCTGTGTTACAAACGACGGTGTACTTGGTCGTGGTAGTCTTGATTGGTTTAAAAGAAACTCCGTATTTAATTGACCAAACGTTGACTGTATGAATTAACTTCTCCTTTTTCTCGAACAAATCGTTGATCTTCAACTCACTTTCAATATCGACTGTCGAAAACCTATCAGCACGAAAGTTGACATTCTCCATTACCGCTGTAGATAATATGTGAGCATCTGTCCTGGTATCGGCAAGTGGATCTTCAAACACAACGAAGTCATTAACACATGAATTTGTAAGCCACTGTCTATCATTCTCATCGTTAAAGACATGCAATTTGCATTCTATCTTGTGCTTGAATCTCGTCCTTATCACTAGCATCGTCATCATCACTTTCATCTCCATTATATTCCAACACTACTGGATCCGTAGCAGGTACATCGGTTGGATGTGCGAAACCAACATTAGGTACTTGCATGGTACTTGATGTTCGGGCTTCATATCAACGAAATCCCGACCTATTGTCTGCAACGGTGTCCATTCCGTATTGTATCACATATTGTATAACTGCATGTGCTCGGTATTTTGGAGCAAAATATTGAAGCCGAAGTTTGGCGTTGGCATGCAATTAAAACCAAAGTTTGACGGTGACATGTAATTATAGCTGATCGGCGGTACATAAGAACTGCATACAAATTTATGAATACTTAGTGACTATAGTATATCTCCACTCTCAATAAATAGTGTTTCGCCAAATGTACATGCCGTATAAAGATATGCAATGTAATACTTCATAAACCGCCAATTTACTGGCGTCCCGCTTGACGTGCCTTCACCTACGTAATTTTGATCTCTATACTGTTCATCATTGGTAGGAGACATAAAGCCGGTAGAATCAACATTCATATTGAGCATGCATGTCATTTCTCCTTGCGAGTAATGCTTGGATGCTCGAAATGAAGGATCATGTACTTCAGAATAAGGTTCGGGCAGTTGAGCGGACGTCAATATCTCCTTCACAAACAGCTCGATCGATTTCGATTCCGATGCAAGCATGATTTGTGTATCCTCATCATCAGATACTTCAATGGCGGTATATTCATGCTCCGTCGGCCATTTGCATATTAAGGAGATATTGAACTCTAACGGATTGATTTTGGCAGCTTTGTACACTACTTGGTACAGCTCGTTGTATGTGCTAGACTTCTTGACCCTAGTCATCTTAGTTTTTCCACCGACATATTCAGGAATATTATTTTTTCCAATCGTTAATTGGCCACTGAAATAGCAAACTAGATGGATGTAATTATCCGCCATTTTTCCACTTGCCAGAAATATTGACGCATTTTGAGAGTTCTCATCAACCAAGCTACTTATTTATCTTCATAATTATACTCACCTAATTACATAAAATTACAATAAAATTCACATTTATAGTATGTAATAAGTTGCAAGAACGTATTCTACTCATTGATCCGTCATAAGTTATATCGGGGAAAACCCCTAATATGTACCCAATTTGTTCGAATTGCTTACTCAATACAAAATTTTAACAAATTTTTTAATGAATTTTTTAAAAATAAAATTAGGATTTAGCTAACCTTCGAGATGCTCACAGTGGTGATGACGATGACGAGAATGAAGGTGATTGTTCGTTCGTGAATTTCCACCTAAATCTGCACAAGAGAGAGACTGAGATCGAGAGAGCTGAGTGAAACAGAGAGATGAGAGAGAGACAGAGGGTGAGAGACCAGAGGAGGTCTCGGGGGAGGTCGGGGGACAAAGGAGGTCTCGGAGGAGATGGGGGGAGAGATTGAGAGAGAGCAGAGAGAGTACCCGAGATTGAGAGAGCAACCGAGAGAGATGAGAGAGATGAGTGAGGAATGAGGAAAGTTAATATATCGTATTGATTTAAGCAGGGGAACGGACGCACTTTCAAAGTGCGCCCCATTATTTTGGAGTAAAATATGTGGGCACAATTTTAAACCGCGCCCTTAATAAATTTTTTTTTGACGCCAGCGTTAGCGCTGAGCTGGCGCTGATGTTGCGCCTACGAGGCAGAAAGTGACATGTTTTTTAAATATATTTTGAAAGTGGTTTTTTTAAAAATATTATTTTAATATGGTTTAATATAAAAAAAAATTGTCCAAATATATGACTAGGCCTTCCACCGACCTAGTTGAACCAACCACCGGACACCACCGGAGTACTTTCCCTCCCCTTTGGGGCACCGGGGTTGTTTTGGTTTGAATATAGGCTCAAACATTCTTAGAAGGGTCCTAGCTACGCTATGCGTTCAATACGAAACAAAAAAACCTCTGGGACAGGGATGACAAAAAGTGGGCAAACCCGTGAAAGAGATTTACTTGTTAAGTATATTGATCCTATCTTTGCTGCCAAGGCTGCAGCTCAGATGAACGGGTACAGGATTGATGGGAAGATATTGGTTGTTCGGGTTGCAAGGCCGGCCCCCAGCGGGCGTTAGCCTTCTTCCCAATCGTTCGATGGATCAAATGCCTCTTTTTATTGCCTTTTGCTGTCATTTATAATGGAATGTTCAAGTTTTTTTTTCTATTTGTCCATTTGTTGCCCAATGTGTGTCTGAAATTGGACTTGAATAGTTAATTTTGGATTTTATTTTGTGTGTTTTTCTCATAGATAGCTTCATTTTCATCACAATCATCATCATCAATCCTTTTCCTCATCAAAATGGGATTTTGATAAAAAAAATTATAAAGATTTTGCTAGAATATTTGACTAAATTATTAAACGAATAAACTCTTAAGGAAAATAGAGGATTCCAATACCTTTAAAACATAGTGGTATGTTCGAAATTTTCATTGACTAGAAATAATAGGAATTTGAATTCCGGGGATGTCGATGAAATTTGAGCACCTTTTGCACTATTTCCCTTTACCAATTTACATTTACGTAGTAATGGGTTTATATTGGATTCTTTAGGCTCCAATAGAGCCCAACCAACAGATATGTACAATGGTGGAGGAAGCTTTGAGGCTCTCAAAAGAGTTTTGTGAAAAGAAATGGCCTATATTTGCTTTACTCGATACTCATTACCCCGATAAGCCCGAACATCCATATCCACCTCATTGTATTATTGGTTCGGGTGAAGAAGACTTTGTTCCAGGTAATATTGTTCAATACAAATTTTAATAAAAGTAAAAAACTATACAAATTTCCAATAATTGTCGTTGATTTAAGATTCAAAAAACATTGGATTTAATAAATTACAGATAACACCATTGATTTGCCAAGTTTTAATGGTGTTGTTGAAATTTAAATGCCAGATCAATGGTGTTTATCTGTGATTTATCAAGTTCAACGGTTTTATTTTAAAAAGGAGCAAAAGTTCATGTAGGTTTAGTGTAATTAATCTACTCGTAATAATGAGAATTCATATTACTTTAGGCATTACGAGAAAATTATGAATAGTAGGCTTATGCTCCTCATTGAATAAAATACATGCAGCTCTCAAATGGTTGGAAAAAGAGCCAAATGTTACAATAAAGCGCAAAGATTGCATCGACGGGTTCATTGGATCAACGGAGGAGGACGGCTCTAATGCTTTTGCCAAGTGGGTGAAAGCAAATGGGGTCAATGTAGTGAGTATAGCCATCTATTATATCATAGGCCAATTCCAAATATTTTTGGGTAAATTGCATATAACAACCCTTTATCTACACCTCATTCAGCAATATTAACCCCTAAAATGGCTTATTACTAGCATCCATCCGACATTCTTGGACTAGTTACAAGTCATACTAAAATTGATATTCTCGAGCTAAAAAATACTAATATTTAGGGTCGATTGTTATTAAACCACTTAATGGGTGATATAATTGTGGATGAAGGGTACTTATGCAATTAACCCATTTTATTCCACTGGGATAAGAGGTCTAATTCCCTATAACACCATGTAAACCTAGTCTAGAATTTATCACCCTTAAACTAGTTTATTAGCACATAATAACACCCTCAGCTCAATGTTAATATAACTAAGAAGAGAAATAGTGCATGATCATCAAATAATTTAAGGGTGGCATGTGACTTAGGAAAGGACATTTGACACTAATTTTTGACAAAATTAGGATATTCATGTGCTAATACACCAGTAAGCGGGAAGTGCTAGACGAGATATTGATGAGGGATTTTACCGGGGGAAATTAACCGAACTTGTGTGAGTCTGGGAAATCAATAAAATGACGAAGAACAGCAATACGAGATATTATAGTCCTTAATTGTTGAGGGAATTATTGTCTAGATTTATATTTGGCTTATATAAAGCATTTTGATACAATGACAACATATGAGATACAGATGTCATTTTTTCAGATATTTTGATATTTGGTTGTAGGTCTTAGTTGTTGGTATATGTACGGATATATGTGTGTTAGATTTTGTGAGCTCGTCTTTATCTGCGAGAAATATTGGTATAGTGCCCCCATTGGAAGATGTTGTGGTTTATTCTCGGGGATGTGCTACATATGACTTGCCGGTTCATGTTGCTAGAAATATCAAGGGAGCTTTAGCACACCCTCAGGTTTGCAAATTTGATCTTTTGCTTTGTTAATTTCCTTATACAATTTTATCCCCTAAAGTAGAACAGTTGAAAGTTGCAGTTATATTTCTACAATTTTATCCCCTAAAGTAGAACAGTTGAAAGTTGCAGTTATATTTCTAATTACTATAGTTGAATAAATGATTGGCTTATTTACTAAAATTTCCCCTCAGGTGTGGGCCCATAACAGATTACTACCATTACCTTTCAAAATGACGGAAAACTACCATGACTTGACGGTCAACGTTACTATTCATGTCAAATGACCATTTTACCATTTTCATAATGTAATTAATTAATTATAAATTACATTTTAAATAATTTAAATAATTATTAAATATTAATTAAATAATCAATATATTTTTGGGGCGCCGAGGGAGGAGCTTGAGTCGGAGCAGACGTCGCCGGCGGCGAGAGAAGGGCACCTGAAAAGGAAATGAGAGGAGGAAAATGATGGGTTGCTGATGAAGATGATGATGTGTTAGGAATGGGTATGATGAAGATGATGATGTGTTAGGAATGGGTATGATGAAGATGGAGTTCGGGAAAGGGGGTCGGGGGAGGGGGATGGGGTAGGGGGAGGTCAGGGAGGGGGCGGTGGTGTTGGTGGTGATGATGATGATGATGAAGGTGGTAATGAAGAAGAAGAAGATGGTGGTGGTTGTCGGGGACGAGGGACGGAGTCGAGTGGTGGTTGTCGGGGACGAGATGACTGTCGCCAGAGATGGTGAGGGGGTGGAGGATGATGGATGAAGATCATAGAGGGTGGTGATGATGAAGATGAGATGATGATGATGGGTCGCAGAGGGTGGAGGGGCGAGGAGGGGCTACAAGGGTTGGAGGTCGGGGTAGGGTAGACCGGTGATGGCGGCTACAGGATGGAAGAAGTGTTATTTTTATTTTTTTATTTTTTGAAATTAGGGTTAGAATAGGGGTATTTTAGGAGGTTTTAAAATTTTATTGCTGATGTGGCAACTTTAATGACGTGGCAACGTTAATCATGGCAGTTTTTTTGTCATTTTGAAATGTATCGGTAATTTTTTGTCACGGTCCAAACTTGAAAGTGGTTTTTAGTAAATAAGCCTAAATGATTTACATCTTGGAAATAAAAATCACATCGGTTGAGATTAGTCTTAAATAAATTATAATGACCACATTGACAGGGGTGGAGCAAGGGTAGCTCTAGGTTAGGCAATTGCCTTGATCGGAAAATTTTCTTAGAAGATATCGGTAATGGTCTTGTAAATTGTATAAAAGTAAATATTAGAAGCCTTTGTTCAACCTAGATTTGGCACATTGGTTGCGTCCTTGGAATGTGGGGTTCATGCTGCTGGGTCGAGGCCCTGCAACTTCAAAAAAAATTTGCTTCGTCATGGTTAGCCGCACGTGACTGCAATGTTTTCAGGAAAAAAACCCTGAGTCTTTTGGTATTTATATTACTACCCTTTATAAGACTGTTGTAATCACTACATGTTTATAAATATTATTCTCATTAGTAATCCTACAACATTCCGAAAATGAGATTAATCGGTCAATTTAGTATTGATACCAAGACGGTACAGCATAAACTTTTTTTTAAAGGTTTTTATAGTATTTTACTACATTGTAAAACAAGAGTTTTTCATGAAAGTAAAAAAATATACTTCGTAAATAAAATTTATTAACACATTTACAAACTATATTTTACGAATTTACATC
The DNA here is from genome assembly GCA_030015575.1 of Agapanthus africanus. NCBI lineage: Eukaryota > Viridiplantae > Streptophyta > Magnoliopsida > Asparagales > Amaryllidaceae > Agapanthus > Agapanthus africanus. The sequence continues at coordinate 351,780,550 of CM057347.1, read as the reverse complement.
TCAAACTTGGTAAACTAAGGTAGAAATAAAATATTGTGTAAATTTTTTCCTGTATTTGAATAAAAAACAAAAATATTTTGCCACAACGAACCATTTTTCTTGTATCATCATTGAATGAATTCATAATTTTCAATATTAAATGGATTTGCCACCGAAGTGGAAAAATCTTCGATATCTATATTTAACCATTTGATATATTTTAACTGTTTGATCAGGAGTATTGGTTAATTTCTTTAAATTATTTTCAATTTTTTTAGGTTTGAGTATTTATCGAATGTTTCTTATTTTCTTATATCTCTTGCCCTACCCGACATGAATCCTTGGCTCCGCCACTGCATATTGACATGTGCTCTGGTGTTAAAAAAGAAAATTATATATGGATATAAGTAAATATCTAACCTTGTGTAAACACTTTCATGATAAATTTTACTGCTAGTATCTTGCCATAATAATTTCAAAAGTATAACTTAAAATGTAGGATGATTCCCTCGAAGAACAAACACAAGAACTTTTGGTAGTCCCTAGCAGAAGATATAATAGATGATTTTGTTAGCTTTAATTGGTTAGACGTGTTGAAATTCCTTCATGCTTCTTTCCATGTTTAGCACATCACAACCCATAAAAATTTAGGAGGACAAGACACTGTTCATGTAGGGTGAAAAAGCTGAAATTCCCATTCCTCCGTTTGTTTGAGAGGAATGGGAATTGGTGTTTTTGGGAATTGACATTAGCACATGTAATCAACTTTGGGAATTCCAATTTCGAGATTATTTTTGTAGGAATTTTCCAAATCCCAAAGACACGTAAGCAAGCCTATTTATTTATTTCTTTTTGTGTTATGGTTACCTTTTTTCTTTTTTACTTTATCAAAACCAATTCTCATTTTTCTTTTGAGTAACCAAACAGTGGAACACGCCTCCCTATTCCACAAACACAATTCATGCAAACAAACAAAGGAATGAAAATTCCAAGCAGACAAGAAAAATGGGAATTTGTACTATATCCCAAATTCCCATCTTTTGATTCCACGAACCAAACATCGCCTTATTGTTTCTTGCTCTTTTACGGTTAACCAACATGTTAAAGAACTTTATCAGCTTTCTTGAGTACATCAGATTAGAAGCAGATATCTGATTGGACATCCAACTCTCCTTATATTGAAAGTGTAAACAAACAGTTGAATGTTTAGCAATAGTTTCTAAAGTTGATGTTTTTGTGTGTTCCTCAATTTAAAAAAAAATGAAGGCGCATATTCCATTATGTTCCATTTTTTTGTTTGCTCTTATTGCAGGAAATTCTCCATCACATGGGACTATACATGGCTAAAGGAAGGGGAGCTAAAATAGTGCAAAATGTCTCTCTTGGCTAATCGGTTGAACTTTGGACCTGTTGCATCCTCGATGAAAGAAGAATTAGCAAATCGGTTCATTTTTCAGGTGCCCTAAATTCAGTAACAATAGTTACGGCTGTGGCTGTTTGTAATCTTGAGCAAATGTCTGCACGCTCCACAAAATATTGTATAGTTTTACTAAAGCCTTATGTCTCCCGGAGATGAGATCATCTTCGTACTAGGCATCAATTAGATGTGCCATGAATGTAAAGTTTTTGCATTAATTTGCTCCTGTATGCCGCAATGGACTCGTGATATCAATTATGATGCTTCATTTGTGCTCACAAGTCGCAAGTTACCTGCAAGAAGTCCTTGAGATAGAGAAGACGAGGCTACTTTACTGCCATCTCTTGGTACTTCCACACTTGCTGGTAATAATTCATAACTGAAGTTGATTTTTGTTCTTGCTTCAAAGGTTCGCTGATCATCAAAAACATGCGCATTTCCTGTAAGTCTTACCAAAGTCTTTTGCTGCGATCTTGTAAATGGATTTGCAAAAACCGATGATTTTAAAAATTCATTACCGGAATTTCGTTGTTTAGAATAAAAACAAACAAAGTCAAGAGCGCAGCTGTTGCAGTAGACATTGAGATGGAGTTCACCGTTTGTTTAAATCGAGCGCAGTAGCAGACCAAGATAATGATTTCGACGGCAAAAAATGTCAGTTTTGATGGCTCATTTTACCATTCCAGAACTAAAAAGGTTGGAGACAAATAAAGAGGGCACTGTATCAATGGCAGTATAGCACATAATAGAAGAAGGGACTCCTAACATTCTAGTTTGATGAGTAAAGAGTGAAGGGAAATAAATGCACGATATTGATTACAACAGCAAAATCATTCAGATAAGAATATGCATTCTTAGCAATGTACAGAAGTAGTTGATTGGATCAACCATACGTATTATACTAGCACTGCAACAAGTTTTCTGCTGCTTTAAATAATACGAGGTTACTAAGAAGGAGATGAGAGATGCAAAGATATATACATAGAAAAATAAATTAATATTTGCTGAGTCTCTATTAAGATGCAATACTAGGCACATTCAGCTTAAGCAGCCAGTTGCATTCATTTCTTTTCCTTTGATATTTTCCTTTTAATAGAATCCACATCCTCAATATCAAATCAAATAGCATGATGAGCACTAATCAGGCATGTTTTCTCTATCGGTGAGGCTTGCACATTTGACAAATGGTGGTAGACCTAGGGTTTGCATAGGTGCAATGCTCACATGACCACATATTGCTATTATCATCTGAGCTTCTGCCTGATCTTAAACCGGTCCCTGTAGCCCTTGACCTTCTGCTTTTGCCCTTGGTGAAGCTCTTGGAGGTTGTACTCTTGCTGGTTGTAGCCTGATTATTATGGTTGTTGTTGGCTGAACCCACATCCTTTAGTCCAGTCTCCAGGGCTCGCACCAAGTTCTCAAAGTAGTTCCGTGTCACACTGCAAATTCCCAAAGATTAATACAAGTAGAAGTACACCTTTTTCAAGAGAATTGGATAGGGTTAATCTAGCAAGCATTAAATTGAATGAAATGAGAAAAGTTACAAAATTACAATAAGTCAGTGATATAGATAAATTAATTAATTAATTAATTAATTAATAAGCATCTCTACACCATGCTTCCTCATCAGTTCTCACTAACATGTCATAGGTAGCATGACATGCTTCAACTCTCAGCAGTTTTTCCCCCCCAAAATTTCAACAGCATCTTGATGTTATGAAGAATTGCTAAGGAAGAACTTTTAGACTGGAAGTCAAATCAATCAACTTGCATTAGAACACATAAAATTTTCTTACACTTTGTCACTTGTTATTGTTGTTTTATGTGCGCGCGTGCGCGTGCGTACGATAATGCACGTGAGTAGTGCATGCGTGCGTGTGATAAAAATTAGGCATAAAGTTTTTTTTGCCTCACTTCCTTCATCCTGTTGTGACACTTGAACTATTTGACATATTGATGAACTTAGAAGATACACACGGGTAAAGAGTTATGATGGAGCAAGATATGTGCAGCTTAAGGATACTCTTCGAAATGTGAGTGAGACAAGCGGATAGACTTCAAATCTAGGTATATACTGTAGCTAAGGTTTAAAGACAGCAAAGCAAATTATTGGCAGCACAACCTTCCTTCAAGAACCTCATCACTCTATTTCCATGTCCTATCAAAGATTCAAAAGCTTAGAGATGCAAAGCGATCAAATTAACCCAAATCCTACCAGGTTAGGCTGAGCACAGGTTAAGAAAACCCTACCTAAAAAATCAGCTATCTGAGTCTGAGTTGAAGGGTTGCAAACAAAAGTCATTACAATTGAAACCATGAACACAAGTCATATTACAGGGAGTTTGAGCACATGGAGACCAAGTCTAAGACTAACGATAAGAAGGGAAACCAAGAAGGCAAAAAAATTGTAACGACGTTCCCTGCAAGGCATGACAGAGTAAAAGGCACGATGAGCTTTCATTCCGAGATGTGTTGGGACTTGCATCCGAAATCGAAACTGCGTAATGATAAGGAAAACTGAAAAAACATAGGAAATGCCACTACATGCGAAAAAATCAAGGCGTTGCCATGTATGACATAAGAGAAGATCAATCATATGGCTACTTTGGTGAGGCGTTATACCATTCCAGACGAAAGAAAGGAGATATTCCATATGAAAAGTAAGGTGAAACAAAGAATTTTCAGCGTGATCACTAAATGTTGGCTTAAAACAGTAACAAAAAAGTTACAATTAGAATAAAACTGACAAAAGGCAAGGCAATCAAAGCCAATACTGTGATGTGTAACTAACCCAACGTCATCTAAAAACTGAATGAGTTAAGTTAAACAGCAGAACAGAATCAAAGTTGGTCCAGCTCTTAGTGAATCCTGTCAAATGACCAGAAGGAAAACATGGCGCTTGAGGAATGACCAGAAGGAAAACACTGCAACCTTATGACTCTCAGACTCTCACATGTCATGATGTAGAGAACTACAAACAAGTGGGCCATTTGACCAAAATTTCACTTGTTGATTAACGTTAACATTAAAATGATCCTAAATTCTTAGATTGATTTCATTTCACTATAACAGTATAATCATACCCCAATTCTGGTTTATTATTTTTAGAATATAAAATATATTCCCTCGACCATCATCATAATTTCGGAGTTCTGGTGCAGTGGAAGGGACATTTCACATGGTATCATATCTGTTGAGATACATGAATATAAGATATAAGACGGGACAAACCTCAACAAGGTTTAAGTCTTATTGTTGGAACACACTTATATCAAAAGCCCGTGTACACTCATAAATAATATATATAATAGCTCTCCTCATTCTTGAAAAAATATATAAAAAAATCTTATATGGTATCGGAGCCCAGATCGATCGGGACCTCAACAATACCTCTGAGAGAAGCAGTCTACAAGCACAAAAAAAGTGCTTCTGAGAGACCTAATGTAACACGCTAGTGCGTTTATACAATATTAGTTGGTATTTTAACACTTACTTTATATTTCTTCTATTTTATTTATTTGGGTTGCGAGTGATTCGAATAGTAGTGGTGGTTATCCGACCCGATCCGCATGTGTGAAACCCAGTATGGTGTTAGATTATTTATGATATTTATCAGTAAACTGAATCTATATGAATCTAGTATGTGTGTATAACATATATCTAAATAATCACATATCTTTTAGTAGCCACGAGATAAAGATAAGTTATATTTTGCTAACTGCCATCATATGGTTAATCATCCCATATCTTAGTTTATTTTTATCTATCTCGTTTAAATCTCAAGATATCTTACAACCAAATATTTATTAAATCTATATATTTATTTAAAATCCTTTATAATCTTATATTAGGGGCTATATGTATTTAAAATTCTATTCTTGCATTATGGCTTCAAATTTTATGCATATGTATTATTCTCCAAAATATATTTTTGACGAGATTCTGGTAAAGTTTGATTGTATTTTGATATTATCTACATACTCTAAAACTATAATACATATACTATATATATAAATAATATACACAGTTTATATTTTATTTTATATTTTTAAAAATCTCTCTTACTCTCTCTACCCAACTCCCTCGCTCCCGAGCCCGAACTCACGCACCTCACCTTTGTTCTTTCTTTCCTCGCTGTCATCGCCTTCTTCCTCGTCACCGTCACCTTCATCCACTCCTCTTTCCCGTCTTCTCCAGTACCCGAACACCACCGCTGCCATCATCATCATCTTCTTTTCTTTCTTCACCGAGCCCTAACCCATCACTGCGGCCCAACCTCATATTGTCGTCGACCTTGTTTTCCCTATCTCGCTGGAGCCGACCCAGCAACACCGTCGCCTCCACCTTGTTTCCCCCGACGATCACAACCCTGACCACACCATCATCAGCAGCAGCGACCTCATCTTCTTATCACTAAGACCCCTCATTCCCCACCTCGTCGTCGTAGCCTTCGACCCAAACGCCAACACCCGAGCCTTCCCCAGAGCACGAGCAGGCCACCATAGCACAGTGTACCTTTGGCCGAGGCCGCGAGTACGTCGTGTTTCCAAACGTTGCCGTCGTGCGGGTATCTGCATTTCATCGTGGTTTTACCGATCAAGGCAAGTTTTCTAACTTGCAACATGCTATTTTACATATACCAAACCATATATATATTTATAGTGTACATATATTTACAATTTGCAAACTATTATCGATATACAATTTTATAAAATAGCCTGTACTATATATCTAGTAATGTTGATACGTGTGTATTTGCAACTGATGAAATTGTACAAAAGTACCCACGCGAACTATTTTAGTAGATATCGTTTATTTTACAATAATTAACAGTCGTGAAATAAATACGGTTAGATATTCATGTTTAAATAGGTAATACGGAGTATATCTATCCTATTATAACTAGATAATTATAACTAGATAAGCATGGCATTTATACTATTGCTTTTATTGTGATTGGTTATGCAATCAAATATTTATCTTGTTTAATACACACTACCTGACACGTGCACGGCACGTTATCTTGCCGTTACTATACCTGTTGGATTATTTACCAATACCGACAATCCTGACTTGTTGTCCTGATGGACCTGACTTACTGTCTAGATAAACATAACCTGGACCTGTCTGCTCCTGTGTTGGCATTATGTAGATATCATTAATACCTGACTTGAACATGAAACCTGAGAGAAAAGAGGAAATCAATAATGAAACCCGACTTGTAACTCAACAGTTCACTACTTTCCAGAGATTGATCAGTCGATACGGGTTTCGGGCCCTGAAATGATAATGCCGACATCATTCATCTGTACATGATATTGTTTTTACTGCCTAGCGGCACGCCTCGGATTCAGCCCCGAGAGTCATGATCATGGTCCCGGTCACGCACGTGATACTATTGAGTTATATCGAGAATTCTATTAATTGGTTTCAAATACCGTTAGGATTAGATAACCAAGAAACACAGATTTTAGGATACACGTGAGATACCTGCTGATATATCACCTGTGATTGTTCTGTTTATAATTATACCTCTTTTTGCAAGTAAGACCCTATATAGTATATTGCTCAGTTTATTATTATAATATTTATAACGCACTGACGTCTGGGTTTTGCATGACCTAGATATTTGACTTAGCACGTGAGTAATTCGACAGGATTACCGATCAATGAGGACCATCTCATTGATATAGCTCTTATTGATGGTTAGTCATTCCTTGGATTTTTATTGCTTCCGCTATCTTTCCCAGTTATTGTTCTTGTGACTATCGGACATGTGATAGATAAATTTAACTATTATCGTTCTTGATTACTGATTGACAGCCTTAATGTGAGTATGGAAGGATATTTCCTTACCGTGAGTAGCATGATTGGTTTTGTCACGTACCGTATTTTGGAAAACGGGACGTGACAAGATTTTGTTGGTATCAGAGCCATAGGTTTTACGTTAGCTGGGCTTGGTTTAATTTGTAGATGGGTATGATACCCAATATATTGTCCTTAAGACCCAAAATTTTAAGAATATGACCTGCCACATTATTGTCTTGTCATTCAAATTCTTGAATTTTATCCTTCTCTTAAACTCTTTTATCTCGACGATATGGAAATGATATTGCATCTCAGCTCGGAATTCTCTTGATTCCTTATTGTTCCTCATCGCTTATTCCCTCGATTCTAATAGTAGGATTTGGGCGACTTGGATAGAGCTATGTGATTGTAACTACGTACCGCGGCATGGTTACAATGCGGTACTCTATTTGGGTAACCTGAAGTCCTATTTCGATTCATTTTTCTTGACTTAGATTCATAGTACTAGTTTGTTTTTCTCTCGGTTTCATTACTTACGAATTTATGTCTTATTGCGAACTTGAATCCAACAATTGCGATATATTTTTCCTCTTGCCCCGTAGTGACCAATCCGTCAGCGTTCCGAAGAACAAGAAACACGAGGAGCATATGATGATTGCAGTAGTTCAAGTTTAACCCTAGCGGAAGTTGGAACAGACCACTTCAAGGCCGATCAGGTGTAAAATGTTTTATTGAAGAAGTTCTGACATACCCGCCTCAATTTATCAGAGTAGCGCAACGAAAGCGTGGTAGGCTAACCCACAAGTCTTAGAACAAACTTGTAAATTCATGATAAGAGGAACTGTTTGTGTACTCAAAGGTGAAGTTCGTGGACAGGTTGCTGATGAAGCGCTGGTAGTTCGGGATTTCATGAATGTGTTCAAAAACATCTCGGGTTTATGGTCAAAACGAGATGTGGAGTTCACAATTGATTTTATTCCTGTGGCAGCGCCAATTCGAATGCTTTTTATCTGATATCACCGGTGGAACTGGAAGAGGTAAAGAGACAAGTTTCCGAATTACTAGATAAGGAATGGATTCGCAACAGCGGTTCACCGTGGGAAGCTCCAGTTCTTCTAGCCAAGAAGAAAGATGGCACGCGGAGGATATGCATTGACTATCGAGAGTTAAATCGGATGACTATTAAGAATAAATATCCAATCGCTCGCATAGACGAATTATTCGATCAACTCAGTGGCGCGAGAGTATTCTCGAAGTTGGATTTACGATCAGGGCATCATCAAGTTTGGGTGAAAGAATACTTTTGCAAGATGGCGTTCAGAACTCGATATGGGCATTACAAATATTTAGTGATGCCATTTGGAGTTAGTAACTCACCGGCGATATTTATGTACTTGATGAACCGAATATTTTCGCCATTTCTAAATCAGTTCATGGTTGTATTCATTGACGATATTTTGGTATATTCGAAAAGCAAATGGTTGTATTCATTGACGATATTTTGGTATATTCGAAAAGCAAATAAGAGTATGATGAACACTTGAGAATCACACTGCAGACATTGAGGCAAGAGAAGCTATATGCTAAGATGAGCAAGTGCGAGTTTTGGTTCAAAGAAGTGAAGTTTTTGGGTCATGTTGCATCCGGTGAAGGAATTGCAGTTGACCCCAAAAAAATTGCAGCTGTTCATGATTGGCCAATTCCAAAGAACGTGGAGATCAGAAGTTTCCTTAGACTTACTGGATACTATAGAAGGTTCGTGGAGAATTTTGCTCGAATAAGAGAACCATTGACCAAGCTAACACGAAAGGAGGTATCATTCATATGGACTGAGAAGTGTGCGTCAGCTTTTGAAACGCTAAAGCAAAAATTGACAACTGCCCTTATTTTAACAGTGCTAGATGGTTCCGGGGGACTAGTTCACAGCGACGCATCTAGGAAAGGTTTGAAATGTGTTTTGATGTAGCATGAGAATGCTATAGCTTATGCGTCGAGGCAATTGAAGATTCATGAGAAGAACTACACAACTCATGACTTGGAGCTAGCAGCAGTGATCTTTGTGCTGAAGATTTGGAGACACTATTTATTGGGCAAAAGAGTTGAAGTGTTTATTGATCTCAAGAGCCTAAAATACGTGTTCACATAGAAAGAGCTCAACATGAGGCAACGTAGATGGTTTTGGAACTGATGGCCGACTATGATCTTGATCTAAAGTACCATCCGAGAAAAATTAATATAGTACCGGATACTTCATGTGGGTTGCCAGCGATATGGATGTTGACTGCACAGAAGGAGATTATAACAGATTTTCAAATATTCGAGTTGGAGATCGTACTATCAGATTCTTCGGGATAATTGATGCAGTTGCAAGTACAGTCATCATTGATTGATAGCATTAAGCCTGTACAGTTGCACGATCCTAGATTGCAGAAATTTCGAGGACAGATGGAAGCGGGACTTCGAGCAAATTTGTTGATTCATGAAGATGGTTCGTTAAGATATGGAAGTCGTTTGTGTGTACCTAAAAGAGATGTTCGTGAAGAAATCGTGAAGGAGGCTCATAGTTCCGTATATTCAGTACATCCGGAAGACAAAATGTATAGAGATTTGCGACAACACTTTTGGTGGGAAGGCATAAAAAGAGAGAGATCGTTCGCTACGTATTGAGGTACTTGGTGTGCCAACAAGTCAAGACTGAAAATCAAAGGGTAGCTGGTTTGTTACAACCACTTCCGATTCCTCAATGGAAGCGGGAACATATAACCATAGATTTCGTGACAGCCTTACCACGGAGTCCAAAGAACAATAACGCAGTTGAGGTGATTGTCGATCGACTGACAAAGACAGCTTATTTAATACCATTTCGAGTTGGTTAGTCGATAGAGGCTTTGGCAGAGCGGTACATGCAGGAGATTGTGAGATTGCATGGAGTATCGGTGAGTATTGTTTCTGATCGTGACGCCCGGTTCCTATTATATTTTTAGAGGAGTCTACAAGGAAGTTTCGGAACTCACTTGAAATTTAGTATGACCTATCATCCTCAGACAGATGGACAGTCTGAGAGGACGATCCAAACTCTTGAAAATATGTTGAGAGCTTGCATGTTGGACTTCAAGGGTTCGTGGGAGGATCATTTACATTTAGTAAAGTTTTCATATGTTAACAGTTTTCAGGCGACTATACAGATGGCTCCATTCGAAGCATTGTACGGTCGTAAGTGTCGCTCGCCTGTTTGTCGGGACGATATTGGAGAAAGAAGATTGTTGGGACTGGAACTCATTATGCAAACTGTGGAGAAAATTAACTTTATTCATGATCATATGAAGGTGACACAAAATCGACAGAAAAGTTGGGCTGATACTGAAAGAATACCTTTAGAGTTTGCTATTGGTGATCTTGTTTTCTTGAAAATATCACGGACTAGAGGAGTAATCCAATTTGGCAGTCGAGATAAGCTTAGTCCTCGATTCGTAAGGCCTTTCGATAACATTGAGCGTGTTGGAGTAGTAGCTTACCGATTGGCTTTACCACTATCCTCGACGGATGTTCATGACGTGTTTCATGTATCTCAACTCCGCAAGTATGTTCGAGATGAGACACACGTTCTTGATTTCTTGATTACTCGAAATTGACAGTGAAAGAAGATTTGACTTATGAAGAGCAATCGATGGCTATTGTGGATCGACGAAAAAAGGTTTTGAAGAATAAAGTAACCCTTTGGTACTTGTTTCGTGGGGGAATTGTTCGTATGGAGAAACTACTTGGGAACGTAAAGACGAGATTCGACAAAAGTTTCCACATCTCTTTCCTTGGATCCGTATCTTATATTCCTGTTTCGTGAATTTCGAAGAAGAAATTCTTTTGTAGTTGGGTATAATGTAACACTCTAGTACGTTTATACAATATTAGTTGGTATTTTAACACTTACTTTATATTTCTTCTATTTTATTCATTTGGGTTGCGTGTGATTCGAATAGTAGTAGTGGTTATCCGACCCGACCCGTATGATGCTAGATTATATCTAATATTTATCAGTAAACTGAATCTATGTGAATCTAGTATTATATATAACATATATCTAAATAATCACATCTTTTAATAGCCACAAGATAAGGATAAGTTATATTTTGCCCATCATATGGTTAATCATCCCATATCTTACTTTGCTTTTATCTATCTCGTTTAAATCTCAAGATATCTTATAACCAAATATTTATTAAATATATATATTTATTTAAAATCCTTCTTAATCTTATATTAGGGGGTATATGTATTTAAAGTTCTATTATTGCATTATGGTTTAAAATTTTACGTATATATATTATTCTTCAAAAATATATTTTTGACGAGATTCTGATGAAGCTTGGTTGTATTTTGATATTATCTACATACCCTAAAACTATAATATATATATTATATATATACACACTTTATATTTTATTTTATATTTTTAAAACTCTCTTATTCTCTCCCCAACTCCCTCGCTCCTGAGCCCAGACCCACGCACCTCACCTTCGTTCTTCCTCCCTTAGCCGTCGCCTTCTTCCTCGTCACCGTCACCATCACCTTCATCCACTCCTCTTTCTCGTCTTCGCCAATACCTGAACACCACCACCATTGGCATCATCTTCTTCTTCTTTTCTTTCTTCACCGAGCCCTAACCCATCACCGCGCCCCAACCTCATCTTGCCGTCGACCCCGTTTTTCCCCTTTCCCCGGAGCCGACCCCAACGCCGCCGCCTCCACCTTGTTTCCTCCGGTTGTTTCCCCGCCGACGATCACAACCCTGACCACATTATCATCAGCAGCAGCGACCTATCTTCTTCTAACTAATTCATCCCCGACCTCCTCGTTGCCTTCGACCCAATCACCAACACCCGAGCTTTCCACAGAGCACGAGCAGGCCACCCCACCCAGCACAGTTTCACCTTTGACCGAGGTCATGAGTACATCCTGTTTGTGAACATTGCCGTTGTTAGGAATATGTCTGCCCTAGAGGCCATTATTGTACATGTGATGTAGATTATAGTGGATGCTTGGACATATATAGAGAGGACTTTCTTGCTCGACATGATAGTATGCTATCTGGTTACTCTTTATCTTAACATATTGACTGGTATTCTTTACTGTCTTGCTCTCACATGTTGATAAAGCCCTTAGGATATGTACTTGACTACCAGGACTATGATGAGATCATACTAGTAGGGCCAGGATGGTCCAAAAGTACATCCTTTAATCAGTTCCTAGTCGAGAGAATATCGAGACTAGGGCATCGATATTCCAGAGTAGACTAGTGTGTATGTTTCTTATCCCTTAGAGGGCGATGGTTGATCCCATAACCATTGGTGTGTGACATCAAAAATTGTACACATGTGCTCATTGGAGAATGGGTACACCGAACAGGACTCGCCGAGGACTCCTATGTGGTAGAATACCTATCGTCAGATAGCAGTCTTCTGGTGACACAGGTACATGTTAGTCTGTAGACCCGAGATCGTCATAGAGTCTTGTGTGGCTCCCACTATGCTTTGATTTCCTCCCTATCATGGCTCAAAGGAGTCGTGCAAACAGATGAATTTTGGGTACAGTTCTGAGTCACATGGAGACACAATGAACGATATGAGGGATTTCGTCTCTCCCGGTATTGGGGGTTGATGTTGCGCTATGCTCGATTCGCTATAACTGGAAGTCTCTGGCCAGGGCTGCTGCTGAGATTTACTGATAAGAGTTATCAGTAGTTTCTCAAACCGTTATAGGCCAGACATCGGCATGATTTATCACGTTACTGGGGCCTGACATTTACCACCCCTACGACATATCAGACGAAGAGACCGGACTGTACGGTAGTGTTACTGATAGGCTTCATAGAGAGTATGGACGAGCTTACTTGTTGATCTTCATATCGTTCAATACCCGGGTAGCCGTTACGTCCAGCTAGTACCGCTGACAGCTTGTAAGTGATTGATGTGATCATCACCTACTGCTGGCGTATTGACGAGTCTTTAGAGTCCCACACAGAAGTTCGAAGTAGGGCACATATATTGATATGTGTGTGGGCCTGATTAGATATGAGTATGTGATACGGTATTATAATCTTGCAGTTATCTGATGTCAGTCAGGTTATATGTGATATAACCGGATTATTGAATCAAGTGTTGGTTTGATAATGCGATATTTAGATTAATGATATTAGTCGGTTGTATGTGATATAACCGGATTATTAGATCAAGTGTTGATTTAATAATATGATATATATTATATGTGATATAATTATATCTTAACTAATATCATTAGCTCACTAATTACTTTATATATATATATATATTAATGTATATTTGATATATATATATATATATATGAAGCATGGCATGTTTTTTCTATTTTTAGATAATAGAAAAATGAGGTGTAAATTGTGGAGATATTTGTGGAATGGGCAAGGCATGGGCTTTATTATTTGTATATTAGTCTTGACTCACTATTCAATTTTAGAATTGCAATTTTATTTCATGCTTGAATAAGTGAGGAAAGAGAGAGCCATTTTGAGTTACTCTCATCATTTTTTCTTTATGCCTTAGCCATTCTTGAGCTCTTGCTTCCTCTTGCTCTCTGCAATTTTCTTTACCTCACTTCCAAGTAAGAACCCTCACATGTGATGTGAATCATTGAACTTGTGAAAACTCTAGTGAGCAAAATAAACCCCTACTTCACCATCACACATTGGATTAGCAATTTGATGTAGAGTGTTGCCTTCACTAATGAGATTAGTGAAGGGTTGGCTTGAGCTTGTGGACTTCGGGTGGATCGTCTTTGGCGCGAAGATCACGAAGGAGGTTCGTTCAACTCGAAAAGGAGCCTAGTAAAGTCGCGTGGACTTCAACCTGGAGCCTTTGAAGAGAAGGACTCGAACTACAAAAGTTGTATGCTCTTTTCTTCTCTTTAAGTTAATCACATCACAAAGGAAAACCCTAATAATCTAGTAAAGATCTTGTAAGTCTAACTTAGCACTTAATAAAAATTAAAATTTGGCATGCTTGATGCCTCTAGAACCTCATGGTGGTGTTAAGCTAGACTTTCATGGTATCAGAGCCAAGCTAGAACATTAGGATAACTTGTGAAATCCGCCGTTTTCATCACGCAAAAATTGCCAATAAAAACAGTTTCAAAAATGATGTTTTGAGTTGTTTGCACACCCCGTGGGCTCATGGTTTGAACCGAGAAGCCGCGGGGTGGAGCGTGCGCACCCCGGGGACACCCCGGAGGGGACCGAACAGCTGGGCCCACTCCCCAAGACCACCACAAGGTGGTCTTGGCGGTGGGGACCCGAAACTGCCTAAGGTGGGGCAGTTTCGGGTCTGCCTCACCCCCTGGCCACCTCGTGGTGGCCTCAGGGGTGGGGTACCCCCTTTAGGCCCCCCATTCGACAGTTAATTTTGATATCTTCGTCTCCGTGAAGATTCAGGCGGCTTTCGAGTTCGTTTCGACTCCCGGATTGGCTTAAAACGATCGATTTTTGAACTTTAGCTCACTGGATTTTTCAAGTCTTGGAAAAATTGGTTAAGTTTGCTAATTGCGTGCGGAATTCTAATGTCGCGGTTACTTTACAAGCTTTGTGATGTGTATGATACAATTATTAGAATCCGGATTAATTAGTTTTATGAAAACTAGTTAGTATATTGTAAAGCTAGCAGTTTAGTTTCAATTGATCGATTGCCACGAAGTTTTGATTCGAATCAAAACTCCGCCGCAATTGCGTATTGTACGCGATCACTAAGTCGGGAATCTTGTTGAATTATCCGACAACCAATTGAAAGAGTTTTCAATTTGAGACTAAAATGCAAGTTTTATAAGTCAGGTATGAAATTCGGAATATGAGATATTCCGGGTTTATAATGTCTAAGGATATTGCAGATTCTAATTATTGTAGTTTTCTGTTTTCTTTTATGCAATCGTAAGTGTAATATGTGGGATATTCCAATCTCGTTGCTATATATCAACAAGTTTTAGGGATACGCATATTTGCTTACGTTGATTATATGTGATATAATGTGTTGCTGTTGATGTGATTTATTGGATCGTCGTGAAAGAATAGCCGGGGGTTCTATGTGAGATGAGAGTTTTTATTTTCATTTATGTAAAATCTGCATGTAATATTCTTTTATTGAGGCATTTCCGGGTTGAGCATGATGTCACCACTGTTGTATATTATTTACTTTTCCGCATTAGGATAGACCCAAGGCGGGGAGCACAAGCAACCGGGTTCTAAAGTCCAGTGGGAGACCATCTCAAAAAGTTGAGACCGGGTCTCCTAACTCTAGAAATGGCAGGGTTACTTGTCGCTCTCGTAAGGGTCTAGGATGTGCGTTTGGCTATTCATCATGACCGTGGAATCCGCGTTTTACATTATTGGCTAAATTTCAAAAACAGATATCCTAGTATATCCAATATTTCATATGTTGCTTCTGCTGCTTGATTTTGTGATGTTGATCATTTAACTACGTGAGACGAATGTAATATTATATATATGATATATAATAAACGTTGCTTATGTTTTGCACCCGCGCTAGTCCAGCCCTAGCTCTGCCGGTAGTTAAGTAACCTAACGGTGCATGACGGGGCCCGGTGGCGAATATGGATGGCATAAACGTACGTTCTATTTTCGTTTCATTTTTCTTTAATGTTTAGGAAACATTGATTGATGGGACTTCATTAATGAGATTAATGAAAAGAAAGAAACCAAAAGATGTTGTAGAATCAAATTTTCAAAAAGGGCAGCTCTAGTTCTTGTTTTGCATAGTGGTATTCCTCGATGAATATCCAGCACCTCTTTAGTAAAACTAGCAAAAGCCTAAAAAACACTCCTTTTCAAAAACATTAGATTCTACAACGATATCAATTTCATTACGCTCATGGTTTTCTTAAAAAACTGCGTAGCCCTCCGTCATTTCAGATAAGTACTATTTAGTATTTGTACTACGTTTATTAGCCTTCGTCAAGGCGTAGTTTGTGGTAACTGATTAGTGCTTATCTGCCAGCATGTGATGCGATTGGATTAGGGTAGTCGTGCGACTTTGTTGGCCTTCGTCAAGGGTCGTGCAGGGGGGGTTAATTCAATCAAGAAATGAACGGGTTGAACTTGACTAGCGGCCTATGGTTTGTTGGCCTTCGTCAAAGTCATAGGAAGTTAGGGGTAAAAGCATTACCGGGAATTTCAAGTGTTGAAATTTGTAATGAGATTGCATACCTTCTATGAAATAGTTGGATCCCGATACCCACTGCGAGTAAGAGTTACTCCTGGGAGGTTTTGCACTTTACAATTAGCTGATCAAGTAGGTGTCTAGAAAGGTGTCGATGGGGTCATACCTCTGGAAAAACGAGGTTTATTTTAATTAGGTCCGTGCGAAAGCACGGGAAACCTTCCTCAAAGTATCGACACTGGCCTGGCCGAACGATTGGCGAACTTGCAGGGTGTAATTAATCCCGGCTAATCATACCTTTTAGGGTTTGGAGGAAGATTTGATAAAAAAACAGCGGGAGCCATCCTGATTAGATAAGATAATAACCAATCCAATCTTACAAAGAGCGCATGCTAACGCGTTTCTTTCTCTTTCTCCAGGCAGCAACCAATGTCACGCCTTAATCAAGATAATAACATTGGTGTATTAACCGAACCCGCTTATTATACTGAGCAGGGGAACGTTGGTTCCTTAGGAATAGCGGAATATCAGGATTCCTACGCCACCCGTGCTTATCTGCCAGCATGTGATGCGATTGGATTAGGGTAGTCGTGCGACTTTGTTGGCCATCGTCAAGGGTCGTGCAGGAGGGGGGTTAATTCAATCAAGAAATGAACGGGTTGAACTTGACTAGCGGCCTATGGTTTGTTGGCCTTCGTCAAGGTCATAGGAAGTTAGGGGTAAAAGCATCATCGGGAATTTCAAGTGTTGAAATTTGCAATGAGATTGCATACCTTCTATGAAATAGTTGGATTCCGATACCCACTGCGAGTAAAGAGTTACTCTTGGGAGGTTTTGCACTTTGCAATTAGCTGATCAAGTAGGTCTCTAGAAAGGTGTCAATGGGGTCATACCTCTGGAAAAACGAGGTCTATTTTAATTAGGTCCGTGCGAAAGCACGGGAAACCCCCCTCAAAGTACCGACACTGGCCTGACCGAACGATTGGCGAACTTGTAGGGTGTAATTAATCCCGGCTAATCTTACCTTTTAGGGTTTGAAGGAAGATTTGATAAAAAAAACAGTGGGAACCATCCTGATTAGATAAGATAATAACCAATCCAATCTTACAAAGAGCGCATGCTAACGCGTTTCTTTCTCTCTCTCCAGGCAGCAACCAATGTCACGCCTTAATCAAGATAATAACATTGATGTATTAACCGAACCCGCTTATTATACTGAGCAGGGGAACGTTGGTTCCTTAGGAATAGGGGAATATCAGGATTCCCACACACTCGTGCGAAGAAACATGTTGATGCATCTTCTTCGGGTGTGTTCGTTACCGAGAACTATTTCTCAGTTTGTTCTACGTCCTGGGTATTGGATACCGGATCAGGATCCCACGTATGTAATTTGTTACATGGGCTAAAGAAAGGTAGAGACCGAGGAAGGATGATGAATCCCTAACTGTAGGGAATGATGCAATTGTTGCAGCCAAGGCAGTTGGCGATTATCACCTTATATTACCAACTGGTAATACATTGATTCTGAACGACTGTTACTACGCACCAAAGATGATGTGCAACATTATATCGGTTTCTTTGCTAACTAAAGAAGGATATAATCTCACATTAGAGAATAATGCTATGAACATTTTCCAGAATCAAGTGTTGATTGGGTTTGGTACGTTATATACGGTATATACGTTCTTAATCAAAATACAGTTTTTAACGTACAGAACAAGAGGAAAAGTTCAGAAATGAACGAAGAATTCTTGTGACACTGTAGACTAGGTCATATCAATGCGACAAGATAGGCTAAGTTGCATAAAGATGGATATTTGAATCCGTTCGAATTTTCATCTTATGAAACTTGTCATTCATGTCTAAAAAAAAAGATGACCGAAACTCCGGGAGAGAAAGAGCTACTGAACTCTTGGGACTGATACATAGTGATGTATATGGTCCTATGTCTACACATGCCAGAAATGATTTCTCGTACTTTATTACATGTACTTTATTACATTCACCGATGATCTCTCAAGTTACGGACATGTGTTCCTGTTGAAACAGGAGTCTGAAGCTTTTAAGAAATTCAAGGAATATAAGTGCGAAGTTGAAAACCAGACGGGCAAAAGTATTAAAGTCCTTCGATCTGATCGGAGAGGAGAATACTTTAGCACGGAATTCCGGGATTATTTAAAAGAGAATGTGATTCTCTCTCAGCTTACTCCTCCGTATACACCACAACACAATGGTGTTTCGGAGAGGAGGAATCGCACCCTATTAGATATGGTACGCTCTATGATGAGTAATGCTGAGTTACCCATTTCCTTTTGGGGATTTGCGCTTGAGACAGCTGCACACCTATTGAATATGGCCCCCACCAAATCTGTACTTACCACTCCATATGAGATATGGAAAGGGAAGAGACCATGTCTTAATATTGTTAAGATATTGGGTTGTCCGGCCTATGTGAAAACACAAAATCCGGACAAGCTTGAGGCAAGGTCAGTATTGTGCAAATTTGTAGGATATCCCAAGAATTCGCGAGGGTATATCTTCTATCACTCAGAGGAACAAAAAGTGCTTGTTTCTCGACATGCCACCTTTTTAGAAAAGGAATTTCTTGTAAAAGAAATTAGTGGCAGTGAGGTAGAACTGGAAGAAGTTCCAGCAGTACAAACCACAACTGACGATTTGGTGGAACCAGAAGATCCAATAATGCCCAACGAACCCCAGCCACTCCGCAGATCTAGTAAGGTTTCTCATCCATCTAAGAGATACTACGGTTTTCTTATAAACGGTGGGAGCGAGGATTGCATCATGGAAGATGATGACCCGACTAGTTTCGAGCAGGCCATCACAAATGGAGACTCTGTGAAATGGCTGGATGCTATGAGATCCGAGATGGAATCCATGTACACCAACCAAGTATGGACTTTGGAAGTTGCTCCTGAAGGGGTAAAACCCATTGGGAGCAGGTGGATCTTCAAAAAGAAGATAGGTGTAGATAGAAAAGTTGAGACTTTCAAAGCTAGACTTGTAGCAAAAGGTTTTCGTCAACAACCTGGCATCGACTATGATGAAACCTTTTCTCCCGTCGCTATGCTTAAGTCCATCAGGATCCTACTTGCCATTGCTGCATACCATGACCACGAAATCCGACAGGTGGATGTCAAGAACGCTTTTCTAAATGGTGATTTAGAAAAGAGCGTATACATGACACAGCCAGAGAGCTTCGTAGATAGTGAGAGCAGCGGAAAGGTGTGCAAGCTGCTTAAATCCATTTATGGATTAAAACAGGCGTCACGGAGTTGAAACATCTGTTTTGATGAAGCTATCAAAGAGTTTAACTTCATCAAAAATATAGATGACCCTTGTATATATAAGAAGGTTGTAGAGAGTAAAGTGGACTTCCTCGTATTGTACGTGGATGAAATACTCTTGATAGGAAATAATGTTCCTATGCTACACTCGGTCAAGCTCTTCTTATCACTTAAGTTCTCCATGAAAGATCCTGGTGATGCCTCCTACATTCTGGGGATAAAGATCTATAGAGATAGATCTAAACAAATGTTGGGATTGTCCCAATCCAGATAATAGACACCATACTAAAGAGATTTAGTATGGAAGATTCCAAACGAGATAATGTACCCGCTTGTTCAGAAATCACTCTCCAAAAAGATGTCTCCCAAGACTGATTTGGAGAGAGCTCGCATGCAAGAGATACCCTATGCTTCGGCAGTAGGTTCTATCATGTATGCGATGTTATGTACCAGACCGGATGTAGCTTACTCACGAGGTGTAGTGAGCATGTATCAATCAGATTCTGAAGAAAACCACTGGACAGCTGTGAAGAACATTCTTAAGTACTTGAGAAAGACTAAAGAAATGTTCTTGGTGTATGGTAACGGTGAACTCCAAGTGGAGTCATTTACTGATTCGAGCTTCCAGAGTGATAAAGACGATAGTAAGTCGGTCTCTGGTTTTTTCTTAACCCTCAACGGAGGGATGGTGTGTTGGAAGAGTTCCAAACAAGACACCGTAGCAGACTCGACGATGGAGGCTGAATACATCGCTGCCAACGATACTGCCAAAGAGGCTGTCTGGATGAAGAAGTTCATTGCTGAGCTTGGTGTGGTTCCATCTATTGAGCATCCAATACCTGTGTATTGTGATAACAATGGAGCGATGGTTTTGGCCAAGGAACCCAGGTCCCATCAGAGATCCAGACATTCAGAGGCGGTATCACCTGATTAGGGAGATAGTAGATCGCCGGGAGATCGAGATCAGGAGAGTTGACACGAAGGACAACGTAGCGGATTCACTCACGAAGGCCCTCCCCCAGATACAATTTGAGGGAATTTTTGGGATGTTGGTTATGAGATACTACAACACATGGCCTTAGTGCAAGTGAGAGATTGTTAGGAATATGTATGCCTTAGAGACCATTATTGTACATGTGATGTATATTATAGTGGATGCATGGACATAAATATATAGAGGACTTTCTTGCTCGACATAATAGAATGCTATCTGCTTACTATTTATCTTAACAGGTTGACTGGTATTCTTTACTGTCTTACTCTCACATGTTGATAAACCCTTTACGATATGTACTTGACTGCCAAGACTATGATGAGATCATACTAGTGGGGCCAGGATGGTCCAAAAGTATATTCTTTAATCAGTTCCTAGTCGAGAGAATATCGAGACCAGGGCATCGATATTCCAGAGTAGACTTGTGTGTGTTTCTTGTCTCTTAGAGGGCGATGGTTGATCCCACAACCATTGGTGTGTGACATCAAAGATTGTACACATGTGCTCATTGGAGAATGGGTACACCGAACAGGACTCGCCGATGACTCATATGTGGTAGTATATCTATCATCAGATAGCAATCTTTTGGTGACACTGGTACAGGTTAGACTGTAAACCCGAGATCGTCATAGAATCTTGTGTGGCTCCCACTGTGCTTTGATTTCCTCTCTACCATGGCTCAAAGGAGTCGTGCAAACAGGTGGATTTTGGATACAGACCAGAGTCACATGGAGGCAATGAGCGATAGGAGGGATTTCGTCTCTTCCGGTATTGGGGGTTGATGTTGCGCTATGCTCGATTGGCTATAACTGGAAGTCTCTGGTCAGGGCTGCTGCTGAGATTTACTGATAAGAGTTATCAGTAGTTTCTCAAACCGTTATAGGCCAGACATTGGCATGACTTATCACGTTACTGGGGCCTGACGTTTACCACCCCTAAACATGATTTGCGACATATCAGACGAAGAAACTGGACTGTACGGTAGTGTTACTGATAAGCTTCATAGAGAGTATGGACGAGCTTGCTTGTTGATCTTCATATCGCTCAATACCCGGGTAGCCATTACGTCCAGCTAGTACCGTTGACGGCTTGTAAGTGATTGATGTGATCATCACCTACTGCTGGCGTATTGACGGGTCTTTAGAGTCCCACACAGAAGTTTCCTGGTTCGAGCGAAACGAAATAGGGCACATATATTGATATGTGCGTGGGCCTGATTAAATACGAGTATGTGATACCGTATTATAATCTTGCAGTTATCTGATGTCGGTCGAGTTATATGTGATATAACCGGATTATCGAATCAAGTGTTGGTTTGATAATGTGATATTCAGATTAATGATATTAGTCGGTTATATGTGATATAACCGGATTATTAGATTAAGTGTTGATTTAATAATGTGATATATATTATATGTGATATAATTATATCTTAACTAATATCATTAGGTCACTAATTGCTTTATTTATATATATATATATATTAATGTATATTTGATATATATATATATATTATTATATGAAGCATGGCATGTTTTTCTATTTTTAGAAAATAGAAAAATGAGATGTAAATTGTGGAGATATTTGTGGAATGGGCAAGGCATGGGTTTTATTATTTGTATATTAGTCTTGACTCACTATTCAAGCATAGTTGCAATTTAGAATTGCAATTTTATTCCATGCTTGAATAAGTGAGGAAAGAGAGCCATTTTGAGTTACTCTCATCATTTTTTCTTCATGCCTTAGCCATTCTTGAGCTCTTGCTTCCTCTTGCTCTCTGCAATTTTCTTCACATCACTTCCATGTAAGAACCCTCACATGTGATGTGAATCATTGAATTTGTGAAAACTTTACTGAGCAAAATAAACTCCTACTTCACCACCATACATTGGATTAGCAATTTGATGTGGAGTGTTGCCTTCACTAATAAGGGTTAACTTGAGCTTGTGGATTTCGGATGGATCGTCTTTGACGCGAAGATCACGAAAGAGGTTCGTTCAACTCGAAGAGGAGCCTAGTAGAGTCGCGTGGACTTCAACCCGGAGCTTTTGAAAAGGACTCGAACTACAAAAGTTGAATGCTATTTTCTTCTCTTTAAGTTAATCACATCACAAAGGAAAACTCTAATAATCTAGTAAAGATCTTGTTAGTCTAACTCAGCACTTAATGAAAATTAAAATTCAGCATGCTTGATGCCTCTAAAACCTCATGGTGGTGTCAAGGTAGACTTTCAGCCGTCGTGCGGGTATCTGTATTTCGTTATGGTTTTACCGATCAAGGCAAGTTTTCTAACTTGCAACATGCTATTTTGCATATACCAAACCATATATATATATTTATAGTATACATATATTTATAATTTGCAAACTATTATCGATATACAATTTTATAAAATAGTCCGTACTATATTATCTAGTAATGCTAATACGTGTGTAGTTACACCTGATGAAATTATACAAAATTACCGACGTGAACTATTCTAGTAGATATCGTTCAGTTTACAATAATTAACAGTCGTGAAATAAATACGGTTAGATATTCATGTTTAAACAAGTAATACAGAGTATATCCATCCTGTTATAGCTAGATAACCATGAAAGTTATACTATTGCTTTTATTGTGATTGGTTACGCAATCAAATATTTATCCTGTTTAACACACACTACCTGACATGTGCATGACACGTTATCTTGCCGTTATTATACCTGTTACTTGGATTATTTACCAATACCGACAATCCTGACTTGTTGTCCTGATAGACGTGACTCATTGTTTAGATAAACATAACATGTACCTGCCTGTTCATGTGTTGGGATTAGATAGATGTCATTAATACATGACTTGAACACGAAACCTGGAAGAAACGGGAAAATCAATAATGAAAGCCGACTTGTAACTCAACAGTTCACTACTTTCCAGAGACGGATCAGTCGATACGGGCTTCGGACCCCGGAATGATGATACTGACATCATTCGTCTGTACATGATATTGTTTTTACTGCCTAGCGGCACGTCTCGGATTCAGCCCCGAGAATAATGACCGTGGTCCCGGGCACGCACGGGATATTATTGAATTATATCGAGAATTCCATTAATTGGTTTCAAATACCGTAAGGATTAGATAACCAAGAAACAAGACTTTAGGATGCACGTGAGATATATATAGTTGCTGATATATCACCTGTGATTGTCCTGTTTATAATTATACATTTTTTGCACATAACACCATATATAGTATATTGCTCAGTTTATTATTATGATATTTATGACGCACTGACGTCTGGGTTTTGCATGGCCCAGATATTTGACTTAGCACGTGAGTACTTCGACAGGACTACCGATCAGTGAGGACCATCTCATTGATATAACTCTTATTGATGGTCAGTTATTTCTTGGATCTTTATTACTTCCGCTATCTTTCCCGGTTATTGTTCTTGTGGCTATTGGACATGCGATAGATAGATTTAACAGTTATCGTTCATTATTACTGATTGACAGACTTAATGTGATTATGGAATGATATTTCCTTATCATAGGTAACATGATTGGCTTTGTCACGTACCGTATTTAAGTATTTTGGGAAGCGGGGAGCGACACCTAACTCTACAAGTGTAGTGCAATCCATGTGACAACCATCTAGAAAAAGTGATGGTTGCACGTGAGGGGGAGTGTTGAGATGTGAGAGATTAAAATAAGCCTACATTGGAAAAACTATTATATATACTTGCTGCCCTCATTCTTTAATATAAATATAAAAATTAACATGGTATCTGAGCTAATGGCTCGATCCAAAATTTATCTTTTATATTTTTAGTCTATCGATCCAAAATAAATAAATTCTACAACAATATCCGATTAGATGTCTTATCTTATCTATGAATCATCATCTTCAGCCTCGATCAAGATCAAATCTGCGCAACCATTTTTTTCTAAGACGTCTTCGGCAAGGCGTTGTTTGCAAAAGAGATTTCGAGGTTCAATCCACCTAGCTTATGCGAAAGAGACTACAGATTTCAAGGTTCAGTCCACCTAGTTTATGCGAAAGAGACAAGAGGCCATGTCCGTCTCGCATTTTTCTATAATAAATTATTTTTCTTCATTTTTCTTTTTGCTGATTGCATATTCAAATCAAGATTTAATCATGTAAACGCCTGATTATCCACCATGAGTTTGAGGGGAACTCCTAGAATATGAAATATATTTATGTAACCGTATTGGATATTTAGTTGTTATATATAGGTTTAGTTATGCTTTTATGTATTGAGAATCTATCGGTTTAGATACACTATTGAGATTGTTTGTTATCATTAGGTTGATTGAGAATTGTATAAATTAAGACGATTTTTTCATAATAAAGACGATTGAGTTTATTGTTTTCTTATCATGCTCATGTACCTCTCATAGTTTTCCAATGTGGGACTATTTTAGTATCTCACATCTCAACAATATCAATCTAGGTTCGATTCCTACCGGATGCGTATTAAATGCGTATTTATTAAATTAAAAATACCGTTGCGCAAAAGCCGAGGTTTCGGCCCAAAGGGCCTTCAACCTGCGGGGACATGTTAGAATATAAAATATATTCTCTCAACTATCATCATAACTTTGGAGTTTTAGTGAAGTGTAAGGGGCTTTTCACAATTATCAATACATGTAAAGGCTGAGATGGGTACCTAGTTAGCCCAGCTAGCTTTGTGCGGAAATCATTGAAGTCTTTAATGGGGACTTCTGCATCAAGGTAAACTTGGAGTTCCTTCTCTGTACACTGATGGAGCCGCTCTAGCCCAGACTCAGCTTCACCTAAGAACATATACACATGTATTAAGTAGAAGCATTTAACGACTCAAAAACAAATCAGGAATAGAAACAAACCTTGCAAGTATTCAAAGAACTGCCTTTTCGCATGTTCATGCTCAGGTAAGTAATACCCATAGGCATATGTCCATTTCAACACCCGTCTACACTCTATAATCTACATAATGCAATTGTTGGATTTACCAACAAAAATGGTTTAAATACTGGGAGGAAATGACTTAGCAGATTACTAGCTTGAATTAATAATACAACGCCCACCTGCAACCAGGCTTCAATTATGAACTTGAGCTGAGACTCAGGTTGGCTTTGTTTGTCACTCAACTTCTCAAGCTACAGCATATTAGAAAGAACATTAATTGTATATCATACTCAAAATGAAACCATTAACAAGCTCCGTAAGGGCCTGTTTGGTTGCAAGATTATGAAATTTGGATTCCAAAATAGTACGGATGAAAATTTCTGGATTTGGTAATTTGTTGTTTGGTTGGTTTTGGATTTCTAGTATTGGATTTGTAGATTCTTATAATCTTTGTTTGGTTTGTGAAAATAAAGTGGGATTTGGATTTGAGGATTGTAGAGAGAGATAGACAGAGAGAGGATTATTAAATAAATAAAATACACGGGTCCCATCTAAAAGTACAATGAATAGTGCCAAATCCTTGAAAATCCTTAAAAAAATTTAGGATTCAAGAATCCTAAATTTGTGGTGGGCCCCCCATAAAAAACAAAGGAATCTTAGAAATCCAAATCTATCAACCAAACGCAAAATTATGGAATCCTAGGATTCCACAATCCAAATCCATACTAAATCTTGCAACCAAACAGGCCCTAATGAATTAATGAACTCGCAAAAGAACAGGTTTTATGAATCATTTAATAAGTTTATTGATAAATTCAATTATCCAATCATAATCAAAACAGATTCTGTGGACAAGATCATTAAGATTGGCGGTGTTCTCTGTTTGTCAGTAGATGAGGGAAAAATTGTACACATTATCCATCTATGCCACCTTTATTTGGGAATATAATATCAGAAAATTTCATTATTAAATTAAATCAACATCAATCCATCTGTCATCAAATTCAGTGTGCATCCGCACAAGACATTTCAAAATAGACAAGTCTCATCTAAGTGTCAACAGTCTTTCCGCCAAAGTCCAAGTATTAACAGTCCTTCAAGCCTAGTAAGAGATCTCAAATGGTATATCATGCAGCTTTGCCAACATAATCTCAATTGGATATGTTGAAAGTAAAAAAAACCAAATGATGGGACTTTAAAGATAGTTCCACATTGGAAACAACAAAAGAAACGCATGGGTATAAAATATAAAATGGGTCACACCTCAACAAGGCTTGAGTCTTATTGTTGGAACCCACTTATCATTAAAAAGACAAAGCCCATGTGTAAAAGCTCATCACTCCTCCAACTCTTCTCTAAACTTTAAACTCTACTCTACTTTAAAAATAACTTTAACATGTTATCAAAGTCAATGGAGGCTTGAGTCTTATTGTTGGAATCCACTTATCAATAAAAATAACTAACTCGACTCTACTTTCAGAAAAATGGCTCCATTAGGCACCGCTTATTCTGACAACAAAATCATACCTTTTCAGTTTCCATACTATGTAGATCTGCAAGTGCTTTCTGCCTTGACTGTCAATCACAAAAACAAAGTTGGTTACATCCAATTTATTTTTTTAAAAAAAGGTGCCCGCCTAATAAATAAGTTTCGTTATAAATGGATCTTACAAAAATTAAAAATGCACATCAGTAACATTCAACATGTATGTGATGGAGTAATTTACAGTGGATATTATCACCATTTAACTTTTAACAGCATAAAAGTGTTTAACTAAAGAAGGTGCAGTTAAAACATTAGTCAGCACCTACAGCGTGCCACTTGATTTGATTTCTTTCACGTAATGTCCAAATGGAAATACCAAAGAACGGGTCCTTATTGAATCTCTATGTTGCAGTCTACCTTGCAATTCCAGTTTATATGTACAGAGTTCCAGAAAACATGCATCAAGAATGAAACAATTCCATTCACTAATTACCAGTAGCCGACGGAGGGAAACTACATAGATAGTCACAATAAACGCAATTCCAGGGGAAAATGGCAACCACTAGAATGAATGATGCTATCTGCAATACACATACCAAAAGTTGATGCAATGCATAACATTTGCAACTCTCCAGCACAAAAAGGATGCGAGAAAAAAAATCTGACCATACACAGATCAAAGAAGTAATATAAACATAGATTCTGTTGTAGAATGATTCACCGTCGTTAAAAATGAAATGAAAAAATAAAAAAATTGGAAAAAATGTCATTTGTTTCAGAAGAGATCATATCAACTAAACACCACACCTCTTTTTTTAAAGTTGGTAGAGGCCTATAATTTTTAGCGAGTTAATTAATATAGTCAGAATGTCTAGTAAATACACAAGAAAATGCTTATTCCATAATCAGAATTTAAAAGTGTTCAGCAAAGGTCAATGAATCAAGACTCTAAAAGAGATGGAAACGAGCACAAGCTCCAGCTTAAAAACGCAGACCACGCATGTCTATTCTTATCTCCTCCATGCTTCTTCTTCCTCCTCTTGATTTTTCTTCAGTACGGCATGGAAAAGAAAAGAGAAAAATTAAGTGAGCTAATTATTCTACATCTCCTACTAATCATTCTTAGCAAGTTTAATTAGTGGGTTGCTTCAATTTGATGAGATCAATTTGAAGCTAAAGCTTGTGTTGGAGTTATCTCAAGGTGGATCATCTTCGGCGATGAGATCATCGAGCAAACTTGTTCCGGGTTTCGTGGAGACTAGCCGGAGTCCAAGGAGAGGTGGCTAACGCGCTACAAAGGCTGTAGTCCGCTAACTCTTATTTTTAGCTTACTAGTTTAGTGACAAGTTTAGTAGTTTGGATTGATTCTTGATTTGGGTTTGCTATAACTCTTTAGATTTTTAAAATTACCGCTTCCGCCGCGCTTTAAACCCTACTAGAGGTGCCTAGCAACCCAACAATGCACATCTATTTTGCAAGCAAATAGAAGGAAATGCTAAACAGCATCAGAAAAATCCATTGACAAAATGGGATTATATATATATATATATATATATATATATATATATATATATATAGGTAAATGTTGTTAACCAGGAATATAATACCAACAAATGCAGCTCCATCCTGGTTACCTTGCACCTGCTCCATATGTCCACTCCGGGAGAACGAGCATAGAAGCTCCAAGACTATTTTAAATATTTTTCTATACTGAGAGGTTGTTTCTTTGAAAAGTCCCCTTAGCATTCAGATATAAACTGCAGAAAGAAGCCGAGGAAAATTACACAATACCACCGAAACAAAAATCAGCTTCTATGTTTTTACAGTATGGGAAATTTGAAACATTTGTTCAGCTTGTTCGTCTATGAAATGTCATTGAGAATGCATAGTGCATTTTTCTTTTCTGTCTTAGTTACATGTTTCTGAATGTAAGACCAACATGTCAAGTAGAATTGAGTGATTCTGTAAACCATCTATACAGAAAACGTAATCTAGACCCTTTGATAGCTTTATCCTTGGATCAAAGAATCTTCATCTCTGATATGGCTCTTTCCTTCTCCCACTTGTCAGTCAATATAGTTTTCTCCAGTCATCTACTGACAAGTCAGTTTAATTGTTCTGCTTTAATCATTGCAAGTCATCTATGTTAATAATCTCTACTGGAACATGAGCACTTGCTCCGGTACTATATTTCCAAAGGCTACCAAATTAAACATTCACAACAAAAAGCTTAGTGAGTTTTAGCTATGGCGGAAGAAATATAACCCAAAATATTCACTTCAAATTGTAGTGCTATACAAACGCTAGGTGAATGCATGTATTCCAACTATAGACATTGCTTCAGCATTACAGAATGATTACAGAATAATGTATTCCATGGGTCAAACTAGAAAAGAAAAAGGTAATATAAGTTTCTGCAACACATGACTAAAATCAGCAACCAAATAATGAAAAACAGAAAGTTTCAAATTGTCAATTCACAGAATTCTAAAATGTATAGCTTAAAAACTATACTTACTGACTGGTTGGTTGCCCATCTTTCATAGTAATGTGTGTACCTCTCAAGCGAATTTTTAGCCATTTCTCTCTTCCTTTCAGATTCATCGTACTGGGAACAATCAGAGAGTGACAGATAATATCAGTGATTATCCTATATAAAAGTATTGCTTATGCTATGAAATGAAGGACAGAAGCAATGAACATACTGCGCCTTCCTGCTTTGCTGCTTCATAGCGATTTCAAGCATAGAAACCACCAGTCCTCTCTCCATGCTCCGACCAGGCACCGAGACATAACCTGATTCATATTCATAATGTTTCAAGGTATGATGTAAACCGCCTCTTTAAAAAAAAAATAAACAAACAGGATAAAGCTCCCGATTTGAAACTGTTACCAGCAAAACTCAAATTTGCAAGGAGGGGTGCATGCTGCATGCACCCCTGGTTCTTCTCAATTGGCCGCTTGCACTTTGGACACGGTTTTGAATTAGCTAAAATCCTGATATGATGCCCACAAAAAATTGAAATACAACATAAGTAAAGAAGTAAACGAGAGAAGGATGAATTAAATTGAAGGATGATGCCCGAACTGTCACAAATTTATCTGAAGTGGGCAATGAAATGAATCATTGGTATACTAATTTACAACAAAAAGCATAGCTCCACATAGCAACCAAGTACCAAAAAATTAGCAAAATAATATTTGCTTTTTCTTATGCTCAAAGGATTATTTCAGTGATGCATCATAAATTCATGCATGCTTTGCAACAGAAAAAGAATGATATCTATTCATGTTCATAACCACTATTCAGAATTAAGTAAATTGTCAGGCACAAACAAACAACACACATTTTTATTTAAGGTACTTTAATAGGAGATTTTGACCATGGCTTTCGTTCATTCGGCAGGCTGTTATAATTTCATTAGGTTATATTTCACAGAACTACCATGAACTATCGACATTTCTAAATAAATACCATAAATTTTATCCATTGTTTCATATCTCGGTCAATCCCATCCAACGATACAAGATGGTCAATTCCAATCCCAAAAATGACCATTCAAGTTCGTTCCCGAGATTGATACCCGAGATTAGAATTAGGTTCACCAATTCATTGTTGGGGTTTTTGATATTAAGTTTGTTAATGGTTTATAGGTTTAATAATAAGTTTATTAACAGGTATTCCGGTTTATATGACATGATGAATTACTAAAAGATGTCAAGTAGTTTACATTCATATATTACAATATGTTTTAAAAATCACTCTAGACATCACTAACTACTAAATAATATGCCAAATTTTCTATTTATATTTTTGCTTTTTATTTAAGATTTTACTAATTGTTAGAAATCCGTTTACTAAAACGCTGAAATATCTTAGATTTTTTATCCGATTTGACCGATATAGATGAGATGGTCGATTCCAATCCCAAAAGTGACCATCCAATACCGCTACTAAAGCGAGATTTTAAACCCTGATTTTATTTATTGGAAATAAATACGATGAACTTAAAAGTCGCAAACTCCTAATATGAACTTTCAGTGTATTTCAATTTAATATCATACCCAATTTTTCCACTCAATTGATTGTATGGTTCTAAATTGAGAATAAAGCGAAAAAAATTGTATGATACTATTCTGAAAATTACTGAAAGTTAATGGTATTTATTTGCTGCATGCTAAGTTCATTGCATTGTGCAATCTATTATCTTGAAAATATTGACAGTTCATAGTAATTTAGTACAAAATAGCCATTTCATTGTTATCCAATCCTCCTATTTTATACAGTGTGCAACCTGGCAATGGAAAGAGTTTATACAGTGTACAACCCGGCAATGGAGAGAACGACCCGTTACTATTATGCTTTGGAGTCGGTCGACCGTGTTTCCCAAAGGAATGCTGCACATGCATGGCATATAACAAGAATATAGGTGCATAAAAGTTCGTCACAAGTTAACATCTGAAGGTGATATAAACCATAGCCCAGTAATTACATTTTATGATTAAGAAATATGAAGGGATGTGATTTGATGATAAAATGTTTTAAGCACATCAAGTCATGAACATTAACAAGCCACGAAAAAAAATTCGTTTTTCATTTAAACGTAGTAAAATTGTATGAGCTAAGTTAAAGTTTGTTACCAATGAGCAGCAGCTCAGTTGATACGGGCACTTCCCCTCTTAGGTATAGTGCGAGTTTCGAAC
Organism: Agapanthus africanus; assembly: GCA_030015575.1. NCBI lineage: Eukaryota > Viridiplantae > Streptophyta > Magnoliopsida > Asparagales > Amaryllidaceae > Agapanthus > Agapanthus africanus. The sequence goes on along the minus strand of CM057347.1, from coordinate 351,748,769 downwards.
CCCAGAAACCCCGAGGGGAAGTGGCCACAAATTAACGCTTTCGGGGCAAATTTGTGGGTCCCCTAGGTGTGTGGGTGTGTTTTGTGCTTGTGTGCGGTGTGCTTAGGTTACGCCCTACGGGTCAGTGCCAAAAAAAAAGTTAAAGTTTGTTCCCTGCTTCGGGTGAAGAACTAAAGAAAATTGGTATAAAAATACTTCCAACCAATGTTATGGGATGCGATATGTGTTTTCTTGCGCCCAAAGACCGCATAGCGCATAAGCGATTATACGTCATATATGCGACCGCATATGCGATTTGCATTATTTAAATTAAAAATTCCAAAAAACATATTAATGATAAAAAAAATGAAAAAAATATAGAAAAATGCTAAATATGTGTTCAAAACATATAGTGTCTATAATTTAAATGTAATGAATATTATTGAATTATTAAGTAATCAACTTTTTGTTGAGAAAAAATGTCAAAATACATTAAGTTTTAGGGTTTCTAAAAAAATAAACATAAAAATTGAAGAAAAAATATAACTTTTTTTTGTTGAGAAGAAGCTAAAGAGACTTTTCAAGTTTCTTACCTAAAAAGGCGACGTCTTGCCGGACTTTTCATCGGAGAGCAAAGGAGAAGAGATTGAAGGCAAGCTCTAATTTGATATGGGAGAGGAATATGTAGAAATAATTTATTTAGCTTTTTGAGAGGTTTTATAGATGTACTTGGGGATGTAAATGGATAGGATAGAGGTGCAACCATATTTGTATTCTGTAGTCGTTGCCAGATGTAGATACAGACAATGAAAAACCACTATCCATATTTGAAGAAATTCAAATACGGATACTAATATAAAATGAATATCGTAAAATTTATATCCATACATAGTATAAAAAGTCGGATATTAAATCGGATACGGATATGAAAGGAATATATGTTACCATATACGTATCGGGTTATCGTTGACGGATACGAATAGTTATTGGAATTGAAAATCAATATCCATATTTAATAAAAATCGAATACGAATATGGATTCTATTCAGATTATTCGTATCCGTTTACATCCTAGATGTACTTGAGTTAATTGGTTTTGGATTTTGGATAAAGATATAATAAAAACCCCACACCTGTTTCATAACCTAACTCAACCTTAAGTTATTATGTGTTTAATGCGGCTGCATTTTGGATTATGCGGCAGCATAATGCAATATGCGGCCGCATAGCAACTTCTATGCATCAAGGCAAACTTTTTCATCGCATATTCCAAGAAAATCACCCATTTTCATATGCCAAGGGGGCGCATTTGCATATGCGACCGCATAGAATGCATTTTTCAGCAATGGTTCCAAACTAATATACAAGCATAAATCTGGATGTTGACTGGGAAAGGGTCAGCATGGTGTTCAGCAGCTACAGCAGACGCTGGGATTTGATTCTAGGGTGCTTAGGGAACCAGTATGAGCGGCAAGATTGTTGGTGGAAGAGCACAATCATAATTCCTTTCCCCTTTCTTGGTCTTGGTTGTTTAGTATCTTATCTTGGGTTTTCAGAGCATGCAGATGCCACCAGTGAAAAGAAAAGGTTTAGACTCAAAAATCAAATCAATTGCAAACCACAGACACAAACACGCTGACATAACAGGCCACCAACAATGCTGATGGCAAATTCTGAAATAAGAAACAGCTACAAAAAATGGCAAGAAGCATCATGTACATGGACAAAGCTTCATGATAGAAGTGTCAATGCTAAATAGTTGTATAATTGTATTGTCAAACTCAAGTATGCATTGCCCCTTTGGTTGAGAATAAAGCACTACAGTAAAAAGCCGGATAAAGCCCTGTTTTAGCATAAAGCGGCCACAAAGCACCTCACTTTTGCATAAAGAGGTAGTATAAAGCCTTCATGCTGGTTTAGAGGTTTGACGACCCACTATGGCCCGCTTTCTAAGCTTGAAGTGCTGCTTAAACCCATTTTAAGCTGGTCAAAATAAGATAGGATTCTTATTCTATTAAAAAATCCATGTTACCGTAGATATATCAGTTGAATCTTATTGTTGTCTCAAATTTATAACATTATACTCTTAGACTTCATATTATGATATATTTATTAATATAATCTAAAGAATGAATTAATATATTTCTATCATTGCATATAAACTTTATAGAAATCATAAAAGAAAATTCTCTTTTATTTTTACATTTCCCCCTAAATGTTACCATTTAGATATTTTTTCCATCATTGTTATTTATGTATCATCTAAAAAATCTGGATGCTTTTGCCGCAAAAGACCCGCTAACTAAGCCCTGCCCTCTCGCTCCGCTACGTTTTCCGCTCAGCACAACATTGGAATAAAGATTTACCATTCAACATACTAATAACTAGTTATTTCTTCGACATTATAACACTGCACTTCTACATCAACCTATGTCCTAGCCTACGATCCACAACGAATCCTCTCATACTGGCCCTCTTTAAGATCCTGTAAGAGAGCAAAGATGTGTGAAGCAAAAGGAGAAAATATCAAGTACATCCTCAATGCCAGTCAGAAGTATAGCGTAACAAGAGCGGCCAACTAGGGAAATGTAAATTACTACCTACTTCAGGAACGTGTAAATGAAGACCAGGAAAAAAAGAGTGTCTCCCTAATATCCCTACCAATTCATATTCTCGGACTCTGCACTGTTTTTTAATACCCACTTTGCCAGTCTCACAATCCACAGGTCGGTGGGCTTCTTCAGTACACTGCAAGTTTTATTTCAGACAACTCATATGTAAGAAAAACAGATAAAATTTTTCTAGAAAGTAATTTGTGAACCTTTTTTTCCTCAGGAAAAACTCACATTCCAGCAAAAGCTATATGAACAATTGCATGTAACATCATAACTTCCACTGCCCATAACGAATTCCACAGCATACTCAGCCAGGAGTAGGACACCATTTTGTCTACAAGGAAAATCAACGCAATGTGATCAATCATCAATGAAACCACCTTTATAAAACCATGCATGAATTCAATGGTTCCTAAACAATCTAGAAATATCCAACAGACCCCTGCTTGGTAATATCTGAAGACTTCTAGTTCTACTTACAAACAAGCCCCAAAGCTTACGCTTTCAAAGCAAGTTCAATTTTATGTGAGAACTAACAGGGATCCTAAAATGTGAAAATACACTGGCAATTCCATTACACGCAGATGTATGAAACATCATTTGATGCCAACAGGTGGCCCACAGTATCAAGAAAGCGAAATTGAGACAGATGAAGTGGGTTCCACCAAATTTCTAGATAATCGAATTTTGCTTGGTGACTGTGGCGGAGACTTGGGTTTTACAGTGTACTATCCTTCAAAAACTTTTATAGAAAGAAACCATTAACAGGTGAGAAAATTTTAATTAAAACTTCCTCTATGTTCTTTTATTTTTCCCTTCCCTAGAAAGAGCAAATTATGTTTTCTTAGTTTCTCTAAATCTATCCACTATAGTCTATTACACCTCATCTTAACAATCTTGTCTATGGTTGAAGGAACCTGAACATAACATCAAAGCTGTGTAATAATTACTCTGCTTAGCTATAATGTGGCAAAAGGAAACCTATAATAAAATAACGTTATAAAATATATCCATCATTTCATTTCTTGTATCCAATAAGTCCTTAGAGTCAACGAGAGAATGAAGATACTGCATTATGTACACATCTTTTGCTTCCAAACATACCTTTCTATTATCTTCAATATAAGACCTGACAAGATAGCGTGAATACTTCTCTTTATCTTCCTGGAGAGCTAATTTATACATCATGTCTCTACCAATAGCGGCACCACAAGATAGGTCAGCACATCGAAGCATCAAGCATCCAGGGCCATCACTTATTGATGTACCCATGTAACCTGTTACCAAAAACTTCAGATCAATCTCGATGGAATACTTAATGCCAAAAATAATAAAAAGGATTATAAGAAAACTATAGCATATACATTGCAAATCACTGTCAGAACCTGCTCAAAATTAGGCTTCTTATATGTCAATAATATTGGAAATCCATCTCAAAATTAAGCTCATTATTTGTAGTAGAGGAATGGAGAAAATATTTTCAAGAAGATGATCAGAAACCCAGAAAAAAACAATGAATCCTCTTATTTCATATCTTTAGGGTCAGCTAAATGAATCGGTTTCCGCCAGCTTTGTAGGTTCATTGACTCCGTTAAAGTAACAGATGGTATCCTTTTTAATTGTAACTCACCTAGTTCTTCTTTCTCCATTCATTATGAATCCTCAATACCAACCTGGCAAACACATTGGAAACACATGACAAAACTATCTCAGCGGGTTGTCCCTCATGTTATCCACACTTCAAGCTAATTGATTCTCCTTCCTGTCATCCTTAATTGAAACTTAAATTAAGTACCTCAAACTTCATGCATATCCTTTAGCATATTGACTCATCCATCTCAATTAGGAGTGCAAGTTAGGTCGGGTGTGTCCCATACCAGACCCAACTTTTCTGCGATTATTGGATACCTATTCCTGTTTAATCCAATTACTCGGGTGGAGGTTTTGGTGAAAGAGTTTTAGCTTCAGTAATTATTATGTTCAAAATCTGCCTGCCCAAACCCTGTAGGATCTGAATACCCTACCCAACCTGAGTAACTATCCATTGTAAGCAGGCAACAAAGGAAATCACCAAGAGATCCAATCTTGTTCTTCTCTTGACCTTTAACAAAATGAACTTGAACTAGTACCCAAAACCTAGATATTAACCTATAAATGATTATTGTGCTAAGATATCATCTAATCATCCTCATACGATCTCTGAACCAAAAATACACCCTCCTTTTCCTCTTTTTTCTTGGCATCTTCTCTGTCACATCAATCCCACCCTCAAACCCCCCAAAAGACACCACCTTCTTTCCACCAACTCCAACCTTCCATTGACCCAAATACAAAGGCCCAACTCACCCAACCTCTGTTTCTCTCGTTATTCTCAACTTCCTTATTTTTGTATATCCTAAGCCCGGTTACCTGTCAAAACTAGAACTGTCGAAATCCAAAACCCATTGAAACTCTCATTTGATTGATTGGTTATATAAAATTGCATACCCATTGGCAGGTTTTGGGCTTAAGGTTCATGTTTTCATTGTGCATACAAAAATGAGAGAAATCAGTCTGACTGACCCATTTGCACCCCTAATCTCAATTTTTTACTTCAAACATATATTCATTTTCTAGACAATATTGTTTCATTGGCGAACTTTGTCACCCATAAACCATACCAATAGAGCATAGATGGTCATATAGACGTCTTATAAAAAAAATTCAATATCTTCATGAGTACTTACAATCATGTAGTATTTATGAAACTCTTCTCAAATTAAACCACCTCAATTTAATAAGTACCCAAAATAAAAGGGAAAGGAAATATTAATCTATTGAGATCAATCAATGCACATGCTGGCAGAAATTCACTACTACTATTAGGCTTATTAAGCAGAGTAAAGTCTAAACAGGGGGAAAAAATTTGGTGAAAGAAGAATACAGCTTAAGTTATTCTTTCAGTTATAGGCACGACAAGCAACTAGTACAAGCAGCATCTTTCTTTATATTACAACATTCTTTAAAATTAGACAGATATATTGTATTTACATAGAATTGACTTTCAGAAATTGTAAGAAACAAAAAACTGCCCTCAGTTAAACTTACCTGGCAAATTAAATATTAACTATGTACTTAGTAATCTAGAAAAATAGGCACTTCTTAACAATATGTTAATAACAATAGCCAATGACTCAATGAGGATGTCGGTTGTTTCTATTAAACAAAAAATAATAATTCAATTGCTGCAAAATTTTACATAACAACAAGAATTTCTACTTTTCTAGCTTAACATTCAAGTTAGAAACATGTCAAGAAAATTACATATAAAACAAACTGAGGCAACAGACAACGATGTTGGTCATACTATTAGAAATGGTCAAATATACAAATGTAGAATGTTTCTTTTTTCAGATTAATGATGTACAGAAGTAGAACATAATACCAGAATAGGAAAGATATCTTGATAAAACTCATCGATAACAAAGGTCTCAAAAGCACAGCCACATCAAAATTGCTGCTCAGCAACTTTAGAATAAAACCTAAGAGCATAATGCCATTATTGTTCGCTAGATTAAAAGCATACACAACCACATTTAGATCCTACCTAGCAATAGTTAGATCTCCATAGGACTCCAACATGACACACACGTCCAACTGAATCAGAACATTTTAACATCTATATATCAATCCACCTATTTTCCGTCTACAGATCATAGAACAGTAATTGAAGGGAAGATGCAAACGAAACTGTTCATGGATCAATGCCAAAGTCTTGTGGGCGTCACTCTGCCAGTCCAATCCCTTCTTGCTATATAGCCACCAAGTCTGTAACTATTTCTCAATTCTCATCTTCCACCACATCCAAAGGGTGTAACTAATGATAGTTTGCTGCATGAATTTCAGTCTTCTGGTAGTGCTCTTTGAGCCAGTTCAAAACTATGACCCATCTTGCTCCACATTGGGAATAAAATGATAAACATACGACGTTATAGAACTCTCTGAAACCCGATATGAACCAAAAGGTGGGCCAGTGGTATACAGTTTCCCATGCATTTACTTTGTATCAATCAACCGACATTTGCTTTATCACAAACGTGCACAGGATGAACTGGCTTTGCCTGCAGAAAATTTGTATCCTATAAGATATACCTCGATGCTCAATTATTCAAATTTCAGAAACCTGTAATTTGTTGGCATGGACACTATAGTCAAATTCTGTAATGGCAGTGGTTGACAGACTGTTGAGTTCTGTGGTTCCTACTAATCAAAAAAAAAGAAGAAGGTATGGGGCATTGTAGATATACAAATCATCCACATTAATGTAAAGTGTATTTGATATACTTTGTTTTGTGTATAATATACAGCTTGTGCTAGGGTAAACCTTAACGAGTATAGTAATGAATAGAACGATTACTATATTAGAACTACTTTTCACAAGCATCCCACTCCTTAACAAAATTGACATGGAGTGTACTTGATATAATTAAATAAATGTATATGATACTAAGGTTTAAAATCCCGGTGTTGGTATTGAGCTGTCATTTTTATTAGCCATCTCGTCTGTATCGATCATCTCGGATCGAAAATATCGATATTTTATCATGTTTGACAAGATAATAAAAACAAGAAATTCTTTTTTAAGAAATTGGTAAATTTAATATAGTTTTAAGTAATTAATGATGTCGACTAGACCATATACCAATAACCAATTAATAAACTGACTAATCTATTAATAAACTTAATATTAGGACCTATGAATCAAATGGTAAACCCAATATAGCTTGGTATTGGTATCGGAACTCAAATGATCATTTTTTGGTTCAGATGCGGCCATCTCGGATAAGGATCCGCCAATATTACAAACCATGTATGATACATTTAGAACATTAAAGAGTATGCTAATGAACATAACAATTTTGAACTTTAAAGTACTTTTAAGAGCATCCTAATGCAATTCATATTGCATGTTCCAATTGAATAAAAGCGGAACGCTTTTGAAAGCTGTAAACAAATGTCTGATTCTGATGGATGGATTGTCACATCTGACAGAGATGAGCACATCAATGTTTAGTAAGTAGGAAGAAGTTTCCTGCATTAATAGCCTAAAACAATATCTGGATGACAGAAAGAAATTGACCGTTCACTGTGCCGTTAAAAAACCGCACAGGTGTTATTACCATAGGGGATCAGAATATCAAACTATCTTGCCCAATAATGTTAGCAATGAAATGAACTCAGAACAAGGAAGATAAACAGAATGTACAAACGCCTGTCCTAAACAAGATTAAGCAATATATAACTAGAGAGGTATCAAAACAATGTTGATTTAGTTGTAATTGAAGAATTTTCAGAAAGTTCCAATTTAACACTTTTGGTAATAGCTTAGAAAGTAATAAACACGTATAACTGCTGCCATGGTGACAAACGGCTCGTATTTTTGAAACTCCTCACGGGAACGAGATAGGTAGCATTGGATATAAAACAAACCTCTCCAGCATGCACCACAGAATGGATGTCCACAAGCAGCAGCGCTCATCATTTCACGAGGATAGTTATCAAAACAAATCCCGCAATTCAGCTGCTCAATGGGGAACAAATTATAGAATACAGGAGAAATTATTTCTGTAGAAGATACATTTATCTATATAAGCTTACAACTTAAGAACTGAAAATATACTTACCTCCTTAAATTTTGGCATTTCCACTGGATTTTCCAACAAGCCTGTAGCCTTCCGAACTCTTTCTTCATATGCAAACCATTCATCATGCACCTTACTGACACTCCTACAATCCAAATGAAGAAAAATAGAACAAACTAATAATCAGAATCATGTAAAAAGGAAAAAATTAGAGTTCCCTACAAACTTCTGTTTGCTTTTGCCTTTTCTGTGTCATAGAGTTCAACATAATTCCCAATAGCAAATGTACCATGGCTCCCCCTTCTTATAGACTTCGGTGGCTCGGTCTAAGAGAATTTGGAGCATGCTAACTAGTCATCTAGGGCTATGACAAGCCCCCCTTGACCATAATCTCCTCGACTAATAATCTGGGGCTGTGGCAAGCCCCTGATGACCATAATTCCCTCAACTAATGGTCTAGGGCTATGGTAAGCCCCTCCCTTGTCCATAATATGGTGCTAAATAAGTGTTGATGCCAAATCAACATCCAACCTGAATCCTGATCTTGTTGAGAAAAGGCGATGATGATGAGGATGAGGATGTCAAAAAATAATGATGAAGAGCTCAATTATCAAAATTGTTTGGCATTCAATGATAAGAAAATTTAAAGGTTGTTAACACTAGTACACTAGGTGATGCAGGCTCAAAGATTTGAATAATAAATATATATATCAGTGTAAAACCCCAATCATCAAACCAAATAGTTCGAAGCGAAAGATATATGGGCCAAAAGTTTTAAATATTTCAAAATTCTTTCAACCATGCATGATGAGCAATTGCAGAGCTTACTCTATCTAGCTGTCCATCAAGTAGTAGCATGGATATTCACCGCTAACAAAGTTCAACATGAATAATACATGTCTTACCAATTATAATAGCGAAGAAGGATGCATGCTGAAACTCTTGATATGGAAAGTACAGTGGACACCCTCCTTATATCTTCTTCTTGACGTTGGTGTATATCAGCATCACTTAATATTGAGTAATTTTGCTGTAATGATCAAAACAACTAGTGTTAGATATGTAGAAATAATAGGCACTGAAAGAAAAATCCCATAATATGAAACTAGAAAAATCGTCATCCTCATAATCTAGGCCTTTTCCCGTCAAATGGGGTCAGGTATGGGGAAGGCTCCATGAAAAGTTTGGCATTGTGTCAAAATCCTAGCTAAGAAAACTATGATGCCAACCTGCTTATCTAGTTTCGAAATCCTAGCTAAGACAATTACAGGGAACAGAAGGGCTAATCACAATCATAGAGGAGCCATGGAATCCTCCCAATTCCTGGGGAAATGTAGAGAAACAAGGGAAATGTATTACATTTACCATCATAAAATACATCCTAATCTGAGAAACAGATGACCCAAAAACCAAACAGAACATATTCCCACTGAAACTAGTAAGGCCCTGTTTGGGTATGGAATTAGGATAACCGGAGAATATTTTTAAGTGGAAGTAGAGGGGATGCAAACTATGATTTACAAGCCCCAAACTCCATTTAAAAATAAACTATGGCAATGTTTTAAGAGATGTGTTTGGGAAAATGGAGTTTACCAAATTTAGATCATATTGGAGTTGAGACCACTGCACTCCAAAATGAAAGCCAAATAGGGCAAAGATAGCATTTTAGCGTTAAGTTTTGCCAACTTTATGGAAACTCTAGTTTAGAAAACTTAACTCCATTCCCAAACAGGGCCTAAAATATACTTCATCGCTTAAACTCCTTAATACAAGAACATCTGCACTGCTTAAGTTACTGGCCTTTACCAGTTCCAACCAGTATTAAACATAAGGCAGAGCAATCTCAACAAAATACTCCGGAAATATAATTTTGACTAAGCATCACATCAATCAGATACAATCTCCATCCTCAAAGCTACATAGGCAATTCTTCGAACGGTACTCGGGTAATTCACTCCGATACTGCTTCTCGACAGTTTTTAGTTATCAAGTTGGACCCATACAGGACCTACCCTACCATCAGAGAAATAGGCCCATCTCCTCTTCCTTTGTTGCATGCCTTGAACTTGTACCTCTTGTCACAATTATCATGTGTTGCTAACTCCCACCCCTTGTTGGGTCTTGGGAGCTGCTAGGCAGATATCTGATGCTCATAAAACTAGTTTTTGTTTCATCATCATTATCATCATTGATATGGGGTTAGCCATGAAGCACAAGGTACGGCTACTACTATCTAAAGCCTTCCCCAAGATGTAGGAGCAGCTGCAAAGCCCAAGGGGCATGAAAGAAAATAAATTCTACAGCCAATCAACTCCTAATCGATGTAATATCAATCCTATGAGGTATTCTAACTCTTTGTGAAGGAAACTATGGAGGTGAGAGGGGATATCTATCTACCAATGAGCAACCCTCCAATGTTATAAGATCTAAGCTCACGGAACTAATAAGCAACCTCTATAGCTCTCAGACTAATATGAAATCTATGATAAAGAGAAAAATTTCAAATTCTCTATGGAGTTCATTCAACACACCCAAACAAGCATAGTTCTAAAAAGCGGTCAAGGTGGCCGACTGGACGATCACCTAGGCGGAAGCGGCCTTAGACCGCTCCACTTTGGGGCTAGGAAGGGGAATTAAGCAATTAAAGGTACTAGCCCAATTTTTAAGAGGATCAGATCGTTCAGGCGGAAGTCTTGCGGGTTCTAGATGTTATATTCATTATTATTTGTCAATTAAATGGTTTTTAATCATTATCCAAGTAATGTCGTACATATTAAATCGTTTCTTGCATCGATACATGAAGTAGGTTAATATTATTTGTTATGTATATATATTTTATTGGAACATTAGTATATTACTCATGCTTTCCTTTCTACATTTTGCAAATATATGTATACATTTGAGTAAAACCGCCCAGTTAGCGCCTAGGCGGTACCGCCTATAGCTATTTACAACATTACATACAAAAATAAAGCCAAAAAGAAAATCAAGCATATTTCTCAATACTACCTATCACTTCCATTAAGCCATGAAAGTTACTTCTAACACAGTAATGTATACTCTTTTGAAAAACTTTCATCCTTGTGATGCACAAATTATTTGGAGATTTATTCCATAATAACAATGCCTGCTCACTCTTTTACGTGTTTTTACTCCATAATGATAACCAGATATTACTAGCCTACGCTTTAATGAAAAAATATACGTCACTTTGAATTTCATAGAAATGCCTTAGTTAAAAAAATTCTCATCCGTTCAAACCGCTTCCAGATAACTTACTTCTCATGGGCATAGAAATCACTTCTTTCATCTATATCTTCCAATCATGCAATAATCTACTCATTTTTATCTCATTGATGCATAAAGACGTACTCAAGGTGCAATAGACAAACTGTTGTGATGAAATAGAAGATGCAAAAATTTAGGAACTGCTCATTCATTCATTCGATACGGTCATAGAGTAAACGTATAGGCAGAGAAATACGCACACAATTCTTACTTTGTGGTTTTTACATACATCTTGCTGTTTGAACTATGCAAGTATTCGAAATACATATGCGTTGTCACACTGCTATTGAAGCTGCATGTCGGCTTATGCTATCCTATATCAGAATCAAGAGCCATTTCATCTTTAAAAATTATAACAAGCTAATCGTTGAAATCAAATGCTGGCAAAACATTCAATAATTCCAATATAGTATTGCATGATTCTCAGATGGATTCCAAATTTCCACCATAACTTCATATGCTACCAACTCTTCCTCTACTTCATCTTTTACAGTCTTTTCCTACTTTCTCTTAAATTCTCTTTTAATTTCCTATCCTCCCTGTTCTTCATTTCGTATTGTGTTTCTTCCATTTCTCCAGAACACGCAAAGATGCTACTTTGTTGCCTTTTTTTTAGCATTAACAGTATCATACCTGCTCCAAAACCCTATCAAATTCAATACACTTTGATTTTGCATTCCAAAACCATAACTTCTCAAAAAGCAATCAAACAAAACAAGCACAAATTCAAATAAATCAATCCAACGCCCCTTAAGTTCATCTCAAAACATGAATAAAAACAAAACCAAAAAAAGAAGCATTTTTATCAATCCAATCACCTGCTGACGATGCGAAGTGATATCGTCGGAATCATCAGAATTATTATCAACGAAATCAAAGTCCCCGTCTCCATCATCGCTACCCATTCCAGTTTCTCCACTGTAGAAATCGTCATCCAATGATTCAAGATCGTTGGCGTCGTGGATATCGTCTTCCGATTCCATTCTCCTCGTTCGATCGAAGATCAAAACACTAGAATCTGAGAGAAGGGAGTACAAATTAGGGTTTGATGAGAGAGAGAGAGAGAGAGAGAGAGAGAGGAGGGGTTGGGGGGAAAGGGAGATCGGTCGCTGCTCGAGAGATAGGCGATGGGTTGTGTTGTTGGATTTAACTCGAAGAGAGAGACAGGGACAGAGCGGAAGAAAGCTTAGGTGCTTTTTGGATAGGGAGTGGGGATAGTGGGGATTCAAACCATGATTTGCAAGTGTTGAACTTCATTTTGAAATAAAATTATGACATTTATCCAAGATGTGTTTGCAAAGATGAAGTTTATCAAACTAAGATCACATAGGAGAACTTTCCAAAATGAATACAAAGTTAGCTTTTCTCAGTTAAGTTTTGCCAACTTCATGAAACTCCAGTTTATTGAATTTAACTTCATTCTGAATCCAGGAGGTGAGAGCAGGATTGTGTTTGACCTGATCCCGTTTCGCGTTTTTTGATATACTGGGTATAGTATTAATCCCGTCGGTTCAAAACTTAGACCTGACCCAAACCAAGCCGGCTTCCTATTTCAGGGCCGCTTCAGAGCCATGAAGGTTTTACATCTTCAAGCCCACAAAAAAAATGGGTTAGCCCAGTGCAGCCGAGTCAACGTCACTCTCAACCAAACCGTACCAAAAATCCCCATGGTCGGAGTTCTATCAATGGCGCTGGATCAAGAGAGAAGGAAAGGAGAGTAAAAAGAGGAGAGAGAGAGAGAGAGAGAGAGAGAGAGATGAGCACTGTACTTTCTCTCTCATCCTCCTCCTCCTCTACGTATATATACAGCAATTGCTATTCTCTCCATTCCAATGGCCTATCTTCTTCTCCTTCTAGGGTTAGGGTTTTGAGCGGCGGCGCAGAGAAATTCCGGTGCATCTCCGATTTTGGTAAGTGGCCTGGATCCCGATCCAGTCATTAATTCTGTTGATGTAGCTTATCCATTCATTTGTAAAAATCATTAATTGTGATTGCATCTATTTCTTAATTGGGGGTTAAAGATTGTCGCTTCATATACATACTAGATCTGCTTGGATTCCTTGGTTCTTGTTTGAGTTGAACATGAGTAGTGATATGGGAATCATGCATTTTGAGCAAATTTTTTTAGTTTTTTTATAAAATGTTTATATATCCCTCAGTATTGTTGTTTTTCCTCAAGTTGTTTCTTTGTTACTATGTTATGATAATATACAGAGAGCATTTGTTATAAAGCTTTCATTTTTCATTCCTGTAGCATGCATCAAAGAAGTTTTTTAAAATATCATTCTTATTGTATGTTGGTCTTGAAGAAGAACAGAATAAACATGCATCACATTTTCTCCATCTCGATACAATTCGCCTACGTTGAAGCGATTGTTGAAAAGCAACATTGGAAACTTTTGGATCTGTTTTCCTCCCTAGTACCAATTTTTAGATGAATCTGAAAGAGCATGGTAGTTATACGTTGAACTCATAAAAGATGCAAGCTTATGTTAGGTGCATAGATCGCATAGGTATTATCCGATGTCTCATATTATGCAAACTTTTCATTAATAACAATCAGATGCATGATTTATTTAAGGGTTTTTCTTCCGTTAGCCCTCCATACATCAATATTTTTCTTTGCCCCCCTAATTAGTATTTACCTGTAGCCCTCTATACTTGTAAGTTATTCCTGCAGCCGCATCTACTTCACTTTTGAAAATTATTCCTCCTCATCCCCGGCCACCGCCGCCGTCCCCACCGCCACCACCTTCCTCCTCCTCTTCTTCAACCCATCGTCTCCTTCTTCCTCCTCAACACCACCGCCATCTTCCTGCTCTTCTTCAACCAATCGCCTCCTCCTCAACATCACCACCACCGTCTCCATCATCAACACAATCACCACCACCTTCTTCTTCTTCCTCTTCTTCTTCAACCCACAAGCGCCGCCGCCGCCATCATCAAAGAGGAGCAGGAGGAAAAAGGATGGCGGCGGCGGTTGTGGGTTGAAGAAGAAGAGAAAGAAGCTGGTGGTGATGGTGTTGATGATGGCGGCGGCGGCGTTGAAGAGAAGGCGGAAGAAAGAGGTGTTGATGGGCTGAAGAAGAAGAGAATGAGGAGGAAGATGGTGGTGGTGTTGACGGTGATGGTGGCGGTGGCAGTATTGAAAAGGAGGAGAAAGAAGGTGGCGGTGGTGGGGACGGCGGCGATGGCTGGAGAGTAGGAGGAAGAATAATTTTCAAAAGTGAAATAGGAAGCTGCAGGAATAACTTATAAGTATAGAAAGATACGGGTAAATACTAACTACGGGGGGACAGAAAAATATTGAAGTATGGGGGGCTAATGGAAAAAAACCCTTTATTCAAATCTTGTATTACCGCTATGCAGCCTAATCGTCTATTATTATTTTGGCTCGTTGAAACAACTTATAGTCATTCTCTGAATCCATAGAGGCCGGTTTATGCCTGTTGCATGCTAACTTTGTATTTTTTTATTAACATATAGTTCCTGTTTTAAATTATGAGATGTTATGCTTTAAAATGTTGGTGGTAGGGGGTGCCAACTATCGAGTTTAAAGCATGAACTGGGATCTAGGGATCGTGCTTGGATTTAAATTTTTCTCCCTTTAGGATTGTTCCTGCATCACTTCTTGTTATCACGCAATAAGTTCCAAAGGGCTTGTACCAAATTAGTACCTATGCCCTCCTTGAATATGCCGTTTATCATTCTTGGTTCATTCAATGATAACTCCAATAACTGCTGCCATGTAATGAATTATATATATCTTGTTTACTCTTAGTCTCAACACAGTTACTAAAGCTAAATAGGAATTCTGCCACAAGATGGAAGGCCAAGCTGAGTTGGGTCGATCAACTGGCCGTCCCTTTCCTCTGCCAAGGACTTCCACGAAATGAAAACTGGCGGCATCGTCGTATGCTCGACTTTTCCAGAAGCCATTTTATCTCGCTGAACTATCATGAATTTTCTCCCATTCCCCAACTCGCTATCATGACCTTTTAACCATTGTAATAACTTAGTGACATCAGCGATATGGGTGAAATGACTTTTTCCCTTTATTGCCTTCTACCTCTTTGATTTTCATAAATCCTAATCTAAACCCACTTCATCATCATCTTAATCTTCTTACTCCTCGCTTTTCACATCATCATCATTTGATGAAAGCATTTGTCAAAAAAAAAACTCATGTTTGGATGGAAGAATCTTTAAAAACAAATGAATATTATTTACGCCAATGCTGTGAGCAATGAAATATATTGATAATAACTATCTATAAATAAGATTAGCAAGGCTCAATTTAGATGATTTTAAGTGGAAGAAATAGATGTCTGAGCTACCCATGAGAAGTAAATCAAGAAAGTCATCAGACTCGTTACAACAAAACATAAGAAGAGTGCCTAAAAACTTCAGAATAGGGTTAGCATTTCTGCATCCAATAGTTCCCTCCTTTGTAAAGTGGAGAAGGCTGTCATCATCAGGGTGCAATTGCAGTGACAATGACAATAGAGGAGAGGGGTCCCATCGACACAAGTGAGGTTTAGCTTGGCAGTTGATCATTAAGGTAGAGAAGAGATAGGAGTAGAGTGGAAGAAAGTGATGGGGAAAAAATAGAAGAATGAAGAGGAAGATGGGGGGCCTTTTAGTATATAGAGGTTTAAATCGTGACATGCTTGTCATGTGCTACATGCACTAACAACAAGATGACGGATGGCAGTTTAGTGGGAAAAGATAAAAAGATTTATGATATGATGCCGGAAGTTGAAAGTCTATGGGAATGAGTAAAAAACCCAAAATGTTTTTGTTAGATTAGTAATATTTAGCAGATAAATAATCTATAGCACCATTTTCTGTCAAGAGAAACATAGGGTGCACAGTCCGCTAGTAAACAAAATCAGGACGAAGCTGTGCATGATATTTACATATTCTTCACAAACTGGGGATAATATTATGTTCGTTTTCAGTCTCGGATCTAAACAAGATTGAATTGAATCATCATTTGCAATTTGCGCAGTTAGAACAAATATCTTGGCTTTCTCCTAAGCAACTTATCTCGACTGGCCATATCATGTTAACTAAGTTTCTAGTCTTTAACAAAAAATGTTAGTAAAAGCATATATGCAATAAACGGATTATTAGAAGTATGTTCCTTTAAAGATCTTCATGCTGCAATTTTACATATGTCGAAGGGTTATTATATGCAGAAAGGAATAGCCATTTGACATTCAATTGGGATCAAGATTGCAATTCTTGTAATAGTAAAGATAATTCGATTATTGCATTTCTCTTTGTAGGAGTTTGCAAGGCGAGTCAAGCCGTTGACTTTTTTCCATCTGTTTACCCTGAAAAAATCGTGGTACGAGATGCCTGTCTTGAGGATTGTTGGGAAGTGGCAGACACTCACTGCAGCTCTTTCTTTCCGGACTATACTTTTCCTGTAGATTTGGTTTTGAGAATTGACCGGTTTGTGGCGCTGCTTTCGGGATTTTCAGTACCTCCAGGTTGCACACGGACTTCCCTTGTTGCTGCGACTACCAACTCAGGGAATGATAATTTATGTATTGGAGATGGAGACATCAAGGTTGGAGGCTTTGAAGGAAAGTTCAGCATTAACAGGAGGTCCGTGGCCGGAATCTTGACATTAGATACAGTTGCAGATTTCCTACCTAGAAAAGGGCCATTCCGGCAAAGAAGGTAAATTATACAGTATTCATTGGTAAAAAATATGCCAGTTATATAGTTCTCATTTGCATTTGCTAGATATTGTTTTCTCATTCACAACAGTACGCTTATATGAGAAAAAAAGGGTGGAAGGTGCTATAGGAGGAAAAAGAAATTGTATGGTGGTCAAAAGTTACCTCTCCGCTAGTTTTTGGATGATCAGCACCATGTGATCTTCACGGGCTAAAACTTAAATACACCAAATTTCATGTGTCCATGCTCCTTTCCCATTTGATTTACTGATAGGCAATCTCTCTTATTGGCAATCCATTACTACTACAACAATTTGGTGCAAGGGTGAATACTATTGAAATTGTTTTTGTGTATCCATGTTTTATAACATGATCGGCAATAAGTGCTGAATTTTGACCGTGATAGAAATAGTTTTGCATTTGATCTCTCCTTATATCCATTAACCTCGGATTATAAATATAAATGAATATATGATGGTGTAGCAGTTGATAGACATGGGCAGACCCATGTACAAGGGCGAGGGGGCACATGCCCCATCTCAACTTTGAGGAAAAAAATATCATGCTTGTATATATGTAGTAATTGCATGATCTACTTCCAATGTAATCAATTGATCTCATGCGACCACATTACCACAAGCTACTCCAAGTCTCCATACCCTCCTCTTTGGAAAACTAGGAAATTTTATATAAACCCCTAAACGCTTTCATGTTTATGTATATCCCTTTCAAATTCTTCAAAATCTTCGTGTTTGTGTTTGTGTGTAGAGATGTGTGTGTATAGAGAGAGAGAGGATAATGGAGGTAAGGTGCCATATGGGGGAATTTCCTCCTATGGCGCCAAAAAAATACATCCTCCATGATTCTTTTCGGTGATCGGCACCCATCATCATCTTTATCATGTAAGATATGGAAACACAAAATTTCATGTGCTTACATCATTTTTTCACCGTTGATTTAGTGGGTGCAAAATTAACGGTTACCGACAATAGAACTTTTTAGATTGCTAAGTCAACAGTAAAAAAGTGGTGGAATCATATAAAATTTGGTGTATCCACATCTTACATGATAAAGATGATGCCGATGGATATCGATCGTCGAATAAAATGGTGCAGGATATATATATTAGACGCTGCCTAATGAAAATGCTCCTAGGGCCGTTTTTTTAAATTATTTTCATATATATATATATATATATATTTATATAGAGAGAGAGAATAATGGAGGAAAGACGCCGGATAGGAATTTCCTCCTATGGCGTTAAAAAATACATTCTCCACAATTTTATCCGACGATCGGCATCCATCTTCTTCATCCTTATCATCTAAGATGTGGATACACCAAATTTCATGCGATTCTACTACCTTTTCACCGTTGAATTAGCATTTTAAAAAGTTATATTGCTGGCAAACATTTAATTTTGCACCCATAAAATCAACGGTGAAAAAGCGGTAGAATCGCATGAAATTTGGTGTATCCACATCTTAGATGATAAGGATGAAGATGATGGGTGTCGATCGTCGGAAAAAATGGTGGAGGGTGAATTTTTTTGACGTCATAGGAGGAAATTCCCTCTTATGCCCTCTATCCTACATTATTCTCATATAAATATATGAGAAAACGGAATCTTAGGAGCTACAGAAGGAAATTTTCTTCTATGGTGTCGAAAAAATCAAACATTGATGATCGGCATCCACCACCTTCATCTTCAATTTTTCCTAAATCAATCCTATTTTAAAAAATAACCTTGTCTCCAAACTATTTTCCAAAATAAGACTCCGTACACCACGTAGGATTGGTCGTGGCGCGAGCAGTTATATGGAAGAAAATGCTATTGAAATAGCGTCTTCTTCTTGATTAGCATTTTCTTCAAAGTGTAAACGCTATTGCCAATAGCATTTTCACTTTGTTATATTAGCAAAGGTGTCAAAGTGAAACACTATTGTCAATAGCGTTCACTTTGCTATATTGGCAAAGGTGCCAAATGAAAACGCTATTGACAATAGTATTTTCATTTGGCTGAAAACGCTATTGCCAATAGCATTTTCAACCCAATAGCGTTTTCCTTGGGAGTTGCCTGAATGAAAACATACACTAATTAGATGCCAGAGCACCATAAATTAGAGGCTCGGTTTTGTGCTATCTTCATATGAATGGGTAGGAATACAACTTTTATGATGCCAAATGGCCGCAACGGCTTCCTGCATATTAGAAGACATCCAAAAATGCCTCGCCAAAAGTAAATGAAAATGATAATAGAAAATTGTGGTTGCATTAGATTTAAAGACTTTAAAAAACGGACAGTTACTCCTTATATATATTGATATCTATCCACAAATACATAATAATCTTTGCCAGAAAGCACAAGCCACACCCGACTATAAACAATACGACCATCACAACATCAATAATCAATAATACATCACAACATCAATAATACCATCACAGATACAATATGACCATCATAGATACAATATGAATACTACAAAATACGTAATCAAGCAAAAACAGGATAATATCTCTTCTTCGGTCGGGGTTGCGGTGGCTCCGAAGGTCCTGGATATCAGTCAACTGCGACAAAGGTGGCTGCGAAGGTCGAGGCTCCTTAGGCTCATCCGGTGCATGCGAAGGTACAGGCTCCTGGGGCTCCTCCTGTGCATGTGAAGGTCTAGCTTGGTCGGGCGCCTCCTGTACATGTGAAGGTCCAGCCTAGTCTGACTGTCGTGGTAAGCTGCTGTGTCTACGCACAGGAGGAACAAGAGCTGCAACCATCGCCTTTAATCTGGTGCCCTCTCCCGTCTCAGTCATAATGCAGCGGCACTCCCTGAGGGTAAACTGTGCGAAGTCCTTCACCCAAGCCACGACATCGCTCTCTAGAGTTTGGATGGAGTGATGTATAATAATCCATACATGTGATATCTGGGAAAAAATAAAAAACAAGATACAACATTTTAGTACAATGAAAATATAAATCGTACCGTATGAAAAATACAGAATAGAAATAGTAAATAAAATAGCATACCATCCTGACTGTAGGAGGAACTTTGGACTGGTACATAGCTCGAGTGGTTGATGGCTCAACATCATCGGCGTAGGTAGGTCGTCTGTTGTCGGGCGAGACAACATACAAACGAGTGGTCGAACGATACTACGTCATGTACTCATCACGTCGGGCTGGATTGTACGGTGGGATATTTCGAATAACGCGAGAAACTCGCTCCATGCCCTACCGGTATACATGATCACGATACATCAGTCTCCAGTCCTCAGTGGCCCTATCTCCCCCGTCTATCTTGTGCAGAGCACGATCATAGACTCGCACGTGAGGGATGGCCTGGTGTAAACCGAACTCAAACCGAACCGCCGCATCAACCGGTCCGGATAATAATCCTCGACGACAGAAAAGTGGATGAGTGGCGCCGTAGTCAATCATATCTCATGGTGAGCTGAGCACAGGGGTGGTAAGGATGCAACTCGATCCCCTCTGTAAAGATGTCATGATACGATTTCGTCCCGGAGTGAGTTCAGCTCATCCCTGTAGTACTCTAGACACTGGAATTGGTTCCCCGAGTGCATCTGCCCAATATACCCGAGTAGGGACCTCCACTCCTTAGGACCGGCCTGGACCCATCATTCTGTGAAATGTGTAACAGCAGGACTGTAGGGTGGTTTTCGTCATCCCATTGAGATGGGAATACGCACGCGCTTGTTAGGCGCATTACAGATTCCCCCTGCCTAGGTTAGGCTGGGGTTTATTGATTGTAGGGATCCGAATCTCCGGCACCCGCAGACTAAGCTGCCGTTAATTACCCCTCGCATTTAGAGCGAGAGAACCTCCGATTGACGGGTTAAACTGGTCATACGAACTCAATGTGCAGTGTTGTGTTTTGAAGGGGTTTGGGATATCTCGGGGGCCCCGCAGAGTTTTTTACGAGGGTCCTGCTATCCGGATAGCGGGCTGGGGGTCAGCCCCCTTGCAGGGTGCGGGGCAGCGTCCCGTTAGAAATTTTTTTCTAATAGGGACAGTGTCGTGGAGTATGTGTGTATGTATATATACGTATATATACAAAAAAGGAAAGGGCATCCAAAGGATGCGTGGGAGAAAGCGCTCAGGCGCTAGCGCCTTGAGTGCAAGAGAGCTAACGCTGTGAGTGCTAGCGCCCTACGTGCCAGGCACGTGGGCGCTCGGACGCTAGCGCTCTGAGCGTAAGAGCGCTAGCGCCCCACGTGTCAACACGTGGGCGCTCGGGCGCTAGCGCCTTAGGCGCTAGCGCTCTGAGCGCTAGCGCTTTGAGCCTTTGAGCGCTAGCGCCCCACGTGTCAGCACATGGGCGCTAGTGTTTTGGCCTTTGAGCGCTAGCCCCACGTGTCAGCATGTGGGCGCTAGCGCCCCACGTGTCGACACGTGGACGCTAGCGTTTTGGCCTTTGAGCGCTAGCGCCCCACGTGTCAGCACGTGGGCGCTCGGGGGGCAAAAGGGACTTGGTACTTGCAATGGGAGTTGTACTCTCAGAAATGAGCACTTATTATTTTGTGTGTGTGTGTGTATATGAGGAGTTAAACTCCTAGGATGTTTTGAAGCTGATGAAGGGCTTCTCCCCTTGAGGCCTAGTTCTTCCCCAAAGTGGGGTTTCTGGAGATGGGTCTCCTTCTTCTTCCTTTATTGGCCGGATCTTGAAGATCAAGAAATATGAGATTTTAAAAATCTCTCCTTTCTGAGATCTGATGGAAGATCTGAGTTCCCCTTTGTGGGCTTTGTGGTGAAAAATTATTTTGTTTTTTAAAAGGAAGAGTAAAACTCTTGATTTAATTCAAAAGAAAGAAGAAGGTTTTAGAACCTTAAGGAATGAGAAAGATCTCAGATCTGGATTTTTTTGGAGAGAGAAAAAAGTTGTTGGAATATTTTCTTTATCCTTACCTTTATAGGCTATACACTTTACACATAGCCCATTGGGCTTCACAAAATGGCATTTTGCCTATCTCATGGCTCATGTGCCATTTCTTTTTGCACATAAGCCATGGCTTTTCAAAAATTCGGCTTTATGCCCATTTTTCTTACATTTATTCATAAAATAAAATAAAAGAAATACAACAAAATTATTTATTACAAAATTTTTATCTTGGCATTGGGGGAGGCCGGTCGCTTCATGTTTGGGCTCGACCCAGGCATGGGCCCACTTGATCTGGGCTTGGGCCCACTTGGCTTAGGGTTGACTTTGATTTTGACTTGGTCAACCGGGGTGTAAATTTTTACCCCAACAAATTGCCCCCATTTATAAATGCACACCACACATGTGGGTCGTGTGTATGAAATTGATGGATCTTTTTTCATGTGGAGGCGACTTGATTTGGTTCCCGCTTTTGGGAAGCTGGCACTGCCCTTTTTACGACATGGACGGTCGGTTCTGCCATTTTTGCGACTTGGGCGGTCGATACTGCCCTTTTAGCGACTTGGACGGTCGGTTTTGCCCTTTTAGCGACATGGACGGTCGGTTTTGCCCTTTTGTGACGTGGACGGTCGGTGCTGCCCTTTTTATGACTTGGACGGTTGCTGCTGCCCTTTTTGCGACGTGGACGGTCGGTTCTGCCCTTTTAGCGACGTGGACGGTCGGTTCTGCCCTTTTTGCGACTTGGACGGTCGGTGCTGCCCTTTTTGCGACTTAGACGGTCGGTGCTGCCTTTTTGCGACGTGGATGGTCGGTGCTGCTCTTTTAGCGACTTGGACGGTCGGTGCTTGATTTGACTTGCTCCGCTTCTTGCGGTGTCAGGGTTGAAGTTGACTTGCTGATTCGATGTGATTTGGGTTGACATCAGCACCGCTGCACTGGAATATGGTACCAGAAGCGAATCATCATTTGTCATGAGGCGATTTCCCTCATTCCCAGTTTAACGACTTAGCGGTCATCTGTTCCCAGTTTAACGACTTAGAGGTCATCTGTTCCCAGTTTAAAGACTTAGGGGTCTATTGGATTGGAGTTTGGAATTTTGGGATTAGGGTAGGCATCAGCGTTGCTAACACTGAAGCACTTGTGCCAGGAGCAATTCATCATTTGCTATTTCCTGTTGGGGAGCGATGGCTTAGGAGACAGGTTTAGGTCCCCATCACCTAAGGCTTTTCAATTTTATGAGCCGTAAGGGTCCCATAAAAGCATTTTCTCCCTACGAGTCGAAAGGATCTCGTAGGTGTACTTTCTCCTTAGGAGTCGTGGGGACTCTCAAGCGTGTTTTTCCTTTGTGAGTCGTAAAGATCCCACCAAGGTTTGTTCTTCTCATATATCGTGAGGACACATGAGTGGGTCTTTCCTAATGGAGCATAATTTCAAGGGTGGAGACCGGCCGCTGTACCGGTGATTGCGGTGGGGCATGGGTATGCTGAGAATTATTTGAGCCCGTGGATTGTATACGGCAGTCAATTTAGGGACTGACCATAGGGCTGGGAGAATTTTGAGAAATTGGCTTAGGAGACATGTTTAGGTCCCTGTCACCTAAGACTTTTCAATTTTATGAGCCGTAAGGGTCTCATAAAAGTATTTTCTCCCTACGAGTTGAGAGGATCTCGCAGGTGTATGGTCTCCTTAGGAACCGTGAGGATTCCTAAGTGTATTGCTCCTTTGTGAGTCGTAAGGATCTCATGCAGGGATTTTCTCCTTACAAGGTCGAGAGGACTTTGCGAGTGTATTTCATCTCTTTTCACGAGTTTGCGCCCTTTCGGGTTTTCACAAACTCGCCGGTAGTCCTGCTGTTTTTACTCACGGAGCCTTTTCGAGTTTTCTTCCGTGCTGTTTTGCTTGTGGACATGCTTTTTTTTTGCCGCTAGTAGGACTTCAAAAGTAGTCTCACCGGCAGGATTTGGGAGAGATAGGGGTCGTTTACGCCCGTGGATTGTATACGGTTTTGCAGGATGCATGATCCAGACCGAAAGGTTGATGTGCTCAATTCGCCTGCGACTTGGAGTATTCACGCATAGTATTTCTTGAGATATCGGCTATTGATGGGTGGCATGTGCCTTTCTCCCTCGGCACTTATTAGTTGGTAGGATCCTCCGTCGAACACTTTCTCGATGACGTATGGTCCTTCCCAATTTGGCTCGAATTTTCTCTTGGCATGTCGATTAGGGATGATCGGTCTTTTGAGGACCAACACCAATTCACCTTTTTTGAAAGCGCGGAGACGAGTTATCTTGTCATAGGCCCGTGACATTTGGGATCGGTATAGCTCCAGATTTTGTTGCACAGCGAGCCTCTTTTCTTCGAGGGCGTCAAGCTCTTCAAGCCGAAGGAGCACGTTTTCCTTCTCCATCAACTCGTGCTGAACGGCCATTCTTAAGCTTGGAACTTCGATTTCGAGGGGGAGGACCGCCTCCACTCCGAAAAGCAATGAGTATGGAGTGGACTGAGTTGGAGTACGGTGTGTGGTACGATATGCCCACAACACCTCGTGAAGTTTGAGACTCCAGTCTCTCTTGTTGGCTGAAGCATTTTTCCTCAGGAGCTTGCATAGAGTCTTGTTGAAGGCTTCGGCTAGCCTATTGGCTCTTGGATTATAGATGGAGGAATATCTCCAGTCTATCTTGTGCTGAGTAGCGAACCTTGAGACTTTGAAGCTCTTGAAAGAAAGCCCGTTGTCAGAAATGATTCTTCTTGGTGTACCGAAGCGGTATAGAATATTATGCTAGAAGAATGTCAGAATATCTTCTGTCTTGACTTCTTTTAGTGGGACAGCTTCAGCCCATCTGGAAAAGTAGTCTGTTGCAGCCAGTATGAACCGGTGGCCTTTGGATGACGGAGGATCAATTGGACCAACTATGTCGGTGCCCCAAATTTCGAAGGGCCACGACGCCACTGTAGGATGCAACGGATTGGGATGCTTGTGAATGAAATCGCCGTGAATTTGGCAGCTATAACATTTCTTTGCATGCTTTCCGCAATCCCGTATCATGGTGGGCCAGTAATACCCATGCCGTTTAATTTGAAGTCGCATCTTAGGGCCAGATTGGTGAGCATCGCAAACGCCCGAGTGAACTTCTTTCATGACCTTTTGGGTTTCGGCCAATGACAGACACCTGAGCCAGAGTTGGTCATATGACCTGAGGTAAGCGTGTCATTTACAAACACATATCGGAGAGCTTTCTTCTTCAGCTGAATCCTTGCAGATTTTCCTTCGGGCAGCTTGTCGTATCGGAGGTACTTTATGAAGGATTCTCTCCAATCGGGCTCGTCTTGGATGATCGAAGCTTCTTCGGCAGGACTGCCTTTCTATTCCGCGCTTTCCTCTTCTCGTAGAGAGACTGGGGGTAGAATTTGTCGGCTCCTGACTGTGATTAGAATTTCGTCCATGCCAGGATCAGCCAGCTCCTTGGCTAAGCGAGCGAGTACATCAGCCTTTCCGTTCAATGCTCTGGGGACTCTCATTAGTTCAATGTGAGTGAACCGTTTCATGAGTTCCACCACCCGGTTTCTGTACCGAGCTAACTCGGGTTTGTATATCTTATAGTCGCCGCTTACTTGGTTGACGGCAAGCTGGAGTCACCGTAAACCCGTAGCCGAAGGATTTCCATTTCTATGGTGAGCTCCAAACCAGCTATCAGAGCTTCATACTCGGCCTCATTGTTTGTGCGAGGCTCGGTGAGAGCAAAAGAACGCCGTAGGGTTCCCATTGATGGCGTGATGAACACCAATCCTATCCCTGTTTTTATCTTCGGGATGCTTGATTTACCGGAGGTCCTTATCGATGAGGCCCCATCGAAGTAGAGCTCCCAACATGGCTCGTCATTCTCGAGATGCAGCACTTGTTCGTCGGGTAACTCGCAATTGAGTGGTGACCCTTCTGGTATGGGATGAGCAGCGAGAAAGTATGCAAGAGCTTGCCCTTTTACTGCTTTCTGAGCAGTACAAACTATGTCAAAC
This sequence comes from Agapanthus africanus, assembly GCA_030015575.1. Classification (NCBI taxonomy): domain Eukaryota; kingdom Viridiplantae; phylum Streptophyta; class Magnoliopsida; order Asparagales; family Amaryllidaceae; genus Agapanthus; species Agapanthus africanus. The sequence continues at coordinate 351,722,670 of CM057347.1, read as the reverse complement.
TCAAGTAGCATGACAGCCCATCTTGCCATTCTGCCGGCTAAGCTTGCTTTGGTAATCAAGCGTTTGAGCGGGTCGATCTTGGAGATCAGCATAACCCGATGAGCGAGCAGATAGTGCCTCAGCTTCTTCACAGCAAATATCAGAGCCAGGCATTGCTTTTCGATTGGGGAATAGTTGTGTTCCGCCCCGACTAGAGTTCGACTGAGGTGGTAGAGGGCATTTTCTTTTCCCTCCTCGTTATTCTGGGCAAGGAGCGCACCGAGTGACTCATCTAGCACGGCAGTGTAAAGAATCAGCGGTTTATTTGGAATGGGAGCGGCCAGCACTGAAGGGTGCAACAAGTATTGTTTGATGCTTTCGAACGCTGCTTGACATTCGGCATCCCAGATAAAAGGAGCTCCTTTCTTCATGAGCTTTGAGAAGGGTCTATATCTTCCCGATAAATTCGAGATAAACCTACGTATATAAGCAAGCTTGCCTTGAAAAGATCTTAGTTGTGTCAGGCTCTTTGGAGGGGGCATCTCCATGATGGCCTTTATCTTTGATGGGTCAACTTCGATCCCTCGATGTCGGACTATGAAGCCTAGAAATTTTCCCGATGACACGCCAAAAGCGCGCTTTAAAGGATTCATCTTCAGATCGTACTCCCACAGTCTGGTGAGAACGGTCCTAAGATCTTGGAGGTGGTCGACATTGGCTTTAGTTTTGACGACCAGATCATCAACATAGCATTCGACGACTTTATGGATTAGGTCATCAAAGATACTAGTCATTGCCCTTTGATATGTAGCACCTGCGTTCTTCAGTCCGAACGGCATCACCTTGTAGCAATATATTCCGACCGGGGTTCAAAATGCTGTGTGTTTCTCATCCTCAGGCGACATCTTGATCTGATTATATCCAGACGAGCCATCCATAAAGGTGAACTCGTAATTTGAGGTGTCATCGACCATCATTTCCATGGCCGGTAGCAGGAAGTCGTCTTTAGGACATGCCTTGTTGAGGTCCCTGAAATCGACACAAAATTGGATTGCCCATTTTTCTTCTTCACTGGGACTATGCATGCTATCCAGTCCGCATATTTCTCTTCCCTGATGAAGCCGACATCGATGAGCTTCCTGGTTTCCTCGATGATCTTTTCTTCTAGTTCCCTTCTCATTCTTCGAGGAGCTTGTTTGACTGTCTTAGTATCAAGAGATATAGCCAGCTTATGCACGGCCACTTCAGGGGAAAGGCCAGGCATTTCTTTGTATGTCCACGCGAAGCAGTCGACGAACTCATGCAGCAGAGCAATTATCTACTCTTTCATTTCCTCCGATAAGAGTGAGCTGATGTAGGTCGGCCTTGGATTATCGGGCATTCCTAAGTCAATCTCGGTTAGCTCGTCAAAGGTTGCTTGTCCGCCATCTTCGAGCTCTTGACGAGCTTTTTCTGGCTCGGCTAGCTCGTCTTCACCATTTGACTTTTCGTTGGCCTCACCAACATGGATCATGTAGCACGTTTTGGAATCAGGTTGAATGTAGCCTATGCCCCTTCTATCTGGAATTCGTCCATCGATGAGCGCTCGGACCTGGGGCGGATGCCATAGCCCTTCATAAAACTTTACTTCGGACTCCGTTTGATATAATCGGCATCCGCACTTTTTGAAATATTCCCGCATCTCGGGTGCATAGTATCTGGGATTGAGGATGGCTCTTATGCCTCTCTCATAGGGAAGGCACGCGACAGACAAATCGTCCGAGTGCACAACAGGATTTGACCCATAAAACAGGATGTCCTTCTGTGCATTTTTCCTTCCGGGCACGTAGAAAGTTTTCAGCTGGTCCACGGTGGAGACTGACATTGCATCGAGCTCTTTGCACATCTGCTCCGGCATCCTTGTTACAGCTAGGGGCCCTTCTGCAATTTCGAAGGTCTCTCGTAGTTTTGTTTGTTACATAGAGATCCAATCTGCACAGCTGTTGCACGACAGATCCTCTTCCTCCGACTCTTCAGTGTCGCTGCCAAGATGAGAGCGGACTTTGCTGCTAGATGGGGCTTCAGTAACAGATTCATCCGTATCGCTACCGAAATGAGGGCGAGTTTTACGGAAGGACGGACTTCCAGCGTCGGACTCATCAGTGTCGCTACCGAAACGCGGGTGCACTTGAGCGTTTTTGCTTTTGAAAGTGACAGCCGGCTCAGATTTGCTTTTGAGGCTTGGGGCCGCTCTATCCTCAGTCAGTTGTGGCTTAGCATTTTGGTGGTTTATAAAGTACCGAGAATCTTCATATCGGACTTCATGCACACCGAACGGCTGGATGTCTCCGTCAATGCGTCTTTCTTCGCCATTTTTAGTATACTTCATGCATTGATGGAGAGTTGACGGAACGATGCCGTAATCGTGGAGCCACGGTCGTCCCAAGAGAATCTTATAAGACGTGTCAGTGTCGATCACGTATAGCTTAGCTTCAGTTTGCAGATCCCCAAATTTGATTGGCAAAGCTATGGACCCCAGAACTTGCTGGCAGTTTTGATTGAAGCCTTGAATGACAATCCTTTCCCTTGACAAGTGTCGGACGTCCATTGACAAACTCTTCCGTGTCCGCAAGTTCATGATGTTCACTGAGGACCCCGGATCAATCAATATGCGATTAATTCGATCTCCATCGCTGTACCCGGTCACGTAAAGCGGCCGATTATGCTCAGTCGTTCCCAGTAGCAAGTCTTCATCCTTAAACGTGACTGCGGCGGCTTGCAAAGTGTACTGAGCTTCTTTCATATTAATTTCCGCAAAGCGAGCCTGATACCGCTCAGGGTTTTGTAGAGCATGAATGAGAACATCTCTAAACTCTTGAGATAGAACCAAGGCATCGTAGATGCTAAGGAGAGACGAAAGTTTTCGGAGGTGAGCCAAGACATTATAGTTTATTAGGGAAGGACTCGAATCTTCATGGACAAGTTCTCTGCCATCTTCTTTACTAGCGATTTGTTTTTCCTTTTCTTTTGGGGCGTTGCCCTGATTTGGCGATAGAGCCCTACCGCTTCTGAGCTGGATTTGGTTGGCCCTAGTGGCGAGCTCTTCATCCTCTTCGGGAAAACAGAGTTCCTCCTCAGAGTCGCTGCCCAGGTGGATGGCGTAGCAGGTCACTATAGGGATCTCTTCATTAGAGTCTTCTTCTAACTCCTCCAGAATCCCAGCCGCTTCTACAGGGAAGAACTCTTTCAATTGAATTAGAGTTCTTTCCTTCTGTTCATAGTCTTCGAGGGAATCAATATATTTTTGAATGGTCGATCTCCCTGCAGACTCTTTTCCGCGGCGAGCTGCACTTCTCTTCTTCTTGAGCTTTTTGGATTTTGAGCCTGATGGAGCCGCATTGGCAGCTAGCACGGTAGGCTTCTTCTGCCCTTCCCATTTCGTCCTGGGCTCTTTCCGAAGTAGCTTTATCATCTTCTTCATTTTATTAGATATGTGCGTACTCCACGGAGGCTGCGGTGAGTCCGTTTCATTTCTCAGGGTAGCGGGTTCGGCTGTCTGCTCCAAGAAGGCTTCAGCTTCTGTCTGTATAAAGTTGGTGGTTGCAACTTGATTGTTCACCAACACACTTTTGGACAGCTCGATCTCTCCAGCCTTGTACTGCTTCTCGACCCAGTCTTTGAAGATATAACAATCCTCGATCGCATGGCTCACTACTCGGTGGTACGGGCAATACAGGGGATTGTCGGTCATTTTTGCTTCTTGAGGTCTTTTCGACTCCGGCAATTGTAGACCGTTGTTCAAGGCATCTTTAAATATCTTTAGGACCTTGTCCCTCCTGAAAGAGTAAACCTTGTTTTTTTTCTCCTCTAGGGAAGGCCCTTCTCCTCCCAGTACTGGCTTTCGAGACCGGTTGGTTTTGAATTCGCCCACCCTTCGCTTTTCTTCATTGTCGGACGCATTGAAGACATTGGTACTGCTGGAATTCTCGCTTCTACGGTTGTCATCCCGCTTGCTTTTCCAAGTCTTGTCTCTCTGAGAGTCTGGGGTAGACTCTTGCTTCGAGCGTTCCAGCATTTGGAATTTCTTGGTTAGCTCTTGAAACGTCTTGAGACCCGCTGTACACAAGAATGGGACCATCCAATTGCTGAGGTTCCCAACGAGAAGGCTGACGGACTGGTCCTGCTCCAGCGGCGGTTCGCACTTGACCGTGAGATTACGCCATCGGGCGATAAAGTCGGTGTTGCTTTCATTCTTCCCTGGCTTGGTCCTCACAAGGTCGGCAATGGAGATTTTATCGCTGACACTCATGAACCTTTGCTGAAACAGAGACTCCATTTGGGCAAAGGTAATGACGGACCCGTCTGGTATACTCGCGTACCAGTCGAAGGCAACACCGGTCAGGCTGCTGACAAACTGGCGAAGAAGGAGCGCGTCATTGCCTCCTGTATTTCCGCACGATGCTTTGAAGTGGGCGACGTGCTGATTTGCATTCCCCGTTCCGTCAAATCTTCCGAACTTAGGAATGACGTAGCCGCTCGGGAACTCGATCAGATCGTACTGTGCGGGATATGACCGCCCACTATTGCCAATTTCTTTCTGAGCTTCAGCTTCAGCCACCAATGTTTTAATTTTGCTGATGACCAAATCCATTATCCGATCTTGTGTTAGCGGGATAGTGCTATCTGAGGCCAAGGCGTCTCCAGAAGCGGAATGTGGCCGGCTTTCGTGCGGCTCGACCAGTCTTGGACCCAAAGGAACAGGCATTGGCTGCTTCGGATTGTCATCACCCGGCTGATGAGTAGCGACTTGTGCTTAATTGGGAGGTGCTCGAGCAATTTGAACCGTAAGCTGAATCACAACGTTCGTTAGGTCGTCGATTTTCGAATAGAGCTTGGCTATCTCTTTATCTTTGCTCTTGAGCTTTTTTCGAAGCTCTTGAAGCAGCTCTTACTCTGCGGTCCTGGGACGGAAAGTCGGCTCTTCCTCGCTGTCCGAGCTTGACTCTGCCTGGACCGAAGGGTCCTTCTGCCTATCGTCCTCATCGAGAGGGTTTTCATCATCCAGCGGAGGCGGCTGTTCTTGGGAAGCGGCAACCACATTCAATCCAGATTGGGCTTGGGATGTGGTGGCCCCATCCTTGCTTTTGCTGCAAAGCTTGTCGCTGGGGCGCCCACCCGCCATATAGACCGTATGGATAATATATCCAGCCGTCGTTTTATCATCGGCGGCTGATTTCACAGATCGCTGTTTTGACCCCCCTGTTTCGGTAGCGGGCAGTCGATTGAAGGTGGCTGGCCTGACCAGGTTCTTAAATGGTGCTGGCGCTTCTTTTCTGGGTTTGCCCCGCTGCTTTCGTGCGGTACAGAGCGCCTGATCGACTCTTGAAGAGACAGTGTCATACTTTTTCTGTTGGGGCCGGGACATGTCTTTTTGTAGCAACGTTCGGACCGCTGTCTTCTTGATTCTGGCGGTCATGGCATTTTTCTGAACCCACTTCAGAAATTCGAAAGAATTGCTGATTTTTACGGCCGACTCAGCCGTCGTCACAGAGTAACCCTGCTCTTGGAACTTCATAAGATTCCATTTGGCCGAAGCCCTGCCCCTCTTGTTGGCTCGATACCTGAGCCGCTTCTGCCTTAACTTTTCTGTTCTAAGCATCTGGCAGACTTCGGCTCTTTGGGGAGACGCTGTAGACCGGGCGATGGAGGATTTTGGAGATACGCTCGATTGTGCATTTGTTGGAGTCATCGCCTGAGCTCGTCTGCAACATTTGATGTTGCCTTTTGTACCGGAAGTCTTACCCCCAGCTGGAGCGCCAGAGAGTCGTTCAGACACCGTCTTAAGCTTTGGTTGTGATGCCTTAGCGATCACAATATTCGGCCTCTTGCCCCTTGAGACCGGCTTGGCCACCTGTTTTGTCGGGATTTCTGTCAGTTGAGCGCTTCCGACAGGGTAGATGATGACGGAGCCAAACTGGCAGGGCAGTTCCTCCCACTGTCGACTGAGGCTTGCGGGGAGAACCACACGAGCATTGATCTTGACCACGTATGGGATCGGGGTCGCGTTGGAAGCTGAATTCGTCTTGGGAGACATTGTCGTCGAAAGTTAATTGCTGCACGGAAAAAAGAAAAAAAAACATCATTTCAGTATAGGCAATCGATATGTATATTGATTGAGTTCGCATGAACGCTTAACCCGAAATATGGGAAGAGAGAAAGGTTCCACCGGGCGTGCCAGAATCTGTAGGGTGTTTTTCGTCACCCTATTGAGATGGGAATACGCACGCGCTTGTCAGGTGCATTACAGATTCCCCCTGTCTAGGTTAGGCTGGGGTTTATTGATTGTGAGGATCCGAATCTCCGGCAGCCGCGAACTAAGCTGCCGTTAATTACCCCTCGTATTTGGAGCGAGAGAACCTCCGATTGACGAGTTAAACTGGTCATGCGAACTCAATGTGCAGTGTTGTGTTTTGAAGGGTTTGGGATATCTCGGGGGCCCCGCAGAGTTTTTTAGGGGGGTCCCGCTACTCGGATAGCGGGCTGGGGGTCAAGGGGGCCAGCAGCCCCCTTACGGGGTGCGGGGCACCGCCCCGTTAGAAATTTTTTTCTAACAGGGACAGTGTCGTGGAGTATGTGTGTGTATATGTATATATACGTATATATAAAAAAAAGGGCATCCAAAGGATGCGTGGGAGAATGCGCTCGGGCGCTACATGCCAGGCACGTGGGCGCTCGGGCGCTAGCGCCTTGGGCGCTCGGGCACTAACGCTCTGAGCGCTAGCGCCCCACGTGTCAGCACATGGGCGCTCGAGTGCTAGCGCTCTGAGCGCAAGAGCGCTAGCGCCCCACGTGTCTGCACGGAGGCGCTCAGGTGCTAGCGTTTTGGGCGCTAGCGCTTTGAGCGTAAGGGCCTTAGCGCCCCACATGTCAGCACGTGGGCGCTCGGGCGGCAAAAAGGACTTGGTCCCTGCAATGGGAGTTGTATTCCCAGAAAGGAATGTCACGCCCCGCTTCCCAAAATGTGGAATACGGGAAGCGACGAAGGCCAGCCGTGCTACCTACGGTAAGGAAAAGTCCTTCCATAGTCACATAAGGCTGTCTAGATTAACCTGTCAAAAATAAAATCCAATACCAAAAGAAATAATACTGATAATCATGCTGCAATGAAACCACAAGAAATCCTAAAAATGGGTCCACTAGATAATTGATGCAATTAAAGATCCAAAACAAAAGATTCGGAATAAAATAAGATCCGAAAGAGATACAAAAATCCTAATGTCCCATAAGGGCGCACATGCTAAAGGCTAAAAGTAAAGGAAAATAAACCTACGATTACTGATCTTCAACAAAGTCCTGATAGCCGCTCTGATCCCGCTCAGCCTAAAAACCTGAGATGGCAAATCTCAGGGATGTCAGAACACCCCAGCAAGTACTCAACGTATAAAGTGTATGTAGCATAATAACAAGAATATATAAAAGTGAAGCCCGGTGCGCAAGAAAACATGTATATAAGTAATTAAATGCACTAACACTATGAAACATGTATGTAAGGGATCATGTCATAACCTAACTGGCCACTAAAAGGTAAACTATCCTATCGTAAGCTTGAGTGTGTGCGTCAACCTCTGCAGGAGTATTCCTAACCCAAGAGTGGTGCCCCATGGGCTAGGAAACACGGGCCCAACTGTGGAATGAACAAGAGACCGCTATAGCCCGGTACGAGCTGTAAACATGTGACCGCTATAGTCCGATACGAGCTGTAATCATGTGACCGCTATAGCCCGGTACGAGCTGTAATCATGTGACCGCTATAGCCCGGTACGAGCTGTAATCATGTGACCGCTATAGCCCGGTACGAGCTGCCGGCATGGGACTCCTGAGATCCTGTTGTACAATGCACACTCAAACTACCCCAACACCCACGTATTTATAGCTGCTATGGTAAAGACTAAAGCACTAAATAAGAATGCTGAAAAGACAGGAACTTGTAGTATGGTAATTGTATGAAAATAAAACTGGTGAATAGTGGTGTATCATGTCATGTAATTCAGCATTCAAATTAGAGAACTTGTTTTAATATGAGTAGTCTGGAGCAATGAGTAATCATGGCATGTCAAGTACAATAGTTATAAAATGATAGTGTCCATAAACAAGAATAGCATGTTAAGGTTTCTCAAGCATGCCGACAATAATAGTCTCAAGTAAAATGTTAAATATAGACGATAGAATATGATAAGGTCAAAAATGTAAACAACACTCAACATAAATATGCAAGCATCTGTATTTAACATCCGAGTTTATTTATTGAAAAGAATAATAAATTGAAATATGGTTTTAAAGGGTTAATATAGTTAAATGAGAATGACAAATTACAGATGCGTAAAGCGGGTGGTGGTAATAGTATAATTACGAGGTAATAGTAAGTAAGATAAAAATAAATGACAGATTGACTAGTTATCATGTAAGTGCTAATATTAAGTTTTATAATCATGTGATAATAGAAAACATTAATACAAATTATAGTATCAAAATAATTTATATGACTAGGACGCATAGAGTGCAGCGATATTATAAGGAGTGATAATGTAGAAAGTTTAATATATATATATATAAAATATTAAGCCCAAAGTGTTTATTGATTAACAGTAATAATGGTATATTTTTATGTTTTAGATTATGATATAAGTATTAATATTTTGCATGCTAGTGTATACCAATATTGTTGCAACAGAAATATATAATTACTTATAAAGCTTTTTATATATTAAACCACATTTACATGTTAAAAGTTATTTTATTACGTTTGCATTTTTACAGTTGTTCACTTGATGAAAGGATTAATAGGTATTCTAGATCCTAGGGTTTTCATCATATGTACAAGTATTATAAGATATATTAATAAAGTGGCAAAATATTACAATTTTATTTAAATATTGTAAGTTAATAATTTATTTAGAGAATTCCCGATGTTGCATTGACTAAAAAAATAAAAGAGTAAGAGTACTTGCCTCGGAGACAGATAAACACGACGACACGAAGAACAACTCCAAGGTTTGATTGCTCGGCTAATTTTGAAGAAGAAGAAAATATTGTGATTGGAAAAAGAGAAGGTTGATTTATATGAGAAAGGAAGATATGATAATAATTAGGTTGTTATTTATAGGGAAGAGAGAGATTGTTTAAAGATTGGAGAGATTATTATAATTGGAGAGAGAAATATTCTGATGAGATGAGATTTGGATTAGATTTTATAAAAGAGAGATATGATGGGTTGTTATATACTTCTATAAGATATTAGAAAAGTTGTATATATACATATTAGTTTGTATATAGTTAGAATAATAGAAAAGTATATGTATACATACATATTAATATATAGTGAAAATATATGTAGATATGTATATAGTTATGGGTTAATAAAAATAAATACAATTAGTTATATATATAAGATTTTATGATATCAAACAACTAAAATATATTTTCAGTTAAACTATCATAACAAAATATCTTCAATTATATATATGTATGTATGTAGATTTGTAGAAAAAAAATAATTAAAGAGAGTAGATTTGAGAAAGAGAATCTGCTGAGAGAGATTAGATGAGCGATTGTTAGGATCAGGATTAATAAAAGATTTAAAAATATATTTGGTTTGGTAAAATTATTTAGTTTGGAGAGAGAAAATATTTGTTTTAAAAAAAGAATCAAGTTACCAGGTAAGACATATATGGTGATTGGAGAGAGAAAATTGAGTTGTTAGTTTAGTAAAAATATTTATATGGTTAAAAGATTTAACAGGGGCTCTCATGACTTTTCAAAATTAAATATTCTAACCAAATAAATATCGTAAGACAAAATATCTTATAAATAGAATTTAAAAATGGATAAAATCTTATGTATATGTATTGTTTAAAGAAATACCAAATAAAATATCTTTTATTTAATTATGATACTAAAATATAAATATGGTTATAAAATAGTGTTAGACAAATAAATATTTAAATACTAATAATATGCATATTTAACAAACTTGAAAAAACCATAATTGTATGCATATATCTTAATTAAAAGTATTAAACTCCAAATTATAATAATAATAAAACAAATCCCAATATATCCAAAAAGAAAAAGGAACGTACGATCGGATAAGGGTGTTACATTCTACCCACCTTACAAGAAATTTCGTCCTCGAAATTTGAAGAACGAAAATACAAGGTCGTGAACTAATTACAAGGATCAATGAAAATAGATGGGTATGAAAAATCAAGGATCAAGAAAACATATGAGGGTATGAAGAGTCACGGTCTTGGCTCGAGAAATCGGCGTGTTCAAGAAAATCAAATCAGTGGAAACAAATCAAATAGAACTCTAAGTTACTCAAACAGAATGACGCATTGTAACCATGCCGCGGTACATGGGTACAATATCGTAATTCCATCTCAGTCGCCCGAATCCTATAATCAGAGTCAAGGAAATATGCAGCATGACACACTGGGGAGAACCTATACGTGTGATTCTAACCTAAAAGGTCGGTAGAACCAAGACTAATTTTGACGTCAGCCTGGGCTCTGATACCAACAAAACCTTGTCACGCCCCGCTTCCCAAAATGTGGAATACGGGAAGCGACGAAGGCCAGCCGTGCTACCTACGGTAAGGAAAAGTCCTTCCATAGTCACATAAGGCTGTCTAGATTAACCTGTCAAAAATAAAATCCAATACCAAAAGAAATAATACTGATAATCATGCTGCAATGAAACCACAAGAAATCCTAAAAATGGGTCCACTAGATAATTGATGCAATTAAAGATCCAAAACAAAAGATTCGGAATAAAATAAGATCCGAAAGAGATACAAAAATCCTAATGTCCCATAAGGACGCACATGCTAAAGGCTAAAAGTAAAGGAAAATAAACCTACGATTACTGATCTTCAACAAAGTCCTGATAGCCGCTCTGATCCCGCTCAGCCTAAAAACCTGAGATGGCAAATCTCAGGGATGTCAGAACACCCCAGCAAGTACTCAACGTATAAAGTGTATGTAGCATAATAACAAGAATATATAAAAGTGAAGCCCGGTGCGCAAGAAAACATGTATATAAGTAATTAAATGCACTAACACTATGAAACATGTATGTAAGGGATCATGTCAAAACCTAACTGGCCACTAAAAGGTAAACTATCCTATCGTAAGCTTGAGTGTGTGCGTCAACCTCTGCAGGAGTATTCCTAACCCAAGAGTGGTGCCCCATGGGCTAGGAAACACGGGCCCAACTGTGGAATGAACAAGAGACCGCTATAGCCCGGTACGAGCTGTAAACATGTGACCGCTATAGCCCGGTACGAGCTGTAATCATGTGACGGTACGAGCTGCCGGCATGGGACTCCTGAGATCCTGTTGTACAATGCACACTCAAACTACCCCAACACCCACGTATTTATAGCTGCTATGGTAAAGACTAAAGCACTAAATAAGAATGCTGAAAAGACAGGAACTTGTAGTATGGTAATTGTATGAAAATAAAACTGGTGAATAGTGGTGTATCATGTCATGTAATTCAGCATTCAAATTAGAGAACTTGTTTTAATATGAGTAGTCTGGAGCAATGAGTAATCATGGCATGTCAAGTACAATAGTTATAAAATGATAGTGTCCATAAACAAGAATAGCATGTTAAGGTTTCTCAAGCATGCCGACAATAATAGTCTCAAGTAAAATGTTAAATATAGACGATAGAATATGATAAGGTCAAAAATGTAAACAACACTCAACATAAATATGCAAGCATCTGTATTTAACATCCGAGTTTATTTATTGAAAAGAATAATAAATTGAAATATGGTTTTAAAGGGTTAATATAGTTAAATGAGAATGACAAATTACAGATGCGTAAAGCGGGTGGTGGTAATAGTATAATTACGAGGTAATAGTAAGTAAGATAAAAATAAATGACAGATTGACTAGTTATCATGTAAGTGCTAATATTAAGTTTTATAATCATGTGATAATAGAAAACATTAATACAAATTATAGTATCAAAATAATTTATATGACTAGGACGCATAGAGTGCAGCGATATTATAAGGAGTGATAATGTAGAAAGTTTAATATATATATATATATAAAATATTAAGCCCAAAGTGTTTATTGATTAACAGTAATAATGGTATATTTTTATGTTTTAGATTATGATATAAGTATTGATATTTTGCATGCCAGTGTATACCAATATTGTTGCAACAGAAATATATAATTACTTATAAAGCTTTTTATATATTAAACCACATTTACATGTTAAAAGTTATTTTATTACGTTTGCATTTTTACAGTTGTTCACTTGATGAAAGGATTAATAGGTATTCTAGATCCTAGGGTTTTCATCATATGTACAAGTATTATAAGATATATTAATAAAGTGGCAAAATATTACAATTTTATTTAAATATTGTAAATTAATAATTTATTTAGAGAATTCCCGATGTTGCATTGACTAAAAAAATAAAAGAGTAAGAGTACTTGCCTCGGAGACAGATAAACACGACGACACGAAGAACAACTCCAAGGTTTGATTGCTCGGCTAATTTTGAAGAAGAAGAAAATATTGTGATTGGAAAAGGAGAAGGTTGATTTATATGAGAAAGGAAGATATGATAATAATTAGGTTGTTATTTATAGGGAAGAGAGAGATTGTTTAAAGATTGGAGAGATTATTATAATTGGAGAGAGAAATATTCTGATGAGATGAGATTTGGATTAGATTTTATAAAAGAGAGATATGATGGGTTGTTATATACTTCTATAAGATATTAGAAAAGTTGTATATATACATATTAGTTTGTATATAGTTAGAATAATAGAAAAGTATATGTATACATACATATTAATATATAGTGAAAATATATGTAGATATGTATATAGTTATGGGTTAATAAAAATAAATACAATTAGTTATATATATAAGATTTTATGATATCAAACAACTAAAATATATTTTCAGTTAAACTATCATAACAAAATATCTTCAATTATATATATGTATGTATGTAGATTTGTAGAAAAAAAATAATTAAAGAGAGTAGATTTGAGAAAGAGAATCTGCTGAGAGAGATTAGATGAGCGATTGTTAGGATCAGGATTAATAAAAGATTTAAAAATATATTTGGTTTGGTAAAATTATTTAGTTTGGAGAGAGAAAATATTTGTTTTAAAAAAAGAATCAAGTTACCAGGTGAGACATATATGGTGATTGGAGAGAGAAAATTGAGTTGTTAGTTTAGTAAAAATATTTATATGGTTAAAAGATTTAACAGGGGCTCTCATGACTTTTCAAAATTAAATATTCTAACCAAATAAATATCGTAAGACAAAATATCTTATAAATAGAATTTAAAAATGGATAAAATCTTATGTATATGTATTGTTTAAAGAAATACCAAATAAAATATCTTTTATTTAATCATGATACTAAAATATAAATATGGTTATAAAATAGTGTTAGACAAATAAATATTTAAATACTAATAATATGCATATTTAACAAACTTGAAAAAACCATAATTGTATGCATATATCTTAATTAAAAGTATTAAACTCCAAATTATAATAATAATAAAATAAATCCCAATATATCCAAAAAGAAAAAGGAACGTACGATCGGATAAGGGTGTTACAAAGGAGCACTTATTATTTTGTGTGTGTGTGTTGTTGGAGATAGTGCCCTCAAAGTCAATTATTGGATCGCAGGTACGTGATTGCAATGATTGAGGCAGGACCTATACCGATATGACAGTCTTACTCGAGATGATAGTATGCTATCTGGTTTGTCTTTATCATCGTATACATGCTTTAGTTCACTATTGCATGATGATAGAGCCCATAGGATTCTTGCTTGACTGCCAACAGTGTGATGGCGATCATATACGTGGGAGCTGGGGTCTATAAGCACATCCTTAAAAGTGTCCCTAGTCGTGGGAGTTTCGAGACAGGGCATCGATACTCCAGAGTAGACTAGTGTATACAGTCGAGACCCCGACGAGGGGCGGTGGCCGGTCTCACAAGCCACTGGTGTCAGTTGGATCACCTAAGATGTATACAGGTGCTCATTGGGTTATGAGTCCACCGGACAGGACTCGCCGGGAACATGCTAGTTGGTATTATACATATCGTCAGATAGCAGTTCCCCGGTGACATGTGTACAGGTTAGTTTGTCGATCTGAGATCGTCATTTGTCTCGTGTGAGTTCCCACTGTGCTTTGATTCCTACCCTACCACGCTCAAAGGAGTTGTGCAAACAGGTATTTTTTTGGTACAGTCCCGAGCCACATGGAGGCAGTGAGCGGATCGTCGGGGATTCTTCTCTCCCGGTATTGGGGGTTGATGTCGCACAGTGCACGGGTGGCCATCACTAGAAATCCTCGGCCGAGATAGTGGAAAATTACTGATTTGGATCAGTAGTTTCTCAGGTGGTGATGGGCTTCATGCCGACACTAATTATCGCGTTATTAGGGGTCTGACTTTATCCACCCTCTAGACTCGATATGCGATACTCTTTAGACGAACGGACCGGACTGTATGTATATTGTCACTGTTAGGCTCAGTAGGGTTTATAGATGAGTTCGCTCGTCAGCTTCCCTTCCAATCAATACATAGACAAACCGTTACGTACAGCTTGTACCTCTGACGTGCTAGAGGTTATACCCAGTGCCAGTGTGTTGATGAGTCATTAGAGTCCCCTACAGACACTTTCCCAAGTTCGGGCGAAACGTTGTAGAGGCTGTATGGTTTTATGGCAAGGTTCGGAATATGCACGTGCGTTTTCGCACGTGTCATTTTTCGGGCAGATAATACTGATCGGCTTTGGTTTAAGCCGGATCCGAGTATTATACTATGTAGATATAATATCTTTGTCTCAGTTGCATTTGTATTCGGTCGTAATACAAATACGGGTATGTTTATACCATTACGGGGTTATCCTGAAATTCGTTTCAGGATCACTTTTGGAAGTTGCCAGTTTCCAGTTTTCTATCAGCCGTATTTAACATTCGGTTAAATGCGGATTTATCTTTTCTTCTTGGGTGAGTCATGAAGGTGAGTCATGCTTCTAGAAGGTTCTAAAAGTGGTGAAGAGGCTAGTGAGTCATTAGAGCTTTAATGGTGCATTTAATGTTCTTTGCAAGGTGTCATTTACATTAATGGAGTTTTGTTTGTGCTAAGATATTTCTACTTGATCTTTTATTCCTTGTGGTCACCTTCCCTCTCCTGCACTCACCTCCCTCCTCTACAAATAGGCCGGCCCCTCCCCTCTTGTGAAAAATGGTTGCTTGAGAGGAAAAAAGATGAGAGTTTAAGTGTATGGAAATTTGATAGATACTCATTTCATATTTCCATCCGATTCAAAAGGCAACTTCATTAACCGTTCGTCCATAGTCTTGGACGTAACGAGACAAAGTGTTCTACTCATTCTCTACTTCATCTTGGTCGTCTCTTTTAGCAAACTTGACGATCGAGTTGCCTCGGTTCAGAGGCGGGAGCCCGTTTAAAGATCCGTCGACGTGGTGCCACCTGGACGTCGAGACTGAAGATTCAGGAGATCGGAGCAGCCGCAACAAAGCGTGGGATGATGGTTGAAGACTGAAGGACTCGAATCGTTCGGTATAACTCTTCTACCCACTTTGTAGTTTGTTAGTTTAGCTTTAATGGCAGATCCGGGTTATAGTACGCGATAGCGCCAGTTTGTAAAATGTTTTTGTTCCGCATTTGGCGTCTGTTAGATGGCCGGGGCGCTACCGTGGACTTACATGTGTGTGTGTGTGTATGAGGAGTTAAACTCCTAGGATGTTTTGAAGCTGATGAAGGGCTTCTCCTCTTGAGGCCTAGTTCTTCCCCAAAGTGGGGTTTCTGGAGATGGGTCTTCTTCTTCCTTTATTGGCCGGATCTTAAAGATCAAGAAATATGAGATTTTAAAAATCTCTCCTTTTTGAGATCTGATGGAAGATCTGAGTTCCCCTTTGTGGGTTTTGTGGTGAAAAACTATTTTGTTTTTTAAAAGGAAGAGTAAAACTCTTGATTTAATTCAAAAGAAAGAAGAAGGTTTTAGAACCTTGAGGAAGTAGAAAGATCTCAGATCTGGATTCTTTTGGGGAGAGAGAAAAAAGTTGTTGGGATATTTTCATTATCCTTACCTTTATAGGCTATACACTTTACACATAGCCCCTTGGGCTTCAGAAAATGGCATTTTGCCTATCCCATGGCTCATGTGCCATTTCTTTTTGCATACAAGCCATGGGCTTTACAAAAATTCGGCTTTATGCCCATTTTTCTTACATTTATTCATAAAATAAAATTAAAAAAAAATACAACAAAATTATTTAGTACAAAATTTTTATCTTGGCATGTGGGAGGCCAGCCGTTTCATCTTCGGGCTCGACTCAGGCATGGGCCTACTTGATCTGGGCTTGGGCCCACTTGGTTTGGGTTTGACTTTGATTTTGACTTGGTCAACCGGGGTGTAAATTTTTACCCCAACAAGGACGTCCAACATGCAATCTTTCCCAGGCCCAAAGCTGTAAGAACACAGAACATTCAATCATCTGTGTTCCACCCTACGACGCTCGACACAACCCACGATATAAGCAAGCGAGAACCGTGCTGCCCCAGCTGTACCCTCTTGTGCCCGCTTTGGTCAGATGTGTAAGCAATGGTAAATACCATAGCGGAGCAGTGTCTCCAGCAGAGGTCGTGAATACGAGACCCTCAAAAAGCGTCTGAATATAAGCTCTCGCATACCACTCAATCTGATGTGCTGTTGAATACTGGGTGATAGTGTCGAGAAATTGCGCACGCAACCAGGTGAACCGTACGCGTGAACCCTGAATTACATCCTCCGCTGGCACGACGTCCAAATACTCTGCTTCCAAGGCCGGCCAATCGTGATGTGCTACACTAGTCACTGCTCTGCCATCAACTGGAAGTCCTAGCAGCATGTTGATGTCTTGCAGTGTAAGCGTCATCTCACCAATTAGTAGATGGAATGTATGTGTCTCTGGCCTCCAGCGCTTTATCAATGCCGTCAGGAAGGCATGGTCTAGATAAATACTCCCAATGAAACTGACACCATATAATTCCACCTCTACTAACAACGGTCGTATCTGGTTTATCATAGGCAGGTACTCATGAGATCGGAAAGCAATATATGTAACATTCGTGCCTGCCCAAACGGCCTCAGATATATGTTGTTTATGTAGCGTCAGAAGTATCCAATCAATAGGACTCGAGTGCATCCCATGCTGCCTACTGTATATCCGAGCCGTGGGCACCTCGACCCCACCAGCAGTTCCACTAACAGGAGCTCCACGATCACCTCGACCCTAACGGCTCCACCAACAGGAGCTCCACGAACACGCATCCGTCGATCACCTCGACGACCAGCAGCTCCACCAACAGGAGCTCCGGCACCATGCATCCGTGGAGGCGTTAGTGCGATGGACCTGGAAATCAACATCGAGTTTCAATATAACCGTGGAAAATCTATAAATGAACATATAAAGCAAGCATCAATGAATAACATTCTGTATGGGTTAACAGTATAAAGCAATATCAACGAATAGCATTTTATAAGTTGTTAGAGTATAAAGAAGCATAAACGACTGGTACATTCTATATGTGCTTACAGTATAAATGAGCATCAATATATACCTGCTTCGTCGCGTTGTGGGCACCGATGAATGTTGTGCCCCTCTTGGTGACAATTTTTGCATCGTATACTCGATTTTCTATCCTGTCTAACATCCATGTCATTGCGAATCCGTGACGACTTAGGCCGACCTTTCTTCTTCGCAAAGACTCATCAGGGATAACAAGTGGATCGTCATAGGTAAACCAATACTCTTTGTAGGGGATCGGAAAGAAATTTGGCGCCCAGGTGGAGGCCAAGTAATTCGATGAATAGTGTATAGCGACGTGGGCACGATAGTCCAATACCCGTGATGCGCAAGCTACCATAACATGCGAGTAAGAAGGGTGGTGAAGTTGCATTGTCCTACGTGAGCACAGTGGCGGGTTATTAAGGTTAACAATATGGGTCTTTCCACCTCTAAGTCGTCCGTCTACTTGACGTGTCCCGGTCTTAACTGAAAATAAACCCGGTTGTTTATGGAACATCGTCACCTCATGACAATTTGCTTTCGCTCACCAGTTGTCTTGAATTGCTTGAACTCTCGGAGCCAACACTTGTCCATCATCAATGTACTGTTGAGCCGCACACCGCCTCTCGATAAAATAGGTATTCAACCGGTAGAATGAAAATTGCACAATTGTCTTAACCGGCAAACTACGAATCCCCTTCAATACAGAGTTGGATATTTCCGATAAATTTATGGTCATCATGCCATATCGGCGGCCTCCATCGAATGCAAGAGCCTATTTTTCACGAGGTTCTTTACCGAGCCAACCAACTATTTCTTGGTTTACATCTCTAATCTTTTTAACTCCCTTTTCATACTTTCTTATTTGATTATCTGTAGTGACGGACTTCAGTTTTCGCATAATCTGTATATTGCCAAACTTGGTGTAAAAGTTGACTGCAAAGTGTCGCATACAGAAACGGTGGTAAGCAAGTGGCTCCGTCCATCCCAGATTGGTTCCTTCATTGTGTTCAAAATTCCGGCGTAACGATCAGATATGATACAAAGCCCTATCCGGTTTGTTACGGATACCCGTATATTACTCATAAACCAATTCCAACTGTCCGTGTTCTCTGATTCGACTATGGCAAAAGCGAGAGGAAATAATTTATCATTTGCATCTAAAGCGACTGCTATTAACAACGTTCCTTTGTATTTCCCGTATAGAAAAGTCCCATCAATGCTAATGACCGGCCGGCAGAATTTAAAACCCTCGATGCACTCGTCGAACGCCCAAAATACCCTTCTAAACTATTCATTTCCCTGTTCAACATTTATAATAAGCCACTGAACAATAGTATTAGGGTTAGCAGCCTGTAATGCCATGATGAACTTAGTTCAGTATAAGACGTGAAGTCCCCGAACAACATTTCCATGGCTTTACACCTTACCCACCAAGCTTTTTTATAACTTATAACATAACCGAATATGGCTTTAATGGTTTGAACCATGGCTTGGGACGTTATATTCAAATTCATCTTCACAATATCAATAATAGTTTTTGCAACAAAATTTGAGTCAATCTATAAGTGGTCTTTGTTTAGAATAGGATTGACACATGTGTGAGGCTCTTTGAGTGTCTTAATCGTGAATGACTCGTCAATATTCCGTCTAGAAGTATGGAGCACCCATGGACAACCTTCACCAATCTTGCACACGACCCTCCAGGTCAATAAGTTTGACTTTACAACTGCATATTACTGATATTTTTTAACTAAATATATCGCCACTGCATGTTTCAAATCCGGCTTATATTGAAAATGTTGATCTTTGTACAGCTCCATACCACCGTCTCCGGTAAGATCTTGTGCTTTGCTATTGTTCACTACCGCATTTCCAATCCAATCTGTGGAAGTAAACGCGATTGTTGGTACACTTTGATAAGTTATATTCACCGTATTTTGTATAGCTGGACCATCCTCATCATCGTTACATACGTCATGAATGTCGTCATCATCATTGTATACAAATTCATTGTTCACATAGGCACCTGCAAATAACTGAGAAGGATCTTCATTCAATAGTCATATATGTTACCATGTCACCACCTTCACTGCCAGCATGTTGAAGCTCACTTGCCGAGACTTTATCAAAAACATTCTCACTTAGCGGATTCCCCCCGTAAGTAGAACTTCATTCTGTGGCGGAAATTCAGGCTGTGATGTGAACCGCACTTCAAGGAGCCGGTGTTTTTCGATATACAACTTCAACACATCTCACGGCGAATTTGGAGCCGATACATACTCGATTATAGATTGCAGTGACTTATTGTCTACGATATTCACAAGTTTGAAGTGCGATCTTTCTCCCTTCCAACATCATATCGTGCATGAACTGTCAAACGACATGTTCTATGATCGAGTACTAATTTTTCATAGATCAACGCTAGCAATTCTTCCATCGTTGCTTGCCGACGGAGCCAAATTGACTCTTGTGTTGTAGAGTCCTCATATACAATACTATGAGTTATATTGTTCACAACACGCCCACCGAAATACAACCAAATCGGAAGATAACAATCCATGATTATGATATCACCACCTTCAGTATGAAAACATTTGCATCAATGCACGTATTGAATGCAAAGCAATATATTTCTAAGCGATAATTGCATAAAAGCCCCCTCTGATTGCACAAAATCTCTCTAGTTCACCCATCACGCCCTAAATTTAGGTATCCACAAAAATAGCTATTTTAGACAATTTTTGAAACCTACCTACTAACCAAAATCCTGCTATCCAAGATCCATCAAACCACTACACAATATCCTAATTTTGATATAATTTAATTTACTGTAATTTTTTTTAATTTACTGTCATTTTTTCTCAATAGTACCAAAAAAATTGACTTGAGCATACCTTGTTGGGAAGATCAAGAACGAGCGACGAAGAGTGCTGGATCGACTGCTGTGAGGATTCCAGAGAAGAGGCGTGGGCAGCGAGGGTTTGGGAGAGAAAGGGGTCTGCGAGCCTTCGAAAGAAGAGGGTGCTGCGATCGAGAGAGGAGAGGGGGGCTGCGATCGTTGGAGAGAGAAGGGGGAAGGCTGCGTTAATTTTAGAGAGAAGACAATGAATGAGAGAGTGAGGAGATAGGGCATTCGATAGTTTTTATCCGTGGGTTGGGTGGGCCCAAAGGAAAATACTATTGTCAATAAGCGTTTTCAGTCAAAAGAAAACGCTATTACAACTAGCGTTTTCATTTAGCATCATTATCCCAATCCGAGACTATCCCTGGGTTGGGATATGGTAAAGTGAAAACGCTATTGACAATAGCGTTTTCACTTTAAGGAAAACGCTATTGCCAATGGCGTTTTTATCCAAAGGAAAACGCTATTGTCAATAGCGTTTTCCTTTGCCATGTAACTGTCACTACGAGGATTAATCCTACGTGGTTGTACTGGGGTCTATTCTCGGAATTATTTTCGCCGTTGATTTTGTGACTTAAAGATGTTATACTATCGAAAACCGTTAATTTTGCACCCACTACATCAACGGTGAAAGGATATTAGATTCTCATCAAATTTGGTGTATCCACATCTTGTACGATGAAGATGAAAGTGATGGATGCCGATTATCGAAAAAAATGGAGGTTTTGACTTTCGACGTCATAGAAGAATTTCTTCATGTGACACCTGAGATTCTGTTTTCTCATATATATATATATATATATATATATATATATATAAGTTGATCCTATTAAGTTGGTGTAGCACCCGTGGAGGAGAAGATGCGGGAAAACCGGCTTAGATGGTTTGGTCATGTGCGACGCAGACCTATGGAAGCACCGGTTCGACGAATAGATACTCTCGATATGGGTAATGGCAAAAGGGCAAAAGGGAGACCGAAGAAAACATGGATGGAGGTGATACGAAACGATATGGTTGCCAAAGGACTCAATGAAAGTATATTGTTCGATAGAAGTGAGTGGAGACAGAGGATTCATGTGCTGGACCCGGCGTGATTCTCATATTGGTTCATGTAGCCTACCCCATATGCTTGGGATAAAAGGCTCAGTTGTTGTTGTTGTGTGTGTTGATCCTATTAAGTTCAGGCTCATTTCTTACTAACCGTTGTGTTTTTCATCGATCTTCATGATCTACACATGTTAGGTTATGCATTAAATTTTACGAGATTTGGAGACTTCTAACTAATCCATCAAAGAGACTAAAAAATCAATGGCTTTACGATACATTAAAAACAAAATCGCTTGATGGATGTATTAGAGGTCCCTAAATCTAATGAAACTTCATATATAACATATCTAATACAAGTAAATCAAAGTGACACACGCGCATATATATATATATATATATATATATATATATATATATATATAGAAAGAGAGAATAATGGAGGATGTGGAAAATTTCATATGATTCCATCACCTTTTCACTGTTGATTTAGTGGGTGCAAAATTAACGGTTTACCGACAATAGAACTTTTTACATTGCTAATCCAACGGTGAAAAAGTAGTGGAATGTCATGAAATTTGGCGTATCCACATCTTACATGATAAAGATTATGATGATGGGTGTCGATCGTAAAAAAAAAAATCGTGGAGTTTATAGATATTTGATGCCACCTAACGAAAAAGCCTCCTAGGCCCTCTTTTGTTCATTATATATATATATATATATATATATATATATATATATATATATATAGAGAGAGAGAGAGAGAGAGGGGGGGGTACGGATCCTATGAGGCGGGTTTGCGGTTTTAAAAACACGAACCTGAATGAGGGCCGTTGGATCTTGTGTTTTTAATCAACGGTTAAAATTAATTCAGTTTATTAAATAGTTAATAAATGGATGGTAAATATTCTACTCATTTTTTCAAAAAAAATCAATAGACTAAAATCAAGGAGTAGAATTTTTACCTTCCATTTATTAACGATTTAATAAACTGAATTAATTTTAACCGTTGATTAAAAACACAAGATCCAACGGTCCTCATTCAGGTTTGTGTTTTTAAAAATGCAAACCCGCCTCCTAGGATCCGCGCACGCGCGTGTGTATTCCAATTTTCTATTTGATCATTCATTTCATTGATAAGACTTATCGTTTCACTTAATCCTTTTTACCTAGCTCCTCTTATATCTGTACACTTTTGCTCCCGAATGACGCAGTGAATGATTTCTTATTCCATTTCCAAACCAGTCTCTATATGCAATCTGAGTCCCTATTTATTTCCAATTTCACTTGATCCTTTTTACCTAGATCCAACAATTTGCTTCAAAGGCTTGCATCTGTGACTCAGAATTACCGTTTTACAGAACTGGAATAGCATACGTATCAAATGTTGCAGTACGCGAGACAGACAGAAGAAAGGGGATTGCGAAAATGCTAATGGCAAAGGCCGAGGCCAAAGCTCGAAGCTGGGGTTGCCGTTCCATTGCACTGCACTGCGACGCGAACAATCTGGCCGCTGTCAGACTCTACAAAGGCCAGGGTTTTAAAATCATTAAGGTACCAAAGCAAGCTAAATGGCCCCAACCGAAAACCGCGCCAGAAATGGAGTTTGACTTCATGATGAAACTATTATAACCGCATTGGAACAGCCTCTTGATGTATTTATACGCGACACGAAGCTGTAATTTATGGACAATGTATATTGTTTATGCCTAACAATAGAATGTAATGGAAGCGATAATATATTGACTAGTTGTAGATGCTTGTGTATAATTGAAGGAAAGAATTTCTGTTACTGTTATGGTGGTTGAAAATATGCATGTGCTTCCTTAGCTTTTCTTCTATGGGTTGTACAGTTAATCGTGTAATGTGCATCTTTACTTTGGATCAGCCTAGATATGATCATTCTGATCCCTCCACAGTAAAAGGAAATATAGTAGTACTTAACCGATAATTAGAGCAACGCCCGGTGAGATTCTAATGTGGCTCGGTGAGATTCTGTTGTGGCTCCACTCCAAATGTGTTTCATCATATTTTGTGTCAAACTGTAAGAAATTTATATCTTACGTGTGTTCTCTCATACACGTTCATAGCAAATGTAGGAGGGATATGTTTACAGTTATGTTACAATATGAGACTAACCATTCTATCTCTATGGAAGACTCAAGCCTAACAGAAAACAAAGGCTGCCTTTCTTCGGTGTTCATTTTACAACAGGTCGACAAAAGAAGTGCTTAATGTAATGCCCGATGATCGACAGGCATCCAGTCAGAATCTGGAAAGGGAAATAAGAAAACTGATACATTCACTGTAAAGATTATATATTCAACTCAAAATACATATAGCCGCAGGTCTTCGAACAAGTTAAATGGCATGCATTTTGCTTTTATCTGAGGCTAACTTTGAACTATACAACATTGGAAGAACCAAGTAATGTGTTGTCCGATCATATAATACAACAAATTATTACCAAACGTTTCTAAGATGAGACATTTTTGTACATTAAACTTCTAACTCCCCACACGCAAAAAACCACCACCTTCAAAAACAAAAAGGTAGTGCACCACATGTGCATGGGAAAAACAACTGCAGCAGCAGAACTCAAGCCTCATCCTCAAGCAAACTCTGCCTGCTACCACAACCCCCAGGTCCCCAAGCCCTATCCTTCCACAATCTATCCACCTCATCAAATCTCAGCCCCTTCGTCTCTGGCACATAAACCACCACAAACACGAACGCGAGCACCGAAATCCCTGAGATCACTAAAAACGTCGTCGAGGTCCCAATTAAATTCACAATCGATAAAAATGTCTGCGCCACAATCAAATTCGACACCCAGTTCACCGTCGCAGACATTCCCCCACAAACCCCGCGATAATTCTCTGGATAGATTTCTGAATTAATCGCCCATGGCACAGGGCCCATGCCTGGAGAAAAGAACACTATGTATAGGCCGAGGCCTAAGACCGAGAGCCATCCTATGTGGAGAGAGAATGCAAGGGCAAGAATGAGGAGAGAGAGGAAGACACCAGCTAAGCTGCTGAGGGCAAGCATGCGGCGGCCACAGCGATCAATGAGGAGGATGCCAACGATGGTGCCAGCCGCATTTGCGGCGGCGAGGATGAGGGAGAGGAGGAGGGCAAGCTGGTTGGAGGAGAAGCCGGCCATTTGGACGATGGTTGGGCTATAGTACATCACAGTATTGATTCCCACGAATTGCTGAAATGCCTGTGGTGAAAGATTTTTTTCAGATGTGATATGTAAGAAAATAATGGTGCAAATATGTAATATGTCGAACCGTTAAGGACCTGTTTAATTTTGGAGTCAGGATACCTGAGTTTATTTGATAGGTATAAGTTATGCAAAAACTCTAGTTTACAAGGCCCTACGGTCCCTACCTTCACTTAAAATTTAACTTTAATGGTCTGTTCTAAACCCAAAAATTGGTGTTTTCTTCCCAATGGTCTGAGTTTAGATAAAGATATTTAATTGGATATTTTTTCAACTCTGGTTATCTAAACTTTGAAATGAAAGACAAACGACGCATGATTAGAATTTTCGGGTTGTGTTTAGATAACTTTATGAAACCAAAATTATCCTGATGCAACTCCAAAGCCAAACAGACGTTAAGAGTGTCTGCTGAACTTAGATATCATTTGGTTTACGATCAATATAGTCAGTGCATGAAATTGCAAAGTTATGATGAGGATTTCAACATGCCCCCAAAAGTTGAGTGTCTTTTTATGGGTCAGAAAACAGAATTTTCGGCAAGGATATATTTTTCTATTCTGCTTTAATGTAAATGAGCGTCTGTAAGATTTGAACCTAGTTGCTCTTATACCATCTTTAAGCCCCTGTTACTGTTCTGCAATTTCAAAGTTATGGTGAGGTTTTTAGGATATAATATATATTCTAACAAGGCAAGTTTAAATTGTGTACAATTAGCTAATAGGAATACACTTTATACTCCAACATTCTGGAATCTCTCTTGATGTAACTGGTGGAAACATCAAGATCAAGATGCCAGGACTTTAATTGGCCAAAAAATGAAAACAAGATTAACAGTTCAAATTCGGAAGGACAAACAAAGAATGGAACGACAACGATAATATTAGCATGTACTTGTGCTAATAATCATCATTATTTAAGCCTTTTCCCATCAGGGTCAGCTATGAAGCAAGCCAAGAAAAATTTAAAAAAGTTCTTCATTTAATTATTGCCGCGGTCCTACCAGAGAATATTATGAACATGGGAGGACATTTTCATAATCATAGCTAAACAGTTGATTCTTGTAGATACGGATGAATGGTGAAAATATAATAACTTTGCTACAGGAATTCATTCAAACTTGGCGTGAAAATTTTAGTTGTTCTGCTTATTTAAATGACTGAATAAATTTCTGTTGGCGAATTTTACATGTGACACTAAGCTCAGGGTACTAGGTAAATATTAAACTGGAAGAAGCATTAAAGACACAGAAATAGGCAACAAAAGCGTTCACAGATTAGCAATTAAATGTCTCAGCTTAAAGTGGCTCAACAAGAGGGGAATTTTGAAATTATTAAAATATGTCAATAATGACAATTATGTTAATAAACTCTTAGTCGCATTATGAAATATGCTACCAATAATTTCATTGTGCTGCATATGCTTAAGAAGCTACCTGAAGGCCAGCTCCAGCAAAGAAAGCAAGCCTCATCTCTTTGGATCTAAAAACATCAAGGCATCCAACAGTAGTCTTTGAACAGACATTTAGTTCTGATGCACTGGAAAGAATATCAATCTCTTCATTCAGACGATAGAAGTCATAGATTTTTGAAAGTACGGCAATAGCCTGAGCTTTCTCATTCTGCACATGGAAGGAACATACAGATTCAAATTTAAGTTCTAGAAACATATTAAAACAAAAGATAGAACCTTCAATATAAGTATATAACTTGTATGAAAATTGCAAACCTTGCGAAATAGCCAGCGTGGCGATTCAGGCAAAAGCAGCATTAGGAAAAATTGAATAATGGCCGGCACAGCAGCAACTCCAAGCATCCAGCGCCATGTCCCCGATACCTGTTATTGAGTATAATAGGTTGGATATGGAACGAAATTTCGGAGGCAGTTGTTCTTGGTTTTCATAAGTAGGCAAAGCTATATCACATAAGTTCTGGAATCATTATAACATTATTGAGACAATAAACAAGATTTAACTTTCAGTTCAGGCTCAGAATTGAATTAGTAGGAAGGATGCATATGTAGGAGATTCTGGAAGCTAATCAAACCCTGTGAAGTTATTGCATATTCACAATATCGAAACTAAGCGTTAAATTACAGGATCATTCATATTAATAGATAATTCAAGCTAGGAGATCCTCAGTTAACTACAATCATCTCCATCTCTACTATCATATAAACTATTCTAGTTAACCATGCATGTACCCCTAAATATGGTTAAAATAAATTCAATCAAGAAGATCCTCACTAACGGTAAAAAAGCAGCCAGTACATTAATAGAGTATGAACATACTTTTTTGGCCAAAAAAAAGACGCTTCATTGACAAACTTCATCATAATTAAACTAAAACTAATAGCTGCAAAAATAACTATAATGAAATAACATGCAGATTATTAATGTCTAGGGCTAAGTACACACATAGCATTTAACATAATCAGGTCAATTTGTCAGCTTAATTATGAAAAGTATTTTTTTTCCACAGTCATGGCAAGCTGAACAATATGACATGCAAAATTCACAATGGATTCAACAGAGTCAAATTACCAAGTGACAATGTAGCTGCAATAGTGCAATACCATTGTAACAAGCAAAAGCAGAATACATGATATAAGACTAGGCGATAACTAGATTAAGTAGAATGTAATCTACATAGAAGGTGAATGGAAAAGGAAATAAAACCTACTATCAGTCTTCTGTTAGACTGTCATTGTAGCCTGAGACTCACCAGTACCAGGCAGCTGGTTAAGGTGCAGCAGACATCCATTCCTGCAGCTGAAGGGAAACTCAAACCTCCTTGAAGAAATAAAATACTGGATGATTTTCTAACATGCATCCACAACAATGCTTGTATTATAATTGATAATTTATTCATCCTGCAGATTTTGCTCTCTCTTTATTCACTTCTTGAATTATAATATGATATTCTTAATGCATATTACAGACGCAATTGGATACATTATTAGTCCCAATAAGATTACCAGAATGACATTACTCAAACATGAAGAAATCTAAGCTAGCTACAGTTTAATATCATAACTATTATGGGAAAAATACATTAGGATTACCCAAAGTATTGTTTACTTTAAGATAAAAATCTATTGAAGTTCAAAAATAACGAAAAGCTAGCAATATTAGCACTAAGAACCCCACCTCTATTGCATAACTCCAACTGAGAAGAATGCAACCTTTGTAATGGCCATACTGAATTCAGTTTAAGGTGAAGCTTATGAATGGTTTGGATTGCCCAACTTTAAATCCGACGCAGAGAAATTGGTTACTAAAAGTATGTACAATTATAACTTAGCTTCTCCTGTTTATACCCACATGTTTCCACATGTCTGTCTCTTAACTTGAACTATTATTTCTCCAGTTTTTCTCTAGCAGTTTTTTTCTTATATCTTATCACAGACTTTTTTTGTACAAGTTTCTTGTTTTTATGACATCATACAGAGATCCTGAGATGATCTTGGTCACAAGGGGTTAAGGTGTCAGGACATTAATAGGTGAAAATTTTAAGAATGCCGAAGATTTGCTATCAAAATTATTTTTTCGAGAAGAAATATATTAAGACTGGTTTAAACTTTAAAGTTGAAAGCTATCTTCTGTGTTTTATCCACCCACAGTTTTTTTCCTGCAAGTCCAGATTTTTTGACAAAATTATTCTGAATATGAAAATGAGGCCTAAACTACTGATAAATGAAGCAAATCATTTAAGGTAAAATTTTCATTACCGTGCCTTGGTATTAAGCATAAAGAATTTATAAGTCCCTTTCTACTCACCAGCACATCCTTCATCAAAATGAGAAAAATTAAGGCGAGGGCTGCAAATAAATATAGTTTATGCGCACATACAAATAAAAGAAGGAATTTATGTGTTTCATATGAAAATTGAAAATTAAAGCCGACATCTGCAATGCAAATGAAAGAAGATCCCATGGACATGACTATTAGTTACTAACCACATTTCACCAGATATCAACCATTAGAGGATATACTGGGCAAAATAACAAAGTGTTTCCCTCTGTTTTTGAGTGATCGAATCATACAAAAGGATTGGATTTTGATAGTTGAAATATTGAAAGTTGAACATGGGATATAGTATTGAAACTAACTACTCTCAATAGTGTGAATTTTATTTCATAGCATGATGATAAGTGTGTCTGTCTGTTCTCATAGTTAATTTTTCTATTTGGATCTGACCCTCACAAAATGTTTTTCTCATAGTAAAAAACTAAAAAAGCAGTTTTATCAACTTTTTAGAATTTAGGGTTTAAAATAGGATATACTGCTCCATAATGCACATAAAAAGATTCAGATTTAGAATAGGATACTGGACATAATTTGAAGAGATAATCACAGAAGATGTTATATGCATTCTAACTAACATTCATGTATCAGAAATTTTTTATAAGAAAGAAAAAATATTAAAAGAAAAAAAGCCATATATTTCTTTTTTTCTATGATCGCTATTACAGTATATATTCTTTTCGATTCACTCTTGCTGTATACCCAAATTGGCAGCGCATCTTCAAACTCCACCCATCATGCATAATTTTCCTACATCACTCTCACTCATTTTTAGTAATGTAAAACTAGTAAGAAAGAGGTGTATATATTTCAAAAAAATGATTTCAGCATTTTACCGTAACTTCCCTTGTGGGGCAACTCTTCAAAACATCATGCTAACAGAGTAGCAGTGCAGCTAAATCTTTAGAACAGCATCTTAACACTGTAATTGCGGTCTGCTGCCATAGTGATGGTCCTTTAAATTTTCAATTTGTGACTAAATATATATATATCTATATGATCAAACAAAAGCAAGGATCCAATTTACTTATCAACTTGGGAAAAGGTTGTGGGCTTGTTTAGTTTCAACTTACTTATCAACTTGGTCAAAGGTTGTACGTTTGTTTAGTTTTGGCAAAACCCCATGAGTAGATACAAAACTGGCTAGTTTCATTTTGTTACAAGAGTGCAAGCCAAGGATATTGTTATTGATGATTCTTAGCCTTCTCAAAATACATTTGGAGTAACCAATTTTCCATATTATGTCCGCAGCTTTGTGTATTGAATCCATGCTAACCATTTAACTAATCATAGCTCTGGTCTACACAATAATAATTCTGGACCAGTATCAAACTGTCAATTTAGAAAAGGTAAAAATATTACAAAAGAAGTCAGTTGTCTTGTATCACTTACTCAGTGATCACTATTATCATTCAATCAGGAGAATAGTAACATAAATTATTTGACATTTAAAATTAAAAAAAAGTTACATGCTAACTGATATGATATCAAAGGAAATGATGCAATGATAGGAAAATATGAATCTAACCTCAGTGAAAGCAAGATTTACAAGGTAGGAGATGAGCTGTCCACCAGTGATCATGAGCACATTCATACTAACAAGCCCACCCCTTATTTCTGAAGGGGATACTTCAGCTATATACACTGGGGCAGTAACAGAAGCTAATCCAACACCGAGACCAATGAGGAGCCTTCCAAATATAAGCACATAAGGGTTTGGTGCAGCGCACATGACAAAAGAACCAAATGCAAAGATTACATCAGCAACAAGGGTAGCTTTCTTTCGTCCATAGGCATCATTTACCCACCCACCCCAAGCAGCACCAATAATGGCTCCTACTAGTGCCATGCTTACAATTGTTTCCTGCAAGCATATAAATTTTCGATGAGACAATAGGAGGAACTCAAGCCTGAAACAAGGAATTATTTTCCCCCATGAAATGTTAATGGTTTAAAAACCATGAAGACCTCCATAGCCGATAGGATAAAAACTTATTTGAGTCTAAGTCCACCTGTAAGAAACTGCTCTCTTTAACCAATGGAAAATCATCTTTGATGTACAGGAGTGCACCCGAAATAACACCTGAAAGTCAGCAACCACCATTAATGGGCGATCTTTAGTACCTTAAATTTGAATTAGAATTTTAAAAACAAGCACTGTATGGGCATTCTGTAACAGATTCAAGGGATTCTTTGATCCCAACAAGCATGATAGCAATTACCAAATGGCCAATTTGGCAATTTCAGTTGACAGGAGAACTATCTATGACTGTTTTCATCAACTCTCTATCAGACACCTTAAAAAATCTAGCAGAATAAAAATGATTTTTTGTATAATCTTATGTGTCGATTATAGAAATAGATATAGACAAACACTGCATCTATATCCTTTTATGATATTTGCTAAAAGAACAACAATTTTGCGATTTTAAAACCTAATTATCAAAAAACAATTAATTTTATTTTTTCTAAAATAAACAATTTCTTTTTTACCTCAATTCGCTTTTGAGAGTTCTCAGTTTATGTTTTATTAAAGCCCTCGCCATTAAAACCAAAACTCCAAAATTCTGGGCAATGGTTAAGGAAAGAAGTTAATACTTAACATTGATCGCCTATTATTTGGGGCCAACATCTAGGCTTTTCACAAGGATACTTATTAGAAATGAACATTTATCTATATTTTAACAAATACTCAATAATATTTAATATCTCAATTACCAAAAAAATCAACATACCGTGCTAATAACTCATTTAATAATGCACCAACTTGAAATTAATAAGATCAAGTGAGAATTCAGTACCATTTTGGTCAACAAAATCAAAAGGAATATGTCTCCTTGGGCCACATAAATAAGCATTCTCCCTACCTCTGTCTCCACATAGATAAGCATTGCACTTGATAAGTAAGCCGCTTTATCATACTTCATGTATATTATATTTTTTACCTTAAACAACTCCAAGCTTAAATATCCATATAACAGTCTCCATTTCTTATCTCTGAATAATAAAAATTATTGATATACTGAAACTAAATGATAGCAAATGTGTAAAAACCACAATTACCACAAAAACATAACATAACCCTACTCGTAACCAGTTAATGATGCCTCAACTTGAAAGTAATAAATTACGTGAGAATTCAATGCATTTTTGCCAAACAAAATCAAAAGGAAGATCTCTCTCATTAGTGTGAATTCAATGCAGTTTTGGCCAACATAATCAAAAGGAAGATCTCATTAGCATTGATAAGCTAGTGGATTTATCATATCCTATGAATATTATTAGATCTTTTTAAATAAATAACACCAAGCTTAAATATTAGATAGAAAACTGTATCAAATGAGAACAAAGTCTCCACTTCTCCCCTTTAAACAACAAAACGATAGCTAACTTACATCTGAAAATCTCAAAGAAAAATTAACGCAAAATACCAAATGCCCAACTAATAACTCATCATATGATGTACCAACTAAAAATTCATAAGATTATGTTACAATCCATCACTGTATTGGCCAACATAATCAAAAGGAATCCCCCTCTCCAAATAATCATTGCACTCGATTAGATAATGCCTTTATCATAACCCATGCATATTATAGCCTGTAAATAAACAACACCAAGCTTAAATATTACTCCCTCAGTTTCACAATACTTGTCCTTTTTTTCCTTTTCTTTTTCTTTTCTTTTTGCTCTTATTTTTTCATCAAATTATATGTCCCTTTACACGATCAACAAACATGTTCCAATTACCAATACACTTAAAATATAAAGTTCCTAATCTAACCGCCATTTAAATAAATTTCCTAGGCGCGTATTTTCTTTATGCCTCTTCAAGTCTCAAGAAATTAATGAAAAGTATCCTAGGTTAACTAAGGAATTTAACTCTATAGGATTTTACGGTTTAGAAAAGTCATTCTCCTCTCAATAGGTGTGCAAAAACAAAGGAAAACAACCAAGTATTGTGAAACGGATATATATATAGGGGTGGATGCAGAAATTTTGGTTAGTGGGGCCAAAATAAAGACAATGATATTCTATTGAAAAATCCTACTAAATAATATATAAAAAAACACTACACGATTTAAAAAGTAAAGAATGGTCAATAAAATAATTTTAGCATTTGGAAATTTCCATATTATAAAGATATTGGAATCCACCATTAATATGAAGTTTCTTTACTATTATAACGAGAACCCACATACCATCTTCTCATGTTTTTAAAGATAATCCAGGAAAAAAATTATTTAATTTATCTTTAAAAGACGAGGTATCCACCTCTCTCAATTTGTGATTTGCATTTATTTCTTCCATCTTTAAATTCATGCTATATATTCATTTTCCACAAGTCTCGACATATACGTGAAAAATCTAATAAAAATAAAAAATGCAAATTCTGGGAATTGAACCCATGACCTTCAACTAGGGAATTTTCTAACATAACATCTAGGCTAGACTCCAACATTGACATTTATAACATATGTATGTATAAAATATATTCTAAATTCTAAAATATAATACTTTTTTGCTACTGATATAAATCTTTTGTTTTTTGGTAAAAGTGCAGTGGGGGCAATTGACCCCGCTGGACCCACGCAGATCTGCTAGGGTAGTTATATGTGCCCTTACACATTCAATACAATTCTTGTAATATTAATTAAATATAAATATTATTTTATAGTTGCACTAATAGTAATTGGTTAACTGGGTCATATGTATTTATAATTGTTATAATATCCCTAGAAATCATATTGTTGGATCATGCAATATTATATGTCACTTGTAAGAAGACATGGTCTAATCTAGTGATTTTTTAAATGAGTACTTAGCCTATAGCTGGTATGGAATAGCTAGATTTATAACAGGCTATTATGTATGACACCGACATATTAGATGTGGTGATGTGTCTCAGTTACCGAGAATAAAAATTCTCCAGGTGTGTCATGCGCATGTATTGTGATACATTTAATACAGGACCACGTTTGATATCTCTAAGATATATCACATATAAGATAGAGAATTTAAACATTTACATAATCCATTTGACTTGATGGCATTGTTGTCTTTGATCTGCCATTTAGTAAGTTTTGATCTCGTCTGACAGAAATAACAAACCTGAAATATTTGGCTATTTAAATACATTTATAAGGGCGATAGATATCTAGATAGAATTTGACATTCTCATGTTGATGGGAATAAGTTTATTGTTCGTTCCCATGAACGCGTACAAATCCCGTCGACATGTGTTTTGAGAAATATTTTTCAAAATTATGTTATTATATTAA
Organism: Agapanthus africanus; assembly: GCA_030015575.1. Taxonomy (NCBI): domain Eukaryota; kingdom Viridiplantae; phylum Streptophyta; class Magnoliopsida; order Asparagales; family Amaryllidaceae; genus Agapanthus; species Agapanthus africanus. The sequence goes on along the minus strand of CM057347.1, from coordinate 351,688,807 downwards.
TATTTATTTTCGAAATGAATTTGTATTCATGGGAAATGAAACTTTAGGCTTGAGCAATTAAGTAAACATGTCCTGCTCATTTAATAGCATAAGGATAAGTAACTTAATGTCGGAAAGGATTGCATATAAGTTGATATTTATTTTCATCTCATATTATGATAGAGTTTTTATGAACAGTCGGTAAGATAGGTGTTTGACTATTAAATTAAAACTATTAATTAATTAATTACGAATAATTTAATTGATTGTTGTCTCTTGATGTGAGGTCCAATCGGTCCCATCTATAAGCATTTCGGTGGAAGACTTAGACGACCAAATTAAAAAGTATTATTATTAATATAATTGTTATGTTATTAATATGTGGGTTTTTAGTCCCATATCGGAAATTCGGGCTTGAAGTATCGTACTACAACCCTATATAAAAGGGCAACGGTTTGCCATGAGTTTAATAGAATTTCATAAAAATATATATTCCTCTTAAAATATTAGATTGATGTCTATCAATCCATGGGCGTGTTCATCTTCCACAAGACTTGATGGACTTTAATTGGAGGCATTTGCGTTTGTGGAGGCTACCTTAAAAATTCTTCATCAATGTGATCGAATTACAGAAAATGTACACATTTAATTTTAGATAAAAATCCATTTTTTTGGAAATTGATGCATGTGTTTTCGCCATAAGCATGCATATGTTTTCTTTAATTGGTATCAGAACCTGGTTGCTCTTTAGATTAGGGTTCTGTAATTGTTATTTTGATAAAACCCTAATTTTGCTATACCTTAATTTTTATGAATTGAGATAAATAGATTAGATCACAATCAATTAAATATGATTTAATTAGATTATGGTTCTTCAATTTTTTATATGATAAAAACCTTAATATGTTTTTGAAACAAAATAAATCTCAATATAATTAGACTAGATCTATTAGATTAATTATTTTACATTAGATCATCATAAATATTTATGTGAAATAAGATCTGTTTGAAAAAAAATAAGTTTTTAAAAGAAATCTATTTGATGTTGTAGTCTATATGATAGATTAAAAGCGTTCTGATTTTTAGAAATCAATTTAGATTTAAAAGGTTGATTTTAGAAATCAATTTAAATAAACAAAAGTATAAATTAGTTTCAGGCCCTTCTCATGTGACTAAACAATTTAAATAAATAAAAATATAAATTAGTTCCAGACCCTTCTCATGTGACTAAATGATTTCGATAATTAAACGACTTATTCAACATTGTTATTATGTGAATAAATGATTGAATAATTGCATATAAGACCCTGTAATTTACAGAAATTACTGTTTAGTCACATTTAATGATATAAAATAAGTTTATATGTATTTCTTTTATAGAAAATACCGTAAACTAATTTTTTAATTAGTTTAATTTGTGCATTATATGATATTGCATATAGGTTGTGAAAATTTATTATTTGGTAAGTTATATGTTTTATGAAAAAGTTTCATAAACTCCATAAATTGTTATGGATTGGTTATATGATATAATCTACCAATTGTCATTAGTTTAATTATGAAAATTATAATTGAGTTTAGAATTGTTCTGAAATAATTTTTGAATTAAAACATATGATAACATAATATAAATGTAAATTTATTTTGTTCTCCAACACATTACCAATAGTTGTATTCAAGTGTAGATATATCAAAAATTTTGAAATTTAGATCTAATGACCTTCCACCGTAAGGATATATTTGAGACAATTATTTTAGCTTACCTGGAACCGAACAGGATATGATTTGTTAAGATAGTTGTCTTATTTATATCTTGCATAATGATGCTAGATCTATTATGTTTGTTGGATATAGTGCCCTCGAGACAATTACTGTAATTGCAAGTGGGCGATTATAATAATTGAAAGAGAACATATACAGTTAGAACAGTCTTCTCGAGATGATAGTATGCTATCTGCTTTGTCTTTATCATTGTGTATATACATTTTACTCTTTATTATGTGTGGGTAATACATAATGATAAAACCTGTAGGATCATTAGTTGACTACCAGCATTATGATGGCGATCATATTTGTAGAAGCTGGGTTGTCCATAAGCACATCCTTAAATGTCCATAATCGAGAGAGTATCGAGACTGGGCATCGATACTCCAGAGTAGACCGGTGTATACGTTTCGAGACCCCGACGAGCGACAGTGGCCGATCTCGTAAGCCATTGGTGTTGAGTCGCCTAAGATAATATACAGATGCTCACTAGAGGTGAGTACACCAGACAGACCCGTCGAAAACTTCTAGATGGTATTATACATATCGTCAGATGAAAATTCTCTTGGCATGCGTACATGTTAGCCCTTTGACCTGAAATTTTCATTTGTCGCATGTGAGTTCCCACTATACTTAGATTATTACTGTTGGATATAGCAATTATTATGATTGCGAGTAGGCGATTATGATAATTGAGGGAGAACCTATACCGGTATAACAATCTTACTCGAGATGATAGTATGCTATCTGGCTTGTCTTCATCATTGATGAAGCCCGTAGAATTGTTTCTTGACAACCAGCATTATGATGGTGATCATATATGTGGGAGCTGGGTCGTCCATAAGCACATGCTTAAATGTCCCTAGTCGTGGAAGTATCAAGACTGGGCATCGATATTCCGGAATAGACTAGTGTATACGTTTCAAGACCTCGACGAGAGACGGTGGCCAGTCTCACAAGCCATTGGTATTGTGACATCTAAGATAGTATACAGGTGCTCACTGAAGGTGAGTACACTGGACAGACTCGCCGAGAACTTCTAGATGGTATTATATCTATCATCAAATGGAAGTTCTCAGGTGGCATGAGTACAGGTTAGTCGTTTGACCTGAAGTCGTCATTTGGCTCGTGTGAGTTCCCATTGTACTTTGATTACTACCCTACCACGACTCAAAAGAGTCGTGCAAACAGGTTTTGGTTGGGTATAGTCCCGAACCATATGGAGGCAGTGGTCAACTGTCAGGAATTCGTCTCTTCTGGTATTAAGAATCGATGTGGCGCTGTGTTCAGTTGGCTAACACCAGAAATCCGTGGCCACTATGGGTGAGATTGACTGATAGTTGATCAGTAGTATCTTAGTTGGTGATGAGCTAGACTCAGACACGACTTATCGGGTTAGTAGTGGTATGACGTTATCCATCCCTAGACCGATATGCAATACTTTTTGACGAAGAGACCGAACTGTACAGAGATTGTCACATTCAGGCTCAGTAGGGTAAGGACGCACTTGATTGTCGACCCCCCTTTTGACAAATACCTGGATAGCTGTTACAGACAGCTAGTGCCGCTGATGTGCTTGTGGTTAAACCCACTGCCAGCGTATTTTCGAGTCTTTAGAGTCCCACAACGAAAGTTTTCCTAGTTCAGGCGACAGATGTAAGAGCCGTACGTTGGTACGTGCAAGGCTCAGTAGGATAATACTAGCCGGCTTAGCATTAAGCCGGATTATTAAATCAGGTTTTGATTTAATAATTTATATATGTATTTTGATACATATATTTTTATTATTGTTCACTATTCATTTTCTCTCTTTGGTACTATACGTATTTTTATACGGATACGCGTATATGTAACGATACATGTACCAGGTGAAATATTCCGTATTTATACAGGAATGCTTCTAAAAGGACGCCTCATATTTAATTTTCTATTTAGAAAATTAAATGGAAAATGAGGTGTGGATGAGGTGGCAATGAAGCATGGCTACAAAATTAAAGTATAGCTTGGGCCTTGATGGTGCACTATTGCATCATGGTTGCTATTTTTTTTTTACTTAGCCATTCTATTTGATTTGTGGAGGAGGCATGTTTCATGGCACAAGTCTTTATGCCTCATGGTCGCAAGCTTGAGCAACGATCACTCTCTACCTCTTCACCTTCTTCTTGCTCTTACTTTCCATTTGGGCATAGATTTTAGAGAAAAAAATTTAATGAAATATTCTTACATCACCGACCATGCAAACCTAGCAACTTTGGGTCGTCGATTAGAGCCTCCTCCGCGTTCTCTCGAATGGATCGTCTTCTGGAAGGGTGGTCGATTTTCAAGCGTGATCCCGACGGAGCTATAAGTTTGGAGTGGTCTTTCACAATTGGGTGGACACACGACAAATGTTGTATTTCTTCAACCCTTGCACTTAGATTAGCTAGTTTAGGTATATGGTTCGAATCCTGGGTTTTACGGGAGTCCGATGCTCGTAAGAATTTTTATTTTTCGCTTCCGCCTCAGCCGCGGCTTCCGCGGCGCGGGCACCGGATCCCAACATGGTATCTGTAACACCCTAATTTAGTTATACCATGTTCGATTTGATTATTTTATTTATTTTGTAGCTATTTCTTGTTTTATTCGTTTTTGGATGCGAATAGTGTTTTAGTTTATGTGCTTAATATCCGATCTGACCCGCATGCTTGAAACCCGTCTTAGTTCTTGATTACGTTTTATCCTTGCTAGTGCCGAGAATCCACGCACACATATATTCCGTTTACCTGTATCTTACATCTGGCATCTGCATATATTTTTAATAATACAAATATAGTCAAATAATATATTTTTAAATACCTAGCATGGCCTGCATCATACTCCTGACCCTATGGTTGCATCCGTACATCGTGTTCGCATCCTGTTTAGTGAAACGGACTCGTTTGGATCGCTATGTGCATACTACGTGTATCCGTTCATGGGGGTATGCATTTTCTTTAACCGGACATCGCATTTTGGTTTTGATTAACACGTATACTATCCGTATTTTTAAACCGTAATTTTAGACCCAACCCGGACATATTTTGGGGTGTTTTTGTACTATCCAGAAAACCCATATATTTAATATTATATTCTTAATATTTAAAACTGTTTACATATACGATTCATATATTTCTTTAACCAAAAAATATTTTCTAAATAATTTTTAATATCCTAATCTTACCTCTCTGTCTCTCTCTTCATTATATATATATATATATATATATATATATATATATATATATATATTTCTTTTTTTAAAAAACCTATTCTAACCTCATCCCTCATCCACGTCCCCTCTCTTCTTTTTCCCTCGTTTTCCCACCTCGCCTCACTCACGAAACCCTAACCCATGCCCGCGTGACGCCGTCGCCGCCTCCACCCTCAACTTCGCCTCCTCTCCTCCTCGACCACCTCACCTCACCTCACTTCATCTATCTCCTCTCCCCTGCAACCCTTGTCCCCGACATAGAACCCACGCCTCGTCGCCTCTGTCCTCGCCGCGCCGTCACCATCTCACCGCCGATCGCCCCACACTCTCGTTGACACCCTCTCATCTCCTTCTCTTCTTCTTTCTCCCTTTCTTTTTCCGACGACGAGACTGCAACCCATAACCCCGACCCCTGCAACCCACGCCTGCACCCTCCTCGCCGGAGCTCCGACCTCGCCGACGTTTCCCCGCCTCGTCACCACTTCCTCTCCCCTCTCCAACCCGACACCACCTTACACCCGATCTCTCCCCTGCGCAACAAGAACCCTTCACACCCCGACCCCAACGATCAAGAACCCAAGAAATCCCTGCCTTGCCGTGAAACCTCACCGGAAAACCATCGTCAACGTCTCCCTCGCCTCGCCTCTGATCCCAGAGCACAGCCATCTTCTTCTTTTTCTTTCTTCTCATTCTTTTCTTGATTTCTTAATCCCAGTGATCTTCGGAGCCGTGCTCGTCGCCGACGATCCAGGCAATCCAGTAGACGTTCTCATCCAGTGTGATCACGTTCTTACATAGCTTGGTTCTGTTCTGTACACGCGTGTGTGCATCGCGACTTTACTGACGTCGGACGCGGCGTACGCACCCTGTCGTAAGATTCGATCAGGCAAGTTTATCTTGCTACATGCTGTGATATTATATTTACATCCATATGAATAAAAATAAGCATTGTGCATCCCAGTTACATTTTACCGTTTTTACGATATCCGTTTGTATCCATACCGTATATTACATATTTAGTTGCATGCCGGAACCTAACTATTTCATGTTACTGCTATATTCATGTAAGTCCATGCTACCTCTCCCGGTACTTTCGGGAATGCGGAATTTGGTAAAAAACGATTTTTACGGAGGTGGTAACATGGACCTAAAACCCGGATCTTGGTTAAACATCTATCTAACAACCTAACTATGAGTTTCTAGCTACTCGGTTAGGGGGTTATACCTTGCTTGTCTTGAACTCCTTCGTCTTCAAGCTCCGATGGTGGTCCGGATTGGCTTCTTCTCGTCGTCTCCGTACGCCGAAAATAGATCCACCTGAAAGCTCCAACCTTTGGCTCCTTCTTCGTTCTTTGAAGAAACCAGTTCACTCGGTTTGCTAAACCTTGTGAACTAGAGTGAGTAGAGAAGAGTTTGAATGGGATTTTATCTATGGTTCTTGATTCTCAACTCATGAGACAAGAGAACCATAGATTAAAGAGAGGGAAAAAGAGCAAGAGGGTGAGAGCAAAACAAGAGAGCTCAAGAACAAGAAAGAGAATGAGCAAGAAAGAATGAGCAAGTCTTTTGTCTCTCACCCTCTCATAATCCAAAGTCATGATAACTCATCATACTAAAAAAGTCTTATGTGATGGTTGAAGCAACCATAACCATATCATTTCATGCACTCATTTTACACAAATGAGCAAGCAAACAAAAGTCTTTGCCATGAAATGATGGCTATGGTTATCATGATGGTCAACTAGTCAAGCCTAGTCAACCGGTCAACAAAGTCAACAAGTCAACAAAGTCAACAAGTCAACAACCATGTCACCATAATACTTAATTAATATAATAGTTAATCACATATCATATTCTCATTAGGGTTGAACAAAAAGTCAAATAGTCAACGGTCAACTGTCAACAACCCTAATGAGAATCCGCTGCCTCTGTCTCCCTGTCAACTGTGCATACGCACCCGCATCCGCGTTCCGAGGAACACGAATGCACACTGGATAAATCCAATCCCGCTAGTGTAAACTGTCCGGACACTGTACGTGCACAAGTGCACGGATGTGACCGAACCCTGTCGCAAAACCATGCGACCTGTCGCAATACCATGCGACCTCTACTCTTTTGCCTAACGGCGAAAAGCTTTCTGTGTGGGACTCTAAAGACTCGACACTACGCTGGCAGTGGGTTTAACCACAGACCGCAAGCGGCACTAGCTGTGCGTAACGGTCCCCAGGTAGTGCCGACAAGAAGACCGACGAGGCGAAACCCATCTGAACTCCTACTGAGCCTGAGTGTGACATTCTCCGTACAGTCCGGTCTGTTCGTCTGATACATCGCATGGCGGGCCTAGGGGGCGGTAAACGTCAGTCCCCCAATAGCGGTACAAGTCGTGCCGGAGCGAAGCCCAAAACACCCTGAGATAACACTGGAAACCTACCAGTATATCTCGTTTGCCCTGGCCAGGGACTACTCGTGTATTGGCTCTTCTAGACACAGCGCGATGTCAACCCCCAATACCGGGAGAGACGAATCCTGTCTAACCGTCACTGGCTCCAAGTGCTTCGGGACTGCACCCAACCACCACCTGTTTGCACGACTCCTTTGAGCCGTGGTAGGGTAGTGATCAAAGTACAGTGGGAACACACTCGAGGCGAAGTGACAGTGTCAAGTCAGCGGACTAAGCTGTACTCATGTCACCTGGGAACTGATAACTGACGATAGGCATAATACCAACTAGTCAGTTCCCGACGAGTTCTGTCCAGTGTACCCGTAACCTAACGAGCACCCGCATACTATCTCAAGTACGACGTACTGACGGCCGTGGGACAGACCGTCTCCCACACTGGGATGAGAAGCGCATGCGCTGGTCTACTCCAGAGTATCGATGCCCTGTCTCGATAGTCCTGCGACCAGGGACCTGCATAAGGATGTGCTTATAGATTACCCAGCCCCACTAGTGTGACGGCCATCACATCGCTGGTAATCAAGCAAAGATACTAAGGGCTCCACTAATGTGTATAGACGATATACAAAAATAAACACATGTACACATTGAAGTAGAAACAAACCAAGTAGCATACTATTATTTTGAGCAAGATTGTATATACAAGGTGAATATCCCAAGCTTCCATTAAGTAATATACAAATTAGTATGATACAGTAATGGCCTCTAGGGCATATACACTAACAATCTCCCACTTGCACTAAGGCCATGTACTGGCGTATCGAAGACCTATCATCTCGATCAGCCGCTCGAACTGAGTCTGGGGCAGGGCCTTGGTGAATGGATCTGCAGTGTTATCTTCTGAAGCGACTCTCCGAACCTCGATCTCCTGGCGATCTACGATCTCCCTGATCAGGTGATACCGCCTCAAGATGTGCCTGGATCTCTGATGGGACCTGGGTTCCTTCGCTAAAGCTATAGCCCCGTTGTTGTCGCAATACAGAGGTATTGGATCAACAATGGACGGAACCACCTGAAGTTCTTTCAAGAACTTCCTCATCCAGACAGCTTCTTTTGCGGCATCAGATGCAGCGATGTATTCCGCTTCCATCGTCGAGTCTGCAACGGTTTCTTGTTTGGAACTCTTCCAACACACCGCCCCTCCATTGAGGGTAAAGACAAAACCCGACATGGACTTGGAATCATCCTTGTCACTCTGGAAGCTGGAGTCAGCAAAGGCCTCGATCTGGAGGTCTTTTCCGCCATACACCAAGAACATCTCCTTAGTCCTTCTCAGGTACTTGAGAATGTTCTTTACCGCTATCCAGTGTTTCTCCCCAGGGTTTGACTGATACCGGCTTACCACACTCAGTGCATAAGCTACATCCGGTCTGGTACACAACATCGCATACATTATAGAGCCTACCGCAGAAGCGTAGGGTATAATAGACATGCGATCCCTCTCCAAATCAGTCTTGGGAGACATCTCTTTAGAGAGGGTGATCCCGTGACAAGCCGGTAGGTTACCGCGCTTGAAATCTTCCATACTGAATCTTTTCAGTATGGTGTCGATGTACCTGGACTGTAAAAGTCCTAATATCCTCTTGGATCTATCACGATGGATCCGGATCCCCAGGATGTATGAGCCATCACCCAGGTCTTTCATGGAGAACCTGTGTGACAAGAACCCCTTGACAGATTGTAGCATAAGAATGTCATTTCCTATTAAGAGAATGTCAACCACGTATAAAACGAGGAATACTACAGTTCTCGCTACAAATCTACTATAGATACATGGTTCATCTGGATTTTTGATAAAGCCAAATTCTTTGACCGTCTCATCAAAGCAGATGTTCCAACTCCGCGATGCCTGCTTCAGTCCATAGATGGACTTAAGCAACTTGCACACCTTTCCGCTGCTCCCACTCTGAATGAAACCCTCTGGCTAGTCCATATAGACACACTCCTCCAAATTTCCATTTAGAAAAGCGGTCTTTACGTCCATTTGCCAGATCTCATAATCGTGGAAGGCAGCAATGGCAAGAAGGATCCGAATGGATTTCAGCATGGCTACTGGAGAAAAGGTTTCGTCATAGTCCAAGCCAGGTCTCTGACGAAAACCCTTTGCTACCAGCCTAGCTTTATAGGTCTCAACCTGTCCATCTACACCAATCTTCCTTTTGAAGATCCACTTGCATCCTACGGGTTTTACCCCGTCTGGAGCAATGTCCAACGTCCATACCTTGTTGGTGTACATGGACTCCATTTCGGTCCGCATTGCATCCAGCCATTTCACTGAGTCAACGCTCTGAACGGCCTGCTGGAAGCTAGTAGGCTCATCATAATCTATGATGCAATCCTCTCTATCCCCGTCTATGAGAAAACCGTAGTATCTCTCGGGCGGATGAGTCTGCCTACTACTCCTGCGGAGCGGCGTAGGAATGTCCTGTTCTTTCGAACCCTCTGGTTCCACTAAGCCTTCAGTAACAGTCTGTGGTTCTGGAACTTCTTCCAGTTCTACTGCGCTCCCACTAATTTCCTTTTCTAAGAACTGGTGTTCTAGAAAGTGGGCATTACGAGAAACAAGGACTTTTTGTTCCTCTGCGTAGTAGAAAAGATACCCCCTGGTGTTCTTTGGGTATCCCACAAACTTGCACAGTACTGAGCGTGCCTCGAGTTTGTCCGCATGCTGCTTTTTGACAAAAGCCGGACATCCCCAGATCTTCAGATATTGAAGATAGGATTTCTTCCCACTCCATAACTCATACGGTGTGGTAGGCACAGTCTTAGTGAGAACTCGGTTCAAAAGGTATGCGGCTGATTCTAGCGCATATCCCCAGAATGATCGCGGTAACTCAGCGTTACTCATCATGGACCGCACTGGACCGCACCATATCCAATAGGGTGCGGTTCCGTCTCTCCGATACACCGTTATGTTGCGGAGTGTATGGAGGAGTAAGCTGAGAGAGAATTCCGTTCTCTTTTAAATAGTCCAGGAACTCGGCACTTAAGTATTCTCCACCTCGATCCGATCTTAGAATCTTAATACTTTTGCCGGTCTGTTTTTCTACTTCATTCTTATACTCCTGGAATTTTCCAAAGGTTTCGGACTTATGTTTCATTAAGAAGACATGACCGTACCTTGAGAAGTCATCCGTAAAAGTAACGAAGTAAGAATAACCGCTTCGCGCATGTGTAGACATTGGACCGCACACGTCACTGTGTACGAGTCCTAAGAGCTCGCTCGCTCTTACTCCGTGTCCAGTGAACGGAGTCTTTGTCATCTTTCCTTTGAGACAGGATTGACAAGTGGCATACGATTGATATTCGAACGCATTCAAATACCCTTCAGTATGTAATTTCGTCAACCTTCTCTCATTGATGTGACCCAGTCTACAATGCCACAAGAAAGTCTGATTTATTTCTGGAGACTTTCTTTTGTGTGTATTCTGGACATTGAAAATCTGTGGTTGGTTCAATACGTATATACCATTACTCAATGTACCTGACCCAATCAAAACTTGATTAAGGTGAATGTTTACAACATTACTTACAAACGCAAATTCATAACCTTCTTTAGAAACTAAAGATACAGAAATGATATTACAAGTTGCGTTGGGTACAAAAAAGCAATTACGCAAAACCAAAACATGTCCATCTGACATTCCCAGGTGATAGTCCCCCACGGCTTTAGCATCCATGCTAGCTCCGTTCGCAACTCTGAGGGTCATGTCACCTGCCTTCAAAACCCTACGGTTTCTCAACGCCTGCAAAGAATTACAGATATGAGATCCTGATCCGGTATCCAATACCCAGGAAGTAGAGTTTATTGAAAGACAGTTTTCAATAACATACACACCTGAAGCTGAAGCTGCAACTTGCTTCAATTCCTGTGTTCTGGCCTTCCAGGCCCTGCAATCATTCTTCCAGTGTCCTTTCTTATGACAATAGAAGCATTCTTCCTTATCCACAAGCTTCCCCGCTTTCTTTGTTGCTTTAGCTTTTCCCTTCGTATCCATCTTACTAACACCGCCCTTTGGTTTGGCGGGGGCTTTCTTCTTCTTTTCCTTGGCTTTCGCCTTAGACCTAGAAGAAGATGATCCTCCTACAAACAAAGTGGATGTTTCCCTACCTTTCTGTAGGGTGCCCTCTGCGCTCCTCAGCATGTTGAGGAGCTCTGAAAGTTCAACCTCTTTTTCTTGTAAGTTGAAGTTCAGTATGAACTGGGCGTAAGTGGAAGGAAGGGACTGGAGAACTATGTCCGTATAGAGTTCACTCTCCAATGTGGTCCCTAAGTCTGCGAGCTCCTCAGTGTAGCTGATCATCTTTAGCACGTGCTCGGCTACTGATGATCCGACGGCCATCTTTGTCGAGAATAACTTTTTCGACGCTTCGTATCTTGCGATACGAGATTGCTCTCCATACAGTTCTTTTGTATGGAGAAATATGGATTCAAGGTCCATATTCTCGTGCCTCCTCTGATGTTCGTTGTCCATCGAGGCAAGTACGAGGCACTTGGCCTTCGCGCTATCAACCTCCCAAGTCTTGCAGATTTCCTTATCCGCGACGCTGGAAGTGGGACCAGGGACAGGGGGAGCTTTGGTGGTAAGAAGATACCCCAGCTTGTCGTAAGTGATTGCCATTTTGACATTCCTGAGCCAATCTTTGTAATTTGGCCCTGTCAGTATGTTTTTATCTAGGAGTAACTTAAGTCCAGTCATGTCGATTTGGTCGCTGCAATTAGGAGAGAGAAGAAGAAACACTCAGCATGATGCTCTTGCAAGTTTAGAGTGGTTTTTAGTTTGTCTAAACAGGATGGCTCCCACTGTTTCTCGAATCCCTCCTCAAACCATAAAGGAAGAATTAGTCGGGATCAATCCCACCTCACAATACTTGCTTAACCGTTCAGCCAGGCCGGTGTCGGTACTTCGAGGGAGGTTTTCCAACGCTTTCGCGAAGTTCCTTAATTAAAGAACCTCTTTTCCCTGGGGGCGTAGCCCCGCTAACATCTTTCTAGGCACCTACTAGGTTTATAGCATTGATCGATTAGTGAGAAATTTCCCGAGGAGTAGCATATACTCACAGTAGGATCGGGATCCAAATATCATCGCGTGACGAAACTGAAGGAATCCTACCAGAATCATCACTCTCCAAATGGTATGCAAATCTAGCAAGTTTCAGTACTTATGAAACTCCCGATGTGGATTTTTGCCCCATGCTCTTATGACCTTGGCGTGAGGTCAAAATATCATAAGTCACATGTCAAGTTCGTCCCATCATTATCCAGGTTAATTTGAACCCACCCGTACATACCCTTGACGTAGGCCAAAATGGCAGTACGACTGTCTCAAACCAACGCATTCTATCTATGCAACAGATAAATATCCGGCAGCTACCAATCACTATGCCTTGGCGTGCGGTCAAAATACATAGCTTGAATACTACCGAATATTTAACTGAAATGATGGAGGGCTACGGATGGTTTTGGCAAAACCGTGAACGTAGTGAACTTGATTTGGTCAATGGAACGAGATAGCTTTTAAAAGGAGTGGCTCAAGCTCCGCATTTAAAAGTTGGTTTTGAAAAGAACCGAGTGGTTTTTCGAAAGTGTTCCAACGACTTTAACTTGGTTTATTATCTTGCATTAGTTCTTTTAATGCGTGATATTCTTGCATTAGTTCTTTTAATGCGTCCCATCATTTAATCCTACCATTGCAGAAAACAACCAAAATATGACGTACGCTTATGTCATTCGCATTCGCCACCGGGCCCCGTCATTACCCGTTAGGTTACTTAACTAACGACAGAGCGGGGGCTGGGCTAGCGCGGCTGTAAAACATAAGCAACGCCTAAATAATATCATATATAGATATACTGCAATGATAAACATTTCAGATCACAGATGAATACATTGGATATACTAGGAATCTGTAATTCGCACGAGCCTGTAACGAAAAACAGATTACACGGTCACGGTGAATAGCCAAATACCCCACCCAAGACCCCTACGGGTGCGGCAAACTACCCGCCAAGTACCCGAAGCGTAGTAACCTCCCTCATCTCCATGAGTAGGCCACTCAACACTTCGGCATACCCGGTAGTTTGTGCACCCCCTCCATGGGTCTATCCTAGGAGCAAAAACAGTAAAAAGAAATTATACAATGACGGCTACAACCCCGATCCGGTTGTGCGGCCATACAAATAATTATTACATCAATTTACAAATTTACATGAATTGAAAGAAAAGAAAAACTCTCGTCTCACAACCCCCGGCTATTCACCCGCGACAGTCCAACATATTCATATACACATTCCAGCAACATTACAGATCACAGATTTGTATAACCCCCACTAATCGACATATAGCGATTAGTAGACGTTCAATACAAATATCACATTACAGAAAACCCGTTAGCTCAAGTCTTTTAGAAGTTCGATCAAAAATACGGATTTTCGGAACCCAAAAATAAAATTTTCGTTCTGGAAAATCTGGGCAGAAAACACATATACTAAAAATCCCAAAATACCCCCAGAATAACACTGCACCAAAGATTGTCCTCGGCCGAGTCAACTCGGCCGTGGATCCGCGGCGGGAGCGTGCTCCCGCCGCGTTTCCGCGGCGCTTTGACTCGATCGTGGGACCATCTTTGGTGGTTATTCACACAAAAGCCTGAGCCGATTTTAGGTGTTAAAATAATCAACTTTTGAACAGTAAAAAAATCGACAGAAACTCGAATTTTTAGGGTTCGTTTTCGTGACTTTTTCTTTGATCGATCTTTTAGTTACTTGCTAACATGTTAGATAGAGTTTAACTAGGCTCTGATACCACTGTAAGTCCATGCTACCTCTCCCGGTACTTTCGGGAATGCGGAATTTGGTAAAAAACGATTTTTACGGAGGTGGTAACATGGACCTAAAACCCGGATCTTGGTTAAATATCTATCTAACAACCTAACTATGAGTTTCTAGCTACTCGGTTAGAGGGTTATACCTTGCTTGTCTTGAACTCCTTCGTCTTCAAGCTCCGATGGTGGTCCGGATTGGCTTCTTCTCGTCGTCTCCGTACGCCGAAGATAGATCCACCTGAAAGCTCCAACCTTTGGCTCCTTCGTTCTTTGAAGAAACTAGTTCACTCGGTTTGCTAAACCTTGTGAACTAGAGTGAGTAGAGAAGAGTTTGAATGGCATTTTATCTATGGTTCTTGATTCTCAACTCATGAGACAAGAGAACCATAGATTAAAGAGAAGGAAAAAGAGCAAGAGGGTGAGAGCAAAATAAGAGAGCTCAAGAACAAGAGAGCGAATGAGCAAGAAAGAATGAGCAAGTCTTTTGTCTCTCACCCTCTCATAATCCAAAGTCATGATAACTCATCATACTAAAAAAGTCTTATGTGATGGTTGAAGCAACCATAACCATATCATTTTATGCACTCATTTTACACAAATGAGCAAGCAAACAAAAGTCTTTGCCATGAAATGATGGCTATGGTTATCATGATGGTCAACTAGTCAAGCCTAGTCAACCGGTCAACAAAGTCAACAAGTCAACAAAAGTCAACAAGTCAACAAAGTCAACAAGTCAACAACCATGTCACCATAATACTTAATTAATATAATAGTTAATCACATATCATATTCTCATTAGGGTTGAACAAAAAGTCAAATAGTCAACGGTCAACTGTCAACAACCCTAATGAGAATCCGCTGCCTCTGTCTCCCTGTCAACTGTGCATACGCACCCGCATCCGCGTTCCGAGGAACACGAATGCACACTGGATAAATCCAATCCCAAAAGGTACACTAGGATCTGGCTTAAACCAAAGCCCGCTAGTGTAAACTGTCCGGACACTGTACGTGCACAAGTGCACGGATGTGACCGAACCCTGTCGCAAAACCATGCGACCTGTCGCAATACCATGCGACCTCTACTCTTTTGCCTAACGGCGAAAAGCTTTCTGTGTGGGACTCTAAAGACTCGACACTACGCTGGCAGTGGGTTTAACCACAGACCGCAAGCGGCACTAGCTGTGCGTAACGGTCCCCAGGTAGTGCCGACAAGAAGACCGACGAGGCGAAACCCATCTGAACTCCTACTAAGCCTGAGTGTGACATTCTCCGTACAGTCCGGTCTGTTCGTCTGATACATCGCATGGCGGGCCTAGGGGGCGGTAAACATCAGTCCCCCAATAGCGGTACAAGTCGTGCCGGAGCGAAGCCCAAAACACCCTGAGATAACACTGGAAACCTACCAGTATATCTCGTTTGCCCTGGCCAGGGACTACTCGTGTATTGGCTCTCCTAGACAGCGCGATGTCAACCCCCAATACCGGGAGAGACGAATCCTGTCTAACCGTCACTGCCTCCAAGTGCTTCGGGACTGCACCCAACCACCACCTGTTTGCACGACTCCTTTGAGCCGTGGTAGGGTAGTGATCAAAGTACAGTGGGAACACACTCGAGGCGAAGTGACAGTGTCAAGTCAGCGGACTAAGCTGTACTCATGTCACCTGGGAACTGATAACTGACGATAGGCATAATACCAACTAGTCAGTTCCCGACGAGTCCTGTCCAGTGTACCCGTAACCTAACGAGCACCCGCATACTATCTCAAGTACGACGTACTGACGGCCGTGGGACAGACCGTCTCCCACACTGGGATGAGAAGCGCATGCGCCGGTCTACTCCGGAGTATCGATGCCCTGTCTCGATAGTCCTGCGACCAGGGACCTGCATAAGGATGTGCTTATAGATTACCCAGCCCCACTAGTGTGACGGCAATCACATCGCTGGTAATCAAGCAAAGATCCTAAGGGCTCCACTAATGTGTATAGGCAATATACAAAAATAAACACATGTACACATTGAAGTAGAAACAAACCAAGTAGCATACTACTATTTTGAGCAAGATTGTATATACAAGGTGAATATCCCAAGCTTCCATTAAGTAATATACAAACTAGTATGATACAGTAATGGCCTCTAGGGCATATACACTAACAATTCATATACCATGCTTGCTAGTGTGCATCATACGACTCATGGACTTATAATATGATATCACTGATTATTATTTGTGCATCCGTGCATTTACCGTGTTTGTTTACTTGCTACAGTTTTATTTTTGGGCATCTGTTTGATACATATACACTACCTGACATGCCTTGATACACTACTTGACTTGATACCTGATTTTGTTACTAATGCCGACAATCCTGACTTGTTGTCCTGACGAACGCATCCTGTTGTCTATTTAGACAAAACCTGCACCTGCTTGATCCTGTGTTGGCATTAGATCCATTTTATTAATACCTGACTTGAACACATAACCTTAGGGGTATGGGGAAATCAAAAGTGTAACCAAGTGTAACTTAAAAGGATATTACTTGATCCGTGGTCTCGGGAGTAACGGGACAGAATCATTCGTGATTCTTATTACTTGATCCGTGGTCCCGGGGGGTAACGGGGCAGAGTCATTCGTGATTCTTATTACTTGATCCGTGGTCCCGGGTGTAACGGGACAGAACCATTCTTGGTTCATACATCTTGATCCATGGTCCAGGAGGAAATGGGGCATATTCTTTTGAGTTACATGGAAGAGTACATTCATTGGTTTCGAATAACTTTAGAATTGATAACCCAGTAGCACAGTTTAGATTACTCACCGCACTTCACATACACATATACACCTCGTTGTTTCCTATCTATGTTTACTTGTCATATTCATGTTATCGTTTATATTCATGCCTGCATATCTCGTTGCATCCTGGTTATTTTCTATTGTTTGATATTATGACGCACCGACGTCTGGGTTTTGCATGGCCCAGTTCCTCTATCTCTATCGCAGGTTGACCAGGAGTATTTTAGCCGTCAAGCCGAGCAGTGAGGATTGTGTTTAGTGATAGTTTAGTTTCCTTTCCGCGGCTTTTATTTCTTGATGTGGGCCCGTATTTGGGACGTTTTTCCAGATGTTATTTATTGGATTTTATCATTTCCGCACTCTTTTATTATGGTAGATGGACGCGTACTAGTTAGTTTTATGTTTTATTGTTCTTGATATCTTACAGACAGCCGTAATGTGACTGTGAAGGAATATTTCCTAGCCACAAGTAGCATGGTTGGCTCTATCACGTGCCGATCTTAGCGCACTATGGGAAGCGGGGCTGACAGGATTTGTTTGGTATCAGAGACATAGGATTTAGATTAATCGGGTTTGGTTCTTTTTGTAGTTGGGTATTGAACCCAATACGCTAACCAGAAAACCCGTGATTAGGAATATGTCCTGCCATATTGCTATCTTGCTATTCTTGAATCCATAACTATCTTGTTTCTTGAATCCTGTTTATCGTGCTAATTCTCTTCAGTGTCTTGGCTTCAGAATCATGACGGATAGAGATCTGCGATCAGACCAGAGGCGTGTTGATAACGCCGCATTGCTTGGAGTGATACGTGGGATGCTGGAGAACTAGAAGCGGCAAACCGAACTAAATCAGCGGAAAGCCGAGGCCTTTCAGAAGGGTCTGCGGACAGTCCAGCAGTCTGTAGACACAGTAGCAGCCAAGTCAGCACAGCATGTGGATATGGCGGATTTCAGGAGACTTGGTCCGTCCACATTCACTGGTTTGGAGGAACCATTGCCAGCGGAGCAGTGGGTAGTTGGCACGGAGAATCTGCTCGTCACTGCGCAGATTCCAGACGACAAAAGAGTGGATGTTGTACGCATCCAACTGGTGGACTATGCCGCGAGTGGTGGCTCGTGGAAGAGACCCGTCTGCCCAAGCCGATCAGTTGAGTAACGTTTTCGCGAAGTTTTTTAGAGTTCTTTCCGCAAACTGTGCTGGAAGAGATGGAAGAAAGGTTTATCAGCTTGAAGCAGAACGGCGGATCTGTGGATGCACATGCGGCTGAGTGGACGCGACTCGATCAATTCACAGGACCTTTGGTTGCCAACGATGCTGATAGGACACGAAGGTTTATGCGCAGGTTGGACGTGGAAATCCAGAGACACATTATATCTCTAGGATTGACCACTTTCTCACAAGTTCTCAAGACAGTCCGGTAGCAGCAGAGCCTATTGATGAAGGCAAATGGTACACAGCAACAAGCCGTAGTAGCAGATCAGAAGAAGAGCATTTACGCCAAACCGAGCTCCTATACGCAGAGGCATCCCGGTAAACAGACATGGCATTGTACCTATGAAGAAGCCCGACGTAGCAGATCAGAAGAAGAGCATAGTTTGTGACTTCTGTCATCTATCCGGACACATGCAGAAGGATTGTCGAAGGAGGCTTGGACTCTATTTTGTTTGCGGTTCGGCTAACCATACTGTCAGTGCTTGTCCGTCAAAGCTACGATTGAGGAACGATACTCAGAAGCCACCGCAGAAGCAATTTCAGGAGCAGAAGCAGATTACTCAGGGGCCTAATCAAGCACGGGCCTTTACTTTGACGGCCGAGGAGGCCAAGGCTTTAGATGAAGTCGTTTCAGGTATCACACTTGTTCATGATTTTCCCGCATTAGCATTATTCGATTCAGGTACATCCAACTGTTTTATGTCGTCCAAGTTTATTGTTGCACACTCGATTTCATGCACGACCCTGTCTAGTTGTTGGGACACGCACTGGGAACAGGAAGATCATATCTAGCAGCGAGTGCAAGGATTGTTCGGTGGTTATTTGCAGACATGAGTTATTCGCGAGTTTCTTGGTGATCGATATTGGCAAGCTATGATGTCGTCTTGGGAATGGATTTTCTCGGCACTTTCCATGCTCACATCGATTGTAGGGCAAAGAAAATAATTTTCCAGATTCCCGGACATCCGAAATTTATATTTGCAGGAGGTAGCAGTTCTGTCGGGCCAGTCAAATTTAGGACAAGGTCGACAAGCATCATTCTTTCGTCGATGGATGTTGATAAGGAAGAAGCGCCAGCAGTAGTTTGAGAGTTTATGGACGTGTTCGGAGACATCTCGGGTTTACCGCCGAAACGAGATGTGGAGTTCGCGATCGATCTTGTTCCTGGGGCAGCGCCAATCTCGAAGGCGCATTATCCGATGACACCAGTGAAGTTAGAAGAAGTCAAGAAACGGGTTGCCGAATTGCTAGAGAAGGGTTGAATTCGCAGCAGCAATTCACCCTGGGGAGCTCCAGTTCGTCTAGTCAAGAAGAAAGATAGCACGCGGAGGATGTGCATCGATTATCGAGAATTAAACCAGGTGACTACTAAGAATAAATACCCGATCCCTCGCATCGGCGAATTTGTTGGAGATAGTGCCCTCAGAGTCAATTATTGGATCACAGGCACGTGATTGCAATGATTGAAGGAGGACCTATCCCGGTAGGACAGTCTTACTCAAGATGATAGTATGCTATCTGGTTTATCTTTATCATCGTGTACTGCTTTAGGTGACCAGACAGGTCGCTATTACACGTTGATAGAGCCCCTAGGATTCTTGCTTGACCACCAGCAGTATGAGGGCGATCATATAAGTGGGAGCTGGGGTCTATAAGCACATCTTTAAAAGGTCCCTAGTCGTGGGAGTTTCGAGACAGGGCATCGATACTCCAGAGTAGACTAGTGTATACAGTCGAGACCCCGACGAGGGGCGGTGGCCGGTCTCACAAGCCACTGATGTCAGTTGTTTCACCTAAGATGTATACAGGTGCTCATTGGGTTATGAGTACACCGGACAGAACTCGCCGGGAACATGCTAGTTGGTCTTATACCTGACGTCAGATGGCAGTTTCCTGGTGACATGTGTACAGGTTAGTTCATCGACCTGAGGATCGTCATTTGTCTCGTGTGAGTTCCCACTGTACTTTGATTACTACTCTACCACGCTCAAAGGAGACGTGCAAACAGGTTTTAGTTGGGTACAGTCCCGAGCCACATGGAGGCAGTGAGCGCATCTTCAGGGGTTCGTCTCTCCTGGTATTGGGGGTGAGGTCGCGCTGTGTCTAGGAGAGCCATTACACGAAGCCCTCGGCCGAGGCAGGAGATTTACTGGTAGGTATTCCAGTAGTATCTCAGGGTGTTCTGGGCTACACTCCGACACGACTTGTACCGCTTTTGGGGTCTGACTTTTACCAACCCCCTAGGCCCGCCATGCGATACTCATAGACGAACGGACCGGACTGTACGGATATTGTCACTGACAGGCTCAGTAGGGTGTCAGGATGAGTTCGCTTATCGACGTCCCTTTTGGTCAATACCTGGTGGCCCGTTACGTATTGGCTTATACCTCTGACGTGCTAGTGGTTAAATCCACAACCAAGGTGTTGACGAGTCTTTAGAGTCCCCCACATTCAGTTACTCAAGCTTTCGGGCGAAACGCTGTAGAGACCGTATGGAGATATGGCAAGGTCCGATCAGATACGTGCGGTATTGCACGGATCAGGATCGGACAGTTAGTACTAGAGGCCGTATGGATATATGGCAGGGTTCGATCAGATACATGCGGTATTGCGCGGATCAGGATCGAACGGACATTACTAGCCGGCTTTGGTTTAAGCCGGATCCTAGTATAGTACAGTGTAGACTTTGTCTCATTGCTTTTGTATTTCTGTCGGAATACAAATGCGGGTGTGTATGCACAGTATCGGGGTTTTCCTGTAATTTATTACGGGACCAGTTTTCTGGAGTTGCCAGTTTGCTTTCCGTTTCAGCCATATTTCTTTGTATCTTTCAGTGGCCGAAGATTGGTGGAGGAGGGCTTATTTGCATTTGTGCAAATAAGCATTTGTTGAGGGTGGTCTTTGCATTTTGTGACATCATGATTGTTCCTCCACCATTTGACTTCTTGTTCTCATCATGGCTTGACTTTTGAGTCATCATGGTTGTTGATGATTAGCTTGTTGGAGTGTTGGTTTTGGTGCTATCATGGTTATTGATGATTGGTTGGTGGAGTATGTTTTTGTTTGTGATGATTGTTTCTTATCACCATTCTTTTGCTCTTGCATTATGATAGTGGTTCTATCATCCATACACCACACTCTCTCATTCTCACTCCCACCTTGAGCCAAGGCCGGCCACTTGAGGGGAGGGGCTGTCCCAAATTTTGGAATCGGGATTTTCTCTCTTCATGCTTGCTAAAATCCCAAGTTCATCAAAAATTCCACCACTTCAATTCCTCCACAAAAGGGCAAACTCCTAAACCCCAAATGAGACATATAGATCTTCACTACATTCTACAGCAAATCTTGGGCACGTCGACTCGCCAGCTTCGTGCCCGAGTTGCCTCGGTATAGAGGCGGGAGCCCGTAAAAGAAGCCGACGACGTGGTGCCCTTCCGGCAACGAAGTGGAGACCGGACATTCCGCGGGAGATCGGGACGACGACGAGAAGACCGGAGGACACGGATCGCTCGGTATTTCTATCTTCCCCATCCTGTAGTTAGCTAGAACTAGTTAATGGCCCGATCCGGGTGTTTAGTGCGCGGTGGTGCCGGTTTGCTAGTTTGCAAAATTAAAGTTTTTCGCTTCCGCATTTTGGCGTCGGATTGACGGCCGGGACGCCGCCGTGCACTTACAGTGGTATCAGAGCCTCGCCATTAACATAGTCTAGCTTTGTCTAATGTGTTTTACATTTCCGATCGAACAAATATTCCAGAACCGTGTTTTTCAAAACAACAGTTTTCTGTCGAAATTTTTTTGTCTCGAAAAATTTTTCAGGTAGTCTCAGAATACTGTGCAGGGAAGTGTAAGCCTACTGTAGAAATTTGGTGGCGCGATCTCATTATTCGACCGCGGAACCGCGGTCAAACCCATGCTTGGGCCGCGGTTCCGCCGCTATTTTGACAGATCGTTGCACCAATTTTTTACAGAGGCCTTTTGGGTTGAAAATATGGGTTTTGGAATATAATTTTGGGCCCAGAATTTCTTGATGTGCTACAGTAGTACTTGGGGCCCACTTATTATAATTTTGATCGATCGGATATTATAAACACATTATTTCACAGTATTTACATTATATCTGCGACCGTGAATGTCACTTGATCGGTAAATCCTGTCTAACTGCTATAGCCCGTTTAGACGGATTTGCGAACGTGACCTTCACGTTGATGTTCTGTGATTGTTCTGTGATGTTGCGGATCGGTCGTGGGGATAGCCTGGATGCAATGCTAGTACAGTTTTTGTTGTATTATGTACATTTGATATTGCGGGGCGAGCGTCCGACATGTGGACTGCCGTCACTGCCTGTTTGTATTATTATTTTGGGGCACGACCAGGTTGCGGTCGATGTACCCGTTGTATGTATATTTTACTTTCTGTACTAAGATTGCCCCGCGGAGGGGTGCACGGATAGCCGGGTTCTGGAGGGTCATGGCATTGAGACGGAGGGGGCTTTACTCTAGAATTGGCGGGCTATTCGCCGCACTCGTAGGGGGTACAGCTTGACCCAGGAGGGGTGCCCAAGTTACCGGATTCCGTGAAGTGCTGGGTGGTCCATTCACGTTGCTGAAGGGGGCTGCCTCGCTTCAGGTTTTGGCAGGTAACTTGCCGCGCCCGTAGGGGTCTAGGGTTTTCATTGCACAGGCTATCCACACAACCAGGGGAACGTCGGGTTTCAGTAATGGCTCTGTGAAACCCGGGGATCCCAGATATCTGTATTGTTCTGTGATGCTGTACATTTCTGTGATGTTGCATTTTTTTCACGCCTTGAGCGAAATATTATATATTGGTATATATATTAGTAGATGTTGTATATGTTTTGCATCCGCGCTAGTCCAGTCCCCGCTCTGTCGTTAGTTAGCTAACCTAACGGGTAATGACGGGACCCAGTGGCGAATGCGGATGGCATATACGTACATCAGTATATTTTCGTTCTTTGTGGTGTGATCAATTGATGGGACTGCGTCGATTCGGATCAATGCAAGTTAAAAACAAACCTAATATGATGTTGGAACACTTTTTCAAAAAGCTGTTATTGCAAGGACGTTCACTTTTGTTTTGCATCGTGGTATTCAGTTGGAATATCCTGCTCCTCAGTCGACGAGGCAAGGGCCGAGATCCCTTCACCGGGAGTGACCCCTTGGACAAAAGTTTGCGTCAGGGCATTAACTTCTCTATAGCCGATTACTTTTTGCTTTGCATCGTGGTATTCAGTTGGAATATCCTGCACCTCATTCTACGGGGAAAGAGCCGAGATCCCTTCACCGGGAGTGACCTCTTTAGCAAAGGTTTTCGTCACTATATTTTTAAAAGCTATCCGTTCTTTCAACGATATCAAGTTCATTACGTTAAAGGTTTTCGCCAGAAACCATTCGTAGCCCTCCGTCGTTTCATATGAGTGGTCAATAGTATTCAAGCTGTGTTTGTTGGTCAAAGTCAAGGCACAGTGTTTGGTAGCTATTGGGGTAATCATATGCAGCATAGATAGATGCGTTGGTTTGGGGCAGTCGTATAGCCTTGTTGGCCAAAGTCAAGGGCTTGTGCGGGTGGGCTCAAATTAACCTGGAGAACGACGGGTAGAACTTGACATGTGACTTATGATTTGTTGGCCAAAGTCAAGGTCATAAGAGCATGGGGTAGAATTCACATCGGGAGTTTCAAAAGAACTGAAACTTGCCAGATATGCGCATACCTTCTGGAGTGTGATGACGTGAGCGGATTCCGTCACGTTATCATGCGATGATAGTTGGATCCCGATTCCCGCTGATGAGTTGGTTTACTCCTCGGGTGATCCCGACCAATTCTTCTTTTGGGTTTGAAGAAGAATTTGACGTTACAGTGGAAGGTTTCCAGATTAGATAAATTGGTAACCATTCTGATCTAGGTTAGAGTGCACGCTGAGTGTTTCTTTTCTCTCTCTCTTTGGCAGCGACCATTGACCCGACCCTAGACTATGACTCATTGACCAAAATTAACTGAACATTCTTAACACTGGATTTTGGATTGTCAGAGTTGCAGACCTCATTGCCACTCCTACTTTTACCCTTTTCTCCAGGACACCCCGTATTACTACGAATGTCCACTTCCATTAGACAAAACCATCGTATGGTTATATACGAACTCGAAGGGATTTATTCGAGGATGGTTTCCGGTTCTGGAGAAAACGAATAGGACTATTCAATTGTCTTTTCCTTTTACCTTCTCTCAGGCTGCGAGTACTCCTTGGTTTAGGAGATAGTACACCTATTACGCAAATTGGATAGTCTTCTTCCAAACCTTAGGCTGGTGCCGAACGGTGGGGAATGAAGAAAACCAATTAGCATAACAATGGTGTGCAGAAGGTATTAAGTTAAGACAAAGCAAGAGATTAGTAAGAGGGCAAAGTAAATTGCAACTGATATTCATGACCAAACCAGGTATTTCATTACCACTCCCAAATCACCTTTGTATTTCTCCAGAACACTCCGTATCACTACGAAAATCCACAGTTTATTGAATACTCCATCGTATGGTTATATACGAACTCGAAAGGAACTTGTTCCAGTTTGGGGATGGATTCTGGTTCAGGAGAAATAGGAATAAGGTTTATTCGGTTGTCTTTTATCTTCACCTTCTCTCGCATTGCGAGTGCTCCTAGGATTAGGACAGTACACCCATTATGCTTATTGGATAGTCTTCTTCCAAACCATAGGCTGGTGCCGAACGGTAGGGAAGGAAGAAAACCATTTGGCCTAAGGGGTGTGCATAAGGTAATGACTAAAGACATATAAAGCGATTTGGAGAGGCGGCAAAGAATTATACGGCTACAGTCTTGAATCTGGAAGAGGCATTACTAGGAATACCGGGATACCCCGTCGAAACATTTCAATGTTTCAGTTTCACTGTGTACTGTTAAAGGAAAACTGATTTCCCAATTAGTCCTTACTGCAGGGTATGTATTTACCAGGTATGATTCTCACATCTGTAGGGTTTTACAGATGTTGAGTGGGAGTAAGTTATTGGGAATTGGGTGATCATCCTCATTATATCAGGATTCGTTGTAATCAGTGATATTTGAGGAAATCACCTGGGCTGTTTGCCGGTCGGCAAATATTTGGTTTTGAATATCCGCTGTTATGCACCAATTTCAAATTGATATATCTGTACGTCTATCTTTATAGAGTGAGACATATCTTTTTGAAATTATGTCTGTGACATTTACTTATATCAGTGGATGGTTAGGTAAGGAGCATTAAACAGCGGTGTAATTCTTCTTAACCATAAGTACAGTTTTCAACCTACGACACACAGTGAATGAGTAATCAGACTCAAGGGACTTATACAGAGTATTGTATGTTGTCCAGGGTCCATCAGGACAGAGGGGTTGGTCCTCGTACTATATTCGGTTTACTTATGACTTCTCTAGTTTTTAGACAGGTGTTTCGTGGAAACACAGGGTCCGAATTTTGAGAAGTTATAGGTATTTGAATAAAGTAGAGAACCGGGTATTGCAAGTATCGGGATTCTTCAAAGTGATCGAAGATGTAGATACTTGTGTATGGTATTCAGTTGATAGTAATGGTTAAGAGAACTTGCTTCTCTTTCAGGTTACTCATAATTGGAAGCATTCCTAAGTTGAGTAACGCTAATCGGCCTCTTTCCATTTTAGTTGACATGCACTGGGGACAGCTGCATGAGTTGAATCTGGTTCAATTAAATCAGTGCCTCTGGTCCTATATAGGATATAGAACAGTTCGTATCTTAACGATGTTAAGGTACGGGGAGTTGTCCGGCTTATGATTAAAACCAGACACTAGACAACTCAAGGCACGTTTTTGTAATGGCTGTTTGTGGGTTGACCCAGGCTATGACGAGGGGTTGACTTTCTACCATCTGGAAGATCAATAGAGATATTCTTCTAGACACGCCACAGTTTTAACAACAATGGATTTTTTTTCTGAAAACAGTAGTGGGAGTATATGGTAGAACTGGAAGTGATTCCAGAACCGCAAACGATTACTGAAGATTTGATAAGGAACCTAAAGATTCAATCTGGCTTGACATTCCATTGGCCACTCCGCAGATAAGGTGGGTAACTTCAGGCACCCGAGAGGTACTCCGGTAGCCTCAAGGACGGTGACAGGGAAGTTCTTGTTTACCTACACTTGCCATTGCTGTTGTTCCAGACTGTGAGACCCGGCAGGAGGATGAGTATGGCGTCGTTCTAAACTTGCTTTAGAAGTGTACGTTTATGACTCTGTCAGAGGGTTGTCGTAGTCAGTGGGAGCAGCAGAAGCATTGGTGGACAGGTGGCTTATATCTATTTATAGACTAAAGCAAATGTAGCGGAGATAGATCATCTATTTCTGGTATGACAGTCATAGGTTCAACTTCATCAGAATAGGGGATGGATCTGTTAAGAAGGTAGTAGCGTGTGATGTCCTGGTATATGGATGACATACACAGAGTAGGAAGTGATATTCCTATACTACGATCGGTTATACTTTGGTCGTCACACAGTAGTTTCTCCACATGGGACTTGGACATTATATCAGACATACCGGTTACTAGATCTATGGTTTTAAATCTAGATTTGGGTGGTTTCCCAATTAAGGGTACTTAGAAAGCATTCTATGAGTATTTAGTATGAACGACTTCTGGCACGGTAGTGTACCTGCAGATAATGGAGTCACCCTCTCTAAAGGTGTCTTACAGACTAAAGGGGAGAGGGATGTGCATGATTGGCAGATCACTTGCTTAGGCAATTGAGTCAATCATGAAATGTCAAGTACCACACCAGATGTTATTCTTGCACTAGATGTAATAAGTTGACATTGATCCAATCCTGGAGAAACAGTCGGAATCAGTTTTAGAACATAAGTGGATGTTCTAGGGATATGATAACGACAGCCTCATGCGGGAGACAGTTATCATTCCAGGCTTCCAAGGTGACCTGGACGACAAGGAGGTTGTCAGAGTTATAGTTTTTTCCTTCTGACGAGGGGCAGTATTTTGGACAGGTGGTCCAAGGCAATACTGAGGGAGGCATGGCACAGGATACTGATTGAGTTCAGTTGACGATACAGTCTAAGAAGTTTGGATTTGGAGTTCATTTATGAGCTAGGTCCCATCAGACATCCAGACACATTTTAAGACAGGTATTGCTCATTTCGGGAGATGGCTTTCTCCGCGAACTTGAGATATAGAGAGACATAGAAAGAAACATCAAGGCGGATCCACTCACTGAGGCTATTCCTCGAACGCAATAGTTTCGCAAACGAGCTTTGTGAGACTGACTAGTAGAGGAGTTGGGTGTTCGGTATCACACGGGCTGTGAGTATGCGACATCGCAATAATTAGCCTTAAGTGCAAGTGGGAGATTGTTGGAGATAATGCCCTCAGAGTCAATTATTGGATCACAGGCACGTGATTGCAATGATTGAGGGGGGACCTATCCCGGTAGGACAGTCTTACTCGAGATGATAGTATGCTATCTGGTTTATCTTTATCATCGTGTACTGCTTTAGGTGACCAGACAGGTCGTTATTACACGTTGATAGAGCCCCTAGGATTCTTGCTTGACCACCAGCAGTATGAGGGCGATCATATAAGTGGGAGCTGGGGTCTATAAGCACATCCTTAAAAGGTCCCTAGTCGTGGGAGTTTCGAGGCAGGGCATCGATACTCCAGAGTAGACTAGTGTATACAGTCGAGACCCCGACGAGGGGCGGTGGCCGGTCTCACAAGCCACTGGTGTCAGTTGGTTCACCTAAGATGTATACAGGTGCTCATTGGGTTATGAGTACACCGGACAGGACTCGCCGGGAACATGCTAGTTGGTCTTATACCTGACGTCAGATGGCAGTTCCCTGGTGACATGTGTACAGGTTAGTTCATCGACCTGAGGATCGTCATTTGTCTCGTGTGAGTTCCCACTGTACTTTGATTACTACCCTACCACGCTCAAAGGAAACGTGCAAACAGGTTTTAGTTGGGTACAGTCCCGAGCCACATGGAGGCAGTGAGCGCATCTTCAGGGGTTCGTCTCTCCCGGTATTGGGGGTGAGGTCGCGCTGTGTCTAGGAGAGCCATTACACGAAGCCCTCGGCCGAGGCAGGAGATTTACTGGTAGGTATTCCAGTAGTATCTCAGGGTGTTCTGGGCTACACTCCGACACGACTTGTACCGCTTTTGGGGGTCTGACTTTTACCAACCCCCTAGGCCCGCCATGCGATGCTCATAGACGAACGGACCGGACTGTACGGATATTGTCACTGACAGGCTCAGTAGGGTGTCAGGATGAGTTCGCTCATCGACGTCCCTTTTGGTCAATACCTGGTGGCCCGTTACGTATTGGCTTATACCTCTGACGTGCTAGTGGTTAAATCCACAACCAAGGTGTTGACGAGTCTTTAGAGTCCCCCACATTCAGTTACTCAAGCTTTCGGGCGAAACGCTGTAGAGGCCGTATGGAGATATGGCAAATCCGATCAGATACGTGCGGTATTGCACGGATCAGGATCGGACAGTTAGTACTAAAGGCCGTATGGATATATGGCAGGGTTCGATCAGATACGTGCGGTATTGCGCGGATCAGGATCGAACGGACATTACTAGCCGGCTTTGGTTTAAGCCGGATCCTAGTATAGTACAGTGTAGACTTTGTCTCATTGCTTTTGTATTTCGGTCGGAATACAAATGCGGGTGTGTATGCACAGTATCGGGGTTTTCCTGTAATTTATTACGGGACCTGTAACACCCGAGCCCAATAATACTATTTATATTACTAGTTGAGGGTTGTATACTGCTCATTCCAATTTTCCTGATTTTCTGGTTATTGATAAATTTTACCCGGTTAAGTCATTTTGGCACATAACAAATTTTAACTCCGAAAATGAAATTTAAGATGTCCATGTTAGCCTACTCGTCGCCACTAGTCGCGTGGTAGCGTCCGCGTGTCGAGATTCCGTTCCGTTTGGCTAAACGGGCAAGTTTGGGCGACTACGCGCGCGTGCAAGTGTCCGACTTGGGGGCATGCATTTTAATCATTAAACACCTATTTTCAAAATTTGGAACCCGCTTAAAATCTTATAATTTGAATTTGGAACATTTGGGCGCAACCCGGGCGCGATTTGGAAATGTTTCATTTCGCGCCAAAAAGGGCCCGTTTCAATTTAATATAAAACCTTATATATATATATACGTATATTACTTTAACAGTGCAAATCCTCAAAATCTTCAACTTTTAACAATTCTCTACCTCCTGCAGCCAATCACGAGCCATCATTAGAATTCGTGGGCCCCGCCTCAATGTTTTCTCAATCTCTCTCTCTCCAATCCCTCTCTCTCTCCCCCTCTATATAAACCTAACCATGCAGCCGCCTTCCCCAACCCATTCCTTCACGAGAAACCCCCTCAACCCTAACCCTAGCTCACCGCAGATCTCACCGCCGGTTCCCCCGCGACCTCGCCGTCGCCGTCAGCACCCTCAGCCTAGCCGCGCCTTCCTCCTCCCTCCTTCCTCCTCTCTCCTGCGCCTGCACCCATTCCCGACCTCGCCTCCACCCTCGCGACCTCGCCGTCGACGCCACCCATCGTCGTCGACGACTCCCGCGGCTCCCTCTCACCCTCCTCGTCCCGACCTCGTCGTCGCTGCCCTCCTCCCCTCGCCGGAACACCAGCACGAGCCCTAACCCCTCGCCTACCGCGCTGTTCGCCGGAGAAACGCACCGGCGACCTCGTCGACGCCACCTCCGACCACCTCCCTTCCCCCTCGGCCACCAGAGTCGACTACCACCCTCACACTCGCTGCAGCACCCTCGTTCCAGCAAACTCCGGATTTTTCCAGCCACCGTGCTTCGCCGTCACTGCCTCGCCGGCATCCCAGTGCCGTCGAGCCATCGTGTGCACCCTGTTTCTTCTCTGTGAGTTTTCCTTATGCTTCCTTCTGGTACAATCCCTTCGCTGGTCGTATTTTGCGTGTATCGTATCTTGTTGCTAACTTGTTACCGATGACATTTTGCCGGAATCCGACCGTGCCGTCTTGGCGAACCCGACGCTCCAGCGAAGCCCCCTGGTCCGTGTGATCCCGTTGACCTCTGTTGGGACTCGATCCGTGGCCCGTGCTTTCATATCGCATTTTCTGCCGACATCGCATCCGTGTTTCCGTTTGCAGACCGTCGAGGCAAGTATTTGAATACTTGCTCTAACATGCTAGCGTGCGAGATCTAGTCTCGCCACGCACTTGAATTCATACTATAAAACAACTTAATGATGGTAATGTATATCATAGTATTGCTGTTATCTTAACCTGGAATCGTTCCAACAGTCCTCGTAATTAATCAACCCACATAAACCCGTATTTCAAATAAATAAACGAATGAATCATATCCGCTTAAACTGTTAAATCATTCATGAGACAACTCTTATATTTAGTATAATTTCATGTAGTTTCCTTAATTTATAATCGTGGATATTGCTTTACCTTGTGGCTATTGCACCCTAAAGATGATTGAACATGTTAATAAGAGAATATAAACATCACTGTGGTTATATGGAATATTGTGGTTAAATACCGTTTCCTGCTGTTGTTCATTATTGATTGTGTACCTGTTGTGAGCACTTACCCGATTGCACGACATATTGGCCTGACCCTGATACACCTGACATATACATACATACCGACCCATCCTGTCGTACCATGACATTACTTGTTCCCTGATTTCATGCCTAATGCCGACAAACCTGACCATTCCTGCTGTCGATCCAGACAGACCTACTTCTACTTGATTTTGTGTTGGCATTAGTCCTTGACTACTGAATACCCGACCTGACATACATAGCTTGGGGGTATGGGGAAATCAAAGGTGAAACCGACTTGTAACTCAACAGTTCGATACTTGTTCTGATCAGTCTTACGGGCTTGGCCAGCTCCGGAGTGGTGATGCTGACACTACTCGTCCATCTTGCTACCTTTTACTGCTTAGCGGCACGTCTTGGATTCAGCCCCGAGGGTCATGACCGTGGTCCCGGGCACGCACGGGATACTATTGAGTTACATCGACGATTCGTCAAATTGATTTCAAAGACTTTAGAATAGAAAACCTGTTAGAACAATTTAGTTACCCACTGCACATTGCCCGGCACTGTTGTTTCATATGACTGCTTTATTCATGTCTATCCCTGCATTGCTTATTACCATGTTCATATTATATTGTTGGTTGACATGACGCGCTGACGTCTGGGTTTTGCATGGCCCAAATTCTTTACCACTGTCGACGACTGAGCAGGAGTACTTCAGCCAGCAGGCTGATTTGAGTTCTATAGTGGTTAGTTCGTTTATTGCATTTTATTTCCAGGTGCGATCCCGCATTATGGGACGTACCTTTCTATTATTATATTGGATCATTGCTTCCGCACTTATTGTTTATTGACTCTCGTTATTATGGATTTGAACATGTGCTAGATTAGTTTATTTATCTTGTTCTTGATATCTCTACAACCGTAATGTGACTGTGGATGGATACTTCCTACCCACAGGTAGCATGGTTGGCTATGTCACGTGCCCAATCTTGCGTACTCTGGGAAGCGGGGCGTGACAGGACCAGTTTTCTGGAGTTGCCAGTTTGCTTTCCGTTTCAGCCATATTTCTTTGTATCTTTCAGTGGCCGAAGATTGGTGGAGGAGGGCTTATTTGCATTTGTGCAAATAAGCATTTGTGGAGGGTGGTCTTTGCATTTTGTGACATCATGATTGTTCCTCCACCATTTGACTTCTTGTTCTCATCATGGCTTGACTTTTGAGTCATCATGGTTGTTGATGATTAGCTTGTTGGAGTGTTGGTTTTGGTGCTACCATGGTTATTGATGATTGGTTGGTGGAGTATGTTTTTGTTTGTGATGATTGTTTCTTATCACCATTCTTTTGCTCTTGCATTATGGTAGTGGTTCTATCATCCATACACCACACTCTCTCTCATTCTCACTCCCATCTTGAGCCAAGGCCGGCCACTTGAGGGGAGGGGCTGTCCCAAATTTTGGAATGGGGATTTTCTCTCTTCATGCTTGCTAAAATCCCAAGTTCATCAAAAATTCCACCACTTTAATTCCTCCACAAAAGGGCAAACTCCTAAACCCCAAATGAGACATATAGATCTTCACTACATTCTACAGCAAATCTTGGACACGTCGACTCGCCAGCTTCGTGCCCGAGTTGCCTCGGTATAGAGACGGGAGCCCGTAAAAGAAGCCGGCGATGTGGTGCCCTTCCGGCGACGAAGTGGAGACCGAACATTCCGCGGGAGATCGGGACGACGACGAGAAGACCGGAGGACACGGATCGCTCGGTATATTTATCTTCCCCATCTTGTAGTTAGCTAGAACTAGTTAATGGCCCGATCCGGGTGTTTGGTGCGCGGTGGTGCTGGTTTGCTAGTTTGCAAAATTAAAGTTTTTCGCTTCCGCATTTTGGCGTCGGATTGACGGCCGGGACGCCGCCGTGCACTTACAGAATTATTTGAGCAACTCAGTGGCGCAAGAGTATTCTGGAAGCTGGATTTACGATCCGGATATCATCAGATTCGAGTAAAATCAGAAGATATTTGCAAGACAGCGTTCCGAACTTGAAATGGGCATTACGAGTACTTACTGATGCCATTCGGAGTCACGAACGCACCGGCGATATTTATGGACTTGATGAACCAAATCTTATCACCGTTCCTGGACCAGTTTATAGTAGTGTTTATCGATGATATTCTGGTCTATTCGAGGAGCCAAGAAAAGCATGCAGAACACTTGAAGACCGCACTGCAAACGTTGAGGCAAGAAAGGTTACATGCAAAGATAAGCAAGTGCGAGTTTTGGCTCGAAGAAGTGAAGTTTTTTGGGCATGTCTTTCCGGAGATGGAATCGCTGTAGATCCTGAAAAGATTGCAGCAGTTCATGATTAGCCGATTCCGAAGAACATAGCGGAGATCAGAAGTTTTCTTGGACTTGCTGGATATTATAGAAGGTTCGTAGAGAATTTCGCTCGTCTAGCTGAACCATTGACCAAGCTAACGCGAAAAGAGGTACCGTTCGTATGGACGGATAGATGTGCGTCAGATTTTGAAGTTAAAGCAAATATTGACAACCGCTCCTATTCTAACCGTGCCAAACGATTCCGGAGGGTTAGTTATTCACAGCGACGCATCTAGGAAATACTTGGGATGTGCTCTTATGCGGTATAGGAATGTTATAGCCTACGTATGGAGACAATTGAAAACTCATGAGAAGAACTACCCAACTCATGATTTGAAGCTAGCAGCAGTGATTTTCGCTTTGAAAATTTAGAGACACTACTTATTGGGCGAAAGGGTCGAAGTATTCACCGATCACAAAAGCCTAAAATACGTGTTTACGCAGAAAGAGATCAACATGAGGCAGTGTAGATAGTTAGAGCTGATGGCTGACTATGATCTTGATCTCAAGTACCATCCAGAGAAAGTTAATGTAGTGCCAGATGCGCTAAATCGGTTGCCAGCAATACGGATGTTGACTGCACACAAAGAGTTTATCGATGATTTCCAGAGATTCGAGTTGGAGATCGTGTTACCGCATTTTTCAGGACAGTTGATGCGGCTGCAAGTACAGTCGTCCTTGATCGATAATATTAAAGCAGCACAGTCGCACGATCTAAGGTTACAGAAGTTTCGAAAACGGGTTGAAGCGGAACTTCGAACGGACTTGTTGATTCATGAAGATGGTTCGTTACGATATGGGAGCCGTTTATGTGTGCCGAAAGGAGATATTCGTGAAGAACTTATGAAGAAGGCACACAGTTTCGCAAATTCCGTACATCCAGGAGACAGGAAGATGTACCGTGATCTACGACAAGATTTCTAGTGGGAAGGCATGGAAAAGGAGATTGCTCACTTTGTAGCGAAGTGCTTGGTGTTTCAGCAAAGTCAAGGCTGAACATCAAAGTGTAGCTGGTTTACTGCAACCACTTCTGATTTCTCGGTGGAAATGGGAATATATAATCATGGATTTCATGA
The DNA here is from genome assembly GCA_030015575.1 of Agapanthus africanus. NCBI lineage: Eukaryota > Viridiplantae > Streptophyta > Magnoliopsida > Asparagales > Amaryllidaceae > Agapanthus > Agapanthus africanus. Next base: position 351,654,504 of record CM057347.1, on the reverse strand, counting down.
CAGCATTACCGCGGAGTCCAAAGGGCAATAATGCAGTTTGGGTGATTGTTGATCGATTGACCAAGATAGCTCATTTCACACCGTTTAGAGTTGGTCAGTCGACAGAAGCGTTAGCAGAACGATACCTGCAGGAGATTGTGAGATTGCATGGAGTACCCGTGAGCATCGTTTCCGATCGTGATACCCGATTTTTGTCGCACTTTTGAAGGAGTTTACGGAAAAGTTTGGGGACTCGATTGAAGTTTAGCACCGCTTATCATCTTCAGACAGATGGCCAGTCAGAGAGAACGATCCAAACCCTTGAAGATATGTCGAGAGCTTGCATGTTGGACTTCAAAAGTTCATGGGAGGATCATCTACACTTGGTGGAGTTTTCGTATAATAACAGCTTTCAGGCGACTATTCAGATGGCTCCATTCGAAGCGTTATATGGTCGCAAGTATCGCTCACCCGTCTGTTGGGACGATGTTGGAGAACAAAGATTATTAGGACCGGATCTTATCGTGCAAACCGTGGAGAAAATTAATACGATTCGAAATCATATGAAGGCGGTGCAAGATCGACAGAAAAGTTGGGCCGATACAGCATGAAGACCTCTGGAATTAGCAGTTGGTGATCTTGTGTTCTTGAAGATATCACCGACTAAAGGAATGATTCGTTTTAGGAGTCGAGACAAGCTTAGCCATCGATTCGTAGGGCATTTCGATATCATCGAGCGCGTTAGAGAAGTAGCTTATCGACTGGCTTTACCACCATCTTTGGGAAGTGTTCATGTCGTGTTTCATGTATCTCAACTCCGTAAGTATGTTCGAGATGAGACGCACGTACTAGATCATTCAGCGCTGACAGTAAGGGGGAATCGCTCGCACGGAAAATCAACTTGGGAACGAGAAGACGAGATTCGACAGCAGTTTCCACACCTCTTAAATTCATGTTTGTTTGTCTTTTCTTGTTCCGGGAATTTCGAGAACGAGATTCTTTTTGTAGTTGGGTATAATGTAACACCCTAATTCAGTTATACCATGTTCGATTTGATTATTTTATTTATTTTGTGGCCATTTCTTGTTTTATTCGTTTTTGGGTGCGAATAGTGTTTTGGTTTCTATGCTCAGTATCCGACCCAACCCGCATGCTTGAAACCCGTCTTGGTTCTTGATTACATTTTATCCTTGTTAGTACTAAGGATCCGCGCACACATATGTTCCATTCACCCGTATCTTACATCTGGCATCTGCATATATTTTTAACAATACAAATATAGTCAAATAATATATTTTTAAATACCTAGCATAGCCTGCATCATACCCCTGACCCTATGGTTGCATCCGTACATCATGTTGACGTCCCGTTTAGTGAAACGGACTCGTTTGGATCGCTACGTACATACTACGTGTATCCGTTCTTAGAAGTATGCATTTGCTTTAACCGGACATCGCATTTTGGTTTTGGTTGACACGTATATTATCCCTATTTTCAAACGGTAATTTTAGACCCAACCCGGGCATATTTTGGAGTATTTTTGTATTAGCCAGAAAACCGATATATTTAATATTATATTCTTAATATTTAAAACTGTTTACATATACGATTTATATATTTCTTTAACCAAAAAATATTTTCTAAATATTTTTTAATACCCTAATCTTACCTCTTTGTCTCTTTCTTCATTATATATATATATTTCTTTTTTTAAAACCTATTCTAATCTAACCCCTCATCCATGTCTCCTCTCTCTTCTTCTTCCCTCGTTTTCCCGCCTCGCCTCACTCGCGAAACCCTAACCCACACCCGCGCGACGTCGTCGCTGCCTCCACCCTCGACCTCTCCTCCTCTCCTCCTCGACCACCTCACATCATCTCTCTCCTCTCCTCTGCAACCACATCCCCGACGTAGAACCCACGCCTCGTCGCTTCTGCCCTCGCCGTGCCGTCGCCACCTCATCGCCGATCGCTTCACACCCTCGTTGACACCCTCTCATCTCCTTCTCTTCTTCCTCCTCCCCTTCTTTCCCCGACGACGAGACTGCAACCCATAACCCAGGCCCCTGCAACCCTCGCCTGCACCCTCGTCGCCGGAGCTCCGACCTCGCCGACGTTTCCCCGCCTCGTCACCACTTCCTCTCCCCTCTTTCCAACCCGACACCACCCTACACCCGAGCTCTCCCCTGCACACCCCGACCCCAATGATCAAGAACCCAAGAAACCCATACCTTGCCGTGAAACCTCGCCGGAAAACCCATCGTCGACGTCTCCCTCGCCTCGCCTCTGACCCCAGAGCACCAAACCCCAGAGCACAGCCCTCTTCTTCTTCTTCTTTCTTCTCTTTCTTTTCTTGATCCCGGTGATCGCCGGAGCCGTGCTCATCGCCGACGATCCGGGCAATCCAGTAGACGTCATCATTTAGCGTGGTCACGTTCTTGCATAGCTTGGTTCTGTTCTGTACGCGCGTGTGTGCATCGCGACGTTTACCGACGTCGGACGCGGCGTACGCACCCCGTAATGAGATCCGATCAGGCAAGTTTATCTTGCTACATGCTATGCTGTTATATTTACATCCATATGAAAAAAATAATACATGTATATTGTATTGTGCATCCCTGTTACAGTTTACCGTTTTTACGATATCCGTGCGTATCCGTGCCGTATATTACATATTTAGTTGCATGCTGGAACCTGATTATTTCATGTTACTGCTATATTCATATACCATGCTTGCTAGTGTGCATCATATGACTCATGGACTTATAATATGATATCACTGATTATTACTTGCGCATCGATGCATTTACCGTGTTTGTTTACTTGCTAAAGTTTTATTTTTGGGCATCCGTTTGATACATATGCACTACCTGACATGCCCTGATACACTACTTGACTTGATACTTGAACTTGTTACTAATGCCGACAATCCTGACTTGTTCTGACGGACGTATCATGTTGTCTATTCAGACAAAACCTGCACCTGCTTGATCCTGTGTTGGCATTAACTCCATTTTATCAATACCTGATTTGAACACATAACATTGGGGGTATGGGGAAATCAAAGGTGTAACCGAGTGTAACTTAAAAGGATATTACTCGATCCATGGTCCCGAAGGGTAACAGGACAGAATCATTCGTGATTCTTATTACTTGATCCATGGTACCAGGGAATAACGTGACAAGGTCATTCGTGATTCTTATTACTTGATCCGTGGTCCCGAGAGGTAACGGGACAGAACCATTCTTGGTTCATACATCTTGATCCGTGGTCCCGCGGGTAACCGGGTATATTCTTTTGAGTTACATGGAGGAGTACATTCATTGGTTTCGAATAACTTTAGAATAAATAACCCAGTAACACAGTTTAGATTACTCACCGCACTTCGCATACACATATACACCTCGCTGTTTCATATCTATGTTTACTTGTTATATTCATGTTATCGTTTATATCCATGCCTGCATATCTCGTTGCATCCTGGTTATTTTCTATTGTTTGATATTATGACGCACTGACGTCTGGATTTTGCATGGCTCGGTTCCTCTATCTCTCTCGTAGGCTGAGCAGGAGTATTTTAGCCGTCATGCCGAACAGTGAGGATCGTGTTTAGTGATAGTTTAGTTTATATTCCTTTCAGCAGCTTTTATTTCCTGATGTGAGCCCGTATTTGGGACGTTTTTCCAAATATTGTTTATTGGATTTTATCGTTTCCGCATATATATTTCTTGACTCTTTTATTACGGCAGATGGTCGTGTACTAGTTACTTTTATATTTTATTGTTCTTGATATCTTACAGACAGCCGTAATGTGACTGTAAATGGATGTTTCCTAAGCACAGATAGCATGGTTGGCTCTGTCACGTGCCGATCTTAGCGCACTCTGGGAAGCGGGGCGTGACAGTATCAGAGCCTCCATAAACCTTTACTAGCTAATTTACACAAGTTTAAAGTCTCGATCGACGGATTTTTCAGGATCGCATTTCCATTTTACATGCTCGCTGTCCAAATTTGAAAGTTGTTCAAAAAATCATTTAGATTGCTTTAAAATTATGTGCAGGCAGCAAAAAATTTTGGGCCCATGATGCCAAAATTTTGCGGCGGTTCCGCGGCCTTATTTTGGCCGTTGGGCCCCAAAAGTTTTCTGGTGCTCTATGATATAGAAATGTGATTTTTGGGATATATGATTTTGGCCCAGATTTGTTTGAGTACTGGTTTGTACTTAGGGCCAATACGAAAAGTTTTGGTCGATCGAAATTTTGAATTCGTGTGTATCAGTGCGTATGTTAGCTTCTGCGACCGTGAATATCATAAAGCGGTACAATCCGACTGGTTGCTATATGTACAATCAGACGGATTCACGAACATGATATTCACGTTGATGTTCTGTGTTGCACTGATGTTATGGATGGATTGTCGTGATTGATAGCCTTGTGTGCAATGCTAGATGTACAATTCAGATTCATTTGTATATTGATTATTGCGGAGCGAGCGTCCGACATGTGGACCGCCGTCACTGCCGATTATGTATATTCTTTTATTGGGGCACGACCGGGTTGAGGTCGGTGTCACCATTGTATATATATTTTTCTTTTCTGTATTAGGATTACTCCGCGGAGGAGTGCTCGAATAGCCGGGTTCTAAAGGGCAACGGGCCTGCATCTCATAGCGTTGAAACCGGAGGGCCTTACTCTAGAATCGGCGGGCTATTCGCCGCACTCGTAGGGGGCATAGGTTGACCCACGGTGGGGTGCTCAAATTACCGGATTCCGTGAAGTGCTGGGTGGTCCATTCACTTTGCTGATTGGGGTTGTCTCACTTCGAGATTGACGGGTAATTTGCCGCACTCGTAGGGGTCTAGGATCTTCATTGCACTGGCTATCCATACGACCGGAGAACGTCGCGTCTCATTTATGGCTCAAATGAAACGCGCGGCTCCTACATTATCCGTTGTTCCATATTATTGTTCGCATGCTTGTGATGATTATTATCTATCTGCGATGTTGATATACATATATATATATACACTTCTATATGTTTTGCATCCGCGTTAGTCCAGCCTCCGCTCTGCCGTTAGTTAAGTAACCTAACGGTGCATGACGGGGCCCCGTAGCAAATGCGGATGGCATATAAAAAGCAAGTTATTTTGGTTGTTTCTTTTGTGGCTTGGAAACATAAAATGACGGGAACGCCTTATCTGAATAATGCAAGGAAAAATAAACCTAAATGATATCGGAACCAATTTTAAAACTACTCGGTTTTCTTCAAAACTCATAGTCGTATTCTTTTGCTTTGCATAAGGATATTCGGTTAGGAATACCCTGCACTTCATTCTATGAGGGAAGCATTGGGAGTTCGCTCTTAAGCAAAAGTTTATATTACTGGTTTTAAAAAACGGAACTTAAACCACTCCATTTCAAAGCCACTCGAGTTCCTTCAACGATATCAAGTTCATTACGTTAAAGGTTTTTCGCCAAAAACCATCCGTAACCCTCCGTCATTTCAGATAGGTAGTGCATAGTATTCGTGCTATGTTTGTTGGCAAGCTTCAAGGCATAGTGTATGGTAGCTGAGTGCTACTTATCTGTTGCATAGATATGCGATTGATCGAGACAGTCACTGCTTTGTTGGCAAGCGTCGAGGACTAGTGCGGGTGGGTTCGATGCAATCAAGATAATGACGGGTTGAACTTGACTAGTAAGGACCCTTGATTTGTTGGCAAGCGTCAAGATCCTTTGATCCTAAGGTCAAAAAACATTTCAGGAGTTTCAAACATACAGGAAACTTGCCAAGAATGCGCATACCTTCTGGAGTGTGGTGACTTGAGCGGATTCCGTCAGGTTATCACATGATGATAGATGGGTCCCGATTCCCACTGATGAGTATATATTACTCCTCGAGAGATTTTTCACTTCACAATTAGCTAACCTAGGTGTCTGGAAAGTGTTAACGAGGTTACGTCTATGCAGAAACGAGGTTATTAATTGGGTATGTGCGAAAGCACGGGGGACCTCCTTCGAAGTACCAACAGTGGCATGGCTGAACGGTTAGTGAACTTGTAAAGCGTAAATGATCCCGACTAGTTCTCCTTTTAGGGTTTGAAGGAGGATTTGAGGATATAGTGTGCGCCATCCTGATCAGATAAAGTGATAACCAATCTGATCTTAATAGAGTGCATACTGAGTGTTTCTTTTCTCTCTTGGTACAGCGACTCATGACTTACCTTAAAAACTCATGAACCAATTTGACCGAACCTTCTTACACCCTTTGGCTTTGGTTTGTCTTGATTCGCGACAAAGTCGTATATATTCCTGCTACTCTTATTTTACCCTTTGCATTTCTTCAGAACACGTCGTATCGCTACGATGATCCATATTGCTTGGAACGGCCATCGTATAGTTACATATGAACTCGAAAAAGTTGCTTCAGTCGAGAATGGCCACAGGTTCTCAAGAAATTGAATAGGATTATTCGGTTGTCTCTTCCGTTTACTTTCTCTCAAGTTGCGAGAGCTCCTTAATTAGAAGAGTACACATGGTACGTTTATTGGATAGTTTTCTTCCAAACCTTAGGCTGCTGCCGAAAGGTAGAGAAAGAAGAAAATCAATTAGCCTAAGGACGGTATACATAAGGAAAGAAGTAGAGACATATAAAAGGGCTGAAATAAAGGCAAAGGAAATTGCGACTACTGTCATGAATCTGGATAATGGAAAAGGCATTACTAGAAATACCTGACCATCCCCTATGAAACATTTTCATGTTTCAGTATTTCTGTGTAATTGTAAAAGAGAACGGTTTTCCCAAATCAATTCTGACTCCAGGATATGTATTTACCAGTTTTTGATCTCACATCTATACGGCGTTACAGATGATGAGTAGGAGTAGAATATTGGGAAATGGACGATTTAATGCTTAATATCGGAATTCGTTGTAATCGGTGATATTGGATTAAATCGCCTGGTTTTTGCCTGACGGCAAATATTTGGTATCGATAACCGTTGTTATGCACCAAATTTTAAAATGAAATATCTATACCTTTATTTTTATAAAGTGAGATATACATTTTTGAAATTGTGTTGTAAACATTTACCTTTATTTGTTGAGGATAAGGTAAGGTGCATTGAATAACGGTGTAAGACATTCTTAACCAAGATACAGTTTTCAATTTACAAAACACAGAATTTGAGTTTGTATACTCTTTAGAACTTATACATGAAAATGTATGTTGTCCAGAGTACTTTAGGATAAAGGGGTTGGTACTCTTACTTCATTCAGGATTACCTATGAGTTTTTTAGACACGCATTCGTAGTAATGCAAGATCAAAGATTTTGATAAGTTTATAGGTATAGGAATAAAGTATAGAACGATACGTTGGAAGTATCGGGATTCTTTGAAGTGATTGAAGATGTAGATACTTATGCTAGGTATTCCATCATAGTAATATCGAGAACTTGATTCTGTCATAGATTACTCATCCGTGGACGCGCTCCATGATAAGTAATGCTGCATTGGCATTTTTCCATTAGGTAATATGCACAGGAAACAGCTGCATGACTTTTGAATCTGGTTCCATCTAATTTAGTGCCTTGATTCTATATGGACCTAGAATGGTTACATATTTTCAGGTTGTTAAGATATGGAGTTATCCAGTTTCTGTTTAAAAGCGGATTCCGGACAAACTCGAGACACGCTTCGGTAATGATGGTTTATGGATTATCCCGAGCATTCGTTAGGATTTTGTTTTTACCATTTTCAAGATCAATAATTACATTGTTCTTGACTCGCCACCTTTTTATAAAAGAAATCTTTTTGCAAAAGAAACTAATGGGAGTATGGTAGAATTGAAAGTGATTCCAGAACCACAAACGGTTACCGAAAATTTAGTAGAACCTAAGAATTCAATTGGACTTGACAAACCGTTAGCCACTCCGCAGATTTTAGTAGGTAACCTCAGACACCCGTGAGACATTTCAGTTTTCTCGTAGACGGTGACAAGAAGGTCGGTATCATGGTAATGATGACCTTACTAGTTATCAGTATGTCATAGGAAGTGGTAACTTCCAGGTGACCAGATACTCCATACCCAAGATGGACTCCACGCACTTCAGCAAATTATAGATTTTGGACTTTGCTAGATGCTCCTGAAATGGATAAAACCCATTAGGAGCAGGTAAATCTTTCGAGATCTGTGCAGGTGGAAATGTGCTAACCTACATACCCAAGATGGACTCCACGCACTTCAGCAAATCATGGATTTTGGACTTTGCTGGGTGCTCCTGAAGTGGTAAAACCCATTAGGAGCAGGTAGATCTTTCAAGATCTGTGCAGGTGGAAAGATGCTAACCTAATAAGGCTAGATTTGTTGTAAAGAGATTTCATCAAATACCCGTTGTGGATTGTGATGTGACTTTTACTTCATTATCTATGCTGAAGTCCATACGGATATGACTTGACACTGCTACCCCTACCTGTCATCAGCAGGTCACAGGAAGTGGTAACTTCCAGGTGACCAATTTTTCCATATCCAAGATGGACTCCCAGGTGACCAGTTTTTCCATATCCAAGATGAACTCCACGCACTTCAGCAAATCATGGATTTTGGACTTTGCTGGGTGCTCCTGAAGTGGTAAAACTCATTAGGAGCAGGTAGATCTTTCGAAATCCGTGCAGGTGGAAAGGTACTAACCTAATAAGGCTAGACTTGTTGTAAAGAGTTTTCATCAAATACCCGTTGTGGATTGTGATGTGACTCGCTTCAATGTCTTTGCTGAAGTCCATATGGATATGTTTTGACGCTGATGCAGTTCATGGCTATGATATCTGGCAGGTGGGTGACTATTACGTCTTTCCAAATGGGATTTTAGAAGTGCACGTGTATATGATTCAGCTGGAGGGTTATCATAGTCAGTGGGAGCAGCGGAAGGTGTGCAAGTTGCTTATGTCTATTTGTAGACTGAAGTATGGATAGCGAAGACGGATCATCTGTTTTGATATAACAGACAAGGTGATTGACTTCATCAAAACAAAAGATGAACCTAGTAAGAAGGATGTAAGGAAGTATTATCCTGGATTTGAATGACATACTCCAGATAGGAAGTGGTGTTCCTATACTACAATCGGTCAGACTTTGGTTGTCATACGGTGTTTTCTCCATATTGGATATGGATAGTATATCAGGAGTTCTGGCGACTAGATTTATGGTTTTAGATCTAGATTTGGGAAGTTTCCCAGATTGGGTACTTAGACAGCATTCTAAAAGTATTTTAAAATGGACGACTCCTGGGGTGGTGGTGTACCCGCAAATGATGGAGTCGCCCTCTCTAAAAATGATGTCTTTTTGACTGATGAAGAGAGGGGAATGCATGAATGACACATCATTTGCTTAGGCAATTGAGTCAATCATGCAAAGTCTTGTATAACACCAGATATTGCTTTTACGCTAGTTGTAATAAGCATATATTAATCCAATCCTCGAGAAACAAAATGAAGCAGTAAAGAATATAAGAGGATGTTCTTGGTATAGGATAACAGCAGCCTCCCCCAAGAGGCGGTTATCATTTCAGGCTTCCAAGATGACGTGGATGACAGAGATGTCAGAATTATGAGTTTAGCCTCTTCTGAGGATCAATGTATTGGATAATGTTCCAATAAGGATACTGAGGTAATCATGGTGCAGGATACCGGATTATAACTCAACAGAGAATACAGCCCAAAAAGTTTGTTGGATAGGAGTTGTTCATTGATGAACTTGGTCACATCAGGTATCCAGACAAATTCTTGAGGCGGGATATCGCTCAGATTAGGAGATTGTTCATCTCCGCAAAGTTGAGATATAGAAAGATGAAGTTGGAACATTGTAGCGGATCCACTCACTGAGACTATTTCTCGAACATGTTATGTTTCACAAACATAGTTGGAACATTTTAGCTGTCAAGCCGAGCAATGAGGATGTAGTGGTCGTATATTGATATGTGCAAGGTTCCGATTACGTATGTGTGCTAGCCACACAGACTTTAATCGGGCGAATGATAATACTAGCCGTCTTAGGATTAAGCCGGATTATTAAATCAAGTTTTGATTAAATAATTTATATATATATTTCAATATGTATATTCTAGTATTATATTCATTGTATTTTTCTATCTCTTAGGTATTCATGTTTTGATACGAATACGGGCATGTATTTACGGGGACGTATTCTTGTATACTTCTAGAAGTACATCTCATTTCGAGGATTTTTTTAAAGAAATTGTTAAATGAGGTGGAGAAGAGAAATGGTGGCGGATATGGGCAAATGAATTGTTAATTTATTTTGCTTATACTATTCAAGCATGTTTGCAATTTTAAAATGGTAAAATTCTTTGAACAAAAGAAAGAAAATGCATGCTTGAATTGATGAATGTTTTTCATTCAACCATTTAGCTTCTCTCTCCAAGAATGGCTCGTCCTTCTCTCTCTACCCTCTCATGTGTTGAGATTCAAGAGAATTATGGGAAAGAAAAATTAATAGAACACTCACACTATGTCGCTAAGCATCCTAGACTAGCATCCTAGGATCCTTAGTACTTCATTGATGAAGTTGAAGCTTAAACTTGGTTCCCTCATATGGATCATCTTCGACGAAGGAAGACCGGCTTGCAAGTGCGATCATAGAGCCTCGAGGAGCTAAGGAAAAGGACTGAAGACGATGGACACGACTACAAAGATTGTAACCCTAACCGAGTTGTTAAATCCTTGTCTATTGTAGTTTTCTAGTTTGGTGTTTGGTGTAGATTCTAGGATGAAGTTTCTCGCGCAATCAAAATTTTCGTTTTTGGATTCCGGATCGGCCGCGGGTTAGCGGCGAGGGCACTAGGAACGTTCAATATTTAATGGGACCACCTAACTACAATAAGAGATGCAACCTGTTTTGCATAAAGAGTCAAATCGGTGGGTGCACACTTGATTGATATAATAGTAACCTCACTACAATAGTGGAGCAATACTATACTTCAAAAGCTAAATTATAAAAAGTAAAGTTATTATTGAATGATTGGATAGATTGTATCCTACCTCTTTTATTTATATTCCTTCCTGACAATATGGAAAAATATGAATAAATTTGAGTTTCTTGTTCACTAATAAATGCATGAGAGAAGCATTGATAGTGACATCATTACTTAAATTAAAACCCTAGTAATGTAGTGCAACTATAAAATAAGAAATGAGATATTGATGTTTCTGCTAATATCAGAATGAATAAATTTAGTTATTTTACTAAACCATCTGATGTGTATGTATCAAACCATATGAATTGAAAATAAGGATTGTGTATTATCTTAACACTATTGAAAATCGGCCGATATTGTTTAAGATGATAAATCTATTGAACTTGATCTCGTTACAAGCATAAGAATTATCGGTTATAAAGAATGACATGATGTAGTTAACTTGCTAGATGCTATATTGTAAATTTCTTAGATGCTAGCTTAGAGAAGCAAACGAGCTCAAAGGAACTGGCAAGGAAATCCCAAAAAACCATGTACGAGAAAATGATTACAACTCGTTAAATTGTAATGAGAAGTTTCATGTCCACTAAAGTTGTTTAGGGTATTCAATTTAAACCCATGATCATAAGATGATCAAGCCAGTGTACTGAAAAGTTTATGAAAAGCTTATTAGCTAAAAATGGATTATAAATCCGAAGCCGATGTCATTTTTATAATCGTCTTATTTATTTAATCAGTTTGAGGTGAACATTAGTATTCTAGATCATAATGTTATCTTGACAGATTTTATCAATTTGTTGAAAAGGATTACAAACCTTATGCATTCAAACAAGCCCATGACGATAGTCGACGATAATGCTAGATAGTCTAGCTAAAAGAAAAGAAAAATTAATTGCGAAAAATATTGTTGGTAAAACAAAGTGAGTTTGTAAAATGGGATCACTTTGTGATGGTGAATATCATTCTTATCACAAAAGAATACGGCGGCATAAATGGAAGAACAATAAAGCTGTTTTTCTTTATATAGAAAAAAACAGTTTTTGAAAGGTTAACATGATCACTTCATAGTATAAACTATATTGTGAGTTGTTCCTATTTTATCATGAATTATAATTTAGACCAATCATTGATATTGGTAGTTTATTATAGGCGGTACAAGAAAAGACCATAACCTAATGATTATGATATCACATTAACAATAGAAGTGTAGCCATAGTTTCAACAGTAACAAAAGAACTAACTATTTATATATGAATCAAAGATATGTGGTTGAACTTAAAATTTGTCTTTTTGTTTCTAAAATAATAAGAAATTTGATTTTTATTTTGAAACGTTATAGTAATGTTTGCTCTAGCAGTAAAATTCTATTAAGTTTGGTAATTTGATCATTACTTAATAATAAATTAAGAATGATTGTTATTGTGCTTGATTCTTATGCAATGTGAATGAATATGATCAATGTCTTAAACATCATGTGGATTAATGTAATCTGACAAATAATTTTGGCACATAAGATTTGGTTATGTAAATATTGATAAGATCAATAAATTGATAAAGTATGGTAATTTGTAATTTCTATTGTAGAGTAACTACCAACTTATAAACATTATCTTTGTGATAAAATAACCACATTGTTTTTATAGACAAACATGCTTGTGTATACAAATATTCTTTCATACATAAACATGTATGTCGACTTTTAATTGTTAAAACAAGAAATGATATTCGTATATTGTGCTCATATAGATGAGACAACAAAATATGAATATAATTATCTAATGCAGCACATTTCCAAATACTTTGAAAAGTTTAAAGAGAATTAAGCCAAAATTAAAATATATTTGATAAAAGTATCAAGTCCATATGATTTGATCGCGATGGACAAAGTTTAAGAGATATATAAATGAAAATTATAATTGTCAAAAGCTTGATACCACTGCGTATCCCACAATAAAACGGTGTATTCGAAAAAATAAAAAAACCTTATTTGATATAATTAAATTAATGATTTGATCATTAATGGTTATTCTACTTGCTCATAAGACTTTTGCAATAAAAATTGTTAATTATTTATTAAAATCATTCATGTCAATTCTGTTTTCTACTCCATATGAGATATGCAAACTAAGAAAACCAAATATACGACATTTGAATTTTGGAGTTCTCCAATTCAAGTTGAAAGCATGTATTGGATAAATTGGAATTCGGAATAAATAGATATCTAAATGTAGGCTACTCTATGAATGCAATAGGTACTATATTTATATTTTCTTTCGTAAAATCACCGTTATTAGAAATGTGTTCTGTATAGAAGACTAAATTTTTTGTCAAGAATGTGTGACTCTTAATGAAAGGTTGTCTCCTATGGTAGGAGAGACTTTTGTTCCAGTAGGAAAAAATTCTCATTGCTAGAAAATTTAATCAATTCAGTGGAAGGTTCAAGTAATAATGAAGATACCGATCTATCACTAGAGATTGTTGTTGATGCATTAAATACAACAAAAAGATTAAATAAAATTATTTATTTACTATAAAATATAGATGTCTCGATAATATCATATTTGATGAGTAGTATCGAGAAGAATAATGATTCAATATAAACTTACGAAAGACCTATATTTGACATGAAGTCTAGTAAGTAAATTGATGTCATGAAAGTAGAAACAGACTTCATACGACTTAACAAGGTTTGGATCTTAGTAGATCCATCTGATGGAATAAAATTTATTGGATTCAAGTGGAAATCTATTGTAGATTTGAAGCTCATTAAAATGTATAGCCATTTATAAACTGTTTAGTGGTTATCAATTATGAGTAAATTTTGTCTCATATTATAATAAGGAAGTCTATTAAAATCCTATTAGCCATAGCAACATATTATGACTATGGAATATGGCAAATGGACGAGAAAATTGTTTTCTTGAATGATATCTTAATAAAGATATTTACACGCAATAATCAAATGGTTTTTGTATGTAAATTTAAGATAACGTGTGAATTGAATAGTTCAATATATCGACTTAAACAAACATTTAGGAAATGGAGTATTCATTTTGATGAAAATGATTAAGAAATTTGATACCATCTAAAATCCTAAAAAGTTGTGCATATAAGCAACAAAATGTATGTATTATGTTCATGATATACTACTCATTTAGAATGATGTAGGTACAATAACATCATTTAAGTTATGATTTTTAAACAAGTTCTTTATGAAAGATCTTAGTCAAATATTCTATATTTGGATCTCATACTGTACATAAAGATTAAGTAGAGATTTGTAGGATTGACGAAAATCTACTTACATGAATAAAATCCTTCGAAGGTTCTACATACAAAATATGATAGAGTATTATAAGTAGATTATAATCCAACTCTAAAGAAGAATGTTGGATTAAAGTGAAAACCATATTTAGACATTTAGCTAAACTATGCAGATATTTATGAGTAATAAAAAACACTCTGATTTAGATTTCTAATCTGATTTTGAAAATAAAAAGTTATATTGAAATATGTAGAATAAATTAGTGGTACATTTAATTATAAACGTGGAAAATAAAATGTTATAAGATTTCAACAGTGAAGCAGAATGCGTAGCGGAAGTAAAAATGCTAAGAAGAAAGTTTGGACAGATAAGTTTGTTAATAAATTTTACATGATTTCATTAGCTGTAATTCTATATTGTATAACAAATATAGAAAGTCTATTTTGGGATATATTTATATAGTGATATAAAAGATAGCTATACAAAACAACATAAGCAAATGATTGCTTATACATTGCCTTAAATGGTTTTTGACAGAATAAAAATAAAATAAAAGTTATTATTGTATCTGATTGGATGTGAGAGCAAGTGGGAGATTGCTAGAGTAGTTGTATATGCCCTTACACATTCAATACAATTCTCGTAATATTTATTAAATATAAATATGATTTTATAGTTGCACTAATAGTAATTGATTAACTGGGTCATATGTATTTATAATTGTTATAATATCCCTAAAAATTATATTGTTAGATCATGCACTGTGATGTGTCACTTGTATGGAGACATTGTCTAATCGAGTGATTTCTTAAATAAATACTTAACCTATAACTAGTATGGGATAGCTAGATTTATAACAGACTATCATGCATTACAACGACATATTAGATGTGGTGATGTGTTTCGGTCACCGAGAATGGAAATTCTCCCGGTGTGTCATGAGCATGTATTATGATACATGTACAAGACCGCGTTTGAATTCTCTAGGATATGTCACCTATGAGATAGAGAATTTAAACAATTACATAATCCTCATGATTTGATGGCATTGTTGTCTTCAATGTGACATTTAGTAAGCTTTGATATGATGGTACTTCTTGTCGTCTGATAGAAATAACAAACCTGAAATATTGGACCGCTTAAATACATTTAGGGCTAGTTCGGATGAACGGTATGAAACCATGGGTTTGTAACCAAACCATATTTTATAGTGTATTTAGGGAAGTGGTGTGAAATCATGATTTTGTAACCATAGAGTGTTTGGATAACCTAAACCATGATTTTGTAACCATGATTTTAAATATAAATTACCTAAAAGAACATGCATTTATTATAAGTGTATTACTAATATTTTTATTTACTTTAAAACATTAATAAATAATATAATGTCATAGATATTAATAAAAAATATGTAAATATATATACATATTTTTTAAAATATATATATATATATTAAAAATGCATATGCTTCCAGCATCTATTTAAAAAATTAATATAAAAATATTCAAATTCTAGCATTCAACTTTTATAACAAATAATTTCATACATTGAAGTGTTGTAGAAAAATGAAGGGTTTCCCATCAATTTATAGGCAAAAAAAATTATTTAAAAATTATAAAATCATTTTAAAAAATTACAAGTGGCTACCGGTCATTTTTTTCAAAATCAACGGGGACAACGGTCAAAAATTTGACCATTGCCTCTTTGATAATTAAGAAAACAAAATTTAAACAAGCGGATCCCACCAATTTTTTTAAAATTAAAAAAAGCGAAATTTAATAAGGGCCCACCTGCCACCTTCTTCCCCACCGCTCCTCAGGAGCGGTGGGAACCGTCGCCGCTCCCCATTCACAGGGAGCGGCGATGCGTTCAACGCTGGGCATGCACCCGCCGCTCCTCAGAACGAGCCTTTAGGAGAACAATGGATGTTTAGATAGAATCTGACATTCTTATATGTTGATAAGAATAAGTTTACTGCTCATTCCCACGAAGGCGTAAAAATCTTGTCGACGGGTGTTTTAAGAAATGTTTTTCAAAATTATATTATCATATTAATATTTATTTTAGAAATGAATTTATGTTCATGGGGAATGAAACTTTAGGCTTGAACAATTAGGTGAACATGTGAACAGGTCCTGCTCAGTTAATAGCTTAAGGATAAGTAACTTGATGTCGAAAAGGATTGCATGGAAGTTGATATTTATTTTCATCTCATATTATGATAGAGTTTTTATGAACAGTTGACAAGATAGGTGTTTGAGTGTTAAATTAAAACTATTAATTAATTAATTAATTACAAATAATTTAATTGATAGTTGGATTTTGATGTGAGACCCAATTGGTCCCACCTATAAATCTTTCGGTGGTAGATTTAGACACAACCAAATTAAAGAAAGGTATTATTAATAATATAATTGTTATATTATTAATATATGGATTTTTAGTATTTGGGCTTGAGATATCGTACCACAACCCTATATAATAGGGCAATGGTTTGCCACGAGATAAATAGAATTTCATAAAAAATATATATTCCTCCTAAAATATTAGATGGATGACTATCAATCTATGGACGTGTTCATCTTCCACAAGACTTGGTGGACTTCAGTTGGAGGCCTTTGCGTTTGTGGAGGTTACCTTAAAAGTTCATCATCGATGTGAACGAATTATAGAAAAGGTACGCATTAAATTTTAGATAAAAATCCGTTTGTTTTTTTTGGAAATTGATGCATGTGTTTTCGCCATAGGCATGCATATGTTTCCTTCAAGATCTACCCCTGTAAGATGAGAACAAACTTCTTCCCTCTAGATAATAAAATTTTAGATAAAATTACACAAAATTAAGAAGAGTCTTGTGTAGGAACACTTTCCTCTTAACAATTTTTTGTTAGAATCAAACACTGTATATGCCAACAAAAACCAAAATATAAAATTCAAACAAAACCCTGCTCCTAAATCATCAAATGAAACAGCAACTAAAACAAAAACAAAAGAAAAAAGAAAAAATTCTTTAAAAAATCAAAAAAATGATAAATTACTACCTGTATCGTAACCGAACAAAAGGCCGCCGATTCCAGCGGTAGCAGCTAATCCGACAACATAACCGTTGCTAAAATACGACAAGCTCCGCCTCGGCGAAGCATCCAAATTCGACCCCGAGCTGCTCGGCATCGTCAAAATCGTCATCTCTGTTTTCTCTAAATAATCTCTCTCTCCTCAGAAACCCTAAAAAAAATTGAAATCGAAACGTTCAAAGAAAAAGAGAGAGAACTGAGGGAGAAACGAGATCGAGACTCCTCTACTTAAAACGACAGAGAGAGGGGGGGGGGGGGGGGGGGCGCTATAGTTCATTTATTACTATTTATGCCATTTTTATTTTTATTTTCCTTTTCTGTGACGAGGTTCGATCCTTCTAGATTCGAGCGAGTTTTTACGTGGTGTCCGAAACAAACAGAAAGAGAGGGGATTTTTTGTAAATAACATCTGCAAAAGTGCAAATTATCAAACGCCGAGGGGGTTGGATAAATAAATGATCGATGGCCTGTTCCTGTTTGGATAGCAGTTGGGAGGCTGACACGTCAGATGGTATGTTCCGCGAGCAGACAATTTCTCTATTTTTTTAATTTTTATCTTATTTTATTTTTTTTAAGAAAAAGGGTGGTGTATGCATAATGATTTTCCTTTTTATATGTCTTTGTAAAAAAATTCACGTTCAAAATTAATGTGTAAAACAAATCTTTGAAATTTTTTGGCATGTCGGATTGGAAAGAAATTTTTGAAATTGATTAATTACATGCGGTGAAAATAAATATAGCATATTTAGATCCCACTTTTAAGAATTTAAATTACTTGTAGTGACTATAGGATGAAAGTAAGAAATGATGTTATTGTGATGGAGAAAGATGGTGTTGTTTGAAATTTTAAAATGTGAGCTATACAAACAGTTGAAGATGGATCTAGATCGACATATGTTGAACTGAATAAACACAAATGTGGAGTTTCTGCTCATGAAAATAGCTCATGTTTGCGCCAGATGAAAAGGGCACTCAAATTACAGGGTACAACAAAAACAAAATAATGAGGTAGAGAGAGGTTTGCTCATACTGCTGACGGTCCAATGTTTCAAAGAATCCAAAGTATAAACGGATCCCCTAAACCAATTATTTGTCAACTTAAATGTCAATTTATGGCAAGAAAAGTTTTAGAAAATATGTTAATGATTGAAAAACCATAATGGGTCTTTCTTAAGAGTAGCATATGAGCAATAGCTTAACAGTAAGTTCTCAACCAATGAGAATAATTCAGTTGGTATGGCAGTTCCGCTGCTTGATAGACTGCAGGCTCAAACCCTATGAAAGAAAGTGACCATAAATTAATGATTTCGAAACTGTTAGCTATTGGGCTTCACCGGCCTAATATCCGCCCTTCTAGTGGTCCCTATATATATATAGATATGATATATGGGGCTAGAGTGAATTATCTAAGAGGATTAATTAATTAAGAGATTAATTAAGAGAAAGCTAAAGGGATCTATGAGATCCAATTTGTGAGTCGTCGTCTTCTTCCATCATCCTTGTTCTAGTATGGTTGGTTGGCGGGATGATTACGTGGGGATTCTTACTCGATTAGAGTGTGGGTTTTTTTCGGCCGTTACGTGGAGGCAAGAGAATCAGGATCAAGAATATGACGTAGGCGAGAATAACAATCTCATCATCGGATCAGTTATTCCGGTAAAACCCTTACATAGATATGTAATTTTTTCTAGATATGTAATTTTTTCCGCTGCCATGATTGTGTCATACTTATGTATCTATGCACCTTTTTACTACATTGGTATCAGAGCCATATATGCCCATATTCGTAGATCTTAAATCTGTTTTTTAAAATGTTGGAACTCGAAAGTTGCGTTTTTTGTCTAATTAGATCAAAAAAAAAATTTGTTTGACAGATCTATAATTATTAGAATTAACGTTTATGATGGATCTTTATAGATCTATCAAATTTTTATTGCATCATAAGTCATACTATATTAGATCTAATTTTTCTTTGACGCTTTGATATTTGGCACTTGTTTCTTGGTGTAGAATTGGCCATGGAACAAATTGTGAGAATAATTTTCAAAATATTAGATCTTGGTTTTGTATAAAATTTTATTTCTTTTGGTGAGAATTTTATGGCAGGGAGGTCGCAAAAGTTTCAAGACCTTAACCCTAGTTTTTGTAGGGTAACTAGGCACTCTAATAAGGTTCTACAATGCATCAACCATACCCGATTAAAAATTTAGCCGTGCCTAACAACCCTAAAGAAGATCGTTGCTAGAAAATTAGGGTTTCACATGCTAGTAAAAGACATTTACTACTAAGTGAATATGAAATACAACCTTTGTAGATCGGTCTTTCACTTCTTTAGCTCCTTGTTGAAGTTCCTTCGCTGCGATCGTGGTTCTCTCGGACTCTTGCATGGCTTCACGAGGCTAAAGAGCGTCTTTTCTTGAAATCTTCGAGGCCGAAGATGATCTACGTCGAGGGGATGCCAACTCAAGCTTCTGCTTCACTAACTAGAGAATTAGTGAAGCAAACACCCTAAACTAAAGTGCTGGTCTAGTAAAGGATGGAGAAATAGGAAGTGGGTTCTCTTTAGAATTTTATTTCTCACAATATTTCTCACTTTGGATCAAACCCTAACTTGCTTTTTTATTCTTTTTAACAAAGAAGAAGAAGATGAAGAAAATAAAATGAGAAGAGATAATGATCAAGTAAGAAAGCTAACCATGGTGAGTGAGTATCATATACTAACTCATGTAGAGACATAACCATGGCTAATCCTTATGGTTGGGTTAACAAATATCCATAGTAAAAACAAACTTAGTGGACTTAGTTAATGCATCCACAAGCTTCATGCATTTTGCTAATCCTCCACTAATTTTGTAATTACTTTAAATATTAAAACCCAACATAATAAATAGTATGGTGTAAGTCTCATACACCCAAGTCATGTATATCATCAACCATGATACAAAAAGAAAACATATTTTAATATATATCACATATATATTGAAGTTGTGTACATGTGAGAAAAATCCATAAGTGAACAAGTGTTAGTTAATGTAAACTAGTATATCTAATATACAATTATACACTAAATTATTAAATCAATACTTGACTTAATAATCCGGTCATATCTCATATAACCGACTAACATCCATTGTATCGACTTATCGAATCAACATTTGATTCGATAACCCGGCTATATCATATATAACCGATCGATACAAAAAGTCGTGAGAATAGAATACGGTATCACATACACGCATTATTCTCGGTCCCGCACATATCACATACGTGCTCCTATTTCGTTTTGCCTGAGCCAGTAAAACCTCTATGTAGGACTCTAAAGACTCATCAATACGCCGGCAGTAGGTGATGATCATATCAAGCACCCACAAGCCGTCAGCGGTACTAGCTGGACGTAACGGCCACCCGGGTATTGAGCGATCAGAAGATCAGCAAGCAAGCCCGCTCCAACTCCTGTAAAAGCCTGCCGGTAACACTTCCCGTACAGTCCGGTCTCCTCGTCTGATATGTCGCATATCAAGTCTAGGGGTGGTAAACGTCAGACCCCAATAACCGATAAGTCGTGCCGATGTGAGGCTCATAACGGGTCGAGAAACCACTGGTAACACTTACCAGTAAATCTCTAACTCAGCCCTGGCCAGGGACTTCCCTGTTACGGCCAATCGAGCACAGCGCAACATCAACCCCCAATACCGGGAGAGACGAAACCCCTCCTATCGCTCATTGCCTCCATATGACTCGGGACTGTACCCAAAAACCACCGTTTTGCACGCCCTCATGGACGTGGTAAGGTGGAAATCAAAGCACAGTGGGAATCACACAAGACTCTATGACGATCTCGGGTCTACAGACTAACCTGTACAAGTGTCACCAGAGAACTTCCATCTGAAGTGAGGTATAATACCATCTGGGAGTTCTCGGTGAGTCCGTCCAGTGTACCCAGTCTCCACTGAGCACCCGTATACCATCTCTGATGTCAAACACCAATGGATATGGGATCATCCATCGCCCATCTCATGGGTCGAGAAGCGTATACGCTAGTCTACTCTGGTATATCGATGCCCTGTCTCGATACACCCACGACTAGGAACATTAAAGGATGTACTTATGGACTACTCTGTCCCCACTAGTATGATCTGCATCATAGTCCAGGTAGTCAAGTACACATCCTAAGGGCTTTACCAACATGTAACTATAAGACAGCATCAAGAGACAAGTGTACATGTTAAGATAAAGAGCAACCAGATAGCTTACTATCATATCGAGCAAGAAAGTCCTTTCTATATATGTCCAAGCATCCAATATAATATACATCATCTGTACAATACTGGCCTCTAGGGCATACATACAACTAACAATCTCCCACTTGCACTAGGGCCAGCTGCTGTAGTATCGCATACCGAGCATCCCGAAGAGTCTCTCAAACTGTATCTGGGGAATGGCCTTTGTTCAGTTGATAAAACTGCACATTTGTATTACATTTTTCCTACCATTTTCATATTAAAAAAGGACTTTATTATAATATATTATACATATGAGGGTTTATGTGTAAAAACACCATTTTCCATGTGTTAATATATTTTAATTAGTATTTGGTAGGAAAATGTATGCAAATAATATTATTGACCTAATCCTAGTAGAACAAAGTCTACTAAAATCTTATTTGAGTTGTTGTGCAGAATATTTCCAAGTTGTGCAGAATTTTCCAAGGCTAGAATCAAGCAAATCAAGTTGTTGAAGAAATCTTGCCAAATTAAGAAGCAAACTTGGAGACCAAGTCTGGAAGCAACCGAGAGAAGATTTCTTAATTCTAAAGGTGCCTTGGATTGCCAAATGTCACAATCAGAAAGCCCAAGAAAATTGACGAAGTGATCTTCACTATTGAGCGCGGATCCGCGGCCAAACCCACCCTTGGGCCGCGGATCCGCCGCAATTATAGGGAATCAGAGCACAATATTTTTTGGCGTAAATCTATTTTGAATTTTACCAAGCTTCCAACTACAAGATTCTGGCTTTGCCCTATAAAAAGGCACCGAGAGCCTCTTGGAAAAGGCATCAAGCCGACGCGATCACGAAGCTCCCGACGCTCATGCATCCAGGCTGATCATCGACTGTTCGACTACCTCCTTAGGAAAGATCGAGAAGCAACTAGTTGTAATCATTTTCTATGGATTAAAAGTGTAGTTTGAAGAAGTCGATTAATAAAGATAGTTATTTTATTTAATTGTTTTTACATTATGTTTTCCCTCGATTTCTTTTCATCTTCTTCTCCCAACATGCGCGAGTAATTCTCCGCTTGTTAGGGTTCGTAGGATTAGGGTAGGCTAATGGACGATGAAAATAATTAAACCCTTTTTAAGTCCTATAAAGTTTAGGAACTTTATCAAAAGAATCATTAACATCCTAATCGGGCGCGCTAGTAATTCTTTGCTAGTTCCGACCACGATTAGAGATTAGATTAATGATTGTTTTGGTAAAGGCTAGATATGAACGGAGTTCCGTGTCGAGATAAGGGTTAAGAGTGGGATTCCTTTTCCCTCCAGAAACCCTAATCTACACGCATCACCGTCGTTCTAGTTCTAAATCTATTAATGGATAAAAAGGGTAACTTTTAATTAATCGTCCATAACTACTAAATCCTAACGAACCCTACAAGCCTTCTTATTATATTTACTACATCTTTAAAATAATCTAGATCTATATTTTACATTCTTGTTTAACGTAGATCTAGAAACCATTCTATAAAATTATTTATCCCTCCTCTCTTTCTCAACACATCTAAAGTAAAAGTAAAAGATTCCACGTTTCCCTGAGGACGACCCGTACTTATCTCGGTCTAGCTACACGCGATACCGTTCTGATTGCGGTTAAACTACAAATAAATACACTCTTTCGAACCAATCAAATGGCGCCGTTGCCGGGGATACGTGCGTAATTTTTTTATTTTTACTATTTGTGTTGAATTCTTAGACGAGTCATATCATTATTAACACAAAACTGCAAATTGCATATTTAACGATTTGTGCGTGAATTTTTGCAAGGAGATCTGGAGTCACAGAATTAAAGAGAACAGGGAACAGAGACATTTTTAGAGATCCAGAGGAGCACAGAAGGCTATACAAAAATTTTCATCAAGTGATCCCTCTGCCACGCGGCGGAACCGCGGCGAAAGTTCCCTTTCTGCGGCGGAATCGCGGCATGTTGGAGGAATTAGGGCTTCAATCTTCTCTGGTATCTTTCTTAACTCCTTCTCTCTCCCCTCAAATCCAATAAAATCTATTTTCTGCAGGATTCTTTGCAAAATTGCGCCGCTCAAAAATCTTTTTGCAAAAGTTTTGTGATTGGTTTTGTTTTGCATACTTAATACGGACTCTAAGGGGCAAAGACCAAATCAAGATTAGGTGGGGATTTCATCACCCTTCCTAAGCCCCACAAATCACAAACTGAGCATATAGATCAACCCTTCATTAATTTAAAAAATATCTAGACCAGACTCTAAGGACTGTCGCGCTCAATAAGGACAGAGGAAGGTCGTGGGTAATCTATCGTTATCCGCATTACTTTTGTAGTGCCTAGACAAGTGTGACAAAGGCTAGTGGTTTTTAATTAGGCCCATGACGTGGTTCCTTCCCACTTACCTGGCACTTATCTGACTACAAGGGTAGTACGGAGGCGGTAGAGGATTGATCCTGCGGCTTGTCCTTTGGAAGTCTAGGAGCGGTCTAGAAACTGGACCTAGGTGACCTTAGTTCTAGGATTGCTTGTGCATCTTAGGGTGATTTGTCTTGAGTCCCACATTTTTCAAAACAAGCCAATTTTAAATCACACACACACGCTGCCACTTGCACTAAACCCGCTTAGTGCATGCTCGGCTGGACACGGGATCCTAGTGCCCGTCTTGTCCGCGTTCCTGCTATCGACGCCGAAGTCGGTACTTCTTCATCTTCTTTTCCCCCACCACACACCACATCAACCGTGATGGACGACACTCCATCTAATTATAACACCACGCTGCCACCGCCCGGAGGTGCGCAGAATCCACCGCGCATCTCTCTCCAAGAGAGATGCTATCCTATTCGTGGTCCCCTTCCTACTTGTCTATCTCTTCCACCACCGAACGGGGATAATTTCGAAATTAAACCCCACTACATCAATCTGTTGCCCAAATTTCACGGGCTTGAGTCGGAAGATGCGTACGTTTTCATCACCAAATTCGAAAACGTATGCGCAATGATGGGTACTTTACAATTGACTTTAGATGCTATGCGCCTACGTCTTCTCCCATTCACACTGTGCGACTTGCAGAAAAATGGCTTTATAATACTGCAGCACACTCTATCACTAATTGGGATGAATTTGTCATAGCATTTCTTAAGAAGTTTTACCCAAATCATAAGACTGCCCACATTAGGAGCGAGATCAACCAGTTCACCCAGCTTCCCAATGAACCATTTTGGAAGTGCTTTGAACGTTTCAAAGATCTGCTTGTCCAATGCCCCCATCACGGAATACAAAGATGGGATTTATGTCGGATTATATATGAGGGCATTAATCCAGCGACAAAGCAGATGCTTGAAACAATGTGTCAATGCAATTTCATGTCTAAAGATGACGGTGAAGCATGGAAATATCTGGAAGATCTTGCTGAACACACGTTGCAGTGGGAAAGCGTAAGACCACCTTCAACTAAGGGAGGTATTCACCAGCTCGATGTTTCTATCGCAGTAAAAGCCGAAATGGCAGCGATGCAGAAGAAACTCGATTCTATTGAGAACAAACTTTCATCAGTCTCCCTTAATCAGGTCACGCTTCCCAAGACTGTCTGTGGTTGCTGATCGGATCCTTCACACTTAACGGAAGAATGTCCTATGAATGCATCGTTTCAAGCTAATGCTGCTTTTCAGCAGCGACCTAGAAACGACCCTTATTCTTCCACGTACAATCAAGGATGGAGGAATCATCCTAACTTTGCTTGGAATCAAAACCAACAAAGCAATTATCAAAAACCTCCTCCACAGCAACCACAACCACAGAATCTGCCCCCCTTTCAGTCACAGAATTTCCAAAATCCGGCCAACATTTCTACACCACAAGTGGCCGGTGTTGACAACTCACTTGCACAAACTTTGGATATGTTCATGAAACAATCCATGCAAAATTCGGCTGAGATGAGGTCTTTTATTGATGCCCTAACGAAAAACTCCTCCTCCCATGGTGAGAGTATCAAATCAATAGAAAACCAAATCGCACAGTTAAATGCCGCAATGAGTGCGAGAGAGAAAGGGAAAC
Source organism: Agapanthus africanus (assembly GCA_030015575.1). NCBI lineage: Eukaryota > Viridiplantae > Streptophyta > Magnoliopsida > Asparagales > Amaryllidaceae > Agapanthus > Agapanthus africanus. The sequence goes on along the minus strand of CM057347.1, from coordinate 351,628,908 downwards.
TCCCATCTCAACCCCTACCGAATCCTGGCCATTCACAAAGTCATAATATGAATGCCGTCACTACGTTGAGATCGGGGAGAGTGCTGAACAACCAAGTGGGTGAGCAAGTTGATGATAGTGACACATTTGATACCCCTTCTTCTTCTTCTTCCCCTAACTCGTCTAGTCTTCCACCTTCGTCCGAGCCTATTCTCCGTTTTCCCCAAGGCTCAAACATTTCACCAAATCTATCTAAGTCGATTCCCACTCCAATTTTGGGATCGAATCCGTCGCCACAGTCTTCTCCACAAACGTTGGACCCAAAACTTATTGATCGAGCTCCATTTCCAAACCGATTAAGGGCCAACCGACCTAACCCGCAAATGGAGAAAATTATGGAAATGTTTAAGCAAGTTAGCGTGAATATTCTTCTCCTAGATGCCATTCAACAAGTCCCATCTTATGCAAGAATCCTTAAAGACTTGTGCACTAGGAAGAGAAAAACTCAAGTGCCTAAAAAGGTTTTCATGACGAGTAATGTTAGCACAGCTTTTACCCAACAAATACCAAAGAAACGTAAGGACCCCGGCTGTCCTCTAATCTCTATTTCTATTGGGGGTAAAAATATAAATCGTGCTTTACTCGATCTAGGCGCTAGCGTCAACTTGCTTCCTTATTCAGTATACGAGCAGTTAGGAATTGGAGAGTTAAAACCCGCCCATTGTACTCTCCAAATGGCAGACCGATCTATCACCAAACCTCGGGGCGAACTAGAGGATGTGTTAATTAAAGTCGGGGAATTCATATTTCCCGTGGACTTTATTGTTTTAGATACACAACCTGTGGCAAACCCACGCAATCAAATCCCGGTAATACTTGGTCGACCCTTCCTAGCAACTTCTAACGCTGTAATTAATTGTCGTAACGGTTCTATGAACTTATCCTTCGGAAAAATGACAATTGAGCTTAATATTTACAAGCTAGGAAGTCAGCCATCAGAACCTTCTGCTCAATTGCTGGATGTTTGTTCCATCCATGAGATAGCTTCCGAAAGCTGCATGGATGAGGAGCTTTGCTTTGATGTTCTCGACAACACTAATGAGACATCGTTCGATCTTGCACCACTTTACAGTGAGGATATGTTCAATGAGTCCGACCTTGAGATTGAACCCGTTGACTCGTTGCAAAAGTCAGCAGCACTTTCCGAGTCAATATCTTATGCAAGTTTTGAACCTCTTCGGGAGTCCGAATATCATTCTCTTACCCCACCTTCTATTGTCTCTCCGCCAATTCTTGATCTCAAACCGCTACCTTCTCATCTTAAATATGCATATTTAGGAGAGAATGAGACTTTGCCAGTGATTATTTCCGCTTCTCTAGCCTTAGAGAAAGAGAATGCACTTTTGGCAGTGTTGAGATCGAATCGGGAAGCATTTGGTTGGACTATGGCTGACATCAAAGGGATTAGTCCCTTAATTGTTGAACATTACATACATCTGATGGATGAAGCCAAACCAACCCGAGACCCACAAAGACGGTTAAATCCCGTTATGAAGGAGGCGGTAAAGAAAGAAATCGTCAAGTGTCTTGATAGTGGAATAATTTACCCCATATCTGATAGCCAATGGGTAAGTCCAATTCATGTGGTCCCTAAAAAGTCTGGCATCACGGTCATCACTAATGAGGCTAATGAGTTAATCCAAATACGCACCCAAACTGGGTGGCGCGTATGTATCGATTACAGGAAACTCAATGCCGCGACGAGGAAAGATCATTTCCCTCTACCTTTCATTGACCAGATGTTAGAACGATTAGCGGGACACGAATACTACTGTTTCTTGGACGGATACTCTGGTTATAACCAGGTCCCCATCGCCGAAAAGGATCAAGATAAAACCACTTTTACTTGTCCTTTTGGAACTTTTGCTTATAGACGCATGCCCTTTGGGTTATGCAACGCTCCCGCTACATTTCAGCGGTGCATGATGGGGATATTTTCAGATATGGTGGAAAATTTTCTGGAAATTTTTATGGACGATTTCTCCATTTTTGGGGACTCCTTTGAGGACTGCCTTCGTAATCTTGACGCTGTTCTTACCCGCTGTAAGGATAAGAACTTGACTTTGAATTGGGAAAAATGTCATTTTATGGTCCAAGAAGGTATTGTACTTGGACATATAATTTCACATAAAGGCATTGAGGTCGACAGAGCTAAAATCGATGTCATTCAAAACCTCCCTCGTCCCAATTGCGTCAAAGATATACGATCCTTCCTTGGTCATGCAGGATTTTATAGGAGATTTATTAAGGACTTTAGCAAAATTGCTAGACCCTTAACCCTTCTATTGGCCAAGGACACTACTTTTCACTTCGATTCGGATTGTGAGGCTGCTTTTGAATCGCTTAAAGAATCACTCACTACAGCCCCCGTTCTATCATCTCCGGATTGGAACCACCCGTTCGAGCTTATGTGTGACGCATCAGATTTTGCTATTGGTGCGGTCTTAGGACAGCACATTGATAAGATACCACATGTAATTTACTATGCAAGTAGGACCTTGAATGATGCACAAATAAATTACACAACTACCGAGAAAGAACTCTTGGCAGTTGTATTTGCATTAGAGAAATTCAGGCCCTACTTGATTGGCTCGCCTATTGTGGTTTACACAGATCATTCCGCTCTACGACATCTTTTATCGAAGAAGGATGCGAAGGCCAGGCTAATACGTTGGATTCTATTGTTACAAGAATTTGATCTTGTCATCAAAGACAAGAGTGGATGTGAAAACGTTGTAGCCGACCATCTTTCACGCATAACTTCTTCGCCAACTGTGACCGTGCCGATAAATGACTCATTTCCCGACGAACAGCTCTTGAATGTATCCTACGAACCTTGGTTCGTGGATATCGTGAACTATCTTGCGACGGGACTTATACCCAGCGATTGGTCGAAACAAGACAAACTTCGGTTTTTATCCCAAGTAAAATATTTTTACTGGGATGAACCATATCTATTCAAGTATTGTTCCGATCAAATCATTCGCAGGTGTGTCCCTAACGATGAATTCAAGAGCGTGTTATCATTTTGTCATGATCAGGCATGCGGCGGTCACTTTGGACCTCGAAAAACGGCGAAGAAAGTTTTGCAATGTGGCTTTTATTGGCCAACATTATTTAAAGATGCATTTGAACATTGCAAAACTTGTCCACGATGTCAGCATTTGGGTCGGATTTCACGAAGGAATGAGATGCCGCTCCAACCTATTTTGGTTGTGGAAATATTTGATGTTTGGGGTATTGATTTTATGGGCCCTTTTCCCAACTCCTTTGGGAATCTATATATCTTGTTAGTGGTTGATTATGTCTCGAAGTGGGTGGAAGCTATACCGTGTCGCACTAATGACAACAAAGTTGTCATTAAATTCCTTAAAGAAAATATCTTTTCGCGATTCGGACACCCTCGCGCTATCATTAGCGACAACGGGACACATTTCTGCAATAGGTCTTTCGAGGCCTTGATGCGGAAATATTCAATCACCCACAAGTTTTCTACGCCCTATCACCCCCAAACAAGCGGGCAGGCTGAGATCTCAAATAGGCAGATCAAACAGATATTGGAGAAGACGGTTTCGAAAAACCGTAAGGATTGGTCAACCAAATTGACGGATGCTCTTTGGGCATTCCGCACCGCTTATAAGACCGATCTTGGTATGTCTCCATACCGTCTTGTGTTTGGGAAGGCATGCCACCTCCCTGTCGAGATTGAACATAAGGCAATGTGGGCTATTAAAGAGCTTAATTTTGATCTTGAGCATGCAGGCAGCTATCGGAAGCTGCAATTGAATGAGCTAAGCGAACTCCGCGATGAAGCTTACGATAATGCGGTGATAGTAAAGAACAGGACTAAAGTGTTCCACGATAAAAATCTTTCTAGAAAAACCTTCACATCGGGACAACAAGTCCTTCTTTATGATTCCCGTCTCCATCTTCATCCGGGTAAGCTTAAATCTCGTTAGAAAGGACCTTTTGTGGTGCGGTATGTACACCCGCACGGAGCAGTTGAAGTCGAAAATTTGAAAAACGGTTCGATTTTTAAAGTGAATGGGCATAGATTAAAATCGTATTTTTCTGCTGACCCCGCGGAGGAGCTCCTGTTTTTATAGGAGCCGCTTTATCAAAACTAAATTTCCTCCGCCTCACCTCCATGTTTTTATATCATTTTCACATTTTAAGAATGGAGGTGAGTAAAAAAAATGATTTGATTGAATATCTGTGCGTGTCAAAGAATAAGTTTGGGGGAATTTTTCATTTAACTATTATTTTACCCCTTTGATTTTCACAAAAAATTGTAGTTTACCGTAATCAGAAACGGCGTCGCTTTGCAGCTAGCTGGTGAATACGGGTCGATCCGCAGGGATGTGTAAATTTCTGTTTTTGTGTTATAACGAGTTGATTACGTTGGTTGTTTGGTTTTTTATCGAATGATTTAAAAACTAATTTATGTGATGTGAAAGAACTCGTTAGGGTTAGGTCGAAGGTAGGGGTGTTGAGATCAATGTTGTCACCTCTTTCAATGCCGTTGATTTAAGCTTTTTAGAAAAATCACAACAATTATTTAGCAAAAGGGATTAGGATGATCGAGAAGAAACAAAGTTTCTTCCTCTAGATCCTTGTCCGTCCTTTCCTATTAATTGCTGTGATCTTCATGGACGTCATATATGTCTGGCCTTTTATACTACGGTTCACCTTTTCCTTATAGGTAGGGTGCCGTAGGGGGCGGATCATACATGCGTGCATGAAGATTTCATTTTAAAAATATGTTGGCATTGAAGGAGGTGAGAGACATCCATCTCTCACTCCCTCTCTTGTTCCTAACCCTAACGAGCGAGGATTTTACTCGCTCATTAGGGAATTATTTGAAAGTGACATTTTTTTATGTTTATGTTTTAAAGTGTTACCTTACGATAGATTAAAAATAGCTAAAACTAGTGAACTACAGCAAACAAATGGATAAGTAGGGCAAGTAGTGAAATTAAACTAAGGCAGGAATTAAATAAATTAAAAACTTACAAGAAAAGATGATGCTCTTGATGTTAGTTATATGTATGCCCTAGAGGCCATTACTGTACATTGGATGTATATTGTAATGGATGCTGGGACATATATAGGGAGGACTTTCTTGCTCGACATGATAGTATGCTATCTGGTTACTCTTTACCTTAACGTGTACATTGATTGTCTCTCTGTTACATATTGGTAAAGCCCTTAGGATGTGTACTTGACTACCTGGACTATGATGCAGATCATACTAGTGGGGACAGATAGTCTATAAGTGCATCCTTCAAAGTCCCTAGTCGTGGGTGTATCGAGACGGGGCATCGATATACCAGAGTAGACTAGCGTATACCTTCTCGACCCATACAGATGGGCGATGGATGATCCCATATCCATTGGTGTTTGACATCAGAGATGATATACGGGTGCTCAGTGGAGACTGGGTACACTGGACGGACTCGCCGAGAACTCCCAGATGGTATTATACCTTACGTCAGATGGCAGTTCTCTGGTGACACTGGTACAGAGTAGTCTGTTGACCCGAGATCGTCATAGAGTCTTGTGTGTTTCTCACTGTGCTTTGATTTCCATCTTACCACGTCCAAGAGGGCGTGCAAAACGGTGGTTTTTGGGTACAGTCCCGAGTCACATGGAGGCAATGAGCGATAGGAAGGGATTCGTCTCTCCCGGTATAGGGAGTTGATGTTGCGCTGTGTTCGATTGGCTATAACAGGAAATCCCTGGCCAGGGTTGCTGAGATTTACTGGTAAGTGTTACCAGTAGTTTCTCGAATTGTTATAGACCTCATATCGACATGACTTATCGAGCTATTGGGGTCTGGCGTTTACCACCCCTAGGCGAGATATGCGACATATCAGACGATCAGACCGGAATGTACGGTAGTGTTACTGGTTGGATTCACTGGAGTGTGAGCGGGCTTGCTCGTCGATCTTCTGATCGCTCAATACCCGGGTGGCCGTTACGTTTAGCAGACCGCTTGCGGCTTGTGGGTGTTTGATATGATCATCACCTGCTGCCGGCGTATTGACGAGTCTTTAGAGTCCTACACAGAGGTTTCCTGGCTCAAGCGAAACGAAATAGGAGCGCATATGAGATATGTGCGGGACCGAGAATAATGCGTGTATGTGATACCGTATTTCATTCTCGCGATGAATGTATCGAATGGTTGTTTGCGATATAATCTAGTTATCGAATCAAGGGTTGATTCGATAAGTCGATACATAGTATACTAGTCGGTTGTGTGCGACACGACCGGATCATTGAATCAAGTGTTGATTTAATGATTTAATGCATAATTATATATTTGATATATTACTTTGCATTAACTAGTATTGGTTCACTTTAAATGGATTTTCTCACTTGGATTGTGCACATTGTATATGTGATATACTTTTGTACACAAGTTTGTATCATGTTTGATGATACATGCTAACTACGGTTTGTGTAAAGATTGAACCATGGTTATATGAATGGTTAGGGTTTTGTTTTCTTATTCATTTATTTGTTTATTTATTCATTTTGGCAAAAGGAAAATGGTGGCTAATTTGGATTTATGTTGAAGCTTCATGAAGCTTTGACTTAGTCACCATTTTTGTCTTCATACCTAACCTAACCATTCACTTAACTTTAGTTTAGTCTCTACACTTGACCATGGTTGATTATGATAAGTATTCTTTTATTTTCTATTTTCTAAATAACTTATCATAATATTAGCTTCTTCTTCTTCATCTTCTTTCATGAAGAAAACCTTTCTTCATCAATGGTGATTGATGAAAATGAGTGAGAAATCCAATTCTAAAGTCTACCCACTTCCTATTTCTTCATCCTCTACCTCTTGCCAAGTAGTAGAGTGTGTTTCCTTCATAAGTTTTCTTGACTTGGTGAAGTTGGAGCTTGATCTAGCGATGCCTCGACGTAGATCATCTTCGGCACGTCGTCGATGACCTAGCCCGCTTCTTCTCCGATGAAGCCGACGCTAGAGCCCGGGATTGCATGAGGACAGCGGAGAGGACTTCATCATGGAGCTATGAAGGTGGAGGACCGGATCTACAAAGGTTGTATTTCCGTATTCTTGTAGTTAAGTGTTAACTAGTTTGTTTTTCGCCTAAACTTCTAGCCAACGATCCGTATTAGGGTTTCTCGGCACCGTTAAATTTTGAAATTGGCATGGTTGATGCCTTGTGAGACCTCTTGAGAGTGCCTAGGAACCCTACAGTGGTATCAGAGCCTAGCTAGAGTTTTAGGCGAAGTGTATACGAAGTTAGAAGTCCGATCGAAGCCGGAATCCCCCGATTATACCCTTCTCTGTACATTTTTACAAACTGTGGATTTTTCCAAATTAAAAATTCTCAGAAAATTATGCAGGAAAAACTAAGAATTACGGTGAAGTTTGGACGTCTAATTCAACAATTTGACCGTGGAACCGCGGCGAAACCAGGGGTTTTGCGGCGGTTCCGCGTCCAAAATTGTGACTTAGTCCCTGAAATTTAATGTAATTATTCTTAGGTCCTTTCTTGTTAATTTTTTCTGTGAATATTTTAATTCCACTCAAGTGTTGAGTTTTCTAGGGTTGTATTGGGGACTCGTTGATTCGATCGGATAATTTATCTTCGTTTAAGTTTTTTCGGATATTTTAGAAACTGTTAAAAAGTTCGACCGGATATAAATACCCACTTTTTCCCCTACCAGGAAATTTCCAAGTGTTGTATCTTTCCGTGGTTTAATAACATTCTAAGTAGTGCAAGTAACGCGATGGTCCCTCTAGAAGACAACAAACCTTAACTCGATTATGTGACCGTCTTGAACTGCCCTTTGAACCTTAGGGTTTGGGGCAGTACGGCGTGCCACATGTGAGGCGTTGGCTTGACCCTTCTATGGCTGGACCGTTGGTACTGAGGCACGAAGTGAATGTTTTTAAACTTATTTCATGTGTTGAGCTGTTTCGGGAAAACTTGGGTGTTCGAATGTTCGATCGGAAAGTTTAACATTTTCTATTTATCCGGAATGTGATACAATAATCGGAATTCACTAGTTATGAGATAACTGAATGAATGTTATAAACATAGCACTTTATGTTGGAGATAGTGCCCTCAGAGTCAATTATTAGGTCACAGGTACGTGATTGTAATGATTGATAGAGGACCTATCCCGGTAGGACAGTCTTACTCGAGATGATAGTATGCTATCTGGTTTACCTTTATCATCGTGTACTGTTTTAAGTGACCTGACACGTCGCTATTACACGTTGATAGAGCCCCTAGGATTCTTGCTTGACCACCAGCAGTATGAGGGCGATCATATAAGTGGGAGCTGGGGTCTATAAGCATATCCTTAAAAGGTCCCTAGTCGTGAGAGTTTCGAGACAGGGCATCGATTCTCCATAGTAGACTAGTGTATACAGTCGAGACCCCGACGAGGGGCGGTGGCCGGTCTCACAAGCCACTGGTGTCAGTTGGATCACCTAAGATGTATACAGGTGCTCATTGGGTTATGAGTACACCGGACAGGACTCGCCGGGAACATGCTAGTTGGTCATATACCTGACGTCAGATGGCAGTTCCCTGGTGACATGTGTGCAGGTTAGTTCATCGACCTGGGGATCGTCATTTGTCTCGTGTGAGTTCCCACTGTACTTTGATTACTACCCTACCACGGCTCAAAGGAGTCGTGCATACAGGTTTTAGTTGGGTACAGTCCCGAGCCACATGGAGGCAGTGAGCGTATCTTCAGGGGTTCGTCTCTCCCGGTATTGGGGGTGAGGTCGCGCTGTGTCTAGGAGAGCCATTACACAAAGCCCTCGGCCGAGGCAAGGAGATTTACTGGTAGGTATTCCAGTAGTATCTCAGGGTGTTCTGGGCTACACTCCGACACGACTTGTACCGCTTTTGGGGGTCTGACTTTTACCAACCCCCTAGGCCCGCCATGCGATACTCATAGATGAACGGACCGGACTGCACGGATATTGTCACTGACAGGCTCAGTAGGGTTGTCGGGCTAAGTTCGCTCACAGACGTCCCTTTTAGTCAGTACCTGGTAGCCCGTCACGTATTGGCTTATACCTCTGACGTGCTAGTGGTTAAATCCACAACCAAGGTGTTGATGAGTCTTTAGAGTCCCCCACATTTCAGTTACTCAGCTTTCGGGCGAAAGGTTGTAGAGGCCGTATGGAGATATGGCAAGGTCTGATCAGATACGTGCGGTATTGCACGGATCAGGATCGGACAGTTTGTACTATAGGCCGTATGGTTATATGGCAGGGTTCGATCAGATACGTGCGGTATTGCACGGATCAGGATCGAACAGATATTACTAGCCGGTTTTGGTTTAAGCCGGATCCTAGTATAGTACAGTGTAGATTTTTTCTCATTGCATTTGTATTTCGGTCGAAATACAAATGCGGGTGTGTATGCACAGTATCGGGGTTTTTCCTGTAATTTATTACGGGACCAGTTTTCTGGAGTTGCCAGTTTGTTTTCCGTTTCGGCCAATTTTCCTTTGTTCCGTTCATTGGCCGAAGATTGGTGGAGGAGGGTTTATTTGCATTGTTGCAAATAGGCATTTGTGGAGGGGGTCTTTGCTTTTTGTAGCATCATGATAGTCTTCATGATGGTGCATCATCCATTGACTTGCTTGACTTCATACTTCATGATGGCTTGACTTTGTTAGCATCATGGTTGTTGATGATGGTTGTGTGGAGTGTTGGCATTGCTTTGTGATCATGGTTGATTATGATAACCATTCCTCTCTCTTTTTCTTGCATGATTGATATGGTCACCTCCCCCTTGACTTTTCCCTCTCTCCCTTTCCTACATGGGCCGGCCACTTTAGGGTGGGGTTGATTGATTCATTTTTTTGTGGCATTTTTGGTTCATATTGTGCTAAGAAAAGAGCTCTCTAGTTGATCTCCAAAATCTTTTCTTTCCTCCACCAAAATGGCACCTCCACTACCCCAAAATTGAGACACAAGTTCTACTACATATTCTACAGCGAATCTTGGGCACGTCGAGTAGCCGGCTTCGTGCCCGAGTTGTCTCGGCATTGAGGTGGGAGCCCGTAAACAAAGTAGGCGATGTGGTGCACTTCCGGCGACGAGGAGGAGACGGGACATTCCGCAAGTGATCGGGACGATGACGAGAAGACCGGAGGACTTGGATCGTCGGTATATCTCTATTCCCTATCTTCTAGTTAGCTTAGGACTAGTTAATGGTTCGATCCCGGTTATAGTGCGCGGTGGTGCCGGTTTGCTAAGTCCGCAAAATTTAAGTTATTCACCGCTTCCGCATTTGGCCGTCGGATCGACGGCCGGGGCGCCGCCGTGTACTTACAGTGGTATCAGAGACTCCCCATTAACTTAGTCTAGCTTTGTGTAATGTGTTTTTCTGTTCCGATCGATCGAAATGTTCAAAAACCCGTATTTGCCCACATCAGTTTTCTGTTGAAATTTTTTGGTGTCGAAAAATTTTTCAGGTTGTAAAATATTGATGTACTAGAAAATCTAAGAACTCTGTAAAATTTCGATGAAGTGATTCCACAGTCAAAGCGCGGAAGCGCCGCACAAACCCCCATTCTGCCGCCCTTCCGCCGCGCACTGTAGACATCACTGCACCAATTTTTTACAGAGGCTTTCTGGGGTGAAAAGTAGGGTTTTGGAATAATAACATTGGGCCCAGAATTTCTTTAACTGCTACAGTATTATTTTGGGGCCCACTTGTTAAATTTTGATTGATCGGATATTTTAAACACATTTTTCACAGTATTTACATTATATCTGCGACCGTGAATGTCACTTGATCGGTAAATCCGGTCTAACTGCTATAGCCCGGTTAGACGGATTTGCGAACGTGACTTTCACGTTGATGTTTTGTTTTTTGCTGTGATGTTGCGGATCGGTCGTGGGGGATAGCCTGGATGCAATGCTAGTACAGTTCTGTTGTATTATGTACATTTGATATTGCGGGGCGAGCGTCCGACATGTGGACTGCCATCACTGCCTGATTGTATTATTATTTTAGGGCACGACCTGGTTGCGGTCGATGTACCCGTTGTATGTATATTTTACTTTCTGTACTAGGATTGCCCCGCGGAGGGGTGCACGGATAGCCGGGTTCTGGAGGGCAACAAGCCCGCATCTCATGGCATTGAGACGGAGGGGGCTTCACTCTAGGATTGGCGGGCTATTCGCCGCACTCGTAGGGGGTACAGGTTGACCCAGGAGGGGTGCCCAAGTTACCGGATTCCGTGAAGTGCTGGGTGGTCCATTCACGGTACTGAAGGGGACTGCCTCGCTTCAGGTTTTGGCGGGTGACTTGCCGCGTCCGTAGGGGTCTAGGATTTCATTGCACAGGCTATCCACACGACCAGGGGAACGTCGGGTTTCAGTAGTGGCTCTGTGAAACCCGGGGATCCCAGATATCTGTATTGTTTCTGTGATGCTGTTCATTCTCTGTGATGTTGCATTTTATTCACACCTTGAGCGAATATAATTTATTGGTATATATATTAGTAGATGTTGTATATGTTTTGCATCCGCGCTAGTCCAGTCCCCGCTCTGTCGTTAGTTAGCTAACCTAACGGGTAATGACGGGACCCAGTGGCGAATGCGGATGGCATATACGTACATCAGTATATTTTCGTTATTTGTGGTGTGATCAATTGATGGGACTGCATTGATTCGGATCAATGCAAGTTAAAAACAAACCTAATCTGATGTTGTTGGAACACTTTTTCAAAAAGCTGTTATTGCAAGGACGTTCACTTTTGTTTTGCATCGTGGTATTCAGTTGGAATATCCTGCTCCTCAGTCGACGAGGCAAGGGCCGAGATCCCTTCACCGGGAGTGACCCCTTGGACAAAAAGTTTGCGTCAGGGCATTAACTTCACTATAGCCGATTACTTTTGCTTTGCACCGTGGTATTCATTTGGAATATCCTGCACCCCATTCTACGGGGAAAGAGCCGAGATCCCTTCACCGGGAGTGACCTCTTTAGCAACGGTTTTCGTCACTATACTTTTAAAAAGGCTATCAGTTCCTTCAACGATATCAAGTTCATTACGTTAAAGGTTTTCGCCAGAAACCATTCGTAGCCCTCCGTCGTTTCATATGGGTAGTCAATAGTATTCAAGCTGTGTTTGTTGGCCATAGTCAAGGCACAGTGTTTGGTAGCTGTTGGGTGTTCATATGCTGCATAGATAGATGCGTTGGTTTGGGACAGTCGTATAGCCTTGTTGGCCCTAGTCAAGGGCTTGTACGGATGGGTTCAAATCAACCTGGATAATGACGGGTAGAACTTGACATGTGACTTATGATTTGTTGGCCTTAGTCAAGGTCATAAGAGCATGGGGCAGAAATCACATCGGGAGTTTCAAAAGAACTGAAACTTGCCAGATATGCGCATACCTTCTGGAGTGTGACACCGTGAGCGGATTCCGTCACGTTATCATGCGATGATAGTTGGATCCCGATTCCCACTGATGAGTTAGTTTACTCCTCGGGTGACCCCGACTAATTCTTCTTTCAGCTTTGGAGGAGAATTTGAGGTACAGTGGGAGGTTTCCAGATTAGATAAATTGGTAACCATTCTGATCTAGGTTAGAGTGCATGCTGAGTGTTTCTTTTCTCTCTCTCTTTGGCAGCGACCATTGACCCGACCCTAAAACTATGACTCAGTGACCAAGTTGACCGAACCTTCTTAACACTGGCTTTTGGATTGTCAGAGTTGCAAACCTCATTGCCACTCCTACTTTTACCCTTTTCTCCAGGACACCCCGTATTACTACGAACGTCCACTTCCATTGGACAAAACCATCGTATGGTTAGATACGAACTCGAAGGAATTTATTTGAGGATGGTTTCAGGTTCTGGAGAAAACGGATAGGATTATTCAGTTGTCTTTTCCTTTTACCTTCTCTCAAGTTGTGAGTACTCCTTGGTTTAGGGGATAGTACACCTATTACGCAAATTGGATAGTCTTCTTCCAAACCTTAGGCTGGTGCCGACCGGTAGGGAATGAAGAAAACCAATTAACCTAACGATGGTGTACAGAAGGTGTTAAGTTCAGACAAAGCAAGGGATTAGTAAGAGGGCAAAGTAAATTGCAACAGATATTCACGACCAAACCAAGTATTCCTTCGCCAATCCTAAAATCACCTTTGTATTTCTCCAGGACACTCCGTATCACTACGAAGATCCACAGTTTATTGGATACTCCATCGTATGGTTATATACGAACTCGAATGGAACTTGTTCCAGTTCGGGGATGGATTCTGGTTCAGGAGAAATAGGAATAAGGTTTATTCGGTTGTCTTTTATCTTCACCCTCTCTCATTGCGAGTGTTCCTAGGATTGGGACAGTACACCCATTATGCTTATTGGATAGTCTTCTTCCAAACCATAGGCTGGTGCCGAACGGTAGGGAAGGAAGAAAACCATTTGGCCTAAAAGGGTGTGCAGAAGGTAAAGACTAAAGACATATGAAGGGATTTGGAGAGGTGGCAAAGAATTATACGGTTACAATCGTGAATCTGGAAGAGGCATTACTAGGAATACCAGGATACCCCATCGAAACATTTCAATGTTTCAGTTTCACTGTGTAATGTTAAAGGAAAACTGATTTCCCGATTAGATACTTACTCCAGGGTATGTATTTACCAGGTACGATTCTCACATCTGTATGGTTTTACAGATGATGAGTGGGAGTAAGTTATTGGGAATTGGGTGATTATCCTCATTATATCAGGATTCGTTGTAATCGGTGATATTTGAGGAAATCACCTGGGCAGTTTGCCGGTCGGCAAATATTTGGTTTTGAATATCCGCTGTTATGCACCAATTTCAAATTGATATATCTGTACGTCTATTTTCATAGAGTGAGATATACCTTTCTGAAATTATGTCTACGACATTTACCTATATCAGTGGATGGTTAGGTAAGGAGCATTAAACAGCGGTGTAATTCTTCTTAACCATAAGTACAGTTTTCAACCTACGACACACAGTGAAAGAGTTATCAGACTCAAGGGACTTATACAGAGTATTGTATGTTGTCCAGTGTCCATTAGGACAGAGGGGTTGGTCCTCATACTATATTCGGTTTACTTATGACTTCTCTAGTTTTTAGACAGGTGTTTCGCGGAAACACAGGGTCCAAATTTTGAGAAGTTATAGGTATTTGAATAGAGTAGAGAACCAGGTATAGCAAGTATCGGGATTCTTCAAAGAGATCGAAGATGTAGATACTTGTGTATGGTATTCAGTTGATAGTAATGATAAAGAGATCTTGCTTCTCTTTCAGGTTACTCATAATTGGAAGTATTCCTAAGTTGAGTAACGCTGATCGGCCTCCTTCCATTTAGTTGACATGCGCTGGGGACAGCTGCATGATTTGAATCTGGTTTAATTAAATCAGTGCCTCTGTTTCTATATTGGATATAGAACAGTTCATATCTTAACGATGTTAAGGTACGGGGAGTTGTCCGGTTTATGATTAAAACCAGACACTGGACAACTCAATGCACGTTTCTGTAATGGCTGTTTGTGGGTTGACCCAGGCTATGACGAGGGTTGATTTTCTACCATCTGGATGAACAATAGCGATATTGTTCTAGACTCGCCACAGTTTTATTAAAAATGGATTTTTTCAGAAAAACAGTAGTGGGAGTATGGTAGAACTGGAAGTGATTCCAGAACCACAAACGATTACTGAAGATTTGATAAGGAACCTAAAGATTCAATCTGAATTGACATTCCATTGGCCACTCCGCAGATAAGGTGGGTAACTTCAGGCACCCGAGAGGTACTCCGGTAGCCTCAAGGACGGTGACAGGGAAGTTCTTGTTTACCCACAATTACCATTGCTGTTGTTCCAGGTTACGAGACCCGGCAGGAGGATGAGTATAGCGTCGTTCTGAATTCGCTTTAGAAGTGTACGTCTATATGACTCTGCCAGAGGGTTGTCGTAGTCAGTGGGAGCAGCGGAAGCATTGGTGGACAGGTTGCTTATGTCTATTTATAGACTAGAGCAGATGTAGCGGAGAAAGATCATCTATTTCTGACGTGACAGTCATGGGTTTGACTTCATCAGAATAGGGGATGGAACTGTTGAGAAGGTAGTAGGGTGTGATATCCTAGTATTTGGATGACTTACACAGAGTAGGAAAAGAAACTCCTATACTTCAATCGGTTATACTTTGGTCGTCACACAGTGGTTTCTCCACAAAGGAAATGGATTTTATATCAGACATACTGGTTACTAGATCTATGGTTTTAGATCTAGATTTGGGTGGTTTCCCAATCAGGGTACTTGACAGCATTCTAAGAGTATTTAGGATGGACGACTCCTGGCACGGTAGTGTACCTGCAGGTAATGGAGTCACCCTCTCTAAAGGTGTCTTACAGACTAAAGGGGAGAGGGATGTGCATGATTGGCAGATCACTTGCTCAGGCAATTGAGTCAATCATGAGATATCAAGTACCACACCAGATGTTGTTCTTGCACTAGATGCAATAAGTTGACATTAATCCAATCCTGGAGAAACAGTCGGAAGCAGTTTTAGAACATAAGTGGATGTTCTAGGGATATGATAACGACAGCCTCATTCGGGAAACAGTTATCATTCCAGGCTTCCAAGGTGACGTGGACGACAAGGAGGTTGTCAGAGTTATAATTTTCCTTCTGATGAGGGGCAGTATTTTGGACAGGTGGTCCAAGGCAATACTGAGGGTGGCATGGCGCAGGATACTGATTAAGTTCAGTTGACGATACAGTCTAAGGAGTTTGGATTTGGAGTTCATTCATGAGCTATGTCCCATCAGACATCCAGACACATCCTAAGACAGGTATTGCTCATTTCGGGAGATGGCTTTCTCCGCGAACTTGAGATATAGAGAGACATAGAAAGAAACAACAAAGCGGATCCACTCACTGAGGCTATTCCTCGAACGCAATAGTTTCGCAAACGAGCTTTGTGAGACTGACTAGTAGAGGAGTTGGGTGTTCGGTATCACACGGGCTGTGAGTATGCGACATCGCAATAATTAGCCTTGAGTGCAAGTGGGAGATTGTTGGAGATAGTGCCCTCAGAGTCAATTATTAGGTCACAGGTACGTGATTGTAATGATTGATAGAGGACCTATCCCGGTAGGACAGTCTTACTCGAGATGATAGTATGCTATCTGGTTTACCTTTATCATCGTGTACTGTTTTAAGTGACCTGACACGTCGCTATTACACGTTGATAGAGCCCCTAGGATTCTTGCTTGACCACCAGCAGTATGAGGGCGATCATATAAGTGGGAGCTGGGGTCTATAAGCATATCCTTAAAAGGTCCCTAGTCGTGAGAGTTTCGAGACAGGGCATCGATTCTCCATAGTAGACTAGTGTATACAGTCGAGACCCCGACGAGGGGCGGTGGCCGGTCTCACAAGCCACTGGTGTCAGTTGGATCACCTAAGATGTATACAGGTGCTCATTGGGTTATGAGTACACCGGACAGGACTCGCCGGGAACATGCTAGTTGGTCATATACCTGACGTCAGATGGCAGTTCCCTGGTGACATGTGTGCAGGTTAGTTCATCGACCTGGGGATCGTCATTTGTCTCGTGTGAGTTCCCACTGTACTTTGATTACTACCCTACCACAGCTCAAAGGAGTCGTGCAAACAGGTTTTAGTTGGGTACAGTCCCGAGCCACATGGAGGCAGTGAGCGTATCTTCAGGGGTTCGTCTCTCCCGGTATTGGGGGTGAGGTCGCGCTGTGTCTAGGAGAGCCATTACACAAAGCCCTCGGCCGAGGCAAGGAGATTTACTGGTAGGTATTCCAGTAGTATCTCAGGGTGTTCTGGGCTACACTCCGACACGACTTGTACCGCTTTTGGGGGTCTGACTTTTACCAACCCCCTAGGCCCGCCATGCGATACTCATAGACGAACGGACCGGACTGCACGGATATTGTCACTGACAGGCTCAGTAGGGTTGTCGGGCTAAGTTCGCTCACAGACGTCCCTTTTAGTCAGTACCTGGTAGCCCGTCACGTATTGGCTTATACCTCTGACGTGCTAGTGGTTAAATCCATAACCAAGGTGTTGATGAGTCTTTAGAGTCCCCCACATTTCAGTTACTCAGCTTTCGGGTGAAAGGTTGGAGAGGCCGTATGGAGATATGGCAAGGTCCGATCAGATACGTGCGGTATTGCACGGATCAGGATCGGACAGTTTGTACTATAGGCCGTATGGTTATATGGCAGGGTTCGATCAGATACGTGCGGTATTGCACGGATCAGGATCGAACAGATATTACTAGCCGGTTTTGGTTTAAGCCGGATCCTAGTATAGTACAGTGTAGATTTTGTCTCATTGCATTTGTATTTCGGTCGAAATACAAATGCGGGTGTGTATGCACAGTATCGGGGTTTTTCCTGTAATTTATTACGGGACCAGTTTTCTGGAGTTGCCAGTTTGTTTTCCGTTTCGGCCAATTTTCCTTTGTTCCGTTCATTGGCCGAAGATTGGTGGAGGAGGGTTTATTTGCATTGTTGCAAATAGGCATTTGTGGAGGGGGTCTTTGCTTTTTGTAGCATCATGATAGTCTTCATGATGGTGCACCATCCATTGACTTGCTTGACTTCATACTTCATGATGGCTTGACTTTGTTAGCATCATGGTTGTTGATGATGGTTGTGTGGAGTGTTGGCATTGCTTTGTGATCATGGTTGATTATGATAACCATTCCTCTCTCTTTTTCTTGCATGATTGATATGGTCACCTCCCCCTTGACTTTTCCCTCTCTCCCTTTCCTACATGGGCCGGCCACTTTAGGGTGGGGTTGATTGATTCATTTTTTTGTGGCATTTTTGGTTCATATTGTGCTAAGAAAAGAGCTCTCTAGTTGATCTCCAAAATCTTTTCTTTCCTCCACCAAAATGGCACCTCCACTACCCCAAAATTGAGACACAAGTTCTACTACATATTCTACAGCGAATCTTGGGCACGTCGAGTAGCCGGCTTCGTGCCCGAGTTGCCTCGGCATTGAGGTGGGAGCCCGTAAACAAAGTAGGCGATGTGGTGCACTTCCGGCGACGAGGAGGAGACGGGACATTCCGCAAGTGATCGGGACGATGACGAGAAGACCGGAGGACTTGGATCGTCGGTATGTCTCTATTCCCTATCTTCTAGTTAGCTTAGGACTAGTTAATGGTTCGATCCCGGTTATAGTGCGCGGTGGTGCCGGTTTGCTAAGTCCGCAAAATTTAAGTTATTCACCGCTTCCGCATTTGGCCGTCGGATCGACGGCCGGGGCGCCGCCGTGTACTTACACTTTAGTCTCACTTGATCGGTTGCCACGGAATTTTGATGTGATCAAAAGTCCGTCGCAATCACGTAGCGTACGCGGATACTCGCCGGGTAAACTTAATAGACAGCCTCGTCCCATAGCCCCGACCAAGTGACTGTAGGAGAACCCCGTCGCCGAAAGCATCCGTTCGGGTGCTCGCGGCAGCGGTGTTCCGCCTTGGTGCACTTCGTCGACGGCGTCGGGGGTGCGGCCGCCTAATAAAGTTTGCGACGAGCATTCGATCAGGATGTCGGGAATCTTGTTGAATTGCCCGACTTGATATTGAAAAGTATTTTCGATTTTGAGACTAAAATGCGGGGTTTATAATTGTTAGGCATGCGATGTCTAAGTAATTCATTTAATTAGGCATGCGATGTCTAAGGAGGTTGCGGATTCCAACTGTTGTAGTTTTACACTTTCTTTTCTGTGACCGTAAGTGTAATATGTGATATCGCCGGTTTCGTTGCTATATGTCAACGACAATTGGGATACGCATGTTTACTTACGTTGATGACATGTGATGTTATGTGTTGCTGGATATGTTATATTGGATCGTCGTGTTTGAATAGCCGGGGGTTTTTATGTGAGATGAGTGTTTTTCATTTTCATTCATGTAAAAACTTGTATGTAATATTCTTTTATTGGGGCACTTCCAGGTTGCGGAAGATGTCACCTTTTGTATATTATTTACTTTTCCGCACTAGGATAGACCCAAGGAGGGGAGCACAAGTAACCGGGTTCTGGAGTCCAGTGGGAGACCAACTCGAGGAGTCGAGTCCGGGTCTCCTAACTCTAGAATTGGTAGGGTTGCTTGCCGCTCTCGTAGGGGTCTAGGGGTGTGGGATTGGCTATTCATCACGACCGTGGAATCCGTGTTTTATACTGGCTCGTATTGAAAACACGGACGTCCTAGTATATCCAATATTTCATATGTTTCTTCTGCTGCGATATCTGTGATGTGATCATGCGATGTTCTGTCATAGATACTGTATATAGTATATATGATATATTATATAGACGTTACTTATGTTTTACACCCGTGCTAGCCCTGCCCCGCTCTGTCGTTAGTTACCTAACCTAACGGTGCACGAGGGGACATCGAGGCGAATGCGGATGGCATAAGTGTACGTCGTATTTATCTGTGATGTTTAGGTATTTAAATGATGGGACTTCATTAATATGATTAATGAAATAAAAGAAACCTAAGATGTTGTAGAATCGAATTTCAAAATTAAAACAGGTAGCTACAGTTCTTGCTTTGCACAGAGGTATATGTGATATATCCTGCACCTTATTCGATGAGGAAAGGACCGAGATCCCTTCACCGGGAGTGACTCCTTTAGCAATAACTGGCAGATGCTACACACTCGGTTTGTCTTTTGATTGCTTTTAAGAGTTTTTTTGCTTTGCACAGTGATATATATGATATATCCCGCACCTTATTCGATGAGGAAAGGACCGACGATCCCTTCACCGGGAGTGACTCCTTTAGCAAAACTAGAAAAGCCTCAAAAGCACTCCATTTTTAAAATCATTTGATTCTACAATGATATAAAGTTCATTACGCAAAAGGTTTTCTTAAAAACCTGACGTAGCCCTCCGTCATTTCAGATAAGTCCTAGTTAGTATTCGTGCTGCGTTTGTTGACTCAGTCAAGGCGTAGTGTGCGGTAGCTGATTAGTGCTTATCTGCAAAGCATATGATGCGATTGGATTAGGGTAGTCGTGCGGCCTTGTTGACTCAGTCAAGGGTCGTGCGGGTGGGTTTAATTCAATCGAGAAATGACGGGTTGAACTTTACTTGTGGTCTATGATTTGTTGACTCAGTCAAGGTCATAGATCGCTTGGGGCAAAATATTATCGGGAATTTCAAGTGTTGAAATTTGCAATGAGATTGCATACCTTCTATGAGATAGTTGGATCCCGATACCCGCTGCGAGTAATAGTTACTCCTGGGAGAGTTTTACACATTACAATTAGTCGATCAAGTAGGTGTCTAGAAAGGTGTCAACGAGGTTACGCCTTTGGGAAAACGAGGTTTACATTAATTAGGTTCGTGCGAAAGTACGGGGGACCTCCCTCAAAGTACCGACACTGGCCTGCCTGAAAGATTGGCGAACCTGTAGCGTGTAATTAATCCCGGCTAGTCTTTCCTTTTAAGGTTTGAAGGAAGATTTGATAAAAAGCAGTGGGAGTCATCCTGATTAGATAAAATAATAACCAATCTATTCTTGCAAGAGCGCACGCTGAGTGTTTTCTTCTCTCTCTCTCCTGGTAGCGACCATATCACGCCTTAATCAAGATAATAATACGGATATTTGACCGAACCCGCTTGTTATACTGTGCTGGGGAACGTTGGTCCCGCTCCAACTTATAATTGTTATAAGACAAAGCAGGAAATTGGGGATTTCCAGAATTCCCGTGCCGCCCAAACGAAGAGAGTGCATGCTGATGCATCATCTTCGGGTATGTTCATTACAGAGAACTGTTTCTCAGTATCCTTTACGTCCTGGGTATGTGATACCAGATCAGGATCCCAGATATGTAATCTGTTACATAGGGCTACAGAAAGGTAGAGAACTGAGAACGGGTGATAAGTTTCATGAGGCAGAAAACGGGGCAAGAGTTGCAGCCAAGTCTGTTGGTCACTGTCACCCTGTATTACCAATACATTGATTCTGAACGAATGTTATTAGATACCGAACCTGATATACAAAATCATATCATTCTCTTTATCAGTAAAGAAATGATAAAATTTTGTATTGTTGGATAATGTTTTGAACATTTCCTATATCAAAAGTTGATCGGATCAGGCACGTTATCTAAAAGCATTAATGTTCTAAATCAAACTGCAGTTCTTAGTATACAGAACACACACAAGAGGAAGAGTTCAGAAATGAACGAATCCTTCTTGAGGCATTGTAGACTAGGTCATATCAATGTGACCCGACTAGCTGAAGTTACATGAAGATGCATATTTAAATCAGTTTGAATTTACATCTTGTGAAACTTGCCAGTCATGTCACAAAGATACGATGACCATAGCTCTGTTTACTGGAAACAGAGAAAGAGTTGATGAACTCTTGAGATGATACATGTTGATGTATGTAAGGTCCTCTGTCTACATATGCCAGGACTGGTTCTTTGTACTTCGTTATATTCTCTGATGATCTTTCGAGATTCAGACCTATGTTCCTGTTGAAACACAAGCCCGAACCTTTTGAGATATTCACAGAATATAAGTTAGAAGTAGAGAACCAAAATACGGGTATAAGTATTATGTCCTTTGATGTGATCAAGGAGGAGAATACTTGAGCACGAAAATCCTGGATTATTCTAAAGGAGAATGATATTCTCTCTCAGCATTACTCCTCCGTATACACCACAGTACGTCGGTGTATCGGGGCGGAGCAGATGCACCCTATATGATATGGTGTGCTCTATGATGAGTACTACTGAGTTTCCTATTTCCTTTTTGGGAGTTATGCGCTTGAGAAGCTGCATACCTATTGAATAGGGTTCGAATCAAATCAGTTGCCTACCGCTTCATATGTGATATGGAAAGGGAAGAGCCCATTTCTTAAGTTGGTTAAGATTTGGGGTTGTCCGGGCTATGTCTAAAAGCATAATCCGAACAAGCTCGAGGCAAGGTCTGTTATGTAGAACTGGAAGTGTTTCAGCTATACAAACTACAGCAGATGATTGGGTACAACCAAAGGATTCAGTAGATACCAACGAACCTCAGCCTCTCCGCCGATCTAGTAGGGTTTCTCACCCACCTGAGAGATACTTCTGTTTCTCTATGACAGTGGGAGCGAGAATTGCATCATGAGATGATGACCCAACTAGTTTCGAGCTGGCCATCAGAAGTGGGACTCTGTAAGAATGGCTGGATGCTTAGTGATCTGAGATGGAATCCATGTACACCAACAAAGTATGGACTTTGGTTGCTATATCTGAAGGGTTAAATCCCCATCAGGAGCAAGTATATCTTGAGAAGATTACTTGGTGTAGATGGAAAAGTTGAGACTTTCAAAGCTAGTCTTGTTAAAGCTTTTCGTCATCGACCAGGTGTGGATTATGATGAAACCCTTTTCAAGTGTCTATGCTTAAGTCCATCCAGATCCTACTTGCCACGGCTACATACCATGACTACGATATCTGGCGGTTGGGTATCATGACTGCTTTTCAAAATGATGTTTTGGAAGAGAGCGTCTATAAGTACACAGCCAGAGGGCTTCGTAGACAGTGGGAGCAGCGGAAACGTGTGCAAGATGCTTTATAGGATATAGCAGGCATCGCGGAGTTGGAACATCTGTTTTCATGTGGTAGTCAAAGAGTTTGACTTCATCAAAATGGTAGATGAACCTTGTATATACAAAAAGGTAGTAGGAAGTATGGTTGTGATCCTCGAAGAGTACGTGGATGACATACTCTTGATGGGGAAGAAGTTTCCTATGCTACGCTCGGTCAATCTCCGCTTATCACAATGATTCTCCAGATAGGATCAAAGTGATACCTCCTAAATCCTGAGTTTTGATTTATGAGATAGAACTAAGTGGATGTTAGGATACTCACTAGTTATAGTGAGATGGTATCAGTTGATCCTGAGGAAAATCACTGGAAGTGTTCCAGGGTGATAAAGACGACTGAATGTCAGTCACAGGCATTGTCTTTACCCTCAGTAAAGGGACGGTATGTTGGAAGAGTTCCAAGCTAAATACCGTGGCTTACTAGACGATAAAGGCAGGATACATCGCTACTTATGATGCTACCAAAGAGGCTGTTTGGGTGTATATTTGTTCATGAGATGAACTTAGTTCCTCCCATTGTGTGACAATGGAGTTGTGGCTTATGCCGAGGAACGTCCGTCCCATCAGTGATCCAGACATATTCTAAGGCAGTATCACCTGATCATGGAGATGGTTGATCTCCAAGGGATCGAGGTAAGGAGAGCAGACTCAGAGGACAACACGGCGGATCCACTCACGAAGGCCTTTTCCCAGAGAGAGACTTTTATGGGATGGTTGAGTATGAGATACTACAACCACTGCTATCAGATGGCCCTAGTGCAAGTGGGAGATTGTTAGTTATATGTATGCCCTAGAGGCCATTACTGTACATTGGATGTATATTGTAGTGGATGCTGGGACATATATAGGGAGGACTTTCTTACTCGACATGATAGTATGCTATCTGGTTACTCTTTACCTTAACGTGTACATTGATTGTCTCTCTGTTACATATTGGTAAAGCCCTTAGGATGTGTACTTGACTACCTAGACTATGATGCAGATCATACTAGTGGGGACAGATAGTCTATAAGTGCATCCTTCAAAGTCCCTAGTCGTGGGTGTATCGAGACGGGGCATCGATATACCAGAGTAGACTAGCGTATACCTTCTCGACCCATACAGATGGGCGATGGATGATCCTATATCCATTGGTGTTTGACATCATAGATGATATACGGGTGCTCAGTGGAGACTGGGTACACTGGACGGACACGCCGAGAACTCTCAGATGGTATTATACCTTACGTCAGATGGCAGTTCTCTGGTGACACTGGTACAGAGTAGTCTGTTGACCCGAGATCGTCATAGAGTCTTGTGTGGTTCCCACTGTGCTTTGATTTCCATCTTACCACGTCCAAGAGGGCGTGCAAAACGGTGGTTTTTGGGTACAGTCCCGAGTCACATGGAGGCAATGAGCGATAGGAAGGGATTCGTCTCTCCCGGTATAGGGAGTTGATGTTGCGCTGTGTTCGATTGGCTATAACAGGAAATCCCTGGCCAGGGTTGCTGAGATTTACTGGTAAGTGTTACCAGTAGTTTCTCGAATTGTTATAGACCTCATATCGACACGACTTATTGAGCTATTGGGGTCTGACGTTTACCACCCCTAGGCGAGATATGCGACATATCAGACGATCAGACCGGACTGTACGGTAGTGTTACTGGTTGGATTCACTGGAGTGTGAGCGGGCTTGCTCGTCGATCTTCTGATCGCTCAATACCCGGGTGGCCGTTACGTTTAGTAGACCGCTTGCGGCTTGTGGGTGTTTGATATGATCATCACCTGCTGCCGGCGTATTGACGAGTCTTTAGAGTCCTACACAGAGGTTTCCTGGCTCAAGCGAAACGAAATAGGAGCGCATATGAGATATGTGCGGGACCGAGAATAATGCGTGTATGTGATACCGTATTTCATTCTCGCGATGAATGTATCGAATGGTTGTATGCGATATAACCTAGTTATCGAATCAAGGGTTGATTCGATAAGTCGATACATAGTATACTAGTCGGTTGTGTGCGACATGACCGGATCATTGAATCAAGTGTTGATTTAATGATTTAATGCATAATTATATATTTGATATATTACTTTGCATTAACTAGTATTGGTTCACTTTAAATGGATTTTCTCACTTGGATTGTGCACATTGTATATGTGATATACTTTTGTACACAAGTTTGTATCATGTTTGATGATACATGCTAACTACAGTTTGTGTAAAGATTGAACCATGGTTATATGAATGGTTAGGGTTTTGTTTTCTTATTCATTTATTTGTTTATTTATTCATTTTGGCAAAAGGAAAATGGTGGCTAATTTGGATTTATGTTGAAGCTTCATGAAGCTTTGACTTAGTCACCATTTTTGTCTTCATACCTAACCTAACCATTCACTTAACTTTAGTTTAGTCTCTACACTTGACCATGGTTGATTATGATAAGTATTCTTTTATTTTCTATTTTCTAAATAACTTATCATAATATTAGCTTCTTCTTCTTCATCTTCTTTCATGAAGAAAACCTTTCTTCATCAATGGTGATTGATGAAAATGAGTGAGAAATCCAATTCTAAATTCTACCCACTTCCTATTTCTTCATCCTCTACCTCTTGCCAAGTAGTAGAGTGTGTTTCCTTCACAAGTTTTCTTGACTTGGTGAAGTTGGAGCTTGATCTAGCGATGCCTCGACGTAGATCATCTTTGGCACGTCGTCGATGACCTAGCCCGCTTCTTCTCCGATGAAGCCGACGCTAGAGCCCGGGATTGCATGAGGACAGCGGAGAGGACTTCATCATGGAGCTATGAAGGTGGAGGACCGGATCTACAAAGGTTGTATTTCCGTATTCTTGTAGTTAAGTGTTAACTAGTTTGTTTTTCGCCTAAACTTCTAGCCAACGATCCGTATTAGGGTTTCTCGGCACCGTTAAATTTTGAAATTGGCATGGTTGATGCCTTGTGAGACCTCTTGAGAGTGCCTAGGAACCCTACACTTGATCTCTCAACAGGTCTGAACTTTTATTAATTGAAAAGAGGCATAGTATTTTACAGATTTTGAGTACAATTTATAAGCAACCAATGAAGCTAGGGTTACAGACTCTCGTAGACATGAAATTACAGATTTGCCCCCTAAGAATCCCAACATATGCACCGACACACCGACACAGAAAGTTTACACCGACACGGGCTTGGAACGGCCGCGGAACCGCGGCAATGGAGCGCTTGGGCCGCGGTTCCGCGGCCCTTTGGTGGGCTTGGCTCACCATTCTTCTGGACATTGTTTGTATGTTCTTGGGCTTCCTATTTTCATACTTCTTTTCTCTGTTGGGCTTCTTAGTGTTCTCCAGATCCTTAGTGAAAATTTGTAAGGATCTTTTGACCGTTTCACTTTCGTCTTTTGTTCTTCGTCTCGGCTTAAGTAAGATCCGTCTGCTGGTTGGTCAAAAGTCCATTTTCTGTAGCATCTTTCGTCTTTTTCACTGTATTTGTTCCAAGAGCATGTATCCTGTATCATGCAACAAACGAGCGTCAAAAGTACCTGTTTACTTATAAAATGCATAAAAGAGGGGTGTATGAATTGCAATATTATGATATGAACAAATACCCCCAAACTTATCTTTTGCTCGTCCTCGAGCAATCTTATTAATTTATTCTAACCTAGCCGCACTTTCGCAGGGAAACGCGATTGCGCTGAGCACGTGCAACAAGCCGTTAAACCTCTAGGTGTCCCTAATAGGAGGAGTGTTGTCTCCTGAGGGTTTTCAGCGGATTACACCCACAAAATCCTATCAACTTGGTTTTTCGACTTTTGTTTTCCAATTAGGTTTTCTAACACGGAATTCTATTATCGTCGCCCCGCAAATTATCCACCCATATTCTTCACACTTCCTTATTATGTAACTTAAGATTGTACATGTTCTATAGAATTACTTAGAATTCAGCATTTCTTAAGTTTTTCTTCTAGAGTTTCATCTCCACTTAAGAATTTCTATCAACTCTATTAAAGATACAAGTTTTATTTTTCATTCCTTTCTCTTATCTAAACTCTAATCACATATCCCCACGTGTGTGTAATTTTCACCCCTACACTTGGAAATTCAAATCAAGCAATCGTACTCTCGTCCATTGTCCAAAGCACTTAACTTTCGCTTACACATCCTTCATGCGACCGTTAATACTTCTTGAGGTACTAACAGCCGATTACAAGATGCGTTAGGCCTTTAAAGCGTATTTCCTAGTTTTCCAACACCCAAGGCTTTTAGCAGTGACTCCCAAACCAGTTGGTCTAAGGCACTAGGTGATGAAGCACCCTCGCTAATTAATTTTCTAGCCCTAAGTAATCACAAAAACCAGTGTCCATTTTTTTATTCACCCCTTTTTTTTCATTGTGCTAAGGACTTTAGACAAGAGTAATTCAAGGTCTCTTCTACTAATCCAAGTTTCAAGATGCGTGATTGTGCATTTTGTAGGGTACATGTTTTCAGAATCTAAAATCAAGCTAGGAACTATCTTTCGAACTTATACTTTAATAAGAACATTAATACTCTTCCCTCGTTTTGGCTTAACCCACGAAGTGAACCCAAAATTTGCCTATTCCTAAATAACCTACAAAGACATACATTTTCTACCGTTAAACTTTAAGCAAGGTTATTTTTAGGGTTTTTAATTTACTAAGTCTAAGATCTAGTTTTTCCTAGCTAGTTAACCTTTTTATCAACTCAAGTCAATTAACCAAAATTGAATACAATAATTTTTATAATTTTTGAAATTTTCTCAATTTTTATGGGTTTTTCAATTTTCTAATTTTTTTATTTTTCAAATTTTTAAATTTTTATGATTTTTATATAAAAATGCAATGCAGAAATTAAATATGCAAAAGGAAAACAAAGATATATACAATATGCAATGCGAAGGATAACTATATACATCACCCTCTAATACCCCCAAACTTGAGCAAAGCAGTGCCCTCACTGCCCGGCCCCACGTCGCGCTCGTGAGCGTGAACGTGATCTTTCCCCTCTAGCCAAAAGTGTTTGGATCCCCCTCTCAATTTCCGTCAACCGACGTCGTGCTCTCGTGCAGTTGCCCGAAACTCATCCCTCAAAGAGTCTATTCTTCTCACTGTTCTTCGCATCAATCGCGCATGCTCCTGGGGAGTTAGCTCTTCCCCGCTCGAAGTCGAGCTCGAGCTAGGGGTGTGTGCAGGTACATTTTCTGCCGGTTCTGTTCGTGTTCAAATATCCGTAAGTCTAGAGTAGGACGACGAGACGCCCTCTAAAAGTGGTCGAACCGGGACACCGTCTATCATATATGAGTCAAATTCCTCGGCTGGGAGGAAATAACGGCAGAGTTGGGTAACGAGCATGGGACATGGATATACACTACCTCGTTTCCCCGTACCTATTGGAGCAAAACCGTACACATGTAGAACCTAGGATTTTTCGTCATTAGAGTGTGGACGACATGTAACGAAGGGGTGAAAAAGGTCGTGTTGTGAGAACTTCCAAAAATATTGTTTTGTGCCCACCGGCACACAGTTAAAACGTTTGCAAAAAGGGTCCGTGCTTGGATGCCCTTACGCGGTTCTCGTGCACAGTCATTACCCATTAATGGCATATAATCTTCAAAGCGCAGTGGGTGTTCATGTGCTGGTACACGTGGTATGAGTGTAACCTCGTGTATCATGTCCCTATCGATGTGAATTTCCCGATTTCCCCAATTCAGTTTAATGTAACCTAGGTTGTCAAGGCTATTATCTTCCATGGATTCGTAAAATAGGGCAACCAGGTTAGGTAGAGCAAACGCAGATGTATGATTATAGAGGAGGAAATTCTAGCCCCTTTGTGCGATTTCGTGTGGGAAATAAGTACCGTAAATCTCGTGTGCGAAAATAGGGGAAAAATCCCTTTCATACTGCATTTTGTGTGCCATTTGGATGTTTCAGAGAAAAAAGTATATGCAGGAACAGAGAGTAAAGGATCAGATTTACCTCCCCTGAAAAATTCAGGGGGTGAAGACACAAAGCGGCGGCGGTTGCGCGGCGGGAGGCGGCAGCGGCGGCGGAAGCGCGGCGCTCTGGTGGAGTTGCGGCGAAATTTTTCTGTAGAGGGTAGGGGGCGGCGGCTAGGGTTTTATGAGATGAAATTTTTTTAGGGTAAACACACAGGGGGCTCGGGTTCCTTTAAATAGAGGATGGGAGGGTGATTTACATAAAACACCCTCTAAAACGAGGGTTTTATTTGTAAAATCAGCTCTTAATCTGCAGATTTGCAATTAGGTCCAAAAATTATTATTTTTAAATTTTTTTTTTTTTTTTATTTTTTTTATTTTTATTTTTTATGGTATTTTGGAAATATATATACAAATAATATACACACCCCCAAACTTATTTGAAATAGTGTCTTCAGGAAACGAAGTAACGAAGTTTGGGGGTGAAAGTGGAGGAATATCACTCAGTGTAGATCGGCTCCTGCAAAAGCAGGAGCTCCTCCGAAGGATCCGCTGTGAAGAACGGTTTTAGTCGATGCCCATTCACCTTGAATAAGGTACCGTCTTCAGGGTTCTCAAGATCAACCGCACCGTGCGGATAAACGGTGCGGACTACAAAAGGTCCTCTCCATCTGGACCGGAGCTTCCCGGGATGAAAATGTAACCGAGTGTCATAAAGTAGAACCTGTTGACCAGGTTCAAAAGTTTTTCACAGAAGGTGTTTATCGTGGAACACCTTAGCTCGGTTTTTAGCAGTTATGGCATTATCATATGCCTCATCCCTCAGCTCCTCCAACTCATTCAATTGCAGCTTTCTGTTGCTGTCCGCATCTCCTAAAGACCAATTCAGCTCTTTGATAGCCCAAAATGCTTTATGCTCGATCTCCACTAGGAGGTGGCAAGCCTTCCCGTACACAAGCCGGTATGGAGACATACCAAGATCGGTCTTATATGCAGTACGGAAAGCCCATAGTGCATCTATCAGTTTAGGTAACCAATCCTAACGGTTTTTGGAAACCGTTTTCTCCAAGATTTGCTTTATTTGCCGATTTGAAATCTCGGCTTGCCCACATGTTTGGGGGTGATACGGCGTTGACAATTTGTGGGTGATAGAGTATTTCCGCATCAAGGACTCGAAAGTCCTATTGCAGAAGTGAGAACCATTATCACTTATTATCGTCCGAGGGTGCCCAAATCGAGAAAATATATGTTCTTTAAGAAACCGAACGACAACTTTATTATCGTTCGTTCGGCTGGGCACTGCCTCGACCCACTTAGAAACATAGTCAACCGCCAACAGAATATACACATTTCCAAAAGAGTTAGGAAATGGACCCATGAAGTCTATACCCCAAACATCAAAAATGTCCACAACCAGAATGGGTTGGAGTGACATTTCGTTTCTCCGCGAAATCCGGCCCAAGTGTTGGCACCGGGAGTAAGTTTTGCAGTATTCAAATGCATCCTTGAAGAGTCGTGGCCAATAGAAACCACACTGCAAAACTTTTTCGGCTGTCTTCTTTGGGCCAAAGTGCCCGCCACATGCTTGATCGTGGCAAAAAGACAGCCCGCTCTTGACCTCACTCTCGGGCACACACCGACGAATGATTTGGTCGGAACAGTATTTAAAAAGATAGGGCTCATCCCAGTAAAAATGCTTTACTTGGGACAAAAATCGAAGCTTATCCTGTTTCGACCAATCATTAGGTATCAGGCCGGTGGCTAAGTAGTTCACGATATCGGCGAACCATGGTTCGCATGAAATGGTCAAGAGTTGCTCGTCGGGAAAAACGTCAGTGATTGGAAGATCGATCGTGGGCGAAGAAGGAAGTCGTGATAGGTGATCAGCTACTACGTTTTCACATCCCTTTTTGTCCTTAATGACAAGGTCAAACTCTTGTAATAAAAGGATCCAACGTATTAGCCTTGACTTAGCATCTTTCTTCGCAAAAAGGTGGCGAAGAGCTGAATGATCAGTATATACAACGACTGGAGAGCCGATTAAATAAGGTCGAAATTTTTCGAGTGCAAACACAACAGCTAAAAACTCTTTCTCTGTTGTTGTGTAGTTGAGTTGGGCCTCATTTAGTGTTCGGCTAGCATAATAAATCACGTGCGGCATTTTATCAATATGCTGTCTAAGAACAGCGCCAATAGCAAAGTCTGATGCGTCGCACATGATTTCAAACGGGTGCGTCCAGTCGGGAGATGAGAGGATGGGTGCAGTGATGAGTGAATGTTTCAAAGACTCAAATGCTTCAATGCTTGTGGAGTCGAAAGCGAAAGTTGTGTCCTTGGCCAGTAATAGAGTCAAGGGTCTAGCAATCTTGCTAAAGTCCTTGATAAACCGTCTGTAGAAACCGGCGTGGCCAAGGAAGGCTCTAATATCTTTGACGCATTTCGGGGGAGGGAGGTTAGAAATCACTTCGATTTTTGCTCTATCTACCTCGATGCCTTTTTGCGAGATGACATGTCCTAAGACGATGCCCTCTCGCACCATGAAATGGCACTTCTCCCAATTCAAAGTTAGATTCTTATCCCTGCAGCGGGTAAGAACAGCGTCAAGATGGCGTAAGCACTCGTCGAAGGAGTCGCCGAAGATGGAGAAATCATCCATAAAAATCTCCAAGAACTTTTCAACCATGTCTGAAAAGATCCCCATCATACACCGCTGAAATGTCGCGGGCGCGTTGCATAACCCAAAGGGCATGCGACGATAGGCAAACGTGCCAAAGGGACAAGTGAATGTTGTCTTGTCTTGATCCTCTTTGGCGATGGGGACTTGATTGTAACCGGAATAGCCATCGAGAAAGCAATAGACTCGTGCCCTGCCAATCGCTCGAGCATTTGGTCAATGAAAGGTAAAGGAAAGTGGTCTTTCCTTGTTGCGGTATTGAGTTTCCTATAGTCTATGCAGACTCGCCACCCAGTTTGGGTGCGAGTGGGAATCAACTCATTTGCCTCATTGGTGATGACCGTAATGCCCGATTTCTTTGGCACGACGTGGATTGGGCTAACCCATTGGCTATCCGAGATAGGGTAAATGATACCGCTATCCAGACACTTGACAATTTCCTTCTTAACCGCCTCTTTCATGATGGGGTTGAGGCGCCTTTGTAGATCTCGTGCTGACTTGGCATCATCCATTAAGTGTATATGATGTTCGACTATGAGGGGACTAATCCCCTTAATGTCCGCCATAGACCAGCCGAAAGCTTGGCGATTATTATGTAAGACCATCAAAAGAGCCTTCTCTTGCTCAAGAACTAGAGACGCTGATATAATGACAGGTAAGGTCTCATTATCACCTAGATAAGCATATTTTATGTGTGTCGGCAAAAGCTTTAATTCGAGTTTAGGAGGTGAAACAATAGATGGTAACAATGGGGTAGTTGTTTCAAACTCGAATGATTCCATCAAAGGTTCGAACCGAGTGTACGCAACAGTGTCGGATGGTTCAACTAACTCATCCGAAAAAGCAAAAGACTCCAATTCAGGTGATGAGTCTTCAAAGTCGTCGACGAATGTAAAACACTCAAAATCATTATCCGTGGTGAAAGCTGCGTCGGATTCTAGGAGGAACGCACTAGTGGCGTTAACATTGCTGTGATCGAACAAAAAATTCTCGAATTCATAGTCTTCCTCCGTGATCTCATTGATCGAGCAAACATCAAGTACGCTAGCATTGGGCTCAGCAGGCTGACTTCCTAACTTGAAAATATTGAGCTCAATTGTCATATTGCCGAAAGATAGGTTCATTGAACCATTACGACAATTGATCACTGCGTTGGAAGTAGCCAGAAATGGTCAACCAAGTATTACCGGAATTTGGTTCCGGGGGTTAGCAACAGGTTGTGTGTCCATCACAATAAAGTCAACGGGGAAAATAAAATCCCCTACTCTTATTAACACATCCTCCAGCTCTCCCCTAGGATGGGTTATTGACCGGTCGGCCATTTGGAGAGTACAGTGAGTGGGCTTAAGCTCTTCAACGCCCAATTGCTCGTACACAGAATAGGGTAGCAAATTGACGCTCGCGCTAAGATCTAATAGTGCTCTATTGATGTTCTTGTCCCCAATTGTTATCGAAATGGTAGGACACCCGGGGTCCTTTTGTTTTGGGGGAAGGGAATTTACAAGAGCATCACTAATAGTACTAGCCACAAAAACTTTCTTTGGCACTTGCGACTTCCTCTTTTTGGTGCATAAGTCCTTTAAAATTTTGGCATATGAAGGAACTTGCTGAATTGCATCCAAAAGAGGGATATTTATGCTAACCTGTTTGAACAACTCGACAATCTTCTCCATTTGAGGAGTTGGTTTATTGGATCTCAATCGATTAGGAAAAGGAACATTTTGAAAGGTGGTTGAGTCCAATTTTTGCGGATTAGATTGTCGAGTTGGAACGGCATCCCGTGTAGATGTGTTCGTGTTGTGAGAAATGGGTCCGTTCGAGCTAGAAGGGGTAGAGCCATGTGAAGGGTGGAGAATAGGCTCTAAGGAAGAAGATGATGAAGGTGAAGAAGATGAAGAATTCCCACCGGCAGGGGTGTCATTGTTAATGCCCACATTGTTTCGCAACACTTTCCCCGATCTCAACGTGGTCACGGCATTTACGTTATGATTTTGCTGTTGATATGCAGCATGTGCCTGACCGGGGTTGGGCAGAGGTTGAGACGGGAGTTTTCCTTTTTCGCGCTCGCTCAAAGCTGCATTGAGTTGTGCAATTTGTGCCTCAATAGATTTGATGTTTTGATCGTGTGAGGCACTATTTTGCACTAAAGATTGAATAGAAGTCTCAAGTCTTGCTGTAGACTGTGTAGATTGCTTAAGGAACGCATCTAGACTTCTTTCGAGCGAGCTAACCTTATCATTATTAGGTTGAACATAATTGTTTGGCTGGTAAGCATTGTTCGGCACAAAATTGTTCACCTGATTAGGATAAGGTTGTTGTTGAAATTGTTGCGGTTGATATTGAGTTTGCGAGGGTGCTTGTTGTTGTTGTTGTTGTGGAGGAGAAGGTCTTTGAAAATTATTATTATTTCCTTGGAATTGTTGATTTTGGTTCCAAGCGAAATTTGGGTGACTCCTCCACCCCGGATTATACGTCGAAGAGTACGGATCGTTTCTTTGTCGTTGCTGAAATGCAGCATTGACTTGATCCTGTCCTTGTGTAGATGCATTATAAGGACACTCTTCGGTCAGGTGCGATGGATCCATACAACAAGCACAGACAGTTCGTGGAGGCATAGCAGGGGCAGGAGAAGACGATGAGATTTTGGTCTCGATCGCTTCTAGCTTTTTCGTAAGAGCGGCCATCTCAGCCTTCATGGCAATCGACATCTCTACTTGATGTATGCCTGCCCTAGATTGACCACTAGAAGATGATGTGGTCTTGGTACTCTCCCACTGTATTGTCTGCTCACTAAGATCCTCGAGAAACTGCCATGCTTCATCACTAGACTTAGAGAGAAAGTGACCTTGACAGATGGTTTCTAGCAACTGCTTCGTTGCCGAGTTCAATCCCTCGTATAATGTTTGGCAAAGTTGCCAACTTTCTATCCCATGATGAGGGCATTGAACTAGTAGGTCCTTGAATCTCTCGAAGCACTTCCAAAATGGTTCGGACGGAAGTTGTGAGAATTGAATTATTTCATTGCGGATTCTGGAAGTTTTATGGTGAGGATAGAACTTTTTCAGAAAAGCCTTCACAAACTCGTCCCAATTTCTTATAGAATGTGATGCGGTGCTATATATCCACTTCTCGGCTAGGTCACATAAGGTGAAAGGAATGACCCTTAGCCTCATAGCGTCATTACTCAATTGGGTCGTTTTCATCATAGCGCACACATTTTGGAATTTATTAATAAAGATATATGCGTCTTCAGTTTCCAAACCATGAAATTTCAGCAGCATATTGATGAAATGTGGTTTAATCTCAAAATTATCCCCATTTGCCGGTGGGGGTGAAAGACAAGTAGGTAAAGAAGTGCGGATGGGGTAAAAGAGATCCTGGAGCGCAACTCGTGCGGGCGCTTCAACAGGCGGCTGGTTCGGATTATTCACACCTAACGGAGGTGGAATCCTTCCTGTCGGTAAGGTATTGTTGGGGTCGAATCCCGACATGCCTTCGGTGAAAGAATTTGAAGTTGAGGGTAAGATAGTGGACGGAGTGTCGACTTTAGTGTCGAAAGGTTCGTCGGTCGGTACCAACGAAACACGGACTAATCGGGCGTTAGTATCCCTAGTCCAAAGTGACATACACTAAAAGGGATAGTGCAGTCAGAAAAAAAAGAAAAACAAAATGTGGGGGTAAGATAACGTCAGTGAGGGAAAGTGGTGTGGTGAATTTGCAGGTTTTCTTTTTGCGACAAGTTGCAAGTTTTGAAAAGTTTTATTTATTATTATTATTATTTTTTGTTTTATGTGAGAGTTTTGCAAAGAGGTTTTTTGAAAAAGGACTCGTGACACAATTGTATCAACCACACATGCACAATCAGGCCTAGATCTAGGGTCGCCTAGGTCTACTAGACAGCTCCTAACTAGGGCTAGAAATAGGACCTCAAACCGCCTGTTCATGGACAAGTACGGCCAGGTAAGTGGGAAGGAACCACCACTATAGTGGGCCTAATTAATAACCACTAGCCTAGACACCGCAATGTCGGTTAGGATAAACGGCCAATGCCTACCCTAGTCCTTTTCTTATTGAGCTCGCTGTCCTTAGGTCTGAGTCTAGTCTTTTTTAATTAATTGTGGTCGATGCAAAATGCTTTAGGTGTTTTCTGGGGTCCTGGGAAGGGTGATGAAATCCCCACCCAATCTGAGTTTGGTCAATTAGCCCCTTAAGTCCAATTAAATTATGCAAAACAAAAATTCACTTGCAATCAATTTTAGCGCGGCGCAAAGAAACCTGCAGCAAATCTGTTATTTAGAAGGGGGAAGAAGATTTTTTTTTTAGCGCGAAGAAACCTGCAGAAATTTTTTACAGTGGAGATATGGAGGTTGCAGAGGGGAGAAAGAGGGATTTAACCATGCAAATTTTATGTGCTGACGTGGCTAGATGGCGGCGGAACCGCGGTCTGGGGCACTACTATGCGGCGGAAGCGCGGCACCTTGGTGGATTCAGCCTCTGAGAAATTTTGTGCCGCTCTGTACTTGTGATTCCTCTCTGTTCTTATGTTCCCTTTTCTGTTTTGACCTTCTGTAAAACTCCAGATCCAAAAGTTTTTGCCGTTCCTGCAAGATTCCAACGAGAAACCCTTCAAACAGATAAAAATAATGAAAAGATAATTTTTGTATTTTGTATTTTCTGATTTTTTATAATTTTTCAAAATTTATATCAACCCGAAATCATACAAAAAGAGAAAACTACGCCATCCCCGGCAACGGCGCCATTTGATTTTCACAAAAAATTGTAGTTTACTGTAATCAGAAACGGCGTCGCTTTGCAGCTAGCCGGTGAATACGGGTTGATCCGCAGGGATGTGTAAATTTCTGTTTTTGTGTTATAACGAGTTGGTTACGTTGGTTGTTTGGTTTTTTGTCGAATGATTTAAAAACTAATTTATGTGATGTGAAAGAACTCGTTAGGGTTAGGTCGAAGGTAGGGGTGTTGAGATCAATGTTGTCACCTCTTTCAATGCCGTTGATTTAAGCTTTTTAGAAAAATCACAACAATTATTTAGCAAAGGGGATTAGGATGATCGGGAAGAAACAAAGTTTCTTCCTCTAGATCCTTATCCGTCCTTTCCTATTAATTGCTGTGATCTTCATGGACGTCATATATGTCTGGCCTTTTATACTACGGTTCACCTTTTCCTTGTAGGTAGGGTGCCGTAGGGGGCGGATCATACATGCGTGCATGAAGATTTCGTTTTAAAAATATGTTGGCATTGAAGGAGGTGAGAGACATCCACCTCTCACTCCCTCTCTTGTTCCTAACCCTAACGAGCGAGGATTTTACTCGCTCATTAGGGAATTATTTGAAAGTGACATTTTTTTATGTTTATGTTTTAAAGTGTTACCTTACGACAGATTAAAAATAGCTAAAACTAGTGAACTACAGCAAACAAATGGATAAGTAGGGCAAGTAGTGAAATTAAACTAAGGCAGGAATTAAATAAATTAAAAACTTACAAGAAAAGATGATGCTCTTGATCTCTCAACAGGTCTGAACTTTTATTGATTGAAAAGAGGCATAACATTTTACAGATTTTGAGTACAATTTATAAGCAACCAGTGAAGCTAGGGTTACAGACTCTCGTAGACATGAAATTACAGATTTGTCCCCTAAGAATCCCAACATATGCACCGACACACCGACACAGAAAGTTTACACCGACACGGGCTTGGAATGGCCGCGGAACCGCGGCAATGGAGCGCTTGGGCCGCGGTTCCGCGGCCCTTTGGTGGGCTTGGCTCACCATTCTTCTGGACATTGTTTGTATGTTCTTGGGCTTCCTATTTTCATACTTCTTTTCTCTGTTGGGCTTCTTAGTGTTCTCCAGATCCTTAGTGAAAATTTGTAAGGATCTTTTGACCGTTTCACTTTCGTCTTTTGTTCTTCGTCTCGGCTTAAGTAAGATCCGTCTGCTGGTTGGTCAAAAGTCCATTTTCTGTAGCATCTTTCGTCTTTTTCACTGTATTTGTTCCAAGAGCCTGTATCCTGTATCATGCAACAAACGAGCGTCAAAAGTACCTGTTTACTTATAAAATGCATAAAAGAGGGGTGTATGAATTGCAATATTATGATATGAACACCCTTGTATCTCTCCCTTAGTATACAGGTCCTTGTTCTCAAAAGGCTACATCAGTGAGGACACTGCTGAAAACAGGTTTGGGGGGGAGGTTTGTATTCACTGAATTATCTTTGACACCGGGCATTAAATTTTTTTTATATAACAAAAGAGTAGAAAGTGAAAAATTACATCCAAAAGATTGGAATAGTTTAAGAAAACCAAGAAAATTAGAAGTTTTCTTATACGAACTAGTAATAAGTAGTTATGAGCTGTTGTCCCAAGGGTTAGTAAAATGAAGGAAGTCACTAATCTGAGAATAAAAATAAGTCTGAAAAATAGTTTCTATTCTGGAAGCCAAACATTTGAATGTTGATACCCTACTATATGCACTTACACACGTCTTGAAACTCGGGATAGTAGAGGATACCTTGAAATGCTCTTGTCTAAAAGCCAAAGTATGAAGGAAATTAAAAAAAAATGAAGAAAATATAAAAATGGTGAAAAGAAAAAAATGAACACTGGTTTTGTTATCGCCAAGGCAGCAATAAAAAAAAATATAGCGAGGGTGCCTCTTCACCTAGTGCCCTAAGGCCAACTGGTCTGGGAGTCACTGCTAAGCCTTAGGTGGTGCAAGACGAGGAAAATATTATCACCTAATTAGCAAGCACATGAGTAATCGGTTGGTTAGTATCTCAAGAAGTATTAACGGTCGCATGAAAATGTGTGAGCAAATCTTTAATATTCATTAAATTAAAAAGTACTAAGGTAGATGGACAAGAGTATGATAGCTTGAATTGAATTCTCCGAGTGTAGGGATATCCATTTCACACACGTGGGGTTATATGATCAATGTTTGGAAGAAAGGTAGGAATGAAGAATAAAGACGATGTTTTATTGAGGGGTAATGTGATTTCTAACATTTTTTCATGACTATTAAGATAGGGCTCATGACAACTGAAAAGCTAGCATAGTTGGAAACTCTTCTTTTCAAAGTCTTTCTTTTATGGTTCTTGTCTTTATATGTAAATTTCACCATCTCTCTTTTGTTATAGGATTTTGTGGGTGTAATCCGCTGAAAACCCTCAGGAGACAACACTCCTCCAACTAGGGACACCTAGAGGTTTAACGGCTTGTTGCACGTGCTCAGTGCAATCGTGTCTGCCTACGAAAGTGTGCTTAGTTTTCTCCTTTCTTTTTCTCCTCTTGAATAAACTAGTTTGCTCGGGACGATCAAAGATAAGTTTGGGGGTATTTGTTCAGTTGATAAAACTGCACATTTGTATTACATTTTTCCTACCATTTTCATATTAAAAAAGGACTTTATTATAATATATTATACATATGAGGGTTTATGTGTAAAAACACCATTTTCCATGTGTTAATATATTTTAATTATTATTTGGTAGGAAAATGTATGCAAATAATATTATTGACCTAATCCTAATAGAACAAAGTCTACTAAAATCTTATTTGAGTTGTTGTGCAGAATATTTCCAAGTTGTGCAGAATTTTCCAAGGCTAGAATCAAGCAAATCAAGTTGTTGAAGAAATCTTGCCAAATTAAGAAGCAAACTTGGAGACCAAGTCTGGAAGCAACCGAGAGAAGATTTCTTAATTCTAAAGGTGCCTTGGATTGCCAAATGTCACAATCAGAAAGCCCAAGAAAATTGACGAAGTGATCTTCACCATTGAGCGCGGATCCTCGGCCAAACCCACCCTTGGGCCGCGGATCCGCCGCAATTATAGGGAATCAGAGCACAATATTTTTTGGCGTAAATCTATGCTGAATTTTACCAAGCTTCCAACTACAAGATTCTGTCTTTGCCCTATAAAAAGGCACCGAGAGCCTCTTGGAAAAGGCATCAAGCCGACGCGATCACGAAGCTCCCGACGCTCACGCATCCAGGCTGATCATCGACTGTTCGACTACCTCCTTAGGAAAGATCGAGAAGCAACTAGTTGTAATCATTTTCTATGGATTAAAAGTTTAGTTTGAAGAAGTCGATTAATAAAGGTAGTTATTTTATTTAATTGTTTTTACATTATGTTTTCCCTCGATTTCTTTTCATCTTCTTCTCCCAACATGCGCGAGTAATTCTCCGCTTGTTAGGGTTCGTAGGATTAGGGTAGGCTAATGGACGATGAAAATAATTAAACCCTTTTTAAATCCTATAAAGTTTAGGAACTTTATCAAAAGAATTATTAACATCCTAATCGGGCGCGCTAGCAATTTTTTGCTAGTTCCGACCACGATTAGAGATTAGATTAATGATTGTTTTGGTAAAGGCTAGATATGAACGGAGTTCCGTATCGAGATAAGGGTTAAGAGTGGGATTCCTTTTCCCTCCAGAAACCCTAATCTACACGCATCACCGTCGTTCTAGTTCTAAATCTATTAATGGATAAAAAGGGTAAATTTTAATTAATCATCCATAACTACTAAATCCTAACGAACCCTACAAGCCTTCTTATTATATTTACTACATCTTTAAAATAATCTAGATCTATATTTTACATTCTTGTTTAACGTAGATCTAGAAACCATTCTATAAAATTATTTATCCCTCCTCTCTTTCTCAACACATCTAAAGTAAAAGTAAAAGGTTCCACGTTTCCCTGAGGACGACCCGTACTTATCTCGGTCTAGCTACACGCGATACCGTTCTGATTGCGGTTAAACTACAAATAAATACACTCTTTCGAACCAATCAGCCTTCGTGAGTGGATCTGCTGTGTTGTTCTTCGTGTGAACCCTCCTTACCTCGATCTCCCGGCGATCAACTATCTTCCGGATCAGGTGATACCGCCTCAGAATATGCCTGGATCGCTGATGGGACCTGGGTTCCTTGGCCAAAGCCACCGCTCCATTGTTATCGCAATACAAAGGTATTGGATGCTCAATGGATGGAACCACTCCAAGTTTAGTTATGAACTTCTTGATCCAGACAGCCTCTTTGGCAGCATCGTTGGCAGCGATGTATTCAGCCTCCATCGTCGAGTCTGCCACGGTTTCCTGCTTGGAACTCTTCCAGCTAACCGCCCCTCCATTAAGGGTAAAGAAAAATCCCGAGTGCGACTTAGAGTCGTCCTTATCACTCTGGAAGCTTGAATCGGTAAAGGACTCCACTTGGAGTTCTCCATTACCATACATCAAGAGCATCTCCTTAGTCCTTCGTAAGTACTTGAGAATGCTCTTCACAGCTGTCCAGTGACTCTCTCCAGGATCAGCTTGATACCTACTCACTACACTTAGTGAGTATGCTGCATCGGGTCTGGTACATAGCATCACGTACATGATAGAGCCTACTGCCGAAGCATAGGGTATCCCTTGCATGCGAGCTCTCTTCAAATCAGTCTTGGGAGACATCTCTTTGGAGAGAGTGAGCCCTGAAATCGTGGGTAAAAACCCACGTTTGGACTCTTCCATACTAAATCTCTTTAGTATGGTGTCAATGTACCTGGATTGGGACAATCCCAATATCCTTTTAGATCTATCTCTATAGATCATAATTCCCAGTATGCAGGAGGCATCACCTAGATCTTTCATTGAGAATCTTTATGATAAGAAGAGCTTGACAGATTGCAGCATAGGAATGTCATTTCCTATCAAGAGTATGTCGTCCACGTACAATACGAGGAAGACAACCTTACTCTCTGCTACCTTCTTGTAAATACAAGGTTCATCTACGTTTTTGACGAAATCAAACTCTTTGATAACGACGTCAAAGCAGATGTTCCAACTCCGCGATGCTTGCTTTAATCCATAAATGGATTTAAGCAGCTTGCACACCTTCCCGCTGCTCCCACTATCTACGAAGCCCTCTGGCTGAGTCATGTACACGCACTCTTCTAAATCA
Source organism: Agapanthus africanus (assembly GCA_030015575.1). Classification (NCBI taxonomy): domain Eukaryota; kingdom Viridiplantae; phylum Streptophyta; class Magnoliopsida; order Asparagales; family Amaryllidaceae; genus Agapanthus; species Agapanthus africanus. Next base: position 351,587,651 of record CM057347.1, on the reverse strand, counting down.
CCGTTTAGAAAGGCGATCTTAACATCCATTTGCCAGATTTCGTAGTCATGATATGCAGCAATGGCAAGCATGATCCGGATGAATTTAAGCATAGCCACTGGAGAAAATGTTTCGTCATAGTCCACACCTGGTCTTTGACGAAAACCCTTTGCAACAAGTCTAGCTTTAAAAGTCTCCACTTTCCCATTTACACCAAGTTTTTTCTTGAAGATCCACTAGCTCCCAATGGATTTTACCCCTTCAGGAGCAACTTCCAAAGTCCATACTTTGTTGGTGTACATGGATTCCATCTCGGACCGCATTGCATCCAGCCATTTCACCGAGTCCCCACTCGTGATGGCTTGCTCGAAACTAGTTGGGTCATCATCAACCATGATGCAATCCTCGCTCCCACCATCCATGAGAAAACCGTAGTATCTCTCAGGTGGGTGAGGAACCCTACTAGATCGGCGGAGTGGCTGGGGTTCATGGGGGACTACCGAATTCTCTGGTTCTACCAAATCTTCTGTTGTGGTCTGTATTGCTGGAACCTCTTCCAGTTCTACCTCCTTGCCACTAATATCTTTTTCAAGAAATTCCTTTTCTAAAAAGGTGGCATGTCGAGAAACAAACACCTTTTGTTCCTCGGTGTGGTAGAAGATATACCCGCGCGAATGTTTGGGATATCCAATAAACTTGCACAGAATGGACCTTGCCGCGAGTTTGTCCGGATTTTGCGTTTTTACATAGGCCGGACAACCCCATATCTTAACATAATTAAGACATGGTCTCTTTCCTTTCCATATCTCATATGGAGTGGTTGACACAGATTTGGTGGGAACCATATTCAATAGGTCTGCAGCTGTTTCCAGTGCATACCCCCAGAAGGAAATAGGTAACTCAGCTGTGCTCATCATAGAGCGCACCATATCTAATAGGGTGCGGTTCCTCCGTTCCGATACACCGTTGTGCTGTGGTGTATATGGAGGAGTTAGCTGAGAGAGAATCTCATTCTCTTTTAGGAAGTCCAGGAATTCATTGCTCAAGTATTCACCTCCTCGATCAGATCGAAGGATTTTAATACTTTTTCCGGTTTGGTTCTCGACTTCTTGTTTATATTCTCTAAATTTCTCAAAAGCTTCTGATTTGTGTTTCATTAGGAACACATATCCGAGCCTAGAGAGATCGTCAATGAATGTAATGAAGTACGAAGAACCATTCCTGGCATGTGTAGACATGGGGCCACATACATCACTATGTACCAGTCCCAAGAGTTCCGTAACTCTTTCTCCGTGTCCCGTAAACGGAGTTTTGGTCATCTTTCCTTTAAGACATGACTGGCAAGTGTCATAAGATGAAAATTCAAATGGATTCAAATATCCATCCTAATGCAACTTAGCCAGTCGTGTCGCATTGATGTGACCCAGTCTACAATGCCACAAGAAGGATTCGTTCAGTTCTGAACTCTTACTCTTGTGTGTGTTTGTTATGCTCAGAACTGTTGATTGATTTAGAATATAAATGTCATTGCACAACGTGCCTGATCCAACCAACTTTTGGTTAAGGAAAATGTTCATAACATTATCCTGTAATATAAAATTATATCACTCTTTACTCAACAAAGAAACCGATATAATGTTGCATATCAGGTTCGGCATGAAATAGCATTCGTTCAGAATCAATGTATTACCAATTGGCAATACAAGGTGATATTCCCCGACGGTTTTAGCTGCAACAATTGCACCATTTCCAACCCTTATGTCTTTATCACCTTCTCCAAGTTCTCTACCTTTCCTAAGCCCATGTAACTGATTACATATATGGGATCTTGACCCGGTATCTAATACTCAGGACGTAGAGCAAATGGAGAAACAGTTCTCTGTAACGAACACACCCGAAGAAAATGCATTAACATGTACTTTCTTCATTCGGGTGGCATGGGAATCTTGGTATTCCCCTATATCCTGTTCAGTCCTATAACTCTTATAAGAAAGAACGGAACCAACGTTCCCCAGCACAGTATAACATGCGGGTTCGGTCAATACATTCATATTATTATCTTTATTAAGGCGTGATATGGTCGCTACCTGGAGAGAGAGAGAAGAAAACACTTTAGCGTATGCTCTTGCAAGATTAGATTGGTTATTATTTTATCTAATCAGGATGGCTCCCACTGTTTTTATCAAATCTTCCTTCAAACCCTAAAAGAAAAGACTAGCCGGGATTAATTACACCCTACAACTTCGCCAATCTTTCAGCCAGGCCAGTGTTGGTACTTTGAGGGAGGTTCCCCGTGCTTTCGCACGGACCTAATTAAAGTAAATCTCGTTTTCCCAGAGGCGTAACCCCGTTGACACCTTTCTAGACACCTACTTGATCGGCTAATTGTCCTGTGTAAAACTCTCCCAGGAGTAACAATTACTCGCAGTGGGTATCGGGATCCAACTATCTCATAGAAGGTATGCAATCTTATTGCAAATTTCAACACTTGAAATTCCCGATAATATTTTTCCCCTAGCGTCCCATGACCTTGACGCAGACCAACAAACCATAGTGCGCTAGTCAAGTTCAATCCGTCATTTCTTGATTGAATTAAACCCAGCCGTACGACCCTTGACGCAGGCCAACAAAGTCGCACGACTACCCTAATCCAATCTGCATCATATGCATAAGTAGATAAATACTAGTTAGCTACCGCACACTACGCCTTGACGCAGGCCAATAAACGTAGCACGAATACTAAGTAGGACTTATCTGAAATGACGGAGGGCTACGACAGGTTTTTCTGAAAACCTATTGCGTAATGAACTTGATATCATTGTAGAATCTAGTGAATTTTGAAATGGAGTGATTTTGAGGCTTTCATTAGTTTTGCTAAAGAGGTCACTCCCGATGAAGGGATCTCGGCTCTTTCCTCATCGAATAAGGTGCATGACATATCATATATATCACTATGCAAAGCAAAACTCTAAAAGCAATTAAAAGACAAACCGAGTTTTGTAGCATCTGCCAGTTTTGCTAAAGAGGTCACTCCCGGTGAAGGGATCTCGACTCTTTCCTCATCGAATAAGGTGCAGGATATATCATATATATCGCTATGCAAAGCAAAACTGTAGCCACCCTTTTTGAAAAATTTGATTCTACAACATCTTTTAGGTTTCTTTTCTTTTATTAATCACATTAATGAAGTCCCATCATTTAAGTCACCTAAACATCACAGATAAATACGACGTACACTTATGCCATCCGCATTCGCCTCGATGTCCCATCGTGCACCGTTAGGTTAGGTAACTAACGGCAGAGCGGGGAAGGGCTAGCGCGGGTGTAAAACATAAGTAACGCATATATAATATATCATATATACTATATACAGTATTTATCACAGCACATCAAATGATCACATCACAGATATCGCAGCAGAAGAAACATATGAAACATTGGATATACTAGGACGTCCGTGTTTTATTTTGAGCCTCTATAAAACACGGATTCCATGGTCACGACGAATAGCCAAACCCACACCCCTAGACCCCTACAAGAGCGGCAAGCAACCCTTCCAATTCTAAAGTTAAGAGACCCGGACTCGACTCCTCGAGTTGGTCTCCCACTGGACTCTAGAACCCGGTTACTTGTGCTCTCCTCCTTGGGTCTATCCTAGTGCGGAAAAGTAAATAATATACAAATGATGACATCAACCTCATCCCGGAAGTGCCCCAATAAAAGAATATTACATACATTTAATTTTACATGAATGAAAATAAAAACTCTCATCTCACATAAAACCCCCCGGCTATTCAGAACGCGACGATCCAATATAACATATCCAGCAACACATAACATCACATGTCATCAACGTAAGTAAATATACGTATCCCAATTGTCGTTGACATATAGCAACGAAACCGGCGATATCACATATTACACTTACGGTCGCAGAAAAGAAAGTGTAAAACTATAACATTTGGAATCCATAATCTCTTTAGACATCGTAAATCCGAAATATCACATATTTCGCATTTCATGCCTAATTATATGAATTCCACATATTCTATCACATTCCAGATAAATAGACAGTATTAAACTTTCCGACCGGATTATCAAACACCCAAGATTTCCTAAATAGCTCAACACTTGAGCGGAGTTCAAAAATTCCAGAATCGATGCCACAGTACCAACGGTCCAGCCGTAGAAGGGTCAAGCCAACGCCTCACATGTGGCACGCCGTACTGCCCCAAACGCTAAGGTTCAAAAGGCAGTTCAAGATGGTCACATAATCGAGTTAAGGTTTGTTGTCTTCTAGAGGGTCTATCACATTACTTGCACGTTTTTCCGAAAGATTTAAACCCGAGAAAAATTCAACACTTGAATATTTTTCGTGCCGGGAAAAATTGAGTTAATGATATCCGTTCGAACATTTTAATATTTTCTAAATTATCCAGAAAACATAACGAATTTAAATTTCCCGATCGAATCAATGATTATAAAATAATCCCCAGAACACTCAACACTTGAGTCATAATAAAAAATACCCAGAAAATATATAAGCATCAAAGGGAATTACTGTGCAAAAATGAGGGAATAAATCCTCTGTACTGCCGCGGATCCGAGGCCCAAGCGTGGTACGGCCACGGTTCCGCGGCGGTCTGTACAGTGTATTCTCTCGTTTTTCACTAAAATTCTTATATTTCCCTGCTGATTTTTTAGGTATTTTTAATTTAGAAAAAACCCAGTTTTTAAAAAATGTACAGAGAGGGGCTTATCTTGACGTTTCCGGGTTCGATCGGGGTTTTAACTTCGTTAACACTTCGCCTAATGCTCTAGCTAGTCTCTGATACCACAGTAGGGTAACTAGGCACTCTAATAAGGTTCTGCAATGCATCAATCATGCCCGATTAAAAATTTAGCCGTGCCTAACAACCCTAAACAAGATCGTTGCTAGAAAATTAGGGTTTCACATGCTAGTAAAAGACATTTACTACTAAGTGAATATGAAATACAACCTTTGTAGATCAGTCCTTCACTTCTTTAGCTCCTTGTTGAAGTCCCTTCGCTGCGATCGTGGTTCTCCCGGACTCTTGTATGGCTTCACGAGGCTAAAGAGCGTCCTTGCTTGAAGTCTTCGAGCCCGAAGATGATCTACGTCGAGGGGATGCCAACTCAAGCTTCTGCTTCGCTAACTAGAGAATTAGTGAAGCAAACACCCTAAACTAAAGTGCTAGTCTAGTAGAGGATGGAGAAATAGGAAGTGGGTTCTCTTTAGAATTTATTTCTCACAATGTTTCTCACTTTGGATCAAACCCTAGCTTGCTTTTTTTTTCTTTTTAACAAAGAAGAAGAAGATGAAGAAAATAAAATGAGAAGAGATAATGATCAAGTGAGAAAGCTAACCATGGTGAGTGAGTATCATATACTAACTCATGTAGAGACATAACCATGGCTAATCCTTATGGTTGGGTTAACAAATATCCATAGTAAAAACAAACTTAGTGGACTTAGTCAATGCATCCACAAGCTTCCACAAGCTTCATGCATTTTGCTAATCCTCCACTAATTTTGTAATTACTTTAAATATTAAAACCCAACATAATAAATAGCATGGTGTAAGTTTCATACACCCAAGTCATGTGTATCATCAACCATGATACAAAAAGAAAACACATTTTAATATATATCACATATATATTGAAGTTGTGTACATGTGAGAAAAATCCATAAGTGAACAAGTGTTAGTTAATGTAAACTAGTATATCTAATATACAATTATACACTAAATTATTAAATCAATACTTGACTTAATAATCCGGTCATATCTCATATAACCGACTAACATCCATTGCATCGACTTATCGAATCAACATTTGATTCGATAACCCGACTATATCATATATAACCGATCGATACAAAAAGTCGTGAGAATAGAATATGGTATCACATACACGCATTATTCTCGGTCCCGCACATATCACATACGTGCTCCTATTTCGTTTTGCCTGAGCCAGTAAAACCTCTATGTAGGACTCTAAAGACTTGTCAATACGCCGGCAGTACGTGATGATCACATCAAGCACCCACAAGCCGTTAGCGGCACTAGCTGGACGTAACGGCCACCCGGGTATTGAGCGATCAGAAGATCAGCAAGCAAGCCCGCTCCAACTCCTGTAAAAGCCTGCCGGTAACACTTCCCGTACAGTCCAGTCTCCTCGTCTGATATGTTGCATATCAAGTCTAAGGGTGGTAAACGTCAAACCCAAATAACCGATAAGTCGTACCGATGTGAGGCTCATAACGGGTCAAGAACACTTACCAGTAAATCTCTAACTCAGCCCTGGCCAGGGACTTCCCTGTTACGGCCAATCGAGCACAGCGCAGCATCAACCCCCAATACCGGGAGAGATGAAACCCCTCCTATCGCTCATTGCCTCCATGTGAGTCGGGACTGTACCCAAAAACCACCGTTTTGCACGCCTTCATGGACGTGGTAAGATGGAAATCAAAGCACAGTGGGAATCACACAAGACTCTATGACGATCTCGGGTCTACAGGCTAACCTGTACAAGTGTCACCAGAGAACTGCCATCTGACGTGAGGTATAATACCATCTGGGAGTTCTCGGCGAGTCCGTCCAGTGTACCCAGTCTCCACTGAGCACCCGTATACCATCTCTGATGTCAAACACCAATGGATATGGGATCATCCATCGCCCATCTCATGGGTCGAGAAGCGTATACGCTAGTCTACTCTGGTATATCGATGCCCTGTCTCGATACACCCACGACTAGGAACATTAAAGGATGTACTTATGGACTACTCTGTCCCTACTAGTATGATCTGCATCATAGTCCAGGTAGTCAAGTACACATCCTAAGGGCTTTACCAACATGTAATTATAAGACAGCATCAAGAGACAAGCGTACATGTTAAGATAAAGAGCAACCAGATAGCATACTATCATATCGAGCAAGAAAGTCCTCTCTATATATGTCCAAGCATCCAATATAATATACATCATCTGTATAATACTGGCCTCTAGGGCATACATACAACTAACAATTTTTAGATAAACTTGTGGGATTTTATTTTGGATTTTGGCAGAAACCAAATATTTTTTTAACAAAAATATATTTCTGGATGTGAGGAAATTTTCTCGAGGTATTTTTTTATTTGGCAAGGCCAAATATTTTTTTTGAAGGAAAAATAAATTTAAAAATCAAGATAAGTTTTCTGGATTTTTTTTGGTTTGGTTTTATCAAAATTATAAAACGGTTTTTTTCTAATTTTAAAAAAATTGCGGGGTGGGGGCTTTGTGTGCACCTCTTGGGCACGAGTACAGCAAGCCTGGCCCGGGTGCCAACCCGGCAAGCCCGGCTTATTGGGTAGCCCCAGCTGCATGTAAGTCGTTGTCGCACACTCCACATGGTTTGTAGAAAAGCGGAATTAATAAAAATAATAATTTTATAGCAAACAATATCGACTAAACTTCCAAGATCTACCATAAGCCCTAACTAGCATATCTAACAAAGGTTCTAATCTATTATGAAATGATTTATACCTTTGTGTTCAAGTCCTTCGGGTCTTCTTATCATCTTCTTAACATCCTCGTTGGTACGGATCGAGCTTGATCGTCGGCCTCCTCGTATCGAAGAAGATCCACCCGAGAGTCTATGGTTCAACCTCTAACCACTAAATTGAGGTAACTAAATTACCTAGTTTGCTAATCTAGGTAGTTTAGATGATGTAGAGAGTTAATTGGACTAGTTTATCTCAATCACCCTACGATTCCCAATACATGAGAGTGTTTAGGATTTGAAGAAAAAGAAGAGATCAAAAGAGGAAATAGAGTGTCAAGTGAAGAATGAAATGAAGTGATCAGTCGAAAATAATGTATTTTTAATACGTCAATTTCCCTATCATTTGCACTCATCTAGAGGTGTTCGGTATTCATATTGCACATATTAGCAAAACGGTTGGAAAATACAAGATTACATGTGTTATACTCTAAAACCAGCATTTTTAGGGAAATTGACTGTTTATCATGGCATCGCATCATTCTTGTGTAGCGCAACACTTGTTTCGAAGTCTGTGCAGGAAATTCCAGAAACCGAGCCAAATTATCAAGAGTGCTGATCAAAATTACACCAAGTCTAAGTCTGGTGATCTGGCAGTAAACAATAAGGTGTAAAACTATTCCAGAAATTTTTTCAAGGCCAATGGGCGCTTCCCGCCGCGGATCCGCGGCATGATGACGTCAGCAGAGAAGCAGATTTTCCCCATGTGCTTATTTCTAACAGCAAAGCTTCCAGAACTCTCCAGAAACTCCACGTGGCTTCATCTAGAAGGCTCGGCCTAACAATCTAGTTCTAGAAGCCTCCCTCCAACTAATTTCTTCTAGAAGCCTCCTTATAACAACCTTCTTCTAGAAAGCTCTCTCCAACAACCTTCTTCTAGAAGCCTCCTTATAACAACCTTCTTCTAGAAGCCTCCTTGTAACAACCTCATTCTAGAATATTCTCTCCAACAAACTTCTTCTAGAAGATTCTTTCTAACAACCTCATTTTGGAGGGAAAATTCAAATGAGGTGGTTCATTTTGGAGGGAAAATTCAAATCATTTTGGAGGGAAATTTGAAATTTGAATTCTAAATCTAAGGTTATGAGGCTTATGAAAGGAAACCTAGATCTAGGGTTAATGGTAGTTCTTCTTCTTCTCCTCTCTTCATCTTCCACTTACAAGTTGAGTGACACAACTTGTAAACCCTAACCCTAATTCTAAATTCCAATCCAAGATCAAGAATTCCGAGTTCAATCAAAGCAAGAAGCCTATATCCTTTTGGAGTGAAGCCGATTTTCATCCGAGCAAGTGATCCAAGCCGATCCGCGACTCACGGAGACGATGCGACGCTAGATTCGACGATCTCGTTCCCTTCTCAATTTCTTGTAGTCTTTGAGCAAAGTGTAACAAATTGTTGAATAATAAAGGTGACAATTCTTTTATCTTGCTTATCTTTTGAATTCAAGCATTATGATTCAATCTAGATTCTTTAATGTTTGCTTTGTGATAATGTTTGAGTAAAACTCCGCTCGTAAAGGAGTCGAGACGATCGATAGAATGATGATGATTTAGATTCTTTTACAATTCTTAAATCCTATAACATTTGTAAATTCTTGTAAATCGAATGATCGATGACCTAGTTTCGATGCGATGCTTTCTTAATTGTGTTCGCTCAAAACTAGAGATCAACGATCGATCATTTGATTTTCTTGAAGCTAGTTTGTGAATGAGATTCATCGAAAGGACAAAGGATAAGATGAGGAAACCCTAACTTCTTCGCAAGATCCTTAACCTCGATAAATCGTCATCGATCTAGTATCAATTCGTTAATGGATAAGAGTATGTAATCATTAGATCTCATCACATCTATAGATCCGATCTACTCCTACGAGCCACACTTCGAATCTTGATTGTTGGTTTGAAAATCATCACATCTCAATTCTTGATTTTAATGTTTTCTTAGATCTAGATTTTTCTAATTCTTGAACTTCAATTTACAAATCATGAATTATTTGTTTTCTTTTTTTTAAAGTTTCAACTCATCTAAATCGAAACACGAACGATTACACTTTCTCTGTGGACGATCTGCACTTACTAACGCGCTACATTCGACACCGTTATTGATTACGGTCAAATAATTTTTGGTTGTGATTTCTATACATTTTCTCAAACATACACAACAAGAATTCTCATCAATCAAATGGCGCCGTTGCTGGGGACAGTGCGCATTTTTTTTTGAAATTTGAGTTGGAAAGTTTATTCCATTATAATTTTTGAGATCAAAATTCGCACAAACACTAAACGTGCTGTTGTGATTTGTTGTGAGGAAATCTGGAACTTGTGGAGCTGTGGAAAAATTTTTCTACAAATTCCAGAGAGCTTATAAGGTGAAAAGAGGCACACTGTAAAATTTTGGTGCAGAGATCTTTCAAAACGGCGGCGGATCCGCGGCATTAGGCGCTTATTGCGGCTAAACTGCGGCTCTACAGTAGCGCTACAGTAAAAAAATTCTCAGGTGACTCCTCTGCTTTCTTATCTTCTCCCTCATCTGCTCTAATTAACAATTTGCTGCAGGTTTCTTTGCAAATAAATCGCAACGCCGCAAAAAGCAATAAAAAAATTGTGCGTGTTTTTGGTTTTTGGTTGTTTGCATATTAATACGGACTTTAAGGGGCAAAGACCAAATCCAGATTAGGTGGAGAGTTCATTACCCTTCCTAAGCCCCAAAAATCACAAACTTGCATCCGCATTTACCCTCATTAACTAAAAAAATCTAGAGATGACTCTAAGGACCGTCGCGCTCACTTAGGACAGAAGAAGGCCGTAGGTAATTCATTACTTATCCACGTTTCTTTTGTGGTGTTTAAGGCAAGTGTGTCGAAGGTTAGTGGTTACTTAATTAGGCCCACTACTTACGTAGTGGAGAACCTCCCACTTACCTGGCCACAGGAGAGACAAAGAGGCAGTGGAGGATTTATCCCGCGACTTGTCTTTTGGCAGTTAGGAACGATCTAGAGCTTTGACCTAGGTGACCACTAGATTTAGGGTTTTGCTTGTTGCATTTTTTGTGATCGCATCATTTTTTCAAAAAAATCCGTATATTTTTCAAAACAAACACCAAAACACTTCAATCATTTCCCCTAATTATATTTTCACGCTGCCACTTGTACTAACCCTTTTTAGTAAAAGATAGGCTGGACACGGGATTCTAGTGCCCGTTTAGTCCGCGTCCCCCCGATCGACTCCAAAAGTCGGTATTTCTACATTTACTTTTTCTTTATCCACCACCACACCCACATCGATGGATCCGTCTCCATCGAACTTCTTTACCACTACTCTGCCGCCGTCCGTTGGTGCGCAGAATCCACCCCGCATCTCTCTCCAAGAGAGGTGCTATCCTACACGAGGTCCTCTTTCGACCTGCTTATCCATTCCACCAGCCAACGGGGAAAATTTTGAAATTAAACCCCAATACATCAACCTTCTACCAAAATTTTACGGTACCGAGTCTGAAGACGCATATGCCTTTATCACCAAATTTGAAAATGTATGCGCAATGATGGGTACCTCACAGCTTTCTATGGATGCTATGCGTCTTCGTCTTCTCCCATTTAGCTTGTGTGATATAGCCGAGAAGTGGCTGTATAACACTACCGCACATTCCATTTCAAACTGGGGAGAATCGTCAAAGCATTCCTTAAGAAATTCTACCCACATCATAAGACAGCTCGAGTCCGTAGCGAAATAAATCAATACACCCAGCTTCCAAATGAACCATTTTCAAAATGTCTTGAACGCTTTAAGGATCTGTTAGTCCAATGTCCATATTACAGAATCCCTAGATGGGATCTGTGCAGAATCATATATGAGGGCATTAATCCTAACACAAGACAGACCCTTGAATCCATGTGTCAAGGCAATTTTATGACCAAAGATGATGGGGAAGCCTGGAAATTTTTAGAAGATTTCGCTGAAAAATCTTTACAGTGGGAGGGTGTGAGTCAATCGTCTAAGGATGGCAATGATATTTTCATAGGAGTTAGAGCTGACATTTCGGCTATGCAAAAGAAACTTGAGACTATGGAAAACAAATTTCTAGCCGCCCTAAATCAAATGTCACTCTCCAAAACTGTATGTGGATGCTGTTCTGATCCTTCTCATCTCACGGAAGAATGTCCACTAAATTCTCCGTTTCAAGGTCACGAGCATACCAATGCTGCTTTCCAACAAAGACCTAGAAACAATCCATTTTCTTCCACATATAATCAGCGTTGGAGGAATCACCCTAATTTTGCTTGGAACCAATCACAATCTTAAAACACGGTTCCAACCCAAAACAATTTCCAAAGGGTCCCTCCACCACAACAGCAACCACTTCAATTGAGTCAGCACCCCTACCAATTACAAAACTTCCAAAATCCGGCCAACACTTTTGCACCACATGAAAACTCTTTGCAATTGACCGGTACAGATAACACCTCTGCACCGGCACAAACCTTGGATACTTTCATGAAACAATCCATCCAAGGGACGGCAACAATGCAATCTTCCTTCGATAATGTGATGAAGATCATTGTTTCTCAAAATGAGAATATTAAATCGATGGAAGAACAAATTGCATAATTAAAAGCCGAAATGAGTGCAAGAGAGAAAGGGAAACTTCCAGCTCAACCTTTACCCAATCCTGGCTATTCACATCATTTGAATGCAATCAAGTTGAGATCTGGAAGAGTGCTTGACAATCACGTTGGGGAAGAGATTGATGACACTGAAAAATCTATCAATGATACCCCGGCTGAGACCTTTCCCTCCACTTCCACTTCTAATTCTGACCCCAGTTCTTCTACCCCACCACCTTCTTCCGAGCCTATTCTCCGTTTTCCCCAAGGCTCGACACCTCAGCCCACCTCTTCTAATCCACTGAAAACGATCCCCACTCCTATTCTTAGATCGTTCCCACCCACACGATCTTCTCCAATGTTGGACCCTGATCTTATTGCTCAAGCTCCTTACCCGAATCGGTTAAGGGGAAACACACTGAGTCCACAAATGGAGAAGATCACTGAAATGTTTAAACATGTTAACATCAACATCCCTCTTCTAGATGCAATACAACAAGTCCCCGCTTATGCGAAAGTTCTTAAAGACTTGTGCACTAGAAAGAGGAAGACTCAAGTGCCCAAGAAGATATTCATGTCAAAAACTGTAGACACGGCTTTCCCCCAACAATTACCGAGGAAACGTAATGACCCTGGCCGTCCTACTATTTTTATTTCTACCGGGGAGAAACACATCAACCGTGCTCTACTTGACCTTGGCGCAAGTGTTAACCTGCTTCCTTTCTCTGTCTACGAGCAGTTAGGGATCGGAGAGTTGAAACCAGCTCCTTGCACTCTCCAGATGGCTGACCGATCAATCACCAAACCTAGGGGTGATATGGAGGATGTGTTAATAAAAATCGGGGAATTTGTATTCCCTGTGGACTTGTAATTGATACACAGCCTGTAGCGAACCCATGGAATCAAATTCCGGTGATTTTAGGTCGCCCCTTTTTGGCCACTTCCAATGCTATCATCAACCGTCGTAATGGTTCTATGACCCTATCCTTCGGGAATAGGTCAATTGAGCTGAACATTTACAAGTTGGAAAGTGTACCCTCCGAACCTACTGCTCAGGCATGTTCTGTCGAATTAATAGATATCGACAGCAGCGAATTTGATGATCCTCATGATACTGATCTAGACTCTTTTCATATGTTGTTGTTTGACCCAACTATGTATCATACACATACGGACTCTTCCACTGAGTTATCCGGGTCAAAAACTAACACTGATTATGAACTGCTTTTAGAGTCTGAAGATCACCCCGCGCTTTGTGATGACATTATTCTCCGGGCTATTGATGGAACTTTTGAGGAAATTTTCGCTGATGAACTCGCATTTTTGAATGATACGGGTGTTGAGATGAATCCACATCAAAGCAATGAAATTGAACCTCCACCCCTTCTTCTGAACTGTAAAAAGGATGCGAGTAATCCATCACATTCACTGCATCGTCTCTCCAAAATGAGACGCACACACATTCTATTCCACCACTTACTCTTTCCCCGCTTCTTCTTCCACCAACCTGAGCACTACATTGATAAAAATTTTGAATGGTTGGTGTTAACTTTCGGTCTTTGCAAAACTTGGTATTGACCACTGATTTTTGACCCCCCCATGTGATTTTCAAAGATTAACATTGTTTAACTCAAGTTTGTGGGGGGTATAATCTGGCTCTTGAAAAGAAAATTTTTTATAAAAAGATGAGCCAAAAATTAGTTTGGGGGAGGATTTTCACTTAAATATTTTGCCCCCATTAATAAATTTCCTCCCAAGCTTACAGGTTTTTCGAGATTTAGCAGATGGCAACAGTGAGGACACTGTTGAAAACAAGTTTGAGGGAGCTTTGTGCTTATTTTCGCATCATTTGTATCATACTTTGTATAAGCACAAAACATTTTTTTGAAAACCTATAAAAATTTAAAATAAAAATTTCAAAAGATAAAAATATTTTTGTATATAAATAAGATAATAAAATATTAGATAGTGAAAAATTACATCCATGAGATTGGAAAAATTTAAGAAAACCAAGAAAATTAGAAGTTTTCTTATACGAACTAGTAATAAGTAGTTATGAGCCGTTGTCCCAAGGGTTAGTAAGATGAAGGAAGTCACTAATCTGAGGATAAAAATAAGTCTGAAAAATAGTTCCTATTCTGGAAGCCAAACATTTTGAACGTTGATACCCTGCTATTCGCACTTACACACGTCTTGAAGCCCGGGATAGTAGAGGATACCTTGAAATGCTCTTGTCTAAAAGACGATGTATGAAGGAAATAAAAAAAAATGAATAAAATATAAAATGATGAGAAAAATGAACATTGGTTTTGTTATCGCCAAGGCAGCAATAAAAAAATATAGCGAGGGTGCCTCTTTACCTAGTGCCCTAAGGCCAACTGGTCTGGGAGTCACTGCTAAGCCTTAGATGGTGCAAGACGAGGAAAAACACCAAATAAGCAAGCACAGGAGTAATCGGTCGGTTAGTACCTCAAGAAGTATTAACGGTCGCATGAAAGTGTGTGAGCAAATTCAGCTAAATATTCATTAATTAAAAAGTACTGAGGTGGATGGACAAGAGTATGATAGCTTGAATTGAATTCTCCGGGTGTAGGGATGTCTTTACACACACGTAGGGTTATATGATCGATGTTTGGAAGAAAGATAGGAATGAAGAATAAAGACGATGTTTTATTGAGGGATGATGTGATTTCTAACATCTTTTCATGACTATTAAGATAGGGTTCATGACAACCGAAAAGCTAGCATAGTTGGAAACCCTAATTTTCAAAGCTTTTCTTTTACAATTCTTATATTTATATGTAACTTTCACGGTCTTCCTTTTTTTATTGGATTTTTTGGGTGCAATTAGCTGAAAACCCTCAGGAGACAACACTCCTTCTACTAGGGACACCTAGAGGTTTAAAGGCTTGTTGCACGTGTTCAGTGCAATCGTGTTGCCTACGAAAGTGTGCTAGTTGGTTTTTCTTTTTCTTTATTTTCTCCTTCTCTTTTTAATAAAACAGTTCGCTCGAGACGACCGAAAATAAGTTTAGGGGAATTTGATCAGTCGAAAATAATGTATTTTTAACACGTCAATTTCCCTATCATTTGCACTCATCTAGAGGTGTTCGGTATTCATATTGCACATATTAGCAAAACGGTTGTAAAATACAAGATTACATGTGTTATACTCTTAAACCGGCATTTTTAGGGAAATTGACTTTTTATCATGGTATCGCATCATTCATGTGTAGCGCAACACTTGTTTCGAAGTCTGTGCAGGAAATTCTAGAAACCGAGCCAAATTATCAAAAGTGCTGATCAAAATTACACCAAGTCTAAGTCTGGTGATCTGGCAGTAAACAATAAGGTGTAAAACTATTCCAGAAATTTATTCAAGGCCAATAGGCGCTTCCCGCCGCGGATCCGCGGCATGATGACGTCAGCAGAGAAGCAGATTTTCCCCATGTGCTTATTTCTAACGGCAAAACTTCCAGAACTCTCCAGAAACTCCACGTGGCTTTATCTAGAAGGCTCGGCCTAACAATCTAGTTCTAGAAGCCTCCCTCCAACTAATTTTTTCTAGAAGCCTCCTTATAACAACCGTCTTCTAAAAAGCTCTCTCCAACAACCTTCTTCTAGAAGCCTCCTTATAACAACCTTCTTCTAGAAACCTCCTTGTAACAACCTCATTCTAGAATATTCCCTCCAACAAACTTCTTCTAGAAGATTCTTTCTAACAAGCTCATTTTGAAGGGAAAATTCAAATGAGGTGGTTCATTTTGGAGGGAAAATTCAAATGAGGTGGTTCATTTTGGAGGGAAAAGTTGTTCATTTTGGAGGAAAATTTGAAATTTGAATTCTAGATCTAAGGTTATGAGGCTTATAAAAGGAAACCTAGATCTAGGGTTAATGGTAGTTCTTCTTCTTCTCCTCTCTTCATCTTCCACTTATAAGTTGAGTGACACAACTTGTAAACCCTAACCCTAATTCTAAATTCTAATCCAAGATCAAGAATTCCGAATTCAATCAAAGCAAGAAGCCTAGATCCTTTTGGAGCGAAGCCGATCTTCATCCGAGCAAGTGATCCAAGCCGATCCGCGACTCATGGAGACGATGCGACGCTAGATTCGACGATCTCGTTCTTTTCTCAATTTCTTGTAGTCTTTGAGCAAAGTGTAACAAATTGTTGAATAATAAAGGTGACAATTCTTTTATCTTGCTTATCTTTTGAATTCAAGCATTATGATTCAATCTAGATTCTTTAATGTTTGCTTTGTGATAATGTTTGAGTAAAACTCCGCTCGTAAAGGAGTCGAGACGATCGATAGAATGATGATGATTTAGATTCTTTTACAATTCTTAAATCCTATAACGTTTGTAAATTCTTGTAAATCGAATGATCGATGACCTAGTTTCGATGCGATGCTTTCTTGATTGTGTTCGCTCAAAACTAGAGATCAACGATCGATCATTTGATTTTCTTGAAGCTAGTTTGTGAATGAGATTCATCGAAAGGACAAAGGATAAGATGAGGAAACCCTAGCTTCTTCGCAAGATCCTTAACCTCGATAAATCGTTATCGATCTAGTATCAATTCGTTAATGGATAAGAGAATGTAATCATTAGATCTCATCACATCTATAGATCCGATCTACTCTTACGAGCCACACTTAAAATCTTGATTGTTGGTTTGGAAATCATCACATCTCAATTCTTGATTTTAATGTTTTCTTAGATCTAGATTTTTCTAATTCTTGAACTTCAATTTATAAATCATGAATTGTTTGTTTTCTTTTCTTTAAAATTTCAACTCATCTAAATCGAAACACGAACGATTACACTTTCCCTGTGGACGATCCGCACTTACTAACGCGCTACATTCGACACCGTTATTGATTGCGGTCAAATAATTTTTGGTTGTGATTTCTATACATTTTCTCAAACATACACAACAAGAATTCTCATCAATCATGAAGTGTCACGACCCGAAAGTACGGAACATGACTGGCACTTAGATTACGAGATGTCTCAAGGTGTAACATAAGCTAACTCAGCCAAAACCCAGAAAATCTAAACCAAAATCAACAAGAGTGAAGGAAAACCTTTTATGAAAACGATCTTTAAACCAATTTAGTTGTATTAATCCCTTTTTAAAAAAAATCATAATTTACCAAAAATTTTGGCAGAGTCTCCTTTATAAAAACTGGCCCCAAAATGGGTACAACAAGATATATAAACCTGTAATAATATAATGGCATCCCCAAGCGGGAGCTAGCTCTTCGCCTAAGGCGGATCACAACCATACGCAATATATATGTAACATCAAGCAAATAAGCATAAGGAAGCACAAAAAATTAAGAAAAACATAACGTCAGCTCAAGTGAGCTCGACCCCAAAGAAACCACATATACACAAATCTCCCAGTCTTATCGCTAGGTCGCATATACAATAGAAGAAGTGGTAGATGGAGAATACTAGATACAATGATAACACAAAAAGACAAAAGTGTCCTCGCAACCCACCTACGAGCAATGCCGCGAGTTCGAACAAAAGAGGCCAATGAAAAGGTACGCTTGCCGCTGCAAGGCCGACGGGTCCAACCTGTAAGACACTGTGGCACAATGGGGGTGAGTTGCCAGCTCGTGAGTAGTAAGTAACATCTAATAAGGCTATTGTAAGAATGCACGCATATGCGTCACAACCTACATATCTAAATATGATGCGATGCCACTAATATGTATGCACATGGATGCAAAATCAATACGAAATCTTTAAGTGTTTAGTACGATGATATCTGCATTCTTAACTTAAAACAATATCTGTACAATAGCTAAGGAATCATCAATGAAATCATCCGAAAACCGTGTCAAGCATCGACAAAAAATATGGATATATATCTGTCTCAATGTATCACTATGTCAAAATCTTAATACCTAGGGCTCCGTTAGTCTGGATCGGCCCATATCATCAAATCTCACGACAACGGTCGATATCCTCCGGATATCCGCCGCGCCAGACATCACCGGTAGGTACTCTTCCCCGGCCAGGCTCATCGTCATCCCCACAAAAACACTCTCGCCCTGGGGTACCACACCGGGCCCACCATGTAACCGAGACGGTTCCTCCACTCCTTGAATCGGGTCTCGAAATCCAACAGAAAACAGGAAAACTCATGGTGGACGACACATATATCACAAGAAAATCGCAACTTGTCTTTTTAAAACATAATGAGTTTGGAAAATTCTTGCGGTTTTCCCCAAAATCCAGAAATCTCATCAATAGTAAAATTCTCGAGAAATCACAATATCTGACATGTTGTAAATGATGGATTCCTATGATATCAATATTATGCAATGTAGTTTATGACGAGGAATCTATATAAGCATGATAATGAAGTGAGGTATATGCATGCTCTGCAATTCAATGTATCCTGTGTGATGCAAGTATTTAGTATTGAACTAAGCAAGTTCTAAAGTGCTCGTGGCATGGCAATTACCAAAAGCGTGTGTGTTCACATAAATAGTGCGCGTGCAACATGAGCCAATGGTAATGGTGCAAGTGTCCTAAGGGGTGATATCACACATAAGTATATAGATAACCATGCGATACCAGTAGATGATTAACTAGAAAACTATGCATATGAATGCAACTCCTACTAGCAACCCTAAATATCGGGCGCCTCGCGCCATCCAGACGATCCCCCCATAGATGTGTACATCTACTTACCCAGACGCCTCGCTAATCTGATCCAACCACAGCTTTGCCTTTGCGCGCCGCGTCCGATGTTTCCGCAACCGATCCTAAAATTGCACAACACAAAACATAAGATTACATATTCCTGAAACGATGTAAGGTCACAAAATGAAAGAATCAACGTTCACAAGTTAGGCACAATGTGCACTTGGTGCGCGGAACACACACGACAATCACTATAACCTTAATTAGAATCGTCGTTCGAAACAACTGTCCAAACTAAAACCCGATCAACCAAATTTCGCATTCGCACATCCTAAATGTCGTAGGAGATGCTAATATATAACCAAGATATCAAAATTAATTCACCACCTAATTATTTAGAAAACCTAGTAAGCTCCCAAAATTGCGAATTGGCATAACCATCATAGATTAACGATAAAATGATCACAACCTCGCACAATCATCCAAACTAAACCACTAAATAGCCACTACACTTAATTCAACCTATTTTAAATGCTTCAAACCCTAATTCCAAAATCAAACCTTGTCTTGAATTCCTTAAACAAGTAATTACCACCAATTTCACACTTGAAAATTCTAAATTAGCATAGTTAAACTACAATTTAACTATTAGGTTAGCATTTTACCTCTCAAGTTTGAACCCTAGCTTGCATCTAGCCTCCAAAGATGCCTCCTTTCTCCATATTTTAAACCAAATTGGGTTTGAGAAGAGATAGAATAAGGATTTGTTTTGAATTTGTGAAGAAATTTGTGGATTTTTTTGATGAATTTGTGATGAAATTTGAAGTGAAAAGAGAGGGGGGAAATGGGGGAAACTGCAGGAAGGAGGCTCGACCAGCAGGTGTGTGTGTGTGGGGGGGGGGAATGTGAGAAGTGTGTGGAAATTTCCACTTAAAAACTCTCTCTCAAGTGTAATAAATGCATATCACATCATTTTCTAATTAAAATTTCATTTTAAATTCATTTTAAACCATAGAAACAACAAATCTTGGAAAGTCTTGATAAAATTTTTGTTACTACTAGATTTTAGTTTGTAATGGATCATAAGTATGTAATTTACCCATTCAAATTTGTATTTATCACTAATTTAATGTATATTTAAAAGCTTAAAATAATATTAAAAATAATTAATTAAGGAATTTTTTTTAAATGACTAAAAATTTTTAAGTGACAATTAACTAATCAATTTCTAGCAATTTCTTATCTAAATTTTGTATAATTAGGCCTATATTGAAAAATAATTATATTTACATTTTACGGAAATACCGATTATTTTACCGATTATCGAAAAACTACCTAATCGATATTCAAAGCGTTACAATCTTCCCCCCTTAAAGAAATTTGGTCCCCGAATTTAAAATTTAACTACGCGTACCTTCAAAAAGATGGGGATATTTTTTCCTCATCTTGTCCTCGGTCTCCCAGGTGACCTTCTCGCTGTTCGGACCCCGCCAAAGAATCTTGACGGACGGTATAACCTTCGACCTCAATTTCTTCACCAGCCGATCCAAAATGACCACCGGCTGTTCGGTGAATGAAAGATCGCGCTCCAGCTGGATCGTCTGGTGCTGAATCGCATGAGAAGGGTCATGAAGGTACTGGCGGAGTATCGAAACATGGAACACGGGGTGAACATCTGGGAAGCTGGACGGAAGAGCTAACCGATAAGCCACCGAACCAACACGCTCTAGGATCTCGAAGGAACAAACATATCTAGGACTAAGCTTCCCTTCTCGCCCAAATCTCATCTTACCCTTCATTGGAGATACCCTCAGGAAAACATGATCGCCAACAGCGAACTCGAGTCGGCGACGGCGCCTGTCAGCATATGATTTCTGCCTACTTTGGGTCACTCTCATCCTGTCCCGAATTAGCTGTATTTTTTTGGTCGTCTTCTGTACGATTTGCGGACCCAAAATACCGCTCTCCTTGAGTTCTGTCCAACATACGGGCGATCGACATCTCCTCCCATATAAAGCCTCGAAAGGTGCCATCTGAATCGTCTCTTGGAAGCTATTATTATTGGAGAACTCGATCAAGGGAAAATGACGATCTCAACTACCACCGAAATCTAAAACACAAGCTCTAAGCATGTCCTCGAGAGTCTGAATAGTACGCTCTGACTGACCGTCAGTCTGCGGATGAAAAACTATGCTAAAACTCAATCGGGTGCCCAAAACCTCCTGAAGTTTTTGCCATAATCGGCTGCTAAACTGGGTACCCCGGTCGGACACGATGCAAGTCAGGACGCCATGCAGCCGTACGATCTCATCAATATAAACCTGGGCATACTGAGCAAATTCAAAAGTGGTCTTCACTGGCAGAAAGTGAGCCGCTTTCGTCAGTCGATCTATAATCACCCAAATGGAGTCATACCCTCGACTGGTCCTGGGTAGACCCACAATGAAGTCCATGGAGACCTGTTCTCACTTCCGCTCAGGAATGGGCAAAGGCTGTAACTTGCCGGCTGGCCTCTGGTGCTCGTCCTTGACTTGCTGACAAGTCAGGCATCTCGATACGAAGTCCGTAACATCCTTCTTCATCCCGTCCCACCAGTAAACCTCTCTCAAATTACGGTATATCTTGGTGGAACCTGGATGAACACTGTATACTGATCTATGTGCCTCCTCAAGAATATCACGCCTCAGTCCCTCAGAATCTGGTACGCACAATCGAGTCCCAAATCAAAGTATCCCCTGATCATCAATCACGAACTCGGAAACTCTGCCCTGCTGAATCTGCTCGATAATCTCTAAAATACGGGCATCACTGGACTGTGCCTCGCGGATACGGTCAAGTAGCTGTGGGCGTGCTCTGAAATGGGCCAGCTGTCCCCCTATAGAAGTAAACTCGAACTGTACTCTGCTGTCACATAAAACCTGCCAATCCGCCGTCGACTGCATCTGTACTGCGCTCAAACAAGATAGGCTACCTCCGGGCCTCCTACTCAAAGCATCTGCCACCACATTCGCCTTGCCCGGTTGGTATAGAATCTCGCAGTCATAGTCTTTCACCAACTCCACCCAATGACGCTGTCTCAGATTCAGATCTCGCTGCTGAAAGATATACTTCAAGCTCTTGTGGTCTGTGAATATCTTGCACGACTTGCCGTATAGGTAATGTCTCCAGATCTTGAGTGCAAACACCACTGCAGCCATTTCTAAATCATGAGTGGGGTAGTTCTGTTCGTGTTTCCTCAACTACCGAGAAGCATACGCGATAACTCTGTCGTGCTGCATCAATACACAGCCCAGCTTCACTTGAGAAGCATCACAATATACCACGAAACCGCCTGATCCTGAAGGCAATGATAACACTGGTGCAGTAGTCAGACGAGTCTTCAACTGCTGGAAGCTATCCTCACATGCCTCGGTCCAAACAAAAGGAACCCCCTTCCGGGTCAACCCGGTCAGCAGTGCAGCAATACGGGAGAAATCCTGGACAAAACGTCGATAATAGCCGGCCAGACCTAGAAAGCTACGAACCTCTGTAACTGATACCGGTCCGGGCCAACGCTGAAGTGCCTCGATCTTCTTCGGGTCCATACAAATACATCTCTTGTCACCACATGACCCAAGAAGTCGACACTGTCTAGCCTGAATGCGCACTTGGAAAATTTAGCGAACAGCTGATGCTCCCTCAACGTCTGTAATGTGATACGCAAGTGCTGCTCGTGCTCCTCCTGGTTCCGAGAATATACCAAGACGTCGTCAATGAAAACAATGATGAACTGATCAAGATACGGCCTGAATACACGGTTCATCAAGTCCATAAATACTGCTGGGGCATTGGTGAGCCCGAACGACATCACCAAGAACTCGTAATGACTATAACGTATACGGAAAGCGGTCTTCGGAATATCCTCCTTTCGAACCCGCAACTGGTGATAACCTGACCGTAAATCAACCTTCAAGAAATACCTTGCACCCTGGAGCTTATCAAATAAGTCGTCAATGCGGGGTAGGGGATATCTGTTCCGCACAGTAATTTGGTTCAACTGACGATAATCAATGCATAAGCGCATACTGCCGTCCTTTTTCTTAACAAACAGGACGGGAGCACCCCAAGGTGACATACTCAGTCGGATAAGCCCTTTATCCAGTAAGTCCTGCAACCGATCCTTCAGCTCTCTAAGCTCTGCCGGGGCCATCCGATAAGGCGGTATAGAGATAGGTCCCGTGCCGGGGATCAAGTCGATGCAGAACTCAATCTCGCGCTCTGGCGGCAGACCAGGCAGCTCGTCAGTGAATACATCAGGAAACTCTCTCACCACCGGGACCTGGTCCAACGGGACCTCTGTAGCACTAGTATCACAAATATAGGCTAAGAATTCCTGACACCCTTTCCTCAAGAGCCGACCAGCACTAAGAGAAGAAATCAAGCTGGGAAAGGTGGCGCTACGATCTCCCTGAATAACAAGAACCGGCTCACCCGGAAAGCTGAATCTGACTGCCTTTTCATGGCAGTCCACAGATGCATAATAGGTGGCTAGCCAGTCCATACCAAGAAGAACGTCGAAGTCTAGTATATCGAGGAGAATCAAATCAACTGAAGAATCCCTCTCCCCGATACGAACATGACACGATCGGTACACAAAACGTGCAACAAACGACTCGCCTACCGGAGTAATAACAACAAGCGGCTGATCTAACGAAGAAGACTCTCGGCCAAACCTCGGTGCAAAGTATGTGGATACATAAGAATGTATGGAACCTGGGTCGAATAATACCCGCGCGTCGAAAGAACATACTGGTAAAGTACCTGTCACAACGGCATTGGATGCCTGAGCATCCTGTGGAGTCAAAGCGAATACTCGGGCCTGTCCACCACTAATAGCTAGCTGTCCTCTGCCTCTATCGCCTCGTCCTCTCTGAACAGGACCGCCACGCCCACAACCACTCGGAGCATCTGTCAGGCGTGGAACGTCATCAGGGGTAGAAAGAAAGGCTCTCTGAGGAGGTGGTGAAGGTGGTAAGGTCATATGTGGCACTGTCGCCGTGCCCTGGCGCCCCATAGTACAGTATCTGATACGGTGATGCAGGCTCCCACATCGAAAACATCCCAATGGCGGCCGCTGTCCCTGTGGGTAAGTACTGTATAACTATCCTGGTCTCAAGCCTCCGTCATCACCATGGCCTGGAGGGGGCCTGCCGCGGCGTCTATCCATCTGCTGCTATGCTGGCATGTCGGTACGGATCTGCTTAGGTCCAGGAACGACCGGAGTCTCAGAAATGCGCTCCTCCGAAAGTAAGGCTGCATCCATCGCGGCTGTGTATGTGTCAAAATGCTGGGTGCCGATGGCAAGGAATAACTGTGTGTCGAGTCCTCGCACAAACCTCTTTATCCTCTTTTCTTCAGTGTCTACTAGGTACGGAGCATATCGAGACAACTGAGTAAACTGTATATCATACTCGGATACTGTCATCCCAGGAGTCTTGCGTAAAGACTCAAAACTACGGGCTCGAGCATCTCGAACACTCTTCGAAAGAAAACGGGCAAGAAATGCAGCTGTGAACTCATCCCAAGTCATAGGAGGTAGACCTGCAGCTCGACCTCTCTCTACTGAATCGTACCACGTCTGAGCAAGGCCCTCCAGACGAAAACTCGTAAACTCCACCCATCTCATCAGAACACCTCAACGAACGGTAAATCCTAGTCATCCTTTCGAGAAATGCCTGCGGGTCCTCTGTCGCATCCGTGCCGGTAAAAGCTGGAGGTCTCAGCCTCATAAACTCCTGTAATGACACGGGGATAGTCGCTGTAGTAGCAAGAGCAACCGTCTGGGCAGCAGGTACAATCGTGGTCTGTGCGGTGGAAGGAACGTCCTCAGATCTCTGTGCCTGACTGGCCTCAACTGAAGATCCCATCATCTGTCGCAACTCCTGCATACCGGCCTCTAATATGGAAATACGGTCTGGAGAAGGTGGATCAATCTGACCCTGAGGGGTAGGCGTATCATCCTGCTCAATCCTCGCCTCAGACGAGCCCGCTCGAATCTCATCCCTAGCGGCAGCCCGCTGAGCTCTCGTAGTCTTTGGAGGCATCGAAGCTGGAATAAGAAACATGAGCGATAAGAACATTGCAATTTAATCAAGGGATGCATGGAATCAAGGAGGAAATACAAGCAATTATGTCTTAAGGTCACTTAGACAGAGTACTGTATCGTAAGTATGCCGTGGAACATACACACGCTACGCCACTCTGCTTAAATTACCTACGCCATCTACCAAGGGTCGTCCTATACTCAGAATGGTAAAAGCTATCGCTCTGATACCAACTTTGTCATGACCCGAAGGTACGGAACGTGACTGACACTTAAATTACGAGACGTCTCAAGGCGTAACGTAACCTAAGTTAGCCAAAACCCAGAAAATCTGAACCAAAATCAACAAGAGTGAAGGAAAACCTTTTATGAAAACAATCTTTAAACCAATTTAGTTGTATTAATCCCCTTTTAAAAAAAATCATAATTTACCAAAAATTTCGGCAGAGTCTCCTTTGTAAAAACTGGCCCCAAAACGGGTACAACAAGATATATAAACCTGTAATGATATAATGGCATCCCCAAGCGCGAGCTAGCTCTTCGTCTAAGGCGGATCACAACCACACGCAATATATATGTAACATCAAGCAATTAAGTATAAAGAAACACAAAAAAAATAAGAAAAATATAATGTCGGCTCAAGTGAGCTCGACCCTAAAGGAACCACATATATACAAATCTCTCAGTCTCATTGTTAGGTCGCATATACAATAGAAGAAGTGGTAGATGGAGAATACTAGATACAATGATAGCACAAAAAGACAAAAGTGTCCTCGCAACCCACCTACGAGCAATGTCGCGAGTCCGAACAAAAGAGGCCAATGAAAAGGTACGTCCACCGCTGCAAGGCTGTCGGGTCCGACCTGCAAGACACTGTGGCACAACGGGGGTGAGTTGCCAGCTCGTGGGTAGTAAGTAACATCTAATAAGGCTATCGTAAGAATGCACGAATATGCGTCACAACCTACATATCTAAATATGATGTGATGCCACTAATATGTATGCACATGGATGCAAAATCAATACGAAATCTTTAAGTGTTTAGTACGATGATATCTGTATTCTTAACTTAAAACAATATCTGTACAATAGCTAGGGAATCATCAATGAAATCATCCGAAAACCGTGTCAAGCATCGACACAAAATATGGATATATATTTGTTTCAATATATCACTATGTCAAAATCTCAATACCTCTGGCTCCGTCAGTCCGGATCGGTCCATATCATCAAATATCATGACAACGGTCGGTATCCTCAGGATATCCGCCGCGCCAGACATCACCAGTAGGTAGTCTTCCCTAGCCAGGCTTATCGTCATCCCCACAAAAACACTCTCGCCTCGGGATACCATACCGGGCCCACCATGTACCCGAGACGGTTCCTCCACTCCTCAAATCGGGTCTCGAAATTCAACAGAAAATATGAAAACTCATGGTGGACGACACATACATCACGAGAAAACCGCAACTTGCCTTTTTAAAACATAATGAGTTTGGAAAATTCTTGCGGTTTCCCCCAAAATCCAGAAATCTCATCAATAGTAAAATCCTCGAGAAATCACAATATCTGACATGTTGTAAATGATGGATTCCTATGATATCAATATTATGCAATGTAGTTTATGACGAGGAATCTATATAAGCATGATAATGAAGTTAGGTATATGCATGCTCTGCAATTCAATGTATCCTGTATGATGCAAGTATTTAGTATTGAACTAAGCAAGTTCTAAAGTGCTCGTGGCATGGCAATTACCAAAGGCGTGTGTTCTCACATGAATAGTGCGCGTGCAACATGAGCCAATGGTAATGGTGCAAGTGTCCTAAGGGGTGATATCACACATAAGTATATAGATAACCATGCGATACCAGCAGATGATTAACTAGAAAACTATGCATATGAATGCAAATCCTACTAGCAACCCTAAATGTCGGGCGCCTCGCGCCATCCAGACGATCCCCATAGATGTGTACATCTACTCACCCGGACGCTTCGCTAATCTGATCCAACCACAGCTTTGCCTTTGCGCGCCGCGTCCGATATTTCCGCAACCGATCCTAAAATTGCACAACACAAAACATAAGATTACATATTCCTGAAATGATGTAAGGTCACAAAATGAAAGAATCAACGTTCATAAGTTAGGCACAATGTGCACTTGGAACACACACGACAATCACTATAACCTTAACTAGAATCGTCGTTCGAAACAACCGTCCAAACTAAAACCCGATCAACCAAATTCCGCATTCGCACATCCTAAATGTCATAGGAGATGCTAATAATATATCCAAGATATCAAAATTAATTCACCACCTAATTATTTAGAAAACCTAGTAAGCTCCCAAAATTGCGAATTGACGTAACCATCGTAGATTAGCGATAAAATGACCACAACCTCGTACAATCATCCAATCTAAACCACTAAATAGCCACTACACTTAATTCAACCTATTTGAAATGCTTCAAACCCTAATTCCAAACTCAAACCTTGTCTGGAATTCCTTAAACAAGTAATTACCACCAATTTCACACTTGAAAATTCTAAATTAGCATAGTTAAACTACAATTTAACTATTAGGTTAGCATTTTACCTCTCAAGTTTGAACCCTAGCTTGCACCTAGCCTCCAAAGATGCCTCCTTTCTCCATGTTTTAAACCAAATTGGGTTTGAGAAGAGATAGAATAAGGATTTGTTTTGAATTTGTGAAGAAATTTGTGGATTTTTTTGATGAATTTGTGATGGAATTTGAAGTGAAAAGAGAGGGGGAAAATGGGGGAAACTGCAGGAAGGAGGCTCGGCCAGCACAGGGGGGGAAGGAAATGTGAGAAGTGTGTAGAAATTTCCACACAAAAACTCTCTCTCAAGTGTAATAAATGCATATCACATCATTTTCTAATTAAAATTTCATTTTAAATTCATTTTAAACCATAGAAACAACAAATCTTGGAAAGTCTTGATAAAATTTGCTTACTACTAGATTTTAGTTTGTAATGGATCCTGAGTATGTAATTTACCCATTCAAATTTTTATTTATCACTAATTTATTGTATATTTAAAAGCTTAAAATAATATTAAAAATAATTAATTAAGGAAATTTTTTTAAATGACTAGAAATTTTTAAGTGACAATCAACTAACCAATTTTTAGCAATTTCTTATCTAAATTTTATATAATTAGGCCTATATTGCAAAATAATTATATTTACATTTTACCGAAATACCAATTATTTTACCGATTATCGAAAAATTACCTAATCGATATTCAAAGCGTTACATGAAGAATGGCTAAGTGTTGATAACTATGAAGCATATCTTTTCAATAATAATAATAATAAGAATAATATAACCATGCTTCAATAGTCATCCAAAGTGACTGAGTCATCCAAAGCAGCCATGTTTCAACCATGCTCTAATAACATCTCATTTCTCCACCTCATTATCCGTTTGAATAAATGGATTAATCATAAATGAGGTGTTTTCTTCTAGAAACACTCTTATGAAAATACAAGAATACCCTTTACCGTATATACATACCCGTATTCGTACCACGGACACCAAGAGATGAAAATAATCCAATATTATAATACTAGAATACGACTTAATCCTAAACACTCTAGTATTATCCGTCCGATCAAAAATATGTGTAGCAAGAACACGTATATGATCGAAACGTTGCACGTAAAATCATACGGTCTCTACATCATTTCGCCTGAACCAGAGAAACCCTCTGTGTAGGACTCTAAAGACTCGACAGTACGCTGACATTGGGTTTAACCTCAAGCATGTCAGTGGCACTAGTTGTACGTAACGGCTACCCAGATACCTGTCGAAAAAAGGCCGGCGAGCAAACTCGTCCGAACTCATACTGATCTTGTCCATGACAATCTCTGTACAGCCCGGTCTATTCATCTGAAAGTATCGCATGCCAGGTCTATGAGGTGGAAAACGTCAGACCCCTAATAACCTGACAAGTCATGCCGATGTGGCTCAAGACCATCCGAGAATCTACTGATCTAACTATCAGTAATTCTCAATCCACCCTGGCCAGGGACTTATGGTGTTGGCCAATCGAACACAGCATGACATCGACTCCCTATACCGGGAGAGACAATACCCAACAATCGCTCACTACCTCCATGTGGCTCGGGACTGTACCCAACTAAAGCATGTTTGCACGATTCAGTAGAGCCGTGGTAGGGTAGTAATCAAAACACAGTAGGAACTCACACGAGACAAATGAAAACATCAGGTCGACAGACTATTTGTACTCATATCACCAGAGAACTGCTATCTGAAGATAGGTATAATACCATCTAGCCAGTTCTCGACGAGTCCGTCCAATGTACTCACCCCCAGTGAGCACATGTATACAATTTTAGGTGCATCACACCAATGGCTGCGGGACCAACCATCGCCCCTTGTCAGGGTCTAGAAATGTATACACTAGTCTGCTCCGGAGCATCGATGCCCAGTCTCGATACTCCCACGACTAGGGACATTTAAGGATGTGCTTATCGACTACCCATCTCCCACAAGTATGATTTCCATCATAACACTGGTAGTCAAGCAAGGATCCTAAGGGTTTTATCAACATGTATAAGCGATATAAAATAACAATTAAAACATATCACATGTTAAGATAAAGGCAAACCAAATAGCATACTATCATATTGAGTAAGATTGTCTTATACATATATATCTCTAGCATCCTATACAATAAAGGCCTCTAGGGCATACATATCCAACAATCTCCCACTTGCACTAAGTCATGCTATTGGCGTATTGAGTACCCAACGTCTGTACTAGAGCTAGTTACTGGCGTACCGCATACCCAATATCTCGAATAGTCTCTCGAACTGGACTTGAGGGGTAGACTTGGTGAATGGATCTGATGTATTGTCCTTTGTATCTACTCTCCGCATCTCGATCTCCCGGCGATCCACGATCTCCTTGATCAGGTGATACCGTCTCGAGATATGTCTGGATTTCTGATGGGACCGTGGTTTCTTTGCCAAAACCATGGCTCTATTGTTATCGCAATACAAAGGTATTGGATCAGTAATAGATGGAACCACCTGAAGTTCAGAAACGAACTTCTTCATCCAGATTGCTTCTTTTGCGGCATCGTTAGTAGCAATGTACTCAGCCTCCATCATCGAGTCTGCTACGGTGTTCCGTATGGAGCTCTTCCAACAGACCGCCCCTCCGTTGAGGGTAAACACACAATCCGAGATGGATTTAGAGTCATCCTTATCACTTTGTATTGGGATTCCTTAGCACCTTAACTAGGGTTTGCTAGCAACACACATGCCACAATAAAATTTGGAGGGTGCTAAGTAATCTTTAACCTAGGATCAAACTAGAAGTTTAGGGTAATAATAAAGTATCTCATACAAAAACAAGTGTCTAACACTAAGTGAGGGAAAATACAACCTTTGTAGACCTCCTTGATAGACTCCTTGGATCAACTTGAGTTTGCACTGGCTTGCTTGAGATCTTCTATGTCCACGATGATCCGCCCGGGGCCCTTTTCTCAAGCTATAAGCTTCACTTAATCTAGGATGAAGATGAAGCAAACACTCTAATCTAGTGGGCTATATTAAAGTAGAATGGTGATTTGGGTTTGGATCTCACTTAAAAACCTTTCCTTTTTATCTCCTTCCATCACTTTAGAAAAGGTAGTAAGCTTTGAGGAAGAAGAAGGAGGAAATGGAAATGCTAGAGCTCTTTTTCTTTTTGATAAAAAATTAAATGAAAATGAGAAGAGATAATATATATGAGAGTCTCTCTCTCATCCAACCATGGTAAACAAAATATCTAGATATTTTATCATTGAGTTAAAACCCAAATGTAAATTAATCCATGGTTAATTAGTAGGTGAAGTGTGGTCAAGTCTAAACAAATATCAACCATGAATTAATCCATTTTTCTTTTCTCAAATAATAAAATATATGGATATTTTATACCATGTGAGTCTTGCATTCCCATCTCCAATGTATCAACAACCATGATAAGTATGTATGCATGTATGTATGCATACACATCAACATGTGCACATACACCCATTCATGCATGCATGCAAATAGAAAAGGTTTTAAATGAAAAATCTAATGGTCATTATTAAACCAACACTTGATTTAATAACCCGGTCATATCGCATATGACCCGACCAATGGAAAACGCCAGATTACAATGCGGTATCACATACACGCATTTAATCAAGCATCCGCGTATATCCCCATATGCACCCCACATCGTTTCGCCTGAGCTAGGTAACCCCATTGTGGGACTCTAAGACTCGTCAATACGCTAGCAGTAGGCAGTGATCATATCACATACCCACAAACCGTCAGCGGCACCAGCAGTGAGTAATGGCTCCTAGGTATTGAGCGATCAGAAGAAAAACAAGTGAACCTGTAAAAACTCCTGTCGAGCCAACCGGTAACATTTACCGTACAGTCCGGTCTCTTCGTCAGATATGCTGCATATCGAGTTTAGGGATGGCAACGTTGACCCCAATAACTCAATAAGTCATGCCGATGAATGGTCTATAACAGATCGAGAAACTACTGATAACACTTATCAGTAAATCTCAACAGCCCTGGCCAGCGACTTACTGATATAGCCAATCGAGCACAGCGCAACATCAACCCCCAATACCGGGAGAGACGAAACCCCTCCTATCGCTCATTGCCTCAACATGTCTCGGGACTGTACCCAAAAGCCACCTGTTTGCACGACTCAGTAGAGCCGTGGTAGGGTGGAAATCAAAGCACAGTGAGAGAACACATGAGACTCTATGACGATCTCGGGTCTACAGACTAACCTGTACCAGTGTCACCTGAGAACTGCTATCCGACGATAGACATAATACCATATAGGAGTTCTCGGTGAGTCCGTCCAGTGTACCCAGTCTCCACTGAGCACCCGCATACGATCTAGATGTCAAACATCAATGGATATGGGAACATCCATCGCCCATCACATGGGTCTAGTATCATATACGCCAGTCTACTCTGGAATATCGATGCCCCGTCTCGATACACCCACGACTAGGGACATTTCAGGATATGCTTATAAACTACACATGTCCCACTAGTATGATCTACATCATAATCACAGTGGTCAAGCAAATATCCTCAGGGCTTTATCAACATGTACAAATGAATAAAAGCATGATCAAGTGAACATGTCAGATAAAGAGCAACCGGATAGCATACTATCATGTCGAGCAAGAATGTCCTCTGTATATATATACATGTATAAATACATCCACTATCATATAATGGCCTCTAGGACATATATATATCCAACAATCTCCCACTTATACTAAGGCCAGTTATTGTCATATCTCATACCCAACATCTCAAAAAGTCGCTCATGCCGTGGCTGAGGGAGGGCCTTGGTGA
This sequence comes from Agapanthus africanus, assembly GCA_030015575.1. Lineage (NCBI taxonomy): Eukaryota > Viridiplantae > Streptophyta > Magnoliopsida > Asparagales > Amaryllidaceae > Agapanthus > Agapanthus africanus. Next base: position 351,555,346 of record CM057347.1, on the reverse strand, counting down.
ATGGATCCGTGGTGTTATTCTTTGTGTCTACTCTCCTAATCTCGATATCGCGGTGATCAACTATCTCCCGGATCAGATAAAAATGCCTCGGGATATGTCTGGACCGCTGATGGGACCTGGGCTCCTTGGCTAACGCCATAGCCCCATTATTATCATAATATAATGGTATTGGATCAATAATGGTTGGAACTACTCTTAGCTCCGAGACGAACTTCCTCATCCAGATAGCTTCCTTGGCGGCATCATTTGCAGCAATGTATTCAGCTTCCATCGTAGAGTCTGCAACGGTATCCTGTTTGGAACTCTTCCAACTGACCGCCCCTCCATTGAGGGTGAATACAAACCCAGAGATAGATTTGTTGTCGTCCTTATCACTCTGGAAGCTTGAATAGGTAAAGGCCTCCATTTGGAGATCTTCGTTACCATACACCAAGAACAATTCTTTAGTCCTTCGCAAGTACTTAAGAATGTTCTTCACAGCTGCTCAGTGATTCTTTCCTGGGTTGGATTGATACCTACTTACTACACCAAGTGCATAAGCTACAACAGGGCGTGTACATAACATCGCATACATTATAGATCCTACGGCTGAAGCATAGGGTATAATGCTCATGCGAGCTCTCTCTTCATCGGTCTTTGGGCAAAACTCCTTGGAGAGAGTGACTCCATGGCAAGCGGGTAAGGTACCCCGCTTGGAGTCTTCCATACTAAACCTCTTTAGGATGGTGTTGATGTATCTAGTTTGGGACAATCCCAATAACCTTTTGGATCTATCCCTATAGATCCGAATGCCCAATATGTACGCGGCATCACCCAGGTCCTTCATAGAGAACCTTTGTGATAAGAATGATTTGACCGACTGTAGCATAAGAATATCATTTCCTATCAGAAGAATGTCATCTACGTACAATACGAAGAATGTGACAGCTCTCCCTACAGCCTTCTTATATACACAAGGTTCATCTGGATTTTTGATGAAATCAAACTCTTTGATAACATCATCAAAACAGATGTTCCAACTCCGTGATGCCTGCTTTAATCCATAAATGGATTTAAACAATCTATATGCTTTCCTTCTGCTCCCACTGTCAACAAAGCCCTCTAGCTGATCCATATAAACACATTATTCTAAATCACCATTTAGAAATGCAGTTTTAACATCCATCTGCCAGCTTTCATAGTCGTAGTGAGCAGTAATAACAAGTAGAATCCGAATGGATTTAAGCATGGCTACGGGAGAAAAAGTTTCGTCATAGTCCAGATCTGGTCTTTGACGAAATCCTTTCACCACAAGTCTTGCCTTATAGGTCTCCACCTGCTCATCTACACCAATCTTTCTTTTAAAGATCCATTTGCACCCTACGGGTTTTACCCCAGAGGGTACAACGTCCAAAGTCCATACTTTGTTGATGTACATAGACTCTATTTCAGATCTTATGTCATTCAGCCACTTCACAGAGTCTCCACTTGTGATAGCTTGCTGAAAACTGGTAGGATCATCATCTTCCATGATGCAATTTTCTCTGTCACCATCAATGAGAAAACCGTAGTATCTCTCCGGTGGGCGAGAAGTCTTACCAGATCTACGGAGTGGCCGAGGTTCATTAGTTTCTGTTGCAACAGCCGGTTCAACCAGGTCGTTATTTGTAACTTGTGTTTCTAGAACCTCTTCTAGATCTACCACATTGCCGTCAGTATTTGTAAAAAACTCATTTTCTAAAAATGTGGCATTCCGAGATACAAACATCTTTTGTTCCTCCTTGTGGTAGAAAAGATATCCATAAGAATTCTTTGGATATCCCACAAATTTACACATGACTGACCGTGTCTCGAGTTTATCCGGATTCTGCTTTTTGACATAGGCCGGACGGCCTCAAATCTTAAATCGCCTAAGAGATGGTCTCTTCCCATACCATTTCTTATATGGTGTGGTAGACACAGTTCTGGTTAGAACCTTGTTTAATAGAAACGCTGCAGTCTCCAATGCATGCCCCCAAAATGAGACAGGTAACTCGGCATCACTCATCATGGAACGTACCATATCTAATAGGGTCTGATTCCGTCGTTCTGACACACCGTTGTGCTGTGGTGTGTAAGGAGAAGTGAGCTGAGAGAGAATTCCATTCTCTTTTAGAAAGTTTGCAAACTCTGTACTGGGGTACTCCCCACCTCGATCTGATCGAAGCATCTTGATATTCAATCCGGTTTGTTTTTCTACTTCAAGTTTGTACTCAGTGAATTTCTCGAAAGCTTCAGACTTATGCTTTAGTAAAAACACATGACTGAACCTTGAGAAATCATCAGTAAAAGTTATGAAGTAAGAAAAACTGCCTCTAACTTGTGTAGACATTGGCCCGCATACATCACTATGTATGAGGCCTAAGAGCTCAGTAGCTCTTTCTCCGTGTCCTGTAAACGGAGTTTTGGTCATTTTACCCTTGATACCAGACTGACAAGTCGCATAAGATTTATATTCAAAAGGATTCAAATATCTATCTTTATGTAGCTTGTTTAGTCTTGTTTCGTTAATATGACCAAGTCTACAGTGCCAAAGAAAAGTTTCATTTATATCTGAAAATTTTCTTTTAGTAGTGTGTTGTATGCTGAAATGTGTGTTAATTTAGGACGTATATCCCGTTATTAAGTGTACCATACCCAACCAACATTTGATTCAGATTAATGTTCATAACATTATTCTGCAATACAAAATTATATCCTTCATTGTCTAACAAAGAAATGGATATTATATTACAAAGCATACTAGGTACATAATAACATGGGTTCAAAACCAATATACACCCTGATGGCAACCCCAGGTGATATTCTCCCACTGAAACCGCATGTACATTGGAACCATTTCCAACCCGGAGAGCATGGTCACCTGTCTTCAAAACTCTGCTACTTCTCAGCCCCTGCAAGGAATTGCATATGTGATAACCTTAACCGGTATCTAATACCCAGGAAGTAGAGTTTATAGAAAAACAGTTTTCTGTCACAAACACACCTGAAGCGGAAGCATCACTATGCTTCTTCTTCTTGAGATCCAGGTACTCAGCACAGTTGCGCTTCCCGTGTCCCGATTTGTGGCAGTGATAACATTCCCCTTTCCCCGATTCCCTAGCCGTGGACTTGTCTTTCCCCTTAGCCTTTTTAACTCCACCTCTAAGTTTGGTGGGTTTCTTCTTCATCTTTCCCTTGGCCTTGGCTTTTGGGCGAGAAGAGGAAGATGTCCCAGCAATCAAAGCGGGAGTCTTCACTGACTTCAGTGTGCTCTCTGCACTCCTCAACATATTGAGAAGTTCAGGCAGTGACTTCTCCATGTTGTGCATGTTGAAGTTAACTACAAATTGAGCAAAGGCTGGGAGAGAGACTGCAAAATAATATCAACATATTGTTCGTTCTCCATTGTCTATCCGAGGTCCTCAAGCTCTTCTATAAGAGCTATCATCTTCAGAACATGGTCACTTACTGGTGTGCCAGGAGTCATCCACATCTGAAAAAGCTTTCTAGATGCTTCGTATCATAGGACACGAGATTACTCCCCATACAACTCTTTTGTATGGAGAAAAATAGATTGTATATCCATCTGCTCGTGCTGCTTTTGATGTGTGTTATCCATCAATGCAAGCATGAGGCATTTGGCCGTGGCACAGTCAGCGTCCCATGTCTTGAGGATTTCCCTATCCGCAACTGAAGATTTAAGATCTGGGACGGGCGGGGCCGTGAGGACATATGATACCTTATCATAAGTCAAGGCAATGTTAATATTCCTTAGCCAGTCTTTATAATTGGTCCCATTCAGTTTATTTTTCTCTAGTAGAAGCTTAAGTCCCGTCATTGGTATCTGCCATTAAGAGAGAGAAAAGAATACACTTAGCGAAAGCTCTTGCAAAGATCAGATTGGTTATTTTCTTATCTAATCGATGTCTCCCACTGCTTTTATCAAATTTCCCTTCAAACCTTAAAAGGAAAATTAGCCAGGATTAATTACATTCTATAACTTCGCTAACCGTTTAGTCAGGCCAGTGTCGGTACTTAAGGGAGGTTCCCTGTGCTTTCGCACGGACCTAATTAAAGTAAACCTTATTTTCTCGGAGGCGTAGCCTCGTTGACACTTTTCTAGACACCTAATGGGTTAGCTAATTGTAAAGTGTAAAACTCTCCTGGGAGCAACTCTTGCTCACAGTAGATCGGGATCCAACCATCATATGGAAGGTATGTAATTTCATTGCAAATTTCAACTCTTGAAACTCCGATATGGTTTTTACCCCTAGCACTCATGACCTTGACTATAATCAACATATCATAAGCACTAGTCAAGTTCTACCCGTCATTTCTCGATTAATTAGACCCACCCATATAACCCTTGACTATAATTAACATAATCACATGAATGTCCTAATTAATCACATCATATACTTTGTAGGAAGACATCACTTAGCTACCGTACACTACGCATTGACTATAATCAACATACGTAGCACGAATACTAAGTACTCTAATTCCTAAAATGACAGAGGGTTGCGGATAGTTTTTTAAGAAAACTTTTAACGCTTTGAACTTGATATCATTGTAGAATCAAATGGTTTTCAAAAGGAGTGGCTTAAGCTCCGCAAGTTTGAAATGTAGCTTTTTCGTAAAAAGCCGAGTGGGTTTCAAATTCGATTCTACAACATCTTTTAGGTTTATTTTCCTTTACATTAATCATATTAATGTAGTCCCATCATTTAAGTCCTTAAGCCATTATAGAAAAGAAACGAAAAATAGAACGTACACTTATGCCATTTGCATTCGCCACGATGTCTCGTTATGCATCGTTAGGTTACTTAACTAACGGCATAGCGGGACGGGACTAGCGTGGATGTAAAATATAAGTAATGCTTATTATATATCATATATATAATAATACCATTCGTCTCATCATATAAAGCGATCTCATCACAGAATATAAACAGCAGAAGCACATATATGAACATATAGGATATACTTGGATTTCCGTATTTTGTATTTAGCCAACGATAGAAAATACGGATTCCACGGTCGTGATGAATAGCCAATCTCACACCCTAGACCCCTACGAGAGCGGCAAGCGACCCTACCAATTCTAGAGTTAGGAGACCCGGTCCCGACTCCTCGAGATGGTCTCCCACTGGACTCTAGAACCCGGTCACCTGTGCTTCCCTCTTTGGGTCTATCCTAATGCGGAAAAATAAATAATATACATCAACGGTGACATCACTCTCAACCCGAATGTGCCCCAAATTAAAGAATATTACATACAAATGAATTTTACATGAATGAAAAGAAAAACTCTCATCTCACATAAAACCCCCGTCCATTCAACCACGACCATCCTATACATCATATCACAACAACACATAACATCACATGTCATCAACGTAAGCAAGTATGCGTACCCCAATTGTCGTTGACATATAGCAACGAAACCGGTGATACACCACATACTACACTTACGGTCGCAGAATAGAATGCCAATCTACAATATTTGGAATCGTCACTATCCTTAGACTTCTTATCACAAAAACCAATAGGTGTAGATTCCAATTATTGTATTATATTCAAATAAACTAGGTAATGTTAAACCATTTGATCGATCGATCAATTACCCAGAAAATTCACAGAGAAGCTCAACACCTGAGCAGAATTAAAATTACCAAGAAGCATGCCACAATACCTATGGACCAACCGTAGAAGGGCCGACCCAAGCCTCACAAATGGCGCCGCAGAACTGCCGCCGAAAGCACGTTTCTGCCGCGGTTCCTCGGTCATTTAATCGAGTTAGGGTATCGTTCTTCTAGAGCGTTTATAGAATTACCTGCATGATTTTCTGAATATTTTTAATGTGAAAAATTCCAACATTTTGAAAAATTTCCAGAGAAGGATTTTTCTTGGTAATCGATGTTCGTTCGAAGTTTTTAACGTCGTCTAGGATGCCCTAAAACTCTAGCTTGGCTCTGATACCATGTTGGGATTCCTTAGCACCTTAACTAGGGTTTGCTAGCAACACACATGCCACAATAAAATTTGGAGGGTGCTAAGTAATCTTTAACCTAGGATCAAACTAGAAGTTTAGGGTAACAATAAAGTATCTCATACAAAAATAAGTGTTTAACACTAAGTGAGGGAAAATACAATCTTTGTAGACCTCCTTGCTAGACTCCTTGGATCAACTTGAGTTTGCACTGGCTTGCTTGAGATCTTCTAAGTCCACGATGATCCACCCGGGGCCCTTTTCTCAAGCTACAAGCTCCACTTAATCTAGGATGAAGATGAAGCAAACACTCTAATCTAGTGGGCTATACTAAAGTAGAATGATGATGTGGGTTTGGATCTCATTTAAAAACCTTTCCTTTTTTATCTCCTTCACTCACTTTAGAAAAGGTAGTAAGCTTTGAGGAAGAAGAAGGAGGAAATGGAAAGGCTAGAGCTCTTTTTCTTTTTGATAAAAAATTAAATGAAAATTAGAAGAGATAATATATATGAGAGTCTCTCTCTCATACAACCATGGTATACAAAATATCTATATATTTTATCATTGAGTTAAAACCCAAATGTAAATTAATCCATGGTTAATTAGTAGGTGAAATGTGGTTAAATCTAAACAAATATCAACCATGAATTAATCCATTTTTCTTTTCTCAAATAATAAAATATATGGATATTTTATACCATGTGAGTCTTGCATTCCCATCTCCAATGTATCAACAACCATGATAAGTATGTATGCATGTATGTGTGCATACAGATCAACATGTGCACATACACCCATTCATGCATGCATGCAAATAGAAAATGTTTTAAATGAAAAAGCTAATGGTCATTATTAAACCAACAATTGATTTAATAACCCGTTCATATCACATACGACCCGACCAATGGAAAATGCCAGATTATAATACGGTATCACATACACGCATTTAATCAAGCATCTGCGCATATCCGCATATGCACCCCATATCGTTTCGCCTGAGCTAGGTAACCCCATTGTGGGACTCTAAGACTCGTTAATACGTTAGCAGTATGCAGTGATCATATCATATGCCCACAAACCATCAGCGGCACCAGCAGTGCGTAACGACTCCTAGGTATTAAGCGATAAGAAGAAAAACAAGCGAACCTGTAAAAACTCCCGTCGAGCCAACCGGTAACACTTACCGTACAGTCCGGTCTCTTCGTCAGATATGCTGCATATCGAGTCTATGGATGGCAATGTCGACCCCAATAACTCAATAAGTCATGCCGATGAATAGTCTATAACAGATCGAGAAACTACTGATAACATTTATCAGTAAATCTCAACAGTCCTGACCAGGGAATTACTGATATAGCCAATCGAGCACAGCGCAACATCAACCCCCAATACCAGGAGAGACGAAACCCCTCCTATCGCTCATTGCCTCCACATGTCTCGGGACTGTACCCAAAAGCCACATATTTGCACGCCTCAGTAGAGCCGTAGTAGGGTGGAAATCAAAGCACAGTAGGAGAACACATGAGACTCTATAACGATCTCGGGTCTACAGACTAACCTGTACCAGTGTCACATAAGAACTTCTATCCTACGATAGATATAATACTATATAGGAGTTCTCGGTGAGTCCGTCCAGTATACCCAGTCTCCACTGAGCACCCGCATACAATGTCGATGTCAAACATTAATGGATATGGAAACATCCATCGCCCATCACATGGGTCTAGTATCATATACGCTAGTCTACTCTGGAATATCGATGCCCCGTCTCGATACACCCACGACTAGGAACATTTCAGGATATGCTTATAAACTATACATGTCCTACTAGTATGATCTACCTCATAATCACAGTAGTCAAGCAAATATCCTCAGGGCTTTATCAACATATACAAATGAATAAAATCATGATCAAGTGAACATGTCAGATAAAGAGCAACCGGATAGCATACTATCATATCGAGCAAGAATGTCCTCTGTATATATATACATGTATAAATAAATCCACTATCATATAATGGCCTCTAGGGCATACATATATCCAACACTTTGGAAGTCAGAGTCGGTAAAAGTCTCGATCTGGAGGTCTCCATTACCGTACATCAAGAACATCTTCTTAGTCCTTCTCAGGTACTTAAGAATGTTCTTTACTGCTATCTAACATTTCTCACCTAGGTTGGACTGATAGCTGCTTACGAAGCTGAGTACGTAAGCTACATCTGGTATGATACACAACATCGTATACATTATCGACCCCACCACCGAAGCATAGGGTACAATGCTCATGCGTGCCCTCTCCTCATCAGTCTTGGGAGACATCTCTTTTGAGAGTGTGATTCCGTGACAAGCGGGTAAATTACCGCACTTGGAATCTTCCATACTAAACCTCTTTAGTACGGTGTTTATGTACCTTGACTGTGAAAGTCCTAACATTCTTTTACATCTGTCACGATAGATTTTAATCCCCAGAATGTACGAGGCATCACCCATGTCTTTCATAAAGAACTTCTGTGACAAGAACGGCTTGGCCGATTGTAGCATAGGAATATCATTTCCTATCAGGAGAATGTCATCTACGTATAAAACGAGAAATACCATAGTTCTCCCTACAATCTTTTTATAAATACAAGGTTCATCTGAATTTTTGATAAATTCAAATTCTTTGACCGTCTCATCAAAGCAGATGTTCCAACTCCGCGATGCCTGCTTTAATTTATAAATAAATTTAAGCAAGCTGCACATCTTTCCGCTGGTCCCACTGTCCATGAAACCCTCTGGTTAATCCATGCAAACACACTCTTCTAAACTTCCATTTAGAAAAGCGGTTTTAACATCCATCTGCCAGATGTCATAGTTATGGAAGGAAACAATGACAAGTAGGATCCGAATGGATTTAATCATAACTACTGGTGAAAAAGTTTCGTCATAGTCCAATCCTGGTCATTGACGAAAACCTTTAGCAACAAGTCTAACTTTGTAGGTTTCTGCATGTCCATCTACACCAATCTTCTTTTTGAAGATCCATTTGCATCCAACAGGTTTTACCCCAGGAGGAGCAACATCCAAAATCCATATTTTATTGGTGTACATGTATTCCATCTCAGATTGCAGAGCATCCAACCACTTCACCGAGTCCCTGTTAGTGTGATATGCCCTAGAGGTCATTATTGTATAATACTAGTTTGTATACTACATTTTGGAAGCTTGGGATATATACACGGATTTATAACAGTCTTGCTCAATATGGTAGTATGCTACTTGGTTTGTATCTATCTTAATATGTGTATATGTTTCTTTTAACGTATCGCTAATACATATTGATAGAGCCCTTAGGATCTTTACTTGACTACCAGCGTTGTGATGGCAGTCACACTTGTGGGGTTTGGGTAGTCTACAAGCACATCCTTATACAGGTCCCTAGTCGTAGGATTATGGAGACAAGGCATCGATACTCCAGACTAGACTGGTGTGTACGCTTCTCGTCCCAGCTGGGGAGATGGTCTGTCCCACAGCCATCAGTACGTCGTACTGGAGATAGTATGCAGGTGCTCATTAGGTTATAAGTACACTAGACAGGACTCGTTGGGAACCGTTGGTTGGTACTATACCTATCGTCAGTTAGCAGTTCCTAGGTGATATGAGTATAGCTTAGTCCGTTGACTTGACACTACTGCTTCGCATCAAGTGTGTTCCCACTGTTCTTAAATTACTATCCTACCACGGCTCTATTGAGTCGTGCAAACATGTAGTACTTGGGTGCAGCCCCGAAGCACTTGGAGGCAGTGGCGGTTAGATAGGATTCGTCTCTCCCGGTATTGGAGGTTGATATCGCGCTGTGTTTGGAGAGCCATTACACAAAGTCCCTGGCCAGGGCAAGCGAGATTTACTGGTAGATACTCCAGTAGTTTCTCAGGGTGTTTTGGACTACACTCCGACATGACTTATACCGCTATTAGGGGACTGACGTTTACCGCCCCCTAGGCCTGATATGCGATACTCTTAGACGAACAGACTGGACTGTACGTAGATTGTCACATTCAGGCTCAGTAGGAGCTCGGATGGGTTTTCCTCATCGGCCTTCTTATCGACATCTACCTAGGGACCGTTACGTACAGCTAGTACCGCTTGCGGCCTGTGGTTAAACCTACTGCCAGCGTAGTGTCGAGATTTTAGAGTCCCACACAGAGGGTTTTCCACCTTTGGGCGAAACGAGGTAGAGGTCGTATGGTTTTACGACAGGGTTCGTTCACATACACGTACTTGTGCGTGTTTGGTGTTCGGGCGGTTGATACTAGTAGGCTTTGGTTTAAGCCGGATCCTAGTATTAGATTTTTGGATTGGCTTAGTCTCATTGTATCCGTGTTTCTCGGACCACGGATGCGGGTATGTATATACGGATGATAGGGGTAGAGAAGGAGACACCTCATTAGGATTTTGACCATTGACTTGATTAAAACCATAATGAGATGGAGGAAATTGTTTACTAATTTTTATTAGTGATAATTGTGTCATGGCTAATTGGTTTGACCATTTTATTATGTTGACCATTGTTGACTTAGATATTTTTGTTGAGCACAAGATATTTTGCGTAGCATTAATTGTGACATGATAATGGTCATATCAAATGAGCCATCACAATTATCCTAATAAAACTTATTATTCTTTTTTCCTCATAAGAAAGCTCTCTTCATAATTTTTGATACACTCTCTCTCATAGCTCTCTCTCCTTCTTCCTCTCTCAAGCTCAAATGTCTCATGAGTTGAGAAACATGGGTTGTTGAGACTAAGCGACCAAAATCCTTCTCAACTCACTCTAGAGTTCTTAGTTTAGCACACCAAGCACCCTAGTTACTTCATTATAGAGGTTGGAGCTCAAAGTAGAGACCTTCGGATGGATCTTTTTTGACGTGGAAAAGCCGGCGAGGAGGCATCATCCATCACCACTCCAAGGAGCTCACAACAAGGAGATGCACAACAAGGAGAAGAAGGACTAGAAGCTTGAGGTATAATCATCTAACATAGTAGTTAGCACTCCTAGTTAGTTTATTAGTTAATGTTTAGCAAAGATCCTCATGGTTAGTCTATGTTACATTGTAAAGAAAAATTTGATTTTTATCTATTCCGCCTCCCCGCAAACTACCGGGGTGAGTAACATAGACTTGCAGTGGTATCAGAGCCTAGCTAAACAATAACTAACATGTTAGCAAAGCCTTTAGAACTTCGATCACGGATAAATCCTGAATACATGATACAAAATGTGCACTTTCTGTCGAATTTTAAATGAGGTCTAAAAATATTTTCAGAGACCTGAAAAATACGTGCAGGATTTTTATAGAACACTGAAGAAATTTGGGCACCTAACTCGGTTAGACCACCGCGGAACCACGGCCGAACCATGCATTCCGCCGTGGATTCGCGGCCGAGTCTACTCCGAGTTGGTCCAAATTTTTTCTGGTGCTCTCTGTGGTTGTTTTGTGTTTTCTGGGATATTTTGTTTCTGCTCAGGAATTTTTCTGTACAGTGTTTTACTGGGAGTAGATTCAAATATGGTTATTGATCGAAATTCTATAAACTTTAGCTAATCGGATTATATCTATGATGTGTTATGTGTGCTGAACGTCTGCTAATCTCTATACGTCGATTGGTGGGGGTTGCATATATCTGTGATCTGTAATATTGGTTTGTGTATATGAACTTGTTGGATTATCGTGGATGAATAGCCGGGGATGTGAAATGAGCGTTTTATCTTTCATTTGATGTAAATTGTAAATTGATATAATATTATTTTATGGTCGCACATCCGGGTTGAGATTGTAGCCACCATTGTATATTATTTCTTCTACTGTTTTCTGCACTTAGGATAGACCCAAGGTGGGGTGCATAAACTACCGGGTACCTTGAAGTGCCGAGTGGCTTACTCACTTTGTAGAGGGAGGCTGCTTCATTTCGGGTATTTGGCGGGTAGTTTGCCGCACCTGTAGGGGTCTAGGGTGGAGTTTTGGCTATTCATCATGACCGTGTAATCTGACTTTCGTTGCAGGCTCAAACGAAACGCGGAATCCTAGCATATCTAATGTATTCATCTGTGATCTGGAATGACTATCATTGCGTTCGACGAATGCATATATCTATATATGATATCTAGTAGAGGTTTTTTATGTTTTGCATCCGCGCTAGTCTAGCCCCCGCTCTGTCGTTAGTTAAGTAACCTAACGGGTGATGACGGGGTCCCGTGGTGAATGCAGATGGCATAAGCATACGTTATATTTTCGTTGTTTTCTGCAATGGTAGGATTAATTGATGGGACTGCATTAAATAAATGCAAAGAAAACAAACCAAAGTTGAATCGTTGGAACAATTTCAAAACCACTCGGTTTTTTCAAAACAGCAAAACTGTCACGTCCCGAAAGTACGGAACATGACCGGCACTTAAACTACGAAACGTCTCGAGGCGTACGTAATCTAAGTAAACCGAAAACCCAGAAATCCAAACCAAGAAAAGAAGTAGAGTGAAGGAAAACCAATTTAAAACAAGTAGTTTTAATAGCATAAGCCGAATTATGCGGTTTTTAAGAACATCAAAATTTACTGAAAATTTCGGCAGAGTCTCCTTCGTAAATACTGGCTCCCAAACGGGATACAACATGAATAGTATACGAAATCAATAAAAAGGCATCCCCAAGCGGGAGTTAGCTCTTCGTCAATCGACGGTCACAACCACACAAGCAATATAATATACAACGCCAACGGCGAGGATCAAAATTCAAAAGGAAACTCAAATCCACAAGAAAACAGCAGAAAAATAACGCGCGACTCTAAGGTCGAAGGAATAACATCACTGATCTCTATCTCAAAATAAATACATGTTTGGTTGATGGAATTTACTAGATACAACGGAATAATATTATACAAGGTAATATGATGGGTACGATACAAGAAAAACCCACCTACTAGCAAGTCACCCGAATGAAACTAAGCCCGCAAAGCCGTAATTAAACCTGTACGGCAAAACCTGCAAGAAACTGGGGCACAACGGGGGTGAGTTGCCAACTCGTGAATAGAAAAACATCTACGAATAGAAATCGCATGTATGACGCAATCCTAGGGCATACGATCAATATACATCCTCAAATATAAATAACCAGAAGCCTATAACAAGGCTAGGGTAAATATCTAACCCGAGTGTAATCTCATGTACCCGTGTCAGTGCCCAAGGGTAGCAATATATCATATGAATGAGGTATGAATGCATGAAAACAGAATACATGTAAATGAAGAACTGTTTCCATAATTTAGTGAGATTTCCTTTGTATTTTTAAAATGAGGTATCATAATGAAATCAGCATAAAACAGTGCCTAGCATCGGCACAAAACGTAATCCCAATATCCCGATATCTCTGTATCACAGTCTCTGTACCTCAATATCTCAAAATCTCAATGTCTCAATCACAATATCTAGGGCGCCGTCAGTCCAGACCGGCCCCTACCATCCATCTCAAGACCACGACGGTATCCTCCGGATATCCGACGCGTCGGGTAAAATCACCGGTAGGTAGTGCTCCCCTGCCAGGCTCACATCGTCATCATCACGCGCTTCTTGCCCCGGGGTACCTTACCGGGTCCACCATGTACCCGAAACGGTTCATCCGCCTCCTCGAATCGGGTCTCGAAATCCATCAGCAAACTCATGGTGGACGACTCATACAGCATGGGAAAACCGCACTTTTTATTTTAAAGAGAGAAAGAAGCTTATATAAGTTTTGCGGTTTTCCCCCAAAACCAGAAAATCTCATAGAAATCCGAATCCAATCCTCAATAGCATGTAAACAGTGCATATCGGCATAAAAATCCATGAATGCGGCATAACAATGAATATTAACATGCATGAAGTAACAAGTAATATCTACAATGTCTAATCTAGCATATAAGGCGGGTACACTAATATCATGTCTAAATTATTAGCTAACAACCTATGTCAATGCAATAGTATTTCTAAAGTGTACGTGGCATGACAATTACCGATGAAGATGTGTGTGAGCCGGCAAGTAAGTGTACGTGGTACATACGCATCATCGGTAATGGTGCTGGTGTCCTAACAGCATGATATCAATAATGTAGTACGAAACATAATATAAGCATGCGATGCGAAGCGAACCACAATAATGAGCGGAAGCTGAAAACTAGATGCAACTATAACTAATCTGCATTAATCTAATATAAGTCCTACAAATGGTGCCTTTTGAAATAACACGAATCATGGGGTTTTGAAAATAGGGGCTACGGTGTTTTTATGAAAAGATACGTCTTTTGAAATCTCCGTAGGATCCCTTGGGCTGTCTTTTAAAATACCCACGATTCGTTAATTTTTGAAATAGGTAAGAATCGAATCTAATCTAACAACTAAACTAAACTAAAGGGCTAAGCTAACCAGCTGGACTACAGGTAAGGAAACCGCCTAACATCTGAGTCGATGTATATACATACCTGTATATATATTAGTCGGTGATCCCGCCTCAATAATATCATATCCGATACCATATCTATAATCAGACATCCCAAGTCAAGAGTGCGGATCAATCATCAATATATAGCTCGTACGTAAATCTGTTGTACGGCATCCCCAAATCTGGGTACGGGTCAAAGTCACATCAATCACACTATTCATTTGGTATCTTCTTTATCAAATATCATGATCCGGAATAATGTCCTACGTCTAGTACAATATTGATGCCATCTATGTATGCATGCGGGTGCAAGAATTACTACGTCAGAAGACCCGCTAAAACATCATGTCGTATCTCAATACGAACCAAATCACATCACCGATCTCCTGGCCTCAAGCCCAATCTCATCGACTCATCTCAAATTCCAAATACTATCCTCAAATCCAGTATATGAACACATAGTCCCATACCCATGTGAACACATAAATATATTCCCATACCTGCACATATGAAATAAGGAATGTATGCAAGTATGTATATGTGTGTATGTGTAAGTGTAGTGCACCCACTACCTAAGGTTTCGTAACCATGCACCAATCCAACACCAATATCCATCTAAAATCATCAATAATAAATCCTAACAACATATCATAAATTGTTGGTGTGTATACGCATCCGTATACATCACCACGGACTGCGGGGGTGCTATACGCCATCCACCCGACTTCTCCCCGTAGATATAAATCTACTCACCTGATCCTCGCTAGCCGGTGCCGATGTCGCCACGCGCTTGCTTGTCGTCTCGAAGTCCACATGGGGGTACCTACATATCATAACGCACCATATCGCATTAAAACTAAATTCGAAATCGAAACGGCATACGAAAATCAAATCGGCACGCGTATCACGCATAGGTCCAAACCCATCGCCTACGCATGCAAGAATAGTCAAACCAACCCTCGATGTCGATGTACAAACGTCAAACCACCGAGAAAAATCCAATCACACTCATTTGCACATTCACGAACACTAATTTTAATATGAACTAGGTTAAAACTCACAAAAACCCCAATTTCATTTAAAAAGTCATTTTTCCGAAAATCTAGCAAGCACAATTCGCCGTTTTTGTACAAAACATGATGTTTAAATGAATGTAGCGGCCAATATACTTATTAAATATCTTAAATAAGTCATAGAAACAATTTCCGGAATTTAATCTCATTAAATTCCAAAAACCCTAATATTCTAGTTTACAAAATACCCTTTTTAACAATTTCATAGCAAAAATGCACAAACTACAATTTAGGTTGGATTTCCATGAACTAAAGTGTTAAACTACACTTAATAAAGTTAATAATATGATAAAAACCCTAACCATATTTTTAATCTCATATTTCGAATTAAATCAAAAAAACTAGTTTGCAACAAAAAGCTTAATTTGGACATTTTTCAAGTAACAACCTGTAATTAACAACTAGATTAATTTTCTACAAAACTAAATATGTTAATCCACCTCACTAAACCATACACAATCAAACACAACTCATTTCCACAACAAACCCTAACTTGAAATCTTTAATCATGCAATTAAACTCACATAAACCAAATTAACACTTAATTAAATTAGCTTTAAGAAATTAGTAACAAATTAAGCAAAAATATTTTAGAATTATACCCAAAAACATTTGAAGATCCACAAGCATCCATGGCCTCCCAAAATGCTCTCTTTTCACAAAGATCCATGCTATACGGGCTAAGCTAAAATGGGTAGGAGTCGGATTTGGGTTTTGGGATTTTTTTTGATGGATTTTGGGGCAATTTTTGATGAAGTTTTGAAGAGAAAAGAGAAGGGAAATGGGGGGGGGGGGCTGTTGCTGCAGTAGGAGAGGGGGGGCTGCTGGAATTGGAGTGGGAGAGGAGAGAGAGGGAGGTAGAGAAAGTGGGGGAAGAAGTCAAAGTCAATTCAAGGTCAAAGGTCCACCTCATTTCTCCATTTTCTTTTCTTTTCTTTCATTTCCTTCCTTTGAAATTCAAGTGGGGAAAATAAATGGGGGCCGCTGAATTCTTCAAGGGGAGAAGTAAATGGGAGTGTGTGGATGTGGGTACGGGTGTGGGGTGATGAAAAATGATAAATATAATACCCAAACATCCATTTACGCTAAAAAAGCCTTTTTTCTTCAAAAATTTCTAAACCGTTTTGGCAAATGATTTCGTTCCAAAAACCACATGATAAAATTTTATTTAATATTTTATGATGCACAAAATTTTTTTCAAGTCATTCCAATTTGTAATTTTCCCTAATTAAATGTATTAGTGACGGCTTAAATAATAATAAAATAATATTTTTTTTCAGAAAATTTGAAATTTCACCAGCGGCTCAATAAACACTAAATAATAGCAATTACATAGCTAGAATATGTATATTTAATTTTTATAATAAGATATTTGTATTTTGACTTTTTACAGAAAACCCCCTTATTTTACCGATTTTTCGAAATTTCACCGAAACGATTTTCAAAACGTTACAATCTTCCCCCCTTAAAGAAATTCGGTCCCCGAATTTAAATTCAAACTCCCCCAAATACTAAAACATCTAAGAAAAACCATCAAGTCGTCGGGGCTCCGAAATTGTAACTACATAAAACAAATCGTAGCGCAGCGCATGCGCTTGAAAAATGAGCATATAACTCAAATCAAAACTCCGTCAAGCATCCCGCAATCATCGTAGTCATGGAGAAGACATCAATGCCAAATCCAAATCAAAACCAATATGACATAACTCGAAACTATACATGTAAATATCGAATCTATATCTGTAAGTATCTGAAGGAAATGCATGCCAAATCTCTTTAAGTCGCTGTGCAACACGTATAACACTGCACAATAGCGGACGTCTATCATAAGAAAATAACTATATACATATATACCTTTGTTTGAAATGTACGTTCCGCCGTTTTGGAAACAATTTAGAAGGGTCTCCTTGTTTTAAACATTTCGTGTCATATCAGACACGTAGGTAAATACTGAGGCTATAGCTCGCTTTTTGGAAATCCCTTCAATAACTATCAATGCATGCAAAAATATATTCAGGTACTGTCCTCTGACTAGTCCTGCTCAGTACAAAAACACATAGCAATATCATAAAAACGTACTGCTCTATACGAAATCAATCCCAAAATATGTACATGAATGCTACGTGCGTCTGGTGCGCACGGAAATCAAAATCCATGAATGTGCCATACATGCGCACAGAAACAACATCTAAGTGCATCGGGTGTGCACGAAACATCTGTCGTCGGCAACATGTGTGCCTAACAGCAAAATCAGGTGCACCTGACATGCACGAAAAATTCTCAATTTAGTGCATCTGGTGTGCACCAAAATCACCCTTCAAAACATGCGCCCAACATGCGTGAAAATCCAAATCAGGTGCATCCATCATGCACGAAATCATGAAATCCAATATCAAGCTCCGAACGTGCGCAAAATCAATCAGGTGCACAAGGTGCACAAAACAAATATCGAGTATCATAATCGAAATCGAAGTCCAGTGCACACTGCAAGCATATAATAACTATACAGAGTGCAGGAACCAATTCGTGTGCATGCATACGCACAAAACCAACTCAACTGTTTAAAACCGTAAAATCACAAACATGTGAAACTAAAGCACGAAAACGATATCAAGTGCAACACTGTGCAAAGATCGTAAATCCTCAATCATCAAAATCAAATCATACGAATAAATCACCCAAACATCGAAATCAATAATGGCGGAACAGTACCGCTCAAGTGCATCCTCTAAGAATCTCGGGCCAACTGTCGCGGTCACTAGTGGGACGTCTCATCGATGATCATGAACTCTGGCCTGCTGGTGTGCGTAACATGACCACTCCTGGGTCCAAGTCTTCTCCGTGGATTACCAATCTCACAATCTATCGGCTCATCGGCCCTGTCAAGGCAGCATATCACTGGCGTCGGCCTCTGGCTCTCTGAATGCACGTGACACATCTGATCCTGGGTGCAAATATCATTGCATCAGTGGCCTGGAAGGAATCCTGCTCACGGTCTATTCCATGCCTCGTCTCTGCCAACTGTCCGGAAGTCGTTGTCCTTTCCTATATCTGCATCTTGCTCTGGAACGACTGCATACTCATCGCGACTCCTTCTGGAAGGTATATCCAAGTACAATGCCTCGGCATGCGCATCGCATCTCTGATGTCGACGGAGGGGAACGTCATCATATCCAGGTATGTACGAACCTCTTACTCCACTTTTTCTCTAATGTCGACTGCTTCGGACTCGTCTCGTCATGGCTGCATAGACTGAGCTCCAACGGCTATCCTCGTATCTGGAATCTCCCAAGAAATGCATCTCACCACCTAGCATCCGAATTAAGTCGAGCCATCCAATCGATTCGTCAAAATCTCATAATCCCCCAAGAGCTCAACATCTTGGGTACAGTTTAATAGTATCAAGTACATACCACAGCATCGGTGGTCCAGCCGTAGAAGGGCAAACCCAAGCCTCACTAATGGCGCCGCAGAACTGCCGGAAACCCTAAGGTTCAAAGGCTTTCACACGGTCATTAAGTCGAGTTAGGGTTTCATTCTTCTAGAGGGACCATAGAATTGCCTGCATGTCTTTCCGACTACCCTAAACTTGGAATAATAGGTTTCTGACATTCGATCGTCTCTGTCGACTCCCAACGTCTCCGCGTGAAGTCGTCTCTAGCTGGAATCAATCTATCTGATGACCTCGCATCGGGGTAGGCGAACGATCCACATGTCCTAGTCATTCATCCTCGATGACTAGCGACCTTCTATCATCTCTTAGTACAACTTATACTGCAATAGCTCTAACATCTGGGGCGATATCTCGTCGTTCGCAGCAATAACTGGCTCACTCGTCTGCATGCTGAACCGTGCCTCAATCATCAGGAGTAAGCAACACACCAACGGTCATCAAAATCTGGCTGGCCTCCATCATTGGCTCAATTCTCTAGTGTCGATCAGCACCTCCGAGTAACCTCATAAAGGTGATCCGCCAAACGCTCGTGGCGCGGAAACACAGTAAAAAGACACATCTCTGCAATTGGGTGTTGCCGGAATCACGCCCTGGTCAGTCCTCGTTTGTGACGAGCTCCTGTTGACCGCAACTCTAGCCGTAGCTCTCCCTGCCCGAAATCGTGGCAGCAAAACCAAACTGTAACGATGAGGCTAGATCAGGAAGGAATATAATACTGAACAAGGAAATGTACATCCTAAGGCTTCTTAAGTGGAGTGGCGTGTCGTAAATATGCCGCGGAACATATCAACGGTACGTCACTCTACTTTAGTCACCTATTCCATCAACCAAGGGTCATCCTACGCTCCGAAGGTTAAAACCTAACGCTCTGATACCAACTTTGTCACGTCCCGAAAGTACGGAACATGACCGGCACTTAAACTACGAAACGTCTCGAGGCGTACGTAATCTAAGTAAACCGAAAACCCAGAAATCCAAACCAAGAAAAGAAGTAGAGTGAAAGAAAACCAATTTAAAACAAGTAGTTTTAATAGCATAAGCCGAATTATGCGGTTTTTAAGAACATCAAAATTTACTGAAAATTTCGGCAGAGTCTCCTTCGTAAATACTGGCTCCCAAACGGGATACAACATGAATAGTATACGAAATCAATAAAAAGGCATCCCCAAGCGGGAGTTAGCTCTTCGTCAATCGACGGTCACAACCACACAAGCAATATAATATACAACGCCAACGGCGAGGATCAAAATTCAAAAGGAAACTCAAATCCACAAGAAAACAGCAGAAAAATAACGCGCGACTCTAAGGTCGAAGGAATAACATCACTGATCTCTATCTCAAAATAAATACATGTTTGGTTGATGGAATTTACTAGATACAACGGAATAATATTATACAAGGTAATATGATGGGTACGATACAAGAAAAACCCACCTACTAGCAAGTCACCCGAATGAAACTAAGCCCGCAAAGCCGTAATTAAACCTGTACGGCAAAACCTGCAAGAAACTGGGGCACAACGGGGGTGAGTTGCCAACTCGTGAATAGAAAAACATCTACGAATAGAAATCGCATGTATGACGCAATCCTAGGTCATACGATCAATATACATCCTCAAATATAAATAACCAGCAGCCTATAACAAGGCTAGGGTAAATATCTAACCCGAGTGTAATCTCATGTACCCGTGTCAGTGCCCAAGGGTAGCAATATATCATATGAATGAGGTATGAATGCATGAAAACAGAATACATGTAAATGAAGAACTGTTTCCATAATTTAGTGAGATTTCCTTTGTATTTTTAAAATGAGGTATCATAATGAAATCAGCATAAAACAGTGCCTAGCATCGGCACAAAACGTAATCCCAATATCCCGATATCTCTGTATCACAGTCTCTGTACCTCAATATCTCAAAATCTCAATGTCTCAATCACAATATCTAGGGCGCCGTCAGTCCAGACCGGCCCCTACCATCCATCTCAAGACCACGACGGTATCCTCCGGATATCCGACGCGTCGGGTAAAATCACCGGTAGGTAGTGCTCCCCTGCCAGGCTCACATCGTCATCATCACGCGCTTCTTGCCCCGGGGTACCTTACCGGGTCCACCATGTACCCGAAACGGTTCATCCGCCTCCTCGAATCGGGTCTCAAAATCCATCAGCAAACTCATGGTGGACGACTCATACAGCATGGGAAAACCGCACTTTTTATTTTAAAGAGAGAAAGAAGCTTATATAAGTTTTGCGGTTTTCCCCCAAAACCAGAAAATCTCATAGAAATCCGAATCCAATCCTCAATAGCATGTAAACAGTGCATATCGGCATAAAAATCCATGAATGCGGCATAACAATGAATATTAACATGCATGAAGTAACAAGTAATATCTACAATGTCTAATCTAGCATATAAGGCGGGTACACTAATATCATGTCTAAATTATTAGCTAACAACCTATGTCAATGCAATAGTATTTCTAAAGTGTACGTGGCATGACAATTACCGATGAAGATGTGTGTGAGCCGGCAAGTAAGTGTACGTGGTACATACGCATCATCGGTAATGGTGCTGGTGTCCTAACAGCATGATATCAATAATGTAGTACGAAACATAATATAAGCATGCGATGCGAAGCGAACCACAATAATGAGCGGAAGCTGAAAACTAGATGCAACTATAACTAATCTGCATTAATCTAATATAAGTCCTACAAATGGTGCCTTTTGAAATAACACGAATCATGGGGTTTTGAAAATAGGGGCTACGGTGTTTTTATGAAAAGATACGTCTTTTGAAATCTCCGTAGGATCCCTTGGGCTGTCTTTTAAAATACCCACGATTCGTTAATTTTTGAAATAGGTAAGAATCGAATCTAATCTAACAACTAAACTAAACTAAAGGGCTAAGCTAACCAGCTGGACTACAGGTAAGGAAACCGCCTAACATCTGAGTCGATATATATACATACCTGTATATATATTAGTCGGTGATCCCGCCTCAATAATATCATATCCGATACCATATCTATAATCAGACATCCCAAGTCAAGAGTGCGGATCAATCATCAATATATAGCTCGTACGTAAATCCGTTGTACGGCATCCCCAAATCTGGGTACGGGTCAAAGTCACATCAATCACACTATTCATTTGGTATCTTCTTTATCAAATATCATGATCCGGAATAATGTCCTACGTCTAGTACAATATTGATGCCATCTATGTATGCATGCGGGTGCAAGAATTACTACGTCAGAAGACCCGCTAAAACATCATGTCGTATCTCAATACGAACCAAATCACATCACCGATCTCCTGGCCTCAAGCCCAATCTCATCGACTCATCTCAAATTCCAAATACTATCCTCAAATCCAGTATATGAACACATAGTCCCATACCCATGTGAACACATAAATATATTCCCATACATGCACATATGAAATAAGGAATGTATGCAAGTATGTATATGTGTGTATGTGTAAGTGTAGTGCACCCACTACCTAAGGTTTCGTAACCATGCACCAATCCAACACCAATATCCATCTAAAATCATCAATAATAAATCTTAACAATATATCATAAATTGTTGGTGTGTATACGCATCCGTATACATCACCACGGACTGCGGGGGTGCTATACGCCATCCACCCGACTTCTCCCCGTAGATATAAATCTACTCACCTGATCCTCGCTAGCCGGTGCCGATGTCGCCACGCGCTTGCTTGTCGTCTCGAAGTCCACATGGGGGTACCTACATATCATAACGCACCATATCGCATTAAAACTAAATTCGAAATCGAAACGGCATACGAAAATCAAATCGGCACGCGTATCACGCATAGGTCCAAACCCATCGCCTACGCATGCAAGAATAGTCAAACCAACCCTCGATGTCGATGTACAAACGTCAAACCACCGAGAAAAATCCAATCACACTCATTTGCATATTCACGAACACTAATTTTAATATGAACTAGGTTAAAACTCACAAAAACCCCAATTTCACTTAAAAAGTCATTTTTCCGAAAATCTAGCAAGCACAATTCGCCGTTTTTGTACAAAACATGATGTTTAAATGAATGTAGCGGCCAATATACTTATTAAATATCTTAAATAAGTCATAGAAACAATTTCCGGAATTTAATCTCATTAAATTCCAAAAACCCTAATATTCTAGTTTACAAAATACCCTTTTTAACAATTTCATAGCAAAAATGCACAAACTACAATTTAGGTTGGATTTCCATGAACTAAAGTGTTAAACTATACTTAATAAAGTTAATAATATGATAAAAACCCTAACCATATTTTTAATCTCATATTTCGAATTAAATCAAAAAAACTAGTTTGCAACAAAAAGCTTAATTTGGACATTTTTCAAGTAACAACTTGTAATTAACAACTAGATTAATTTTCTACAAAACTAAATATGTTAATCCACCTCACTAAACCATACACAATCAAACACAACTCATTTCCACAACAAACCCTAACTTGAAATCTTTAATCATGCAATTAAACTCACATAAACCAAATTAACACTTAATTAAATTAGCTTTAAGAAATTAGTAACAAATTAAGCAAAAATGTTTTAGAATTATACCCAAAAACATTTGAAGATCCACAAGCATCCATGGCCTCCCAAAATGCTCTCTTTTCACAAAGATCCATGCTATACGGGCTAAGCTAAAATGGGTAGGAGTCGGATTTGGGTTTTGGGATTTTTTTTGATGGATTTTGGGGCAATTTTTGATGAAGTTTTGAAGAGAAAAGAGAAGGGAAATGGGGGGGGGGGGCTGTTGCTGCAGTAGGAGAGGGGGGGCTGCTGGAATTGGAGTGGGAGAGGAGAGAGAGGGAGGTAGAGAAAGTGGGGGAAGAAGTCAAAGTCAATTCAAGGTCAAAGGTCCACCTCATTTCTCCATTTTTTTTTCTTTCCTTTCATTTCCTTCCTTTGAAATTCAAGTGGGGAAAATAAATGGGGGCCGCTGAATTCTTCAAGGGGAGAAGTAAATGGGAGTGTGTGGATGTGGGTACGGGTGTGGGGTGATGAAAAATGATAAATATAATACCCCAAACATCCATTTACGCTAAAAAAAAGCCTTTTTTCTTCAAAAATTTCTAAACCGTTTTGGCAAATGATTTCGTTCCAAAAACCACATGATAAAATTTTATTTAATGTTTTATAATGCACAAAATTTGTTTCAACTCATTCCAATTTGTAATTTTCCCTAATTAAATGTATTAGTGACGGCTTAAATAATAATAAAATAATATTTTTTTTCAGAAAATTTGAAATTTCACCAGCGGCTCAATAAACACTAAATAATAGCAATTACATAGCTAGAATATGTATATTTAATTTTTATAATAAGATATTTGTATTTTGACTTTTTACAGAAAACCCCCTTATTTTACCGATTTTTCGAAATTTCACCGAAACGATTTTCAAAACGTTACAAAAACTTTTAAATGCGGAGCTTAAACCACTCCTTTTAAAAGCTATCAGGTTCCTTCGATTATATCAAGTTCACTACGTTCACGGTTTTGCCAAAATCATTCGTAGCCCTCCGTCATTTCAGTTAAATGTTTAGTAGTATTCAAGCTGTGTATTTTGACCTTCGCCAAGGCATAGTGATTGGTAGTTACTGAATATTTATCTGTAGTATAGATAGATGCGTTGGTTTGGGACAGTCGTACTGGTATTTTGGCCTTCGTCAAGGGTATGTACGGGTGGGTTCAAATTAACTTGGATAATGACGGGTAGAACTTAACATGTGACTTATGATATGTTGTCCTTCGTCAAGGTCATAAGAGTATGGGGCAAAAATCCACATCGGGAGTTTCTAAAGAAACTGAAACTTGCTAGTGTTGTATACCATTTGGAGTGTGATAATTTTGGTAGGATTCCTTCAACTTTATCATACAATGATATTTGGATCCCGATCCTACTGTGAGTATATGCTACACCTCGGGAGATTTTTTTACTTAACGATCAATGCTATAAACCAAGTAGGTGTCTAGAAAGGTGTTAGCGAGACTACGCCCATAGGGAAAAGAGGTTATTTAATTAAGGAACTTCGCGAAAGCGTCGTAAAACCTCCCTTGAAGTACCGACACTGGCCTGGCTGAACGGTTAAGCAAGTATTGTACAGTGAAATCAATCCTGACTAATTCTTCTTTTATGGTTTGAGGAAGGATTCGAGAAACAGTGGGAGCCATCCTGTTTAGATAAACTAAAAACCACTCTAAACTTGCAACAGCATCATGCTAAAGTGTTTCTCCTCTCTCTCCTAATTGTAGCAACCAACAACATGACGGGCCTTAAGTTATTATTAGATAAAAATATATTGACAGGGCCAAATTATAAAGATTGGTTCAGGAATGTCAAGATGGCAATCACTTATGACAAGTTGGGGTATCTCCTTACCACTAATGCCCCCGCCGTCCCAGGTCCAGAATCCAGCGTCGCGGATAAGGAAATCCGTAAGACCTGGGAGATTGACTGCGCGAAGGCCAAGTGCTTCCTTCTTGCCTCTATGGACAATGAACATCAGAGGAGGCACGAGAATATGGATCTTGAATCCATATTCCTCCATACCAAGGAATTATATGGAGAGCTATCCCGTATCGCAAGATATGAGACCTCGAAGAAGCTATTTCAAGCGAGGTTGGCCGTCGGATCATCTGTAGGGGAACACGTCCTTAAGATGATTGGCTACATTTAGGAGCTCGCGGACCTCGGGACCATGTTAGAGAATGAGTTGTATACTGACTTGATTCTCCAGTCCCTTCCTTCCACCTACGCCCAGTTTATCTTGAATTTTAATATGCAAGGTAAAGAAGTTGAACTTCCGGAACTCCTCAACATGTTGAGGAGAGCAGAGGGCATCCTGCAGAAAGTCAGGAAAACACCTGCTCTGTTTGTTGGTGGAGCTTCCTCTTCTAGGTCCAAGGCGAAAGCCAAAGAAAAGAAGAAGAAGGCCCCCACCAAACCGAGGGACTGTGTTAGTAAGGTGGAAGCCACGGGAAAGGAAAAAGTGGCGGGACACATAGTGGGAAAAGAAGAATGCTTTTATTGTCATAAGAAAGGACAGTGGAAGAAAGATTGCAGGGCTTGGAAGGCCAAGAACCAGTACCCGAAGCAAGTTGTGGCTTCGGCTTCAGGTGTGTATGTAATTGAAAACTGTCTGTCAATCAACTCTACTTTCTGGGTATTGGATACCGGATCAAGATCTCATATCTGTAATTCTTTGCAGGAACTGATAAGCCGTAGAGTTTTGAAGGCGGGTGATATGACCCTTAGAGTTACAAATGGAGCAAGCATGGATGCTGTGTCCATGGAGGAATATCACTTAGGATTGACTAATGGACATGTTTTGGTTTTGCGCAACTGTTATTATGTACCCAGTTTGACTTGTAATATCATATCTGTATCTTTAATGTCTAAAAAAGGTTATGATTTTTCATTTATAAGTGATGTCGTAAACATCCACCTTAATCATAGTTTGATTGGGTCGGGTACATTAAGCAACGGTATATACGTATTAACCCAACCGCAGATTTTCAATATCCAGAATACACACAAAAGAAAGTCTCCAGAATTAAATCATGCTTTCTTATGACATTGTAAACTAGGTCACATCAATGAGATAAGGTTAACCAAGTTACATAAAGAAGGATATTTGGATCCGTTCGAATATCAATCTTATACAACTTGTCAATCATGTCTCAAAGGAAAGATGACAAAGACTCCGTTCACTGGACACGGAGTAAGAGCGAGCGAGCTCTTGGGACTCATACACAGCGACGTGTATGGTCCAATGTCTACACATGCAAGAAGTGGTTTTTCCTATTTCATTACTTTTACGGATGATTTCTCCAGGTATGGACATGTCTTCTTGATGAAGCATAAATCCGAGGCCTTTGAGAAATTCTAAGAATATAAGAATGAAGTGGAAAAACAAACCGGCAAAAGTATCAAGACACTGAGATCTGATCGAGGTGGTGAATACTTAAGTGCTGAGTTCCTGGATTACCTAAAAAAGAATGGAATTCTCTCTCAGCTCACTCCTCCATACACACCTCAGCACAACGGTGTATCGGAGAGACGGAACCGAACCCTATTGGATATTGTACGTTCCATGATAAGTAACGCTGAGTTACCGCGATCATTCTGGGGCTATGCACTAGAATCAACTGCATATCTTTTGAACAAGGTTCCTACCAAGACTGTGTCTACCACACCATATCAGATGTCGAGTGGGAAGAAACCTTATCTTCAATATCTGAAGATATGGGGATGTCCAGCTTTTGTCAAAAAGCAGCATGCAGACAAACTCGAGGCACGCTCAGTACTGTGTAAGTTTGTGGGATACCCAAAGAACTCCAGGGGGTATCTTTTCTATTACGCAGAGGAATAAAAGGTTTTTGTTTCTCGTCATGCCCACTTTCTGGAACATCAGTTTTTAGAAAAAGAAACAAGTGGGAGTGAAATAGAACTGGAAGAAGTTCCAGAACCACAAGCTATTACTGAAAACTTGGTGGAACCAGAAGTTTCAAAAGAATAGGACATTCCCGCACCGCTCCGTAGGAGTAGTAGGCTTTCTCATCCACCTGAGAGATACCACGGTTTTCTCATAGATGGGGATAGAGGATCGCATCATTGATAATGATGAGCCGACAAACTTCCAGCAGGCCATTCAGAGCACTGACTCGGTAAAATGGCTGGATGCAATGCGGACCGAGATGGAGTCCATGTACACCAACAAAGTATGGGCTTTGGACATTGCTCTAGAAGGGGTAAAACCCGTAGGCTGCAAATGGATCTTCAGAAAGAAGATTGGTGTAGATGGACAGGTTGAAACCTATAAGGCTAGACTTGTTGCAAAAGGATTTCATCAAAGACCTGGTTTGGACTATGACGAAACCTCTTCTCCAGTGGCCATGCTCAAATCCATTCGGAACCTTATTGCCATTGCTGCCTTCCACAATTATGAGATTTGGCAGATGGACGTAAAAACCGCTTTTCTAAATGGAAATTTAGAGGAGTGTGTCTATATGGACCAGCCAGAGGGTTTCATTCAGAGTGGGAGCAGTGGGAAAATGTGCAAGTTGCTTAAGTCCATTTATGGACTGAAGCAGGCATTGCGGAGTTGGAACATCTGTTTTAATGAGACGGTCAAAGAATTTGACTTTATCAAAAATCCAGATGAACCATGCATTTATAGTAAGATTGTAGCATGAACTGTTGTATTTCTCGTCTTGTACATGGATGACATTCTCTTGATAGGAAATGACATTCCAATGCTACAATCTGTCAAAGGGTTCTTGTCACACAGGTTCTCCATGAAAGACCTGGGTGATGTCTCTTACATTCTGGGGATCCAGATCTATCATGATAAATCTAAAAGGATGTTGGGACTTTCGCAGTCCAGGTACATCGACACCATACTGAAAAGATTCAGTATGGAAGATTCAAAGCACGGTAATTTACCGGCTTGTCACGGAATTGCCCTCTCCAAAGAGATGTCTCCCAAGACTGATTTGGAAAGGGATCGCATGTCTATTATACCCTATGCTTCTGCGGTAGGCTCTATAATATATGCGATATTGTGTACCAGGCCAGATGTAGGTTATGCACTGAGTGTGGTAAGCCGGTATCAGTCAAACCCTGGGGAGAAGCACTGGATAGCGGTAAAGAACATTCTCAAGTACCTGAGAAGGACTAAGGAAATGTTCTTGGTTTACGGCGGAAAAGACCTCCAGATCGAGGCCTTTGCTGACTCCGGCTTCCATAGTGACAAGGATAACTCCAAATCCATGTCGGGCTATATCTTTACCCTCAATTGTGGGGCGGTCTGTTGGAAGAGTTCCAAACAGGAAACCGTTGCTGACTCGACGATGGAAGCGGAGTATATCGCAGCTTCTGATGTCGCAAAAGAAGCAGTCTGGATGAGGAAGTTCTTAACAGAACTTCAGGTAGTTCCGTCCATTGTTGATCCAATACCTCTGTATTGTGACAACAACGGGTCTATAGCTTTAGCGAAGAAATCCAGGTCCCATCAGAAGTCTAGACACATCTTGAGGCGGTATCACCTGATCAAGGAGATCATAGATCACCGGGAGATCGAGGTTCGGAGGGTTGCTATAGAGGATAACACTGCAGATCCATTCACAAAGGACATTCCTCAGACGCAGTTCGAGAGCCTATTCGAGATGATAGGTCTGCGATATACCAGCACACGGCCTTAGTGCAAGTGGGAGATTGTTAGTGTGATATGCCCTAGAGGCCATTATTGTATAATACTAGTTTGTATACTACATTTTGGAAGCTTGGGATATATACACGGATTTATAACAGTCTTGCTCAATATGGTAGTATGCTACTTGGTTTGTATTTATCTTAATATGTGTATATGTTTCTTTTAACGTATCGCTAATACATATCGATAGAGCTCTTAGGATCTTTGCTTGACTACTAGCGCTGTGATGGCAGTTACACTTGTGGGGGTTAGGTAGTCTACAAGCACATCCTTATACAGGTCTCTAGTCATAGGATTATCAAGACAGAGCATCGATACTCCAGAGTAGACTGGTGTGTACGTTTCTCGTCCCAGCTGGGGAGATGGTCTGTCCCACAGCCATCAGTATGTCGTACTGGAGATAGTATGCAGGTGCTCATTAGGTTATGAGTACATTGGACAGGACTCGTTGGGAACTGTTGGTTGTTACTATACCTATCGTCAGTTAGTAGTTCCCAGGTGACATGAGTACTGCTTAGTCCGTTGACTTGATACTGCTGCTTCGCATCAAGTGTGTTCCCACTGTTCTTAGATTACTACCCTACCATGGCTCTATTGAGTCGTGCAAATAGGTAGTAGTTAGGTGCAGTCCCGAAGCACTTGGAGGCAGTGGCAGTTAGATAGGATGCGTCTCTCCCGGTATTGGGGGTTGATATCGCGCTGTGTTTGGAGAGCCATTACACAAAGTCCCTGGCCAGGGCAAGCGAGATTTACTGGTAGGTACTCCAGTAGTTTCTCAGGGTGTTTTGGACCACACTCCGATACGACTTATACCATTATTAGGGGACTGACGTTTACCGCCCCCTAGGCCCGATATGCGATACTCTTAGACGAACAGACCGGACTGTATGGAGATTGTCACATTCAGGCTCAGTAGGAGTTCGGATGGGTTTTCCTCATCGGCCTTCTTATCGACATCTACCTGGGGACCATTACGTACAGCTAGTACCGCTTGCGGCCTGTGGTTAAACCCACTGCCAGCGTAGTGTTGATCATTCGAAAATATTGTATTTTTAACACATCAATTTCCCTACTATTTGCAATCATCTAAAGGTGTTTAGTATGAATATAGCACATATTAGCGATTTGTCTGTAAAATATCAAATAACATGTGTTATACATTATAACCGGCATTTTGAGGGAAATTGTGTGTTTATTATTGCAGTCATGATCTTTTGTGTGTCAACACTTGTCTCGAGATTGTGTGCAGAAAATTCTCCAGGTAAAAGAGCCAGAATCATAAAAGTGCTGATAAAAATACACCAAGTCCAAGACTTGTGATCTGGCAGTAAACAAGAAAGATTTATAAGATTCCAGAGATCAGGAAAATATCATGAGGCCAACACAATTCAGCACAGAAAATTCCATGCACCAAACCCATAAAACGGCCGCGGATCCGCGGCCGAGTCAGGCCGATCCGCGGCGGATCCGCGGCCGAGTCGACTCGTCGGCGGCAGAAACTTTTTGCAGGCTTCTTCTTTTAATGGCCAAACTTCTTTTAGACGCTTCAGTTCCTTGAATTATCCATAAGCTTCCCTCCAACAACAAGTTTTCTCTTGTAAGCTAGATAACTAATTTAATCTAGAAGCTTCTCTTCAACTACCAAGCTTACAAGGGAAGCTAAACCTAGCTTCTAGGGGAAGCTAAAGGAAAAGTTATAAAAAGGGACCCAAGGCTTCATGAAGAGGTTGTTCAACAATTCCAAACACAAGTTGAGTGACACAACTTGTGATCCAAAGCCCTAGCCTCAAACATAATTTGATCCAAATCAAGATTCATCGAGTACCAAATTGAGCAAGAATCCAACGAGCCTTTTGAAGCAACGCCGATTTTCATCCGAGCAAGAGATCCACGACGATCCGCGACTCAAGAAGACGATGCGAAGCTAGTTTGATGATTTAGTTCCTCCTCAAATCTTGTAGTCTTTGAGTGTATTGTAACGAAACGTCGATTAAATAAAACGCGAAAATTCTTGATCTTTCTTTTCTTTACATTTGAGCATTATGATGAGTTACCAATTCTTGATTGTTTTCTTTTTCATGATGTTTGAATGAAAACTCCGCTTGTGGAGGAATCGAGAAAATAGATAGATGATGATGATTAAATTCTTGAACGATTCTTAAGTCTTATGAGTTTTGTAAACTCTAGAAAATTAAATCAACGATGACCTAGTTTTGAGCTAGATGCTTTCTTGAATGTTTTCGCTCTAAATTAGAGATCAACGATCGATGATTGAATTTCCTAGAGGCTAGAATTTGAATGATAATCAACGAAAGGAGAAGGGATGATGATGGAGAAACCCTAGTTTCTTCAATAGATCCCTAATTCTCGTTGATCGTCATCGATCTAGCAACAAATCTTCAATAGATAAGAATTTGTAATCATTATTCTTCATCATCACTATCAATTGGATCGATTCCTACAAGCCTCTTTACAAATCTTGATAATTCATTCGATTTGGATATCTTCTTGATCTTTAGTATTTCTTGATTTTAGATCTAATTCTTGATGATTCTTGAAACTAAATTTCATAATTATTGAATCATTTTCTTTTTCCTTTTAATTTTCAACTCAACTAAAACAAGATCGATCAAATCACACTTTCTCAGTGGACGATCCGTTCTCATTGACGAAACTACAATAGACATCGTCAATTGATTGCGGTATAAATTTCTTTGGTTGTGAAACATTTTTAAACACGACACGGAAACGATCAATCAAATGGCGCCGTTGCCGGGGATAGTGTGCTAATTTGTTCGTTTTTGAAATTTAAGTTGAAAAATTTATTATTCCATCAGAATTTTTAGATCAAAATTCGCACAAGCGCTTAACGATTTGTTGTGATTTGTTGCAAGGAGATCTGAAATCTGTGGAGCGAGAGGAAAAATTTTCAGAGCATCTCAGATAGCTCAGTGAGTGAACAGGAGCAGTTTCTGAAATTTTTGTGCAGGGATCTCATTAACTGACCGCGGATCCGCGGTATTTGTGTGCTTCTTGCGGCGGAACTGCGGCGATATAGCCGCTTCACTGTTTCAAACTTCTCAGGTATATTTCTGTCTTTCTTATCTCCTCCCTGCTCTGTCCATTAACCAATTTCTGCTGGATTCTTTGCAAAAATTCGCAGCGCCGCTAAAAAGAAAAATTTGTTGCGTGTTTGGTCTTGGTTGTTTACATTTTTAACACGGAAATTAAGGGGCAAAGACCAAATTCAGATTAGGTGGGGATTTCATTACCTTTCCTAAGCCCCAAAAATCATAAACTTGCATCTGCATCACCCTCATTAACTAAAAAATATCTGGACATGACTCTAAGGACCATCGTGCTCACTTAGGACAGAAGGAGGTCGTGGGTAATCTATTGCTTATCCGCGTTTCTTTTGTGATGTCTAAGGCAAGTGTGTCTAAGGAAAATGATTACTTAATTAGGCCCACTACTTATATAGTGGAGAACCTCCCACTTACCTGGCACTTACTTGGCCACAGGAGAGATAAAGAGGCAGTAGAGGATTTATCTTGCGACTTGTCTTCTGGAAGTCTAGGAGCGGTCTAGAGACTTGACCTAAGTGACCACTAGATTTAGGGTTGCTTGTGCATTATTTGTGTGAATTTTTTTCAAAATCCGTCTTTTTCAAAACAAACACCAAACTCATCTTTTCCTTAATTATCACAACGCTGCCACTTATGCTAAACCATTTAGTGCATACTCGGCTGGACACGGGATTCTAGTGCCCGTCTTGTCCGCGTTCCTCCTATCGACTCCGAAGTTGGTAATTCTACATCTACTTTTTCTTTACCCACTACCACACCCACTTCGATGGAAAATTCTCCATCGAACTTCTTTAACACTACTTTGCCACCGTCTGCAGGTGCGCAGAATCCGCCCCGCATCTCTCTCCAAGAGAGATGTTACCCTATGTGAGGTCCTTTTTCGACCTGTCTTATCATTCCACCAGCCAATGGGGATAACTTTGAAATCAAACTACAATACATCAATCTTCTACCCAAATATCACGGTCTCGAGTCTGAAGACGCATACGTCTTTATTACTAAATTTGAAAATATATGCGCTATGATGGGTACTTCACAGCTTTCTGTGGATGCTGTGCGTTTACGTCTTCTCCCATTTACTTTGTGCGATATAGCCGAGAAGTGGATTTATAACACCGCCGCACATTCTATTTCAAACTGGGATGAGTTCGTCGCAGCTTTCCTTAAGAAATTCTACCCCAATCATAAAACAGCTCGAGTCCGTAGCGAAATAAATCAATTTACCCAGCTTCCAAATGAACCATTCTCGAAGTGTTTTGAACGCTTCAAGGATCTGTTAGTTCAATGTCCACATCACGGAATCCCTAGATGGGATCTGTGCAGAATCATATATGAGGGCATTAATCCTACCACAAAACAGACCCTTGAATCCATGTGTCAAGGCACCTTCATGAATAAAGATGATGGTGAAGCCTGGAGATTTTTAGAAGATTTCGCTGAAAAATCTTTTCAGTGGGAGAGTATAAACCAGTCATCGTCTAGGGGTGGCATTCACCAAATTGATGTTTCCATAGGAGTTAGAGCTGAAATGGCAGCAATGCAAAAGAAACTCGAAGCTATGGAACATAAATTTTTAGCAGCCTCCCTAAATCAGATGTCACTCCCCAAAACTGTCTGTGGATGCTGTTCTGATCCATCTCATCTTACGGAAGAATGTCCATTGAATTCTCCGTTTCAAGGTCAAGAGTATACCAATGCTGCTTTCCAACAAAGACGTAGAAACGATCCGTATTCTTCCACTTATAATCAGGGTTGGAGGAATCACCCTAATTTTACTTGGAACCAACAACAAAATCAAAACACGGTTCCAAACCAAAATAATTTTCAAAGGGCTCCTCCACCACAACAGTAGCCATTACAACTGACTCAGCACCCCTACCAATCACAAAACTTTCAAAATCCGGTCAACACACCTGCACCGTATAATCCTTTGCAGTTGACCGGTACTGATAATTCCTCTTCACTCGAACAGACTTTTGAAATGTTCATGAAACAAATGTCGGTTGAATTTAAGTCTTCCATCGATAAATTCCAGAAAAACTCTGACCTCAATAGTGAGAGTATTAAATCGATGGAAGCTCAAATTGCCTAATTAAAAGCCGAAATGAGTGCTAGAGAAAAAGGGAAACTTTCGTCTCAACCCCTACCAAATCCTGGGCATTACAATGTGAATGCCATTACAACGTTGAGATCCAGAAGAGTGTTGAATAATCACGTTGGGGAAGAGATTGATGATAATGAAAAATCTATCAATAATACCCCGGCTGACACTTTTCCTTCCACATCTACTTCTACTTCTAATCCTACTTTATCTACCCCACCACCTTCTTACGAGCCTATTCTTCGTTTTCCTCAAGGCTCGACACCTCAGCATACTTCTTCTAGTCCACCAAAGACGATCCCCACTCCTATTCTGGGATCATTTCTACACACATCACCTTCTCCAATGTTGGACCCAGCTCTTATTGCTAAAACTCCTTATCCGAATCGGTTAAGGGGAAATAAATTGAGTCCACATATGGAGAAGATTATGGAAATGTTCAAACAGGTTAACATCAATATCCCTCTCCTAGATGCTATACAACAAGTCCCCGCTTATGCGAAAATTCTCAAAGACTTTTGCACTAGGAAGACTCAAGTGCCCAAAAAGGTTTTCATGACTAATAATATTAGTACTGCTTTACCCCACAGTTACCAAAGAAACGTAAGGACCCAGGATGTCCTACAATCTCGATTTCTATTGGGGGTAAAAACATTAACCGTGCTTTACTTGACCTGGGCGCAATTGTTAACCTGCTTCTATATTCTGTCTACGAGCAGTTAGGGATTGGAGAGTTAAAACCAGCTCATTGCACTCTCCAAATGGCAGACTGTTCAATCACCAAACCTAGGGGTGAACTGGAGAATGTGTTGATAAAAGTCGGGGAATTCATATTTCCTGTGGACTTTATTGTTCTCGATACACAACCTGCAGCAAACCCACGGAACCAAATTCCGGTGATTTTGGGTCGACCATTCCTTACCACTTCCAATGCTGTCATTAACTGTCGAAACAATTCAATGAACCTATCTTTTGGAAAAATGACAATTGAACTGAACATCTACAAAATTAGAAGTCAGCGGTCTGAACCCTCTGCTCACATACTTGATATCTGTTCTATCCACGAGATTGCTCCCGAAAGTTGCGAAGTTGATGAACTTTGCTTTGAAAATCTCGATGACACTAGCACATCAATGTTTGATCTTGCACATCTTAGTGAGGACACTCTTTCCACTCTTGAGTTTGACACTCTTGACTCATCACCTTCCGAGTCTGTATCTTTTGCAGGCTACGAGCTTCTTTGTGACTCTGAATATCATTCGCTTACCCCACCTTCTATAGTTTCTCCGCCAGCATTAGATCTCAAACTTTTACCTTCTCATCTTAAATATGCATATTTAGGTGAGAATGAGTCTTTACTCATGATCATATCCGCTTCTCTAGCCCCAGAACAAGAGAATGCGTTTTTGACGGTATTAAGATCTAATAGGCAGGCGTTTGGTTGGATTATGGCCGACATCAAAGGGATTAGTCCCTTGATTGTAGAACATCATATACATCTGATGGATGAAGCCAAGCCAACCCGAGAACCACAGAGACGGTTGAACCCCGTCATGAAGGATGCGGTGAAGAAAGAGATCATCAAATGCCTTGACAATGGTATCATTTACCCAATCTCCGATAGCCAATGGGTAAGTCCAATTCATGTCGTCCCTAAGAAATCTGGCATTACGGTCATAACAAATGAGGCAAATGAGTTAATCCAGACACGCGCTCAAACTGGATAGCGTGTATGTATTGATTATAGAAAACTCAATGCTGCAACGAGGAAAGACCACTTTCCTCTACCTTTCATTGACCAGATGTTAGAACGCTTAGCTGGACGAGAGTATTACTACTTCATGGACGGATACTCTGGCTATAACTAGGTCCCTATTGCCAAAAAGGATCAAGACAAAACCACATTTACTTGTCCTTTTGGTACTTTTTCTTATAGACGCATGCCCTTTGGGTTATGCAATGCTCCCGCTACATTTCAGCGGTGCATGATGGGGATATTCTCGGACATGGTCGAGAATTTTTTGAGATTTTCATGGACGATTTCTCGATATTCGGAGATTTTTTTGCTGACTGCCTATCTCATCTTGACGCAGTTCTTACTCGTTGTAATGAGAAGAACTTAACCTTGAATTGGGAAAAATGCCATTTCTTGGTCCAAGGGGGAATTGTGCTTGGACATGTTATTTCACGAAAAGGCATTGAGGTTGACAAAGCTTAAATAGATGTCATTCAAAACCTTCCTCATCCCAAACGCGTCAAGGATATACGATCTTTTCTTGGCCATGCAGGCTTTTACATGAGATTCATTAAGGATTTTAGCAAAACTGCTATACCTTTAACTCTTCTCTTGGCTAAGGACACAACCGTTCACTTTGACTCGGATTGTGAGGCAGCATTTGACTCACTCAAACACTCTCTCACTACAACCCCCATTCTATCATCTCCAGATTAGAACTACCCTTTTGAGCTCATGTGTGATGCATCATATTTTGCAGTTGGTGCAGTCTCAGGACATCACATTGAAAAGATGCCACACGTGATCTATTATACAAGTAAGACTCTGAATGATGCTCAAATTAACTATACAACTACCGAGAAAGAACTTTTTGCAGTTGTATTTGCATTAGAAAAATTCAGGCCTTACTTGATTGGCTCACCTACTGTTGTGTACATTGACCACTCTGCCTTGAAACATCTTTTGGCGAAGAAGGATGCTAAAGGTAGGCTAATACGTTGGATCCTTCTATTACAAGAATTTGATCTTGTTATTAAAGATAAGAAAGGATGTGAAAACGTTGTAGCCGATTATCTATCACGTATCTCTTCTTCACCTGTGATCCTGCCGATCAATGATTCTTTTCCGGACGAACAACTCTTGAATGTATCCGACGAACCTTGGTTCAAGGATATTGTGAATTATCTTGCTACATGACTTATTCCCCGCGAATGGTCGAAATAGGACAAACATCGATTTCTATCCCAAGTAAAACACTTTTACTGGGATGAACCCTATCTGTTTAAGTATTGTCCTGACCAGATCATTCGCAGATGTGTTCCTAATGATGAATTCAAGAGTGTTCAATCTTTTTGTCATGATCAGGCATGTGGGGGTCATTTCGGTCCTCAAAAGACGGTGGAAAAGGTTTTGCAATGCGGTTTCTATTGGCTGACTTTATTCAAACATGCATTTGATCATTGCAAAACCTGTACACAATGTCAACACATGGGTAGGATTTCCCGGAGAAATGAAATGCCACAGCAACCCATCTTGGTGGTTGAAATTTTTGACGTTTGGGGTATTGACTTTATGGGTTCTTTTCCCAACTCCTTTGGGAATCTGTACATATTGCTTATGGTTGATCACGTCTCAAAGTGGGTTGAAACTATTCCTTGCCGCAGTAATAACAAAAAGGTTGTCATTAAGTTCTTAAAAGAAAACATCTTTTCGCGATTTTGACACCCACGCGCTATCATCAGCGATAACGGGATGCATTTCTGCAATCGGTCTTTTGAGACTTTGATGCAGAAATATGCAATCAACCACAAACTTTTCACACCCTACCATCCCCAAACGAGCGGGCAAGCTGAGATTTCAAACAAACAAATCAAACAAATTCTGGAGAAAACTGTTTCTAAAAATCGAAAAGATTGGTCAACCAAATTGACGGATGCTCTTTGGGCATTCCGTACTGCATATAAAACCGATCTAGGTATGTCTTCTTACAGACTAGTATTTAGAAAGGCTTGTCATCTTCCGGTCGAGATTGAGCACAAAGCAATATAGGCCATTAGAGAACTTAAGTTTGACTTAAATCAAACCTGCAACTTTCGGAAGCTGCAATTAAACGAGCTAAGCGAACTCCGTGATGAAGCTTATGATAATGCTGTAATTGTGAAGAACCGGTCTAAGGTATTTCACAATAAAAACATTTTGAGAAAAACTTTTACACCTGGTCAACAAGTCTTTATTTATGATTCACGACTCCATCTTCATGCGGGTAAGCTACGATCTCGGTGGAAAGGACCTTTTGTTGTGCGGTATGTATACCCGCACGGGGCAGTCGAGGTTGAAAATATTGAAAATGGTATAATTTTCAAAGTAAATGGATATAGATTAAAACCGTATTTTTCCACTGACCCCACGGAGAAGCTCCTGTTTTTACAGGAGCCGCTTTATCTTGATTAAAATTCCTCCATCTCACCTCCATGTCTTGAAAAGTACTGTATCATCTTTAGAATGGAGGTGAGTGAAAAGAATAAATTTGGGGGAGGATTTTCACGATCATATTTACCGCCCCCATTAATAAATTTCCTTCCAGGCTTACAGGTTTTTGTGATCCAGCAGATGGCAACAGTGAGGACACTGTTGAAAACAAGTTTGGGGGAGGTTTGTGCTTATTTATGCATCACTTTGCATCATACTTTGCATAAGCAAAAAGCATATAAAACATATAAAAATCAAAAAATCAAATATTTTTTCTTTTCAAAAGATAAAAATATTTAATATTTA
Organism: Agapanthus africanus; assembly: GCA_030015575.1. NCBI lineage: Eukaryota > Viridiplantae > Streptophyta > Magnoliopsida > Asparagales > Amaryllidaceae > Agapanthus > Agapanthus africanus. The sequence continues at coordinate 351,516,421 of CM057347.1, read as the reverse complement.
ATTTTATAATAAAAGATTAGATAGTGAAAAATTATATCCAAGAGATTGGAAGAATTTAAGAAAACCAAGAAAATTAGAAGTTTTCTTAAACAAACTAGTAATAAGTAGTTATGAGCCGTGTCCCAAGGGTTAGTAAGATGAAGGAAGTCACTAATCTGAGAATAAAAATAAGTCTGAAAAATAGTTCCTATTCTGGAAGCCAAACATTTGAACGTTGATACGCTACTATACGCACTTACACACATCTTGAAACTCGGGATAGTAGAGGATACCTTGAAATGCTCTTGTCTAAAAGCCAAAGTATGAAGGAAATTATAAATGAATAAAAGATAAAATGGTGAAGAAAAATGAACACTGGTTTTGTTATCACCAAGATAGCAATAAAAAAATATAGCAAGGGTGCTTCATCACCTAGTTCCTTAGACCAACTGGTTTGAGAGTCACTGCTAAGCCTTAGGTGTTGCAAGACGAGGAAAATACTAATACGCCTAATAAACAAGCATATGAGTAATCGGTCGGTTAGTATCTCAAGAAGTATTAACGGTCGCATGAAAAATGTGTGAGCAATCCCATCTAAATATTCACCGATTAAAAAGTACTGAGGTAGATGGATAAGAGTATAATAGCTTGAATTGAATTCTCCGAGTATAGGGATGTCTTTTATACACACGTAGGGGTATATGATCGATGTTTGGAAGAAAGATAGGAATGAAGAATAAAAACGATGTTTTATTGAGGGATGATGTGATTTCTAACATCTTTTCATGACTATTAAGATAGGGCTCATGATAACCGAAAAGCTAATATAGTTGGAAACTCTAATTTTCAAAGTCTTTCTTTTACAATTCTTATTTTAATATGTAACTTTCACGGTCTTCCTTTTATTATGGGATTTTATGGGTGCAATTCGCTGAAAACCCTCAGGAGACAGCACTCCTCCTACTAGGGACACCTAGAGGTTTAAAGGCTTATTGCACGTGCTCAGTACAATCGTGTTGCCTACGAAACTGTGCTAGTTAGTTTTTCTTTTTCTTATATTCTCTCCTTTTGAATAAAGCAAGTTTGCCCGAGACGACCAAAATTAAGTTTGGGGGAATTTGATCAGTCGAAAATATTGCATTTTTAACACATCAATTTCCCTACTATTTTCAATCATCTAAAGGTGTTTGGTATGAATATAGCACATATTAGCAATTTGTTTGTAAAATATCAAATAACATGTGTTATACATTATAACCGGCATTTTGAGGGAAATTGTGTGTTTATTATTGCACGCATGATCTTTTGTGTGTTAACACTTGTCTCGAGATTGTGTGCAGGAAATTCTCCAGGTAAAAGAGCTGGAATCATAAAAGTGCTGATAAAAATACACCAAGTCCAAGACTTGTGATCTGGCAGTAAACAAAAAAGATTTATAAGATTCCAGAGATCAGGAAAATATAATGAGGCCAACACAATTCAGCACAGAAAATTCCATGCACCAAATCCATAAAACGGCCGCGGATCCGCGGCCGAGTCAGGCCGATCCGCGGCGGATCCGCGGCCGAGTAGACTCGTCGGTGTTCATATCATAATTTTGCATTATTATATTCCCCATTCTTAGTCATTTTACAAATAAACAGGTGCTTTTGACCCATGTCTGCTACATAGTTGCAGGTTACAGGTTCTCGGAACAAAAACAGTGAAAAAGACAAAAGACGATACAAAAGTGAGACTACGACCAACCAATGAAAGAATCTTGATCAAGCCCACAGTTGGAGAATAAACGAAGATCAGTTCACAAAGTACAAAGGCAGCGCAAGTTTCAACACTTCAACATGAAGCGAATGGTAAAAGTCCACTACATTACTCACTGTAGAGATCTGGAAGAAAACTAGAAGACAATCTAAGAGACCAACTAAAGAAAACAGAAGACAAAAGCAACAGACAGAAGACACAGGAATTTGAGCCAACAAGCCCATCATATGGCCGCGGATCCGCGGCCAAACATGGGTTTTGGCCGCGGTTCCGCGGCCATATAGTGCCCGTGTCGGTGGAAATTTGTTTACTGGCTGGCGGCGCGTTGACTAGTTTTCCTAGAGGTATATTTGTAAAAGCAGATGTGTGTTGATTGTAACCCTAGGGTTTCTATGCTCTATAAATAGAAGCCCTAAAACTTGTTTTAGGTTATGCCTCTTTTTCATTGAATAAAATTCAGAATTTCTATCATGTTTTGAGAGCATCAATTTTGTAAGTAGTTTCTTTTATTTTGCCCTAGTTCTTAGTTTTTATTTCTGCCCTGGTTTAATTTATTCTCTGCCCTAGTTTAATTTAGATTAGAATTTTTTATTAATCTGCAGTAGTTAGATAATTAATCTCTTAAATCGAAAACTCAAATAAAAATCATGTCTTTCATAAACCCCCTAATGAGCGAGTAGTTCCTCGCTTGTTAGGGTTAGGAATATGGAAGGTTTGAGAGATGCAAATCTCTTACCCCTTTCTTGCCCATCACCTATTAATTATTAGGACTCCATGCATACATACACATACTGCTCTCTACGGCACCCTACCCACGAGGTAACGGTGATACCGTAGTTTAAAAGACCGGATGTGCATGTTTTCCATGGAGGTTAGGGTAAGGATTAAGAAAGGACGGACAAGGACCTAGAGGAAGAAACATCGTTTCTTCCGATCGTCCTAATCCCCTTTATTAATAATTACCATAACACCTAAAGAAGATCTAATTTAGGGCATTGAAAGCGGTGGGAAATCTTAATTTTCCAAACTTAACCTAAACCTAACCCTAGCAAGATTCTAAATCCTAGTCTAAATCAACTTAGTTTTAGTGATAAAGATCCAAACACCATTTGGAATTAACTCGTTAGAACAATTAGGAAATACACAACATCCCTATGGACCGACCCGTACTCACCGGCTAGCTAACAAGCGACGCCGTTCTTGATTGCGGTAAAGATATTTTTGATCACAAAACATAGTACAAATCAGTCGGCGGCAGAAACTTTTTGCAGGCTTCTTCTTTCAAAGGCCAAACTTCTTCTAGACGCTTCAGTTCCTCGAATTATCCAGAAGCTTCCCTCCAACAGCAAGTCTTCTCTTGTAAGCTAGATAACTAACTTAATCTAGAAGCTTCTCTTCAACTACCAAGCTTACAAGGGAAGCTAAACCTAGCTTCTAGGGGAAGCTAAAGGAAAAGCTATAAAAAGGGACCCAAGGCTTCATGAAGAGGTTGTTCAACAATTCCAAACACAAGTTGAGTGACACAACTTGTGATCCAAAGCCCTAGCCTCAAACATAATTTGATCCAAATCAAGATTCATCGAGTACCAAATTGAGTAAGAATCCAACGAGCCTTTTGAAGCAACGCCGATTTTCATCCGAGCAAGAGATCCACGACGATCCGCGACTCAAGAAGACGATGCGAAGCTAGTTTGATGATTTAGTTCCTCCTCAAATCTTATAGTCTTTGAGTGTATTGTAACGAAACATCGATTAAATAAAACGCAAAAATTCTTGATCTTTCTTTTCTTTACATTTGAGCATTATGATGAGTTACCAATTCTTGATTGTTTTCTTTTTCATGATGTTTGAGTGAAAACTCCGCTTGTGGAGGAATCGAGAAAATAGATAGATGATGATGATTAAATTCTTGAACGATTCTTAAGTCTTATGAGTTTTGTAAACTCTAGAAAATTAAATCAACAACGACCTAGTTTTGAGCGAGATGCTTTCTTGAATGTTTTCGCTCTAAATTAGAGATCAACGATCGATGATTGAATTTCCTAGAGGCTAGAATTTGAATGATAATCAACGAAAGGACAAGGGATGATGATGGAGAAACCCTAGTTTCTTCAATAGATCCCTAATTCTCATTGATCGTCATCGATCTAGTAAGAAATCTTCAATAGATAAGAATTTGTAATCATTATTCTTCATCATCATTATCAATTGGATCGATTCCTACAAGCCTCTTTACAAATCTTGATAATTCATTCCATTTGGATATCTTCTTGATCTTTAGTATTTCTTGATTTTAGATCTAGTTCTTGATGATTCTTGAAACTAAATTTTACAATTATTGAATCATTTTCTTTTTCCTTTTAATTTTCAACTCAACTAAAACAAGATCGATCAAATCACACTTTCTCAGTGGACGATCCGTTCTCATTGACGAAGCTACAATAGACACCGTCAATTGATTGCGGTATAAATTTCTTTGGTTGTGAAACAATTCTAAACACGACACGGAAACGATCAATCAAGTGTCGAGTCTTTAGAGTCCCACACAGAGGGTTTTCGACCTTTGGGAGAAATGAGGTAGAGGTCGTATGGTTTTACGACAGGGTTCGTTCACATACACGTACTTCTGCGTGTTTAGTGTTCGGGCGGTTCATACTAGTGGGCTTTGGTTTAAGCCGGATCCTAGTATTAGATTTTTGGATTGGCTTAGTCTCATTGTATCCGTGTTTCTCGGAACACGGATGCGGGTATGTATATACGGATGATAGGGGCAGAGAAGGAGACACCTCATTAGGGTTTTGACCGTTGACTTGATTAAAACCATAATGAGACGGAGGAAATTGTTTACTAATTTTTATTAGTGATAATTGTGTCATGGCTAATTGGTTTGACCATTTTACTATGTTGACCATTGTTGACTTAGATATTTTTGTTGTATTTTGCTTAGCATTAATTGTGACATGATAATGGTCATATCAAATGAGCCATCACAATTATCCTAATAAAACTTATTATTCTTTTTTCCTCATAAGAGAGCTCTCTTCATAATTTTTGATACACTCTCTCTCATAGCTCTCTCTCCTTCTTCCTCTCTCAAGCCCAAATGTCTCATGAGTTGAGAAACTTGAGTTGTTGAGACTAAGCCACCAAAATCCTTCTCTACTCACTCTAGGGTTCTTAGTTTAGCACACCAAGCACCCTAGTTACTTCATTATAGAGGTTGGAGCTCAAGATAGAGACCTTCGGGTGGATCTTCTTTCACGTGAAAAAGCCGGCGAGGAGGCATCATCCATCACCACTCCAAGGAGCTCACAACAAGGAGAAGCACAATAAGGAGGAAAAGGACTAGAAGCTTGAGGTATAATCATCTAACATAGTAGTTAGCACTCCTAGTTAGATTGTTAGTTAATGTTTAGCAAAGATCCTCATGGTTAGTCTATGTTACATTGTAAAGAAAAATTTGATTTTTACCTATTCCGCCTCCCCGCAAACTACCGGGGTGAGTAATATAGACTTACAGTCCCTACTCGTGATGGCTTGCAAAAAACTAGTTGGCTCATCATCATCAATGATGCAATCATCTCAATCCCTGTCTACGAGAAAACTGTAGTATCTCTCAGGTGGATGAGACTGCCTACTGGATCTGCATAGTGGTGTAGGCACGTCCGGTTCGATTGAAACTTCATGTTTTATTAAGTCTTCAGTAATAGTTTGTGGTTCTGGAATATCTTCCAGCTCTATTGCGCTCCCACTAATTTCTTTTTCAAGAAATCGAGTTTCCATAAAGCGAGTATGATAAGAAACAAAGACTTTTTGTTTTTCAACGTAATAGAAATAATACCCCCTAGAGTTCTTGGGGTATCACACAAACTTACACAATACCGAACGTGCCTCGAGCTTGTCCGGATGAACCTATTTGACAAAAGCAGGACAACCCATATTTTAAGATACTTAAGACAAGGTTTCTTCTCACTCCACATTTCATATAGAGTGGTAGGTACAGACTTACTTGGATCCTTATTCAATAGGTATGCAGCAGATTCTAGTGCATAACTTCAGAAGGATGGCGTCGACTCAATATTGCTCATCATGGAACACACCATATGTGCGATTCTGTCTTTCTTATACATTGTTGTGTTGTTGTGTGTATGGAGGAGTAAGCTGAGAGAGAATTCCATTCTCTTTTAGATATTCTAGGAACTCGGCACTTAAGTATTCACCACCCTGATCAGATCAGTGCATCTTGATACTTTTGCCAGTTTGCTTTTCTGCTTCATTTTTATACTCCTGGAATTTCTCAAAGGTCTTGGATTTATACTTCATCAAGAATACATGTCCATATCTTGAGAAATCATCGGTAAAAGTAATGAAATAGGAATAGCCACTTCTTGCATGCGTAGACATTGGCTCACACACGTCGCTGTGTATGAGTCCCAGGAGCTCAGTGGCTCTTTCTCCGTATCCAGTGAATGGATTTTTGGTCATCTTTCATCTGATACATGATTGACAAGTTGCATATGATTAATATTCAAACGATCTAAATATCCATTTTTATGTAATTTAGTTAATCGTGTTTCATTGATATGACCAAGTCTACAATACCATAAGAAATCTTAATTTGATTCTGGAGCCTTTCTTTTTAGCGTGTTTTGGACGTTGAAAAGTTGATGTTGATTGAGAACGTATATTCCGTTATTTAATGTACCTGACTCAATCATTTCATGATTTAGGTGAATATTTATAACATTGCTTTCAAGTGCAAAATTAATCTTTTATTAGATAACAAAGATACATATATAATATTACACATAATACTGGGTACACAAAAACTGTTATGCAATAACAAAATATGTCCACTCGCCAAGATATTCCACCACTGCAACAGCATTTACACTGGTTCTGTTGCCAACCCTGAGGGTCATATCACCATTCCTTAAAACTCTATGGCTTCTCAGTGCCTGTAAAGAATTACAGATGAGAGATCCTGATCCGGTATCCAATACCTAGAAAGTAGAGTTAATAGAGAAACATTTTTCAATCACGAACACACCTGAAGCCGAAACCACAACTTTCTTCGTGTCTTGATTCTTAGCTTTTAAAACCCGGTAATCCTGACAGTAGAAGCACTCTTCCTTTGTGGCTGCTCCTCCAATCTTTTCCTTTCTCTTGCCCTGCACCTTCTGCACACCTCCTCTCGGTTTGGTGGGGGCCTTCTTCTTCTTCCCTTTGTCCTTTGACTTGGATTTAGCGGAAGAAGATTCTCCGACAAACAGAGCGAATGTTTCCTTGGATTTCTTCAAGGTGCCCTCTGCCACCCTCAATATGTTGAGGAGCTCAGAAAGTGTGACTTCCAACTTTTGCATATTGAAGTTTAATACAAATTGGGCATAGGTGGAGGGAAGGGACTGTTGAATTAAGTCGGTATACAACTCATTCTCCAACGTAGTACCCAGGTCCGCGAGCTCTTCGATGAGAGTAATCATCTTTAGGACGTGGTCCCCAAAAGATGATTCGACAGCTAACCTCGCTTGAAATAATTTCTTCGAGGTCTCGTTTCTTGCGATACAAGATTGCTTTCCATATATATCTTTGGTATGGAGGAAGATAGAAATAAGATCCATCTTCTCGTGCTACCTTTGATGTTCATTATCTATAGAGGCCAGCACGAGGCACTTGGCTTTCGCGCAATCCAGTCCCATGTCTTACGGACCTCAATGTCTGCGACCGAGGATGTCGGACCTGGAACATGGGGCTTTAGCTGTGAGGACGTATGCAACCTTATCAAAAGTAAGGGTCATTAGGACGTTCCTCAGTCAGTCTTTATAGTTTGGCCCAGTTAGTTTGTTTTTATCTAATATAAGCTTAAGTCCTGTCATGGTCACTGCAATTAGGAGAGAGAGAAAAGGAACACTCAGCATATACTCTTGCAAATTTAGATTGGTTATTAGTTTATCTAAACAGGATGGCTCCCACTGTGTTAGTTATATGTATGCCCTAGAGGCTATTATTGTACATATGATATATATTATAGTGGATGCTTGGACATATATAGAGAGGACTTTCTTGCTCGACATGATAGTATGCTATCTGGTTGCTCTTTGTCTTAACATGTAGACTTGTATTATGATACTGTCTTGCTCTCACATGTTGATAAGGCCTTTAGGATGTGTACTTGACTATCAGGACTATGGGGAGATCATACTAGTGGGGCCAGGGTAGTCTACAAGTACATCCTTTAATTGTTCCTAGTCGAGGGTGTATCGAGACAGGGCATCGATATTCCAGAGTAGACTAGCGTATACGCTTCTTGACTCATATGATGGGCGATGGATGATTCCACATCCATTGGTGTTTGACATCAAAGATCGTATACGGGTGCTCAGTAGAGACTGGGTACACTGAACGGACTCGCTGAGAACTCCTAATTGGTATTATACCTATCGTCAGATAGCAGTTCTCTGGTGACACTGGTACAGGTTAGTCTGTAGACCCGAGATAGTCATAGAGTCTTGTGTGATTTCCACTGTGCTTTGATTTCCACCTTACCACGTTCAAGAGAACGTACAAAACGGTGGTTTTTGGGCACAGTCCCGAGCCACATGGATGCAATGAGTGATATGAGGGGATTCGACTCTCCCGGTATTGGGGGTTGATGTTGCGCTGTGCTTGATTGGCTATAACAGAAATTCCCTGGCCAGGGTTGATACGGAGATTTACTGATAAGTGTTATCAGTAGTTTCTCGACCCGTTATGAGCCACACATCGGCACGACTTATCGGTTACTGGGGCTGACGTTTACCACCCCTATACTGTGTAAGGCTACGGAAGCGCCCCGGCCATCAATCCGAGACCAAATGCGGAACAAAAACTTTTATAAACCGGCGCTAACGTAACCCTAAATTACGGATCGTGCCATTAACCCAATACTAGTATACTGTAAAAGAGTTTGGAGAGATTATACCAATCGATCCGTGTCCTTCGGTCTTCAATCTCTGCGCCAAGCTCCTCGCGGCTGCCCCCGAACAAGTTCGCTCTCCGGTCTCTCTTGTCGAAGAGGATCCACATCGAGGATTAGTAATATGGGCTCCCGCTTCAAACCGAAGCAACTCAAACAACTAGTTTGCTAACCTAGGTGCTCAAAGTGAAGTAGAGATAGTGTGTGATTACTTTGTCTCAATACACTCTAGGATTCTCAACACATGAGAGGGATAGAGTGGAGATTGAAGAAGAAGTCATTGGAGGAAGAAGTTGTGAGCTTAAGTTTTTCTAGTGAAGAAAATGGCATAGCTTTTGTGTGAGATCTTTTTTGTGAGCTCTAAAAACAACTCAAAACCAACCCTTAGCTATATGTGGCTGCCCTCTCTTGCTCCAAAAAATATCCCACACACAAAATCAATAAAGAAATGGATATGGCACAAATAAACACACCATGAGTCACCAAAATAGCATATGCCACATTCAATGCCCTAGGTTAAAACTTGCACTCATAATTTCCACATAATTAAACATTAAACCAAATGTTTAATCAAAAAAGATAATGGCAACTTATAAAGTAAACTCGTAACGGATCACAAGAATACCCCTCATCCGTATATACATACCCGTATCCGTATTCCGACTGAATACGAATACTACGAGACGAAAGTAGTCTAACCAATCTAATACTAGGATCCGGCTTAAACCAAAGCCCACTAGTATGATCCGTCCGATCATGATCCGTGCACGAGTGCATGTATATGATCGAATCATGCCATAAAACCATATGGCCTCTACAACGTTTCGCCCGAACTAGGGAAACCCTCTGTATAGGACTCTAAAGACTCGTCAATATGCTGGCAGTGGGTTTAACCACAAGCACGTCAGTGGCGCTAGCTGTACGTAACGGCTACCCAGGTATTGAGCGAAAAGGAGGCCGACGAGCGAACTCATCCTGAAACCCTACTGAGCCTGATAGTGACAATATCCGTATAGTCCGGTCCATTCGTCTATGAGTATCGCATATCGGGCCTAGGGGGATGGTAAACGTCAGACCCCCAATAGCAGTATAAGTCGTGTCGGAGTGTAGCCTAGAACATCCTGAGAAACTATTGGAATACCTACCAGTAAATCTCACTTGCCTTGGCCAAGGAATTTTTGTAATGGCTCTCCAGACACAGCGCGATATCACCCCCAATACCGGGAGAGACGAATCCCCTGCCGATCCGCTCACTGCCTCCATGTGGCTCGGGACTATACTCAACTAAAATCTGTTTGCACGACTCCTTTCAGCCGTGGTAGGGTAGTAATCAAAGCACAGTGGGAACTCACATGAGACAAATGAAGATCTTAGGTCGATAGACTAACCTGTACACATGTCATCAGGGAACTGCTATCTGACGACAGGTATAATACCAACTAGCATGTTCGCGGCGAGTCTGTCTGGTGTACTCATAACCCAATGAGCATCTGTATACATCTTAGGTGAACCAACTGACACCGCCCTTCGTCGGGGTCTCGATCTGTAAACACTAGTCTACTCTGGAGTATCGATGCCCTGTCTCGAAACTCCCTCGACTATGGACCTTTTAAGGATGTGCTTATAGACTACCCAACTCTCACGTATATGATCGCTATCATACTGCTGGTAGTCAAGAAAGAATCCTATGGGCTCTATCAACATGTAATAGTGATCTGTAATGTCAACCGAAGCATGTACATGATGATAAAGATAAACCAGATAGCATACTATCATCTCGAGGAAGACTGTTCTACTGGTATAGGTCCTCCCTCAATCAATGCAATCACGTGCCTGCGATCCAATAATTGACTTTGAGGGCACTATATCCAACAATATCCCACTTGCACTTAAGGCTAATTATTGCGATGTCGCATACTCACAGCCCGTGTCATACCGAACATCCAACTCCTTTACTAATCAGTTTCACAAAGCTCGTTTGTGAAACTATTGTGTTCGAGAAATAGCCTCAGTGAGTGGATCCTCCCTGATGTTTCTTTCTGTGTCTCTCTTAATCTCAAGTTCGCGGAGAAAGCCATCTCCCGAAATGAGCAATACCTGTCTTAGAATATGTCTGGATATCTGATGGGACCCAGTTCAAAATGAACTCCAAATCCAGCAAACTTCTTAGACTGTATCGTCAACTGAATTTAATCAGTATCCTGCGCCACGCCTACCTCAGTATCCGCTTGGACCACCTGTCCAAACTACTGCCCCTCGTCAGAGGGAAAACTATAACTCTGGCAGTCACTCTGTCATCCAGGTCACCTTGGAAGCCCGGAATGATAACCGTCTCCCGAAAGAGGCTGCCATTATCAAATCCCTAGAACATCAACTTATGTTCTAAAACTGCTTCCGAACGTTTCTCCAGGATTGGATCAATATCAACTTATTGCATCTAGTGCCAAAAAAAAAATCTGGTGTGGTACTTGACATCTCATGATTGACTCAATTGCCTAAGCAAGTGATATGTCTATCATGCATATCCCTCTCCTCTTTAGTCTGAAAGACACCTTCAGAGAGGGTGACTCCATCACCTGCAGGTACACCACCTTGCCAGGAGTCGTCCATTCTAAAATACCTTTATAATACTGTCTAAGTACTCAGATTGGGACACTGCCCAAATATAGATCTAAAACTATTGATCTAGTAACCAGTATGCTTGATATAACATACATATCCTATGTGGAGAAACTACTGTGTGACAACCATAGTATAACCGATCGTAGTATAGGAATTTCACTTCCTACAACGTGCATGTCATCCAAATACCAAGACATCACACCCTATTACCTTCTTAACAGATCCATCCCCTATTCTGATGAAGTCAAAGCCCATGACTGTCACATCAAAAATAGATGATCTATCTCCGCTATATTTGCTTTAGTCTATAAATAGACATAAGCTGCTTGTCCACTATGCTTCCGCTGCTCCCACTGACCACAACAACCCTCTGGCAGAGTCATATACACGTGCACTTCTAAAGCTAGTTCAGAACGACGCTATACTCATTCTCCTGACGGGTCTCATAGTCTAGAACAGCAGTAATGGCAAGTCTGGGTAAACAAGAACCTTCCTGTCACCGTCTTTGAGAATACCGAAGTACCTCTCGGGTGCTTGAGGTTACCCACCATATCTGCGGAGTGGCTAATGGAATGTCAAACCTGATTAAATATTTTGGTCCTATTAAATTTTCAGTAATCGTCTGTGGTTCTGGAATCACTTCCAGTTCAACCATATTCCTACTACTGTTTTCTAAAAAAGTCCATTTTACTAAAACTGTGGCGAGTCAAGAACAATATCACTATTGATCTTCCAGATGGTAGAAATTTAACCCTCGTCAAAGCCTGGGTTAACCCACAAACTGCCATTACTGAAACGTGCCTTGAGTTATCCAGAGTCTGGTTTTAAGCATAAGCCGGACAACTCCATATACCTTAACATCGTTAAGATATGAGCCATTCTATATACAATATAGAAACAGAGGCATTAATTTAATTGGAACCAGATTCAAATCATGCAGCTGTCTCCACTGCATGTCAACTAAATGGAGAGAGGCCGATTAGCATTACTCAACTTAGGAGTGCATCCAAATATGAGTAACCTGAAAGAGAAACAAGTTTCTCAAAACCATTACTATCAACTGAATACCAAACACATATATCTACATCTTTGATCACCTTGAAGCATCCCGATACTAGCGACACCTGGTTCTCTACTTTATTCTTGTACCTATAACTTCTCAAAACTTAGACTTTGTATTTCTACGAAACACGTGTCTAAAATTTGAGAAGTCACAAGTAAACAGAATTTAGTACGAGGACTAACCCTTCTGTCCTAATGGACACTGGACAATATACAATATTTTGTATAAGTCCCCTGAGTTTAATAACTCAAATCTTGTGCGTCGTAGGTTGAAAACTGTACTATGGTTATGAAGAATTACACTGCTGTTGAATACTCCTTACCTAACCATCAACTGATATAGGTAAATGTCATGGACATAATTTCAAAAAGTTATATCTCACTTTATAAAATTAACGTACAGATATATCAATTTGAAATTGGTGCATAACAACGGATATTCAAAACCAAATATTTGTCGTCCGGCAAAAAACCCAGGCGATTTCCTCAAATATCACCAATTACAACGAATTTCGATATAATGAGGATGATCACCTAATTCCCAAACTTACTCCCACTCATCATCTGTAAAACTATACAGATGTGAGAATCAAACCTGGTAAATACATACCCTGGAGTAAGGATCTAATTGGGAAATCAGTTTTCAATTAACAACGCATAGTGAGACTGAAACATGAAAATGTTTCGAAGGGGCATTCGGGTATTCATAGTAATGCCTCTTCCATTATCCAGATTCATGACTGTAACCATATATTTCGTTGCCATCTCTCCAAATCCTTTTATTTGTCTTTACTCATTACCTTCTGTACACCACACTTAGGCTAACTGATTTTCTTCCTTCCCTACCGTTCGACACCAGCCTATGGTTTGGAAGAAGACTATCCAATAGCATAATAGGTGTACTTTCCTAAACCTAGGATCCCTCACAACCTGAGAGAAGGTAAAGATAAAAGACAACTGAATAAACCCTATTCTATTTCTCCTGAACCAGAATCCATCCTCGAACTGGAACAAATTCCATCGAGTTCGTATATAACCATACGATGGATTATCCAATAACTGTGGATCTTCGTAGTGATACAGGGTGTTCTGGAGAAATACAAAGGTGAAGTAGGAGTGGCGATGAAATACGTGGTTTGGTCGTGAATGATAGCAGTCACAATTTACTTTGCCCTCTTTCTGATCCCTTTATTTGTCTTTACTCATTACCTTCTGTACACTACACTTAGGCTAATTGGTTTTCTTCATTCCCTACCTTTCGGCACCTGCCTATGGTTTGGAAGAAGACTATCCAATAAGCGTAATAGGTGTACTGTCTCCTAATCCTAGGAGCCCTCACATCCTGAGAGAAGGTAAAAGGAAAAGACAACTGAATAGTCCTAATCATTTTCTCCAGAACCGAAAACCATCCCCGAATCTGAAACACGTTTCTTCGAGTTCGTATGTAACTATACGATGGTCATATCCAATAAAAATGGGATCTTCGTAGTGATACAGACTGTTTCGGAGAAAAGCAAAGGGTAAAAGTAGGAGTGGCAATGAAGTACGCAACTCAGACAATCCAAAAGCCATTGTTTTAAGAAAGTTCGGTTAACTTGGTCACTGAGTCATAGTCTATGGTAAGGTCATGGTCGCTGCCAAAGAGAGAGAGAAAAGAAACACTCTGCGTGCACTCTAATCTAGATCAGAATGGTTAATCACTTTATCTAATCAGAATGTCTCCCACTGTATCCTCAAATTCTCCTCCAAAACTGAAAGAAGAATTAGTCAGGATCACCCGAGGAGTAAACCAACTCATCAGTGGATCGGGATCTAATTATCATCGCATGATAACCTGATGGAATCCACTCACGTTATCACACTCCAGAAGGTATGCGCATGCCTGGCAAGTTTCCTGTATGTTTGAAACTCCCGATGTGATTTTTACCCTAAGCGGCTTATGACCTTGACAGAGGTCAACATATCATAAGTCGCAAGTCAATTTCAACCCGTCATTGTCCTTGATTAACTTAGATCCACCTGCACGTGCCCTTGACAGAGGTCAAAATGACCGTGCGACTGTCCTAAATAATCGCATATCTATGCAACAAACAAGCATTACCCAGCTACCAAGCACTGTGCCTTGACAGAGGTCAACATACATAGCATGAATACTAATTAATACCTGTAAGAAATGACGGAGGGCTACGACTGGTTTTTGGTGAAAAACCTTTAACGTAATGAACTTGATATCGTTGAAGGAACCGCATAGCTTTTTATAAATATATAGTAGCGAAAACCTTTGCTAAAGAGGTCACTCCCGGTTAAGGGATCTCGGCTCTTTCCTCGTAGAATGAGGTGCTGGATATTCATAACCGAATACCGTGGTGCAAAGCAAAAAGTAATCGACTATAGTGAAGTTATTACCCTGACGCAAACTTCTGCCCAAGGGGTCACTCCCGATGAAGGGATCTCGGCCCTTGCCTCGTCGAATGAGATGCTGGATATTCATAACCGAATACCTTTGTGCAAAACAAAAGAGAACGTCCTTGCAATAACAGCTTTTTTTAAAAATGTTCCAACAACATCGAATAGGTCTGTTTTCTTTGCATTGATCTGAATCAACGCAGTCCCATCAATTAATCACACCACAAAGAATGAAAATATGATGTACGTATATGCCATCCGCATTCGCCACTGGGTCCCGTCATCACCCGTTAGGTTACTTAACTAACGACAGAGCAGGGACTGGACTAGCGCGGGTGTAAAGCATATACAATATCTACTAGTATATATATCAATATATAATAATCGCTCCAGGCGTGATAAATGCAACATCACAGAAAAGTAATAAGCATCACAGAACAATACAGATAATCTGGGAGTCCCGGGTTTCCTTTGAGCCGCAACTGAAACCCGACGTTCCCCTGGTCGTGTGGATAGACCGTGTAATGAAAACCTAGACCCCTACGAGTGCGGCAAGTTACCCACCAAAACCTGAACCGAGGCAGCCCCCTTCAGCAAACTGAATGGACCACCCAGCACTTCACGGAATCCGGTAACTTGAGCACCCCTCCTTGGGTCAACCTGTACCCCCTACGAGTGCGACGAATAGCCCGCCAATTCTAGAGTAAGGCCCCTCCTTCTTAACGCCATGAGATGTGGACCCGTTACCCTCCAGAACCCGGCTATCCGTGCACCTCATCGCGAGGTAATCCTAGCACAGAAAAGAAAATATATACAACGGTGACATCGACCTCAACCCGGTCGTGCCCCAAAAGAATAATATACAAACAGGCAGTGACGGCAGTCCACATGTCGGATGCTCGCCCTGTGATATCAAATGTATAAATAAATCCAAACTGTACTAACATTGCACACAATCTATCTACTACGACGAATCCGCAACAATACAGCACAACACAGAACATCAACGTGAATGTCACGTTCGTAAACCCGTCTAAAAGAGCTATAGCAATTAGATAAGTTGTACCGCTCGAATGACATTCACGGCCGCAGATAGTAATGTAAGTACTATAAAACTTTAAACAATGTTAGAAAATATTGAGTTCGAAAAAACCCCGAATAGCCCCCAAACAACTAGATAAAAGCATATCCAAACTGGGCTAAACAAACAATACCACTGAACCAACATTCCAGAGACAAAACCACACACAAAATACGAAACCCAAATCCTTCTATTTGGCCAGCCAGCTCGGGAAAAAAAGCAATGTTCTCGGTTTTTTCTGGTGGATTTAGCCCGTATTTGGTCTGTGGTCTAATGGTCAGGTCAGTAGTCTTCTGCAGTTGTTAAAATATTTTTAGAAGACCATTAAAATTTTGACAGAAACTGGAGTATCGTGAGTGATGTTTCGGGTTTGTTCCGGTTTTGATACTTTAACATTGTCTAAACCAACTAGTATGTGGTTAATGGTTTGGCTCTGATACCATGTAAGCCTATGGCAGCGCGCCGGCCATCAATCCGAGAACAAAAACTTTTATAAACCGGCGCTAACGTACCCTAAACTATGGATCGTGCCATTAACCATATACTAGTATACTGTAAAAGAGTTTGGAGAGATTATACTGATCGATCCGTGTCCTTCGATCTTCAATCTCTGCACCAAGCTCCTCGCGGCTGCCCCCGAACAAGTTCGCTCTCCGGTCTGTCTCGTCGAAGACGATCCACATCGATAATTAGTAATACGGGCTCCCGTTTCAAACCGAAGCAACTCAAACAACTAGTTTGCTAACCTAGGTGCTCAAGATGAAGTAGAGATAGTGTATGATTACTTTGTCTCAATACACTCTAGGATTCTCAATACATGAGAGGGATAGAGTGGAGGTTGAAGAAGAAGCCATTGGAGGAAGAAGTTGCGAGCTTAAGTTTTTCTAGTGAAGAAAATGGCATAGCTTTTGTGTGAGATCTTTTGTGTGGGCTCTAAAAACAACTCAAGACCAACCCTTAGCCATATATGGCTGCCCTCTCTTGCTCCACAAAATATCCCACACACAAAATCAATAAAGAAATGCACATGGCACAAATAAACACACCATGAGTCACCAAAATAGCACATGCCACATTCAATGCCCTAGGTTAAAACTTGCACTCACAATTTCCACATAATTAAACATTAAACCAAATGTTCAATCAAAAAAGATAATGGCAACTTCTAAAGTAAACTCGTAACGGATCACAAGAATACCCCTCATCCGTATATACATACCCGTATCCGTATTCCGACTGAATACGAATACTATGAGACGAAAGTAATCCAACCAATCTAACACTAGGATCCGGCTTAAACCAAAGCCCACTAGTATGATCCGTTCGATCATGATCCGTGCACGAGTGCACATATATGATCGAACCCTGCCATAAAACCATACGACCTCTACAACGTTTTGCCCGAACTAGGGAAACCCTCTGTGTGGGACTCTAAAGTCTCGTCAATACGCTGGCATTGGGTTTAACCACAAGCACTTCAGTGGCACTAGCTGTACGTAACGGCTACCCAGGTATTGAGCGAAAGGGAGGCCGACGAGCGAACTCATCCTGAAACCCTACTGAGCCTGACAGTGACAATATTCGTACAGTCCGGTTCGTTCGTCTATGAGTATCGCATATCGGGCCTAGGGGATGGTAAACGTCAGACCCCAATAGCGGTATAAGTCGTGTTAGAGTGTAGCCCAGAACACCCTGAGAAACTACTGGAATACCTACCAGTAAATCTAACTTGCCTTGACCAAGGACTTTGTGTAATGGCTCTCCAGACACAGCGCGATATCACCCCCTATACCAGAAGAGACGAATCTCCTACCGATCCGTTCACTGCCTCCATGTGGCTCGGGACTGTACCCAACTAAAACCTCTTTGCATGACTCCTTTGAGCCATGGTAGGGTAGTAATCAAAGCACAGTGGGAACTCACATGAGATAAATGACGATCTCAGGTCGATAGACTAACCTGTACACATGTCACCAGGGAACTGCTATCTGACGGAAGGTATAATACCAACTAGCATGTTCCCGGCGAGTCCATCCGGTGTACTCATAACCCAATGAGCACCTGTATACATCTTAGGTGAACCAACTGACACCAATGGCTTGTGAGACCGGCCACTGCCCCTCGTCGGGGTCTCGATCTGTATACACTAGTCTACTCTGGAGTATCGATGCCCTGTCTCGAAACTCCCTCGACTAGGGACCTTTTAAGGATGTGCTTATAGACCACCCAACTCTCACGTATATGATCGCTATCATACTGTTGGTAGTCAAGCAAGAATCCTATGGGCTCTATCAAACATGTAATAGTGATCTGTAATGTCACCTGAAGCATGTACACGATGATAAAGATAAACCAGATAGCATACTATCATCTCGAGTAAGACTGTTCTACCGGTATAGGTCCTCCCTCAATTATTGCAATCATGTGCCTGCGATCCAATAATTGACTTTGAGGGCACTATATCCAACAGACTGAATATGCGACATATCAGACGAAGATATTGGACTGTATGGTAGTGTTACTGACAGGCTTTACAGGAGTATGAGCAGGCTTGCTTGTTGATCTTCTGATCGCTCAATACCCGGGTAGCCGTTATGTCCAGCTAGTACCGTGACGGCTTGTGGGTGACTGATATGATCATCACTTACTGCTGGCGTATTGATGAGTCTTTAGAGTCCTACACAGAGGTTTCCTAGCTTAGGTGAAACGAAGTAGGTATTAGTTATATGTATGCCCTAGAGGCCATTACTGTACATACGATCTAAATTGTAGTGGATGCTTGGACATATATAGGGAGGACTTTCTTGCTCGACATGATAGTATGCTATCTGGTTGCTCTTTATCTTAACATGTACACTTATTGTCTCTCTATTACATGTTGATAAAGCCCTTAGGATGAGTACTTGACTACCAGGATTATGATGCAGATCATATTAGTGGGGCGGAGGTAATCGGTAAGTACATCCTTCAATTGTTCCTAGTCTTGGGAATATCGAGACGGGGCATCGATATTCCAGAGTAGACCAGCGTATACGCTTCTCAATCCATATGATGGGCGATGGATGATCCTATATCCATTGGTGTTTGACATCAGAGATGGTATACGGGTGCTCAGTGGAGACTGGGTACACTGAACGGACTCGCCGAGAACTCCTAGATGGTATTATAGCTATCGTCAGATAGCAGTTCTCTGGCGACACTGGTACAGGTTAGTCTGTCGACCCGAGATCGTCATAGAGTCTTGTGTGATTTATTAGTTATATATATGCCCTAGAGGCCATTACTGTACATAGGATGTATATTGTAGTGGATGCTGGGATATATATAGGTAGGACTTTCTTGCTCGACATGATAGTACGCTATCTAGTTACTCTTTATCTTAACATGTATACTTTCTGTATCTCTGTTACATGTTGATAAAGCCCTTAGGATGTATTCTCGACTTGCAGGACTATGATGTAGATCATACTAGTGGGGCCTGGGTAGTCCATGAGTACATCCTTCAATGTTCCTAGTCTTGGGAATATCGAGACGGGGAATCGATATTCCAGAGTAGACTAGCGTATATCTTCTCGACCTATGTGATGGGAGATGGATGATCCCATATCCATTGGTGTTTGACATCAGAGATGGTATGCGGGTGCTCAGTGGTGACTGGGTACACTGAACGGACTCGCCGAGAACTCCTAGTTGGTATTGTACTTCACGTCAGATGGCAGTTCTCAGGTGACACTGGTACAGCTTAGTCTGTTGACCCGAGATCGTCATAGAGTCTTGTGTGTCTCCCACTGTGCTTTGACTTCCACCCTACCACGGCCCTACTGAGTCATGCAAACAGGTGGTTTTTGGGTACAGTCCCGATTCACATGGAGGCAATGAGCGATAGGAGGGGATTCGACTCTCCCGGTATTGGGGGTTGATGTTGCGCTATGCCCGACTGGCCATAACTGGAAATCCCTGGCCAGGGTTGCAGTGATATACTGTTAAGATTTATCAGTAGTTTCATGCTTGTTATGGACCTTATGTCGGCATGACTTATCAAGCTACTGGGGTCTGACGTTTACCACCCCTAGGCGATATATGCGACATATCAGACAAACAGACCGGACTGTACGATAAGTGTTACTAGTTGGATTCACAGGAGTGTGAGCGGGCTTGCTCGTTGATCTTCTGATCGCTCAATACCCGGGTGGCCGTTACGTTTAGCAGACTGCTTGCGGCTTGTGGGTGTTTGATATGATCATCACTTACTGCCGGCGTATTGACGAGTCTTTAGAGTCCTACACAGAGGTTTCCTGGCTCAAGCGAAACGAAATAGGAGCGCATATGAGATATGTGCGAGAATAATACCAGTATGTGATACTGAATTCTATTCTCGCGATTTGTATCATCGGACGGTTATATAAGATATAGCTGGGTTACCCAATCAAATGTTGATTCGATATGATGATGCACTTGATATTAGTCGGTTATATGCTATATGACCGGATCATTAAATCAAGTGTTGATTTAATGATTTAATGTATAATTATATATTAGATATATTATTTTACATTGACTAGTATTGTTCACTTAAGATGGATTTTCTCACTTGATTTGCACAAGTTGTATATGTGATATATTTTTGTGCACTTATTTGTATCATGTTTGATGATACATGCAAACTTGGGTGTGTGTATGCTTTAAACCATGTTTAGGTTAATGGTTAGGGTTTCATTTACTTTATTTATTTTTGTTAAAAAAAACTAAATGGTTGCTTTTGTTCCTTTGCTAGAAGCTTCATGATGCTTCATGCATCTTTGAAAAAGTAACCATTTTGTTTTTATTCCTTAACCTAACCATTTCACCTAAACCTTAGTTTATTCTCTACATTAGTTACCTCACCCATGGTTGCTAAATGATAAGAATCACTTGATTTTCTTTTTTTGATATTATTCATTCATTCATTCTTTTCTTTGTTCTTCTTCTTCTTCATGAAGAGAAGAAAACTTTGCTAGAAAAATTCCAAGTGATGAATCCAAGTGAGAAATCCAAATCCAAAGTGAACCCACTTCCTATTTCTTCATCCTCTACCACTTGCCATGTAGTAGAGTGTGTTATCTTCACAGGTTTCATGACCTAGTGAAGATGGAGCTTGAGTTTGAGTCGCCTCGACGTAGATCATCTTCGGCATCGAAGTCAACGACCTAGCCCGCCCATTTCCCCGATGAAACCAACGCTAGAGTCCGGGATTCCGATGATCACAACGGAGGGACGTCAACACGGAGCTAGAGAAGTGGAGGACCGGATCTACAAAGGTTGTAGTCTCTTTCACTTAGTAGCAAAGTAGTTTGCTTGCATTTATTTTCGCCTATCCTCTAGTTAACGATCTTGCATAGGGTTTCTCGGCACATAAATTTTTGAATTTGGTATGGTTGATCAGTTGTCGAACCTAATGGGTATGCTTAGAAACCCTACAGTGGTATCAGAGCCTAGCTAAAGGTTTAGGCGAAGTGTAGACGATGTTAGAAGTCCGATCGAACCCGAAACCCTAATTGAAAACCCTTCTCTGTACAATTTTTCAAAACTGTGATTTTTGTGAATTAAAAATATGCAGAAAAATCAGCAGGGTTTTCTAAGAACTACTGTGCAAAACGTGCGCCTAAGTCGATCATGGCGCCGCGGAACCACGGCACGAGCATGGCTCGTGCGGCGGTTCCGCGGCCGTACCGTCACTTCTTTCATTATATTTTGCACAGTAATGTCACTAAGTTATTCCTGAGTTTTCTGGGAATTTTTAATTTGCACTCAAGAGTTGAGTTTTCTGGGTTGTTTTGGGGACTCGATGTTTCGATTGGATTGTTTAACTTCGTCTATGTGTTCTTCCGGGTAATTTTAGAACATGTTGAATAGTTCGACCGGATATAAATACCCAATTTTTCCCCTGCCGGAAAATTTCCAAATGTTGGATTTTTCCATAGTTTAAGAATGTTCTAAGTAGTGCAAGTAACGCGATGGACTATCTAGAAGACAACAAACCTTATCTCGATTATGTGACCATCTTGAACTGCCCTTTGAACCTTAGGGTTTGGGGCAGTACGGCGTGTCACATGTGAGGCGTTGGCTTGACCCTTCTACGACTGGACCGTTGATACTGTGGCATGAAATGGATGTTTTAAAACTTATTTCATGTGTTGAGCTGTTTCGGGAAAACTTGGGTGTTTGATTGTTCGATCGGAAAGTTTAACATTTTCTATTTATCTGGAATGTGATACAATATTTGGAATCCACAAATAGTTATGAGATAACTGAATGAATGTTGTAAATCTAGCAGTTTAGTCTCACTTGATCGATTGCCACGGAATTTTGATGTGATCAAAAGTCCGTCGCAACCATGTAGCGTACGCGGATACTCGCCGGGTAAACTTAATAGACAGCCACACACCATAGCCCCGACCAAGTGACTGTAGGAGAACCCCGTCGCCGAAAGCATCCGTTCGGGTGCTCGCGGCAGCGGTGTTCCGCCTTAGTGCACTTCGTCGACGGTATCGGAGGTGTGGCCGTCTACTAAAGTTTGCGACGAGCATTCGATCAGCATGTCGGGAATCTTGTTGAATTTCCCGACTTGATATTGAAAAGAGTTTTCGATAAATGAGACTAAAATGCAGGGTTTATAATTGTTAGGCATGCGATGTCTAAGGAATTCATTTGGTTAGGCATGCGATGTCTAAAGAGGTTGCGGATTCCAACTGTTGTAGTTTTACACTTTCTTTTCTGTGACCGTAAGTGTAATATGTGATATCGCCGGTTTCGTTGCTATATGTCAACGACAATTGGGATGGGCATATTTACTTACGTTGATGACATGTGATGTTATGTGTTGCTGGATATGTTATATTGGATCGTCGTGTTTGAATAGCCGGGTTTTTTTTTATGTGAGATGAGTGTTTTTCATTTTCATTCATGTAAAAAACTTGTATGTAATATTCTTTTATTGGGGCACTTCCAGGTTGCGGAAGATGTCACCATTGTATATTATTTACTTTTCCGCATTAGGATAGACCCAAGGAGGGGAGTACAAGTAACCGGGTTCTAGGGTCCAGTGGGAGACCATCTCGAGGAGTCGAGTCCGGGTCTCCTAACCCTAGAATTGGTAGGGTTGCTTGCCGCTCTCGTAGGGGTCTAGGGGTGTGGGATTGGCTATTCATCAAGACCGTGGAATCCGTGTTTTATTCAGGCTCAAAATAAAACACGGACGTCCTAGTATATCCAATATTTCATATGATATTTTCTGCTGCGTTATCTGTGATGTGATCATGTGATTTGTTCAGATAGATATATAGTATATATGATATATTATATAGACGTTGCTTATGTTTTACACCCGCGCTAGCCCTGCCTCGCTCTGGCGTTAGTTACCTAACCTAACGGTGCAGACGGGACATTGAGGCGAATGCGGATGACATAAGCGTACGTTATATTTATCTGTGATGTTTAGGTGGACTTAAATGATGGGACTTCGTTAATGTGATTAATGAAAGAAAATAAACCTAAAAAATGTTGTGGAATCGAATTTCTCAAAAACAGGCAGCTATAGTTCTTGCTTTGCATCGCGGTGTTCCTTGTAGAACATCCTGCACCTTATTCGATGAGGAAAGGGCCGACGATCCCTTCACCGGGAGTGACCCCTTTAGTAATAACTGACAGATGCTACAACCCTCGGTTTGTCTTTTGATTGCTTCTATAGTTTCTGCTTTGCACAGCGGTATATATGATATATCCTGCACCTTATTCGATGAGGCAAGGGCCGATGATCCCTTCACCGGGAGTGACCCCTTTAGCAAAACTAGAAAAGCCTAAAAAAATACTCCATTTAAAAACCATTTGATTCTGCAACGAGGTCAAGTTCAAAGCGTTAAAGGTTTTCTTAAAAACCATCCGCAACCCTCCGTCATTTTAGGAAGTAGAGTACTTAGTATTCGTGCTGTGTTTGTTGACCATAGTCAAGGCACAGTGTACGGTAGCTAAGTGATGTCTTCCTACACCGCATATGATGCGATTAGTTAGGACAGTCGCGTGACTTTGTTGACCTTAGTTAAGGGTCATGTGGGTGGGTCTAATTAATCACGAAATGACGGGTAGAACTTGACTAGTGCTTGTGATTTGTTGACTATAGTTAAGGTCATAAGTGCTAGGGGTAAAAACCTTTATCGGGAGTTTTAAGTGTTGAAATTTGCAATGAGATTGCATACCTTCTATATGATAGTTGGATCCCGATACCCACTGCGAGTAATTATTACTCCTGGGAGAGTTTTACACTTTACAATTAGCCGATCAAGTAGGTGTCTAGAAAGGTGTCAACGGGGTTACGCCCCTAGGAAAACGAGGTTTACTTTAATTAGGTCCGTGCGAAAGCACGGGGAACCTCCCTCAAAGTACCGACACTGGCCTGGCTGAAAGATTGGCGAACTTGTAGAGTGTAATTAATCCCAGCTAGTCTTTCCTTTTAGGGTTTGAAGGAAGATTTGATTAAAACAGTGGGAGACATCCTGATTAGATATATTTGATAACCAATCTGATCTTACAAGAGCATACGCTGAGTGTTTTCTTCTCTCTCTCTCCAGGTAGCGACCATATCACGCCTTAATCAAGATAATAATATGGATGTATTGACCGAACTCGCTTGTTATACTGAGCTGGGGAACGTGGGTCCCGCTCCAACTTATAATTGTTATAAGACAGAGCAGAAAATAGGGGAATACCAGGATTCCCATGCCGCCCAAACGAAGAAAGTGCATATGATGCATCTCCTTCGGGTGTGTTCATTACAAAGAACTGTTTCTCAATGTTCTCTACGTCCTGGGTATTAGATACCGGATCAGGATCCCAGAAATATGTAATCTGTTACATGGGCTACAATAGGTAGAGAACTGAGAACGGGTGATAAGTTTCATGAGACAGAAAATGGTGCAAGTGTTGCAGCCAAGTCTGTTGGTCACTGTCACCCTGTAATTCCAAATACATTGATTCTGAACAAATGCTATTAGATACCGAACCTGATATACAAAATCATATCCATCTCTTTATTTACTAAAGAAGGATATAATTTTGTATTGTTGGATAATGTTTTGAACATTTCAAAAGTTGATCGGTTCAGGCACGTTATCTAAAAGCATTAACGTTCTAAATCAAACTACAGTTCCTAGTATACAGAACACACACAAGAGGAAGAGTTCAGAAATGAACGATTCCTTCTTGAGGTATTGTAAACTAAGTCATATCAATGTGACCCGACTTGCTTAAGTTACATTTAGATGCATATTTGAATTAGTTTGAATTTACATCTTGTGAAACTTGCCAGTCATGTCACAAAGATAAGATGACCATAGCTCTGTTTACTAGAAACAGAGAAAGAGTTGGTGAACTCTCGGGACTGATACATGATGATGTATGTAAGGTCCCATGTCTACACATGCCAGGACCGGTTCTTTGTACTTCATTACATTCTCTGATGATCTCTCAAGATTCAGTAATATGTTCCTGTTGAAACATAAGTCCGAAACTTTTGAGATATTCACAGAATATAAGTTAGAAGTAGAGAACCAAAATACGGGTATAAGTATTTTGTCCTATGATGAGTTCAGGGAGGAGAATACTTGTGCATAGAATTTCTGGACTATTCTCTCTCGGTGTTACTCCTCTGAATATACCACAATACAATGGTGTATCGGGGCGGAGCAATCACACCATATTAGATATGGTGTGCTCTATGATGAGTATTACTGAGTTACCTATTTCCTTTTAGGGTTATGCACTTGAGAAGCTGCATACCCATTGAATTGGGTTCGAAACAAATCAGTGCCTACCACTCTATATAAGATATGGTATGGGAAGAGCCTATCTCTTAAGTAAGTTAAGATTTGGGATTGTCCGACCTATGTCAAAAGCAAAATCCGGACAAGATCGAGGCAAGGACAGTTCTGTAGAACTGGAAAGGTTCCAGCTATACAAAACTGCAGCTGATAATTTGACAAAACCAAAGGATTCAATAGTCCCCGACGAACTTCAGCCTCTCCGCTGATCTGGTAGGGTTCCTCATCCGCCTGAGAGATACTTCGGTTTCTCGATGACAGTGGGAGTAAGGATTGCATCATGAGATGATGGCCCAACTAGTTTCGAGCAGGCCATCAAGAGTGGGGACTCTGTAAGAATGGCTGGATGCTTAGCGATCTGAGATGGAATCCATGTACACCAACAAAGTATGGACTTTGGTTGCTATATCTGAAGGGTTAAATTCCCATCAGGAGCAAGTATATCTTGAGAAGATTACTTGGTGTAGATGGAAAAGTTGAGACTTTCAAAGCTAGACTTGTTAATGGTTTTCATCATCGACCAGGCGTGGATAATGATGAAACTTTTTCCAGTAGCTATGCTTAAGTCCATCCGGATCCTACTCAACATTGCTACATACCATGATTACGATATCTGGTGGTTGGGTGCCATGACTACTTTTCTAAATAATAATTTAGAAGAGAGCGTCTATAAGAACACAACCAGAGGGCTTCGTAAACAGTGGGAGCAGCGGAAACGTGTGCAAGTTGCTTTACAGAATAAAGCAGGCATCACGGAGTTGGAATATCTGTTTTGATGTGGTAGTCAAAGAGTTTGATTTCATCAAAATGGTAGATGAACATTGTATATACAAAAAGGTAGTAGAGAGTAAGGTGGTCATTCTCATATTGCATGTGGACAACATACTCTTGATAGGAAAAGAGTTTCCTATGATATGCTCGGTCAATCTCCGCTTATCATAAGGATTCTCCATATAGGATCTATGTGATACCTCGTAAATCCTAGATTTGATATCTATGAGATAGATCTAAATGGATATTAGGGTTCTCACTAGGTTTAGTGAGATGGTATCAATCGATACTGGGGAGAATCACTGGAAAAGTTTCAGGGTGATAAGGATGACTGAATGTCAGTCGCAGGCATTGTCTTTACCCTCAATGAAGGGACGGTATGTTGAAAGAGTTCCAAGCTAGATACCGTGGCAAACTAGACGATAAAGGCTGGTAACATCGCTATTAAAGATACTACTAAAGAGGAAGTTTGGGCGTATATTGGTTCATGAGATGAACTAGGTTCCTACCATTGTATGACAATGGAAGTGTGGCTTTGTCCCAGGAACCCTGGTCCCATCAGTGACCCAGGCATATTCTTAGGCAGCATCACCTGATCATGGAGATAGTTGATCTCCAGGGTGATCGATGTTAGGAGAGTAGACTCAGAGGACAACACGGCGGATCCACTCACAAAGGCTTTTTCCCAGAGAGAGACTTATATGGGATGGTTGAGTATTAGATACTGCAACCACTGCTAAAGATGGCCCTAGTGCAAGTGGGAGATTGTTAGTTATATGTATGCTCTAGAGGCCATTACTGTACATAGGATGTATATTGTAGTAGATGCTGGGACATATATAGGTAGGACTTTCTTGCTCGACATGATAGTACGCTATCTGGTTACTCTTTATCTTAACATGTATACTTTCTGTCTCTCTGTTACATGTTGATAAAGCCCTTAGGATGTGTACTCGACTTGCAGGACTATGATGTAGATCATACTAGTGGGGCCTGGGTAGTCCATGAGTACATCCTTCAATGTTCCTAGTCGTGGGAATATCGAGACGGGGCATCGATATTCCAGAGTAGACTAGCGTATATCTTCTCGACCCATGTGATGGGCGATGGATGATCCCATATCCATTGGTGTTTGACATCAGAGATGGTATGCGGGTGCTCAGTGGTGACTGGGTACACTGAACGGACTCGCCGAGAACTCCCAGTAGGTATTATACCTCACGTCAGATGGCAGTTCTCAGGTGACACTGGTACAGCTTAGTCTGTTGACCCGAGATCGTCATAGAGTCTTGTGTGTCTCCCACTATGCTTTGACTTCCACCCTACCACGGCCCTACTGAGTCGTGCAAACAAGTGGTTTTTGGGTACAGTCCCGATTCACATGGAGGCAATGAGCGATAGGAGGGGATTCGTCTCTCCCGGTATTGGGGGTTGATGTTGCGCTATGCTCGACTGGCCATAACTGGAAATCCCTGGCTAGGGTTGCAGTGATATACTGGTAAGAGTTATCAGTAGTTTCACGCCTGTTATGGACCTTACGTCGGCATGACTTATTAAGCTACTGGGGTCTGACGTTTACCACCCCTAGGCGAGATATGCGACATATCAGACGAACAGACCGGACTGTACGGTAAGTGTTACTGGTTGGATTCACAGGAGTGTGAGCGGGCTTGCTTGTTGATCTTCTGATCACTCAATACCCGGGTGGCCGTTACGTTTAGCAGACCGCTTGCGGCTTGTGGGTGTTTGATATGATCATCACCTATTGCCGGCGTATTGACGAGTCTTTAAAGTCCACACAGAGGTTTCCTGGCTCAAGCGAAACGCAATAGGAGCGCATATGAGATATGTGCGAGAATAATACCAGTATGTGATACTGAGTTCTATTCTCGCGATTTGTATCATCGGACGGTTATATAAGATATAGCCGGGTTACCGAATCAAATGTTGATTCGATATGATGATGCACTTGATATTAGTCGGTTATATGCTATATGACCGGATCATTAAATCAAGTGTTGATTTAATGATTTAATGTATAATTATATATTAGATATATTACTTTACATTGACTAGTATTGTTCACTTAAGATGGTTTTTCTCACTTGATTTGCACAAGTTGTATATGTGATATATTTTTGTGCACTGGTTTGTATCATGTTTGATGATACATGCAAACTTGGGTGTGTGTATGCTTTAAACCATGTTTAGGTTAATGGTTAGGGTTTCATTTACTTTATTTATTTTGGTTAAAAAAAACTAAATGGTTGCTTTTGTTCCTTTGCTAGAAGCTTCATGATGCTTCATGCATCTTTGAAAAAGTAACCATTTTGTTTTTATTCCTTAACTTAACCATTTCACCTAAATCTTAGTTTATTCTCTACATTAGTTACCTCACCCATGGTTGCTAAATGATAAGCATCACTTGATTTTCTTTTTTTGATATTATTCATTCATTCATTTTTTTCTTTCTTCTTCTTTTTCTTCATGAAGAGAAGAAAACCTTGCTAGAAAAATTCCAAGTGATGAATCCAAATGAGAAATCCAAATCCAAAGTGAACCCACTTCCTATTTCTTCATTCTCTACCACTTGCCATGTAGTAGAGTGTGCTATCTTCACAGGTTTCATGACCTAGTGAATATGGAGCTTGAGTTTGAGTCGCCTCGACGTAGATCATCTTCGGCATTGAAGTCAACGACCTAGCCCGCCCATTTCTCCGATGATACCGACGCTAGAGTCCAGGATTCCGATGATCGCAGCGGAGGGACGTCAACACGGAGCTAGAGAAGTGGAGGGCCGGATCTACAAAGGTTGTAGTCTATTTCACTTAGTAGCAAAGTAGTTTGCTTGCATTTATTTTCGCCTAACCTCTAGTTAACGATCTTGCATAGGGTTTCTCGGCACATAAATTTTTGAATTTGGCATGGTTGATCAGTTGTCGAACCTAATGGGTGTGCCTAGGAACCCTACATGATTCCCACTGTAATTTGATTTCCACCTTACCACGTTCAAGAGATCATGCAAAACGGTGGTTTTTGGGTACAGTCCCGAGTCACATGGAGGTAATGAGTGATAGGAGGGGATTTCTTCTCTCCCGGTATTTGGGGTTGATGTTGCGCTATGCTTGATTGGCCATAATAGGAAATTCCTGGCCAGGGTTGCTGAGATCTACTGGTAAGTGTTATCAGTAGTTTCTCGAACCGTTATGAACCTTGCATTGGCATGACTTATCAGGCTATTGGGGTCTGACGTTATACCACCCCCAGGCTATGATATGCGACATATCTGACGAAGAGACTGGACTGTATGGTAGTGTTATTTATTGGATTCGCAGGAGTATGAGTAGGCTTGTTTGTTGATCTTCTGATCGCTCAATACCCGGGTGGCCGTTACGTTTAGCAGACCGCTTGCGGCTTGTGGGTGACTGATATGATCACCACCTACTGCCGGCGTATTGACGAGTCTTTAGAGTCCTATACAGAGGTTTCCTGGCTCAAGCGAAACGAAGTAGGAGTATATATGTGATATGTGCGGGACCGAGATTAATACGTGTATGTGATATCGTATTCTATTCTCGCGATATGTGATGTTGGACGGTTATATGTGATATAGCCGGGTTATCGGATTAAGTGTTGATTCGATAGGTTGTTACATTTGATATTAGCCGGTTGTATGTGATATAGCCGGATTATTAAATCAAGTGTTGATTTAATAATTTAATGTATAATTATATATTTGATATATTGATTTACATTAACTAATATTAGCTTACTTAAACATTTCTTTTTCTCACTTGTGTACACTTAGTATATATGTGATATATATTAATGTACATTATTTTGTGTCATGCTAGATGCCACATGCTTCATGGGTGTATGAGACTTACACTATACTTAAGATAATATTATGGTTTTTATTTATGCAAGTAATTCAAAATTGATGGAAATTTGTCATGGTTGGAAGCTTGGAGAAGCTTATGCTAACCATTGACTCAGTCCACTAACTTTGTTTTATATGAGATATTTATTAAACTAACTATTATCCTTAGCCATAGTTTAGTCTCTACATGAGTTAGTATATGATACAAACTCACCCATGGTTACTATTCTCACCTCATGAGTTTCATTCTTATCTCCACTTCATCTTCTTCTTCCTCATGAGAAAGCTTTCTAGTTTTTCTCAAGGTGATGAAATATTGTGAGAAAAATTAATCTAAAGTGAGCCCAATTCCCACTTCATCATCCTCTACTATATTAGCCATTTAGTTTAGGGTGTTTCCTTCACTAATCTACCATTAGTGAAGAGGCAGCATGAGCTTGAGTCTCCTCGACGTAGATCATCTTCGGCCTTGAAGACTTCGAGCAAGCTTATTCATTTTTTCATGTGAACCCTTACTAGAGTTCGGGTGTTCACTACTTGGAGCGAAAATACTACTACACGGAGCTTTAGAAGCGAATGATCGGTCTACAAAGGTTGTATTCCTCATTCATTTAGATGTAAAGTTGTTTACATTGTTGTTTTGTCTAAATCTCTAGTTAAGATTCTAGGGTTAGGGTTCTTTAATACGGCAAATTTTTGAAATTGGCATGGACGATTCCTCCCTAAACCTTGCAGCTGTGCTGAATAACCCTACAGTGGTATCAGAGCCGAGCTAGAGAATTAGACGATGTTTTTAGGATTACGAAATCGAAACACACGAAATAAAAATCTAGTTTCTGTCAAAAATTTTAAAGTATCAAATTTTTTTTAAGCAACTGCAGAATGTTATATGAGATGTAACATGAACACAGTAGAAATTTGAACCCTCCCTACCGGATTTTAGCCGGCCACAAGGCAAGAATTTCCGAGCTCACCGGTTTTTCCAGAGCAGTTTGGCTTCAAATTTTTTCTGTGTTCCAGTCTCTGGGTTTTGGTATTTAAAGTGTTGCTTGTTTTTGCTAAAATTGCATGTGATGTTATTTTTGTGCAAAGGCAATTCGGAGTGTTTCGTATTCGTAATTCTAACATCATTTCGGGTTATTTAGACGACGTTAAAAAGTTCGAACGGATATCAATAACTCATATTTTCCCTCGCTGGAAATTTTCCAAGAGTTGGATTTTTCCATATTTAAAATCTTCAGAAAATCATGCAGGTGATTCTGTGGACCCTCTAGAAGAACGAAACCCTAATTCGATTTTGTGACCGTCGGAACCGCCACCAAACCCTAGGGTTTGTGGTAGTTCCGCGGAGCCATAGCTGAGACAAGGGTTGACCCTTCTACGGTTGGTCCATAGGTGCTGTGGCATGTTCTGGGTATTTTTTAAACTCCGCTCAAGTGTTGAGCTCTTTGGGTGTTTGTTTATTCGATCGAAAAGTTTAACATCGTCTAGATATTTATGATTGTGATACAATACTTGGAATCCACAATATTTAGTTTTATGAAAACTAATTTGAATTTTATAAATCTAACAATTTAGTCTCATTTGATCGACTGCCACAGAATTTTGATGTGGATCAAAAGTCCGTCGCAATTACGTAGTGTACGCGGATACTCGCCGGGTAACCTTACTAAATAGCCATGCCCCATAGCCCCGACCAAGTGACTGTAGGAGAACCCCATCGCCAAAAGCATCCGTTCGGGTGCTCGCGGCCGCGGTGTTCCGCTTAAGTGCACTTCGTTGACGGTATCGGTGGTGCGGCCGTCTACTAAAGTTTCCGACGAGCATTCGATCAGATTATCAGGAATCTTGTTGAATTACCCGACAGGTGATTGGAAAGTGTTTTCAGTATCAAGACTAAAATGCGGGGTTTATAATTGTTAGGCATGAGATGTCTAAGGAATTCATTTGGTAAGGCATGAAATCCAAAGTATGTGATACATTCAGTTTATGATGTCTAAGGTGCTTGTGGATTCCAATTGTTGTAGTTTTTCACTTTTTTTTCTGCGACCGTAAGTGTAATGTGTGGTGTATCGCCGGTTTCGTTGCTATATGTCAACGACAATTGGGATATGCATATTTACTTACGTTGATGATATGCGATGTTATGTGTTGCTGTGATATGTTATATTGGATCGTCGTGTTTTGAATAGCCGGGTTTTTTTTATGTGAGATGAGAGTTTTTCATTTTCATTCATGTAAAAACTTGTATGTAATATTCTTTTATTGGGGCACTTCCGGGTTGAGGATGATGTCACCATTGATATATATTATTTATTTTTCCGCATTAAGATAGACCCAAGGAGGAGAGCACAAGTAATCGGGTTCTAGGGTCCAGTAAGAGACCATCTCGAGGAGTCGAGACCGGGTCACCTAACTCTAGAATTGGTAGGGTTACTTGCCGCTCTCGTAGAGGTCTAGGGATGTAGGTTTGGCTATTCATCGCGACTATGGAATCCGCGTTTTTTATTGGCTTAATTAAAACAAGGAATTCCTAGTATATCCAATATTTCATATGTGTTCTTCTGCTGCTGATATTCTGTGATGTGATCATTTTATATGTTGAGACGGATACTTATATTTTATATATATGATATATAATAAATATTGCTGCTTTCGTTACTTCTGTGATTCTTAGGAAGTATAATTGATTGGACTTCATTAATGAGATTAATGAAATAAAAGAAACCTAAAGATGTTGTAGAAACTTATTTTAAAAACTGGTAGCTCTAGTTCTTGCTTTTCATAGTGGTATTCCTTATAGAATATCCAGCACTTTATTCGATAAGGAAAGAGCCGAGATCCCTTCACCGAGAGTGACCTCTTTAGCAAAACTAGCAGATACTATAACCCACTCGGTTTTGTCTTTTGATTGCTTTTTTAGTTCTTGCTTTACATAGTGGTATTTGTGAAATATCCAGCACCTCATTCGATGAGGAAAGAGCTGAGATCCCTTCACCGGGAGTGATCTCTTTAGCAAAACTAGTAAAAGCCTCAAAAACACTTCTTTTCAAAATCACTCGATTCTACAATGATATTAAGTTCATTACACAAAGGGTTTTCTTAAAAACCTGTCATAGCCCTCCGTCATTTCAGATAAATAGTATTTAGTATTCGTGCTGCGTTTGTTGGCCTTTGTCAAGGCGTAGTGTGCGGTAGTTGACTAGTGCTTATCTGCAAAGCATATGATGCGATTGGACTAGGGTAGTCATGCGGCCTTGATGACCTTTGTCAAGGGTTGTACGGGTGGGTTTAATTCAATCAGGAAATGACGGGTTGAACTTGACTAGCATACTATGGTTTGTTGGCCTCTGTCAAGGTCATAGGAGGCTAGGGGTAAAATATTATCGGGAATTTTAAGTGTTGAAATTTGCAATGTGATTGCATACTTTCTATGAGATAGTTGGATCCTGATACCCACAGCGAGTAAGAGTTATTCCTGGGAGAGTTTTACACAGTACAATTAGCCGATCAAGTAGGTGTCTAGAAAGGTATTAACGGGGTTACGCCCCTGGGAAAACGAGATTTATTTTAATTAGGTCCGTGCGAAAGCACGGGGAAGCTCTCTCGAAGTACCGACATTGGCCTGGCCGAAAAATTGGCGAACTTGTAGGGTGTAATTAATCCCGGCTAGTCTTACTTTTTAGGGTTTAAAGGAAGATTTGATAAAAACAGTGGGAGCCATCCTGATTAGATAAAATAATAACCAATCTGATCTTGTAAGAGCGCACGCAGAGTGTTTTCTTCTCTCTCTCTTCTGGTAGCGACCATGTCACGCCTTAATCAAGATAATAATTTGGATGCATTGGCCGAACCTGCTTATTATACTGGATGGGGAATTGTAACATTTCAGAAAAATAAAATATTATTTTTGGGAATTTTTATAATTGAATAATAAATATTATGAAAATTTTAATGATGCGGTATAATTAAATACCGATAAATTGGAAAATATTTGGAAAATTATAGGAATTACGGAAATGAAGCTGTTTTATGTGATTTAGGCAAATTATGAATTTAAGTAATTAATTATATACAATTTTAATGCTAATCGCGATTAAATATCGCTAATCGTGCATTAAACTAGTTTTGTGCATATGACATGCGCCATATCACATTTTTAACACTTGTTACAATTTTCCACCATGTCTTTTTCCTTATTTCTTCTTGCATGGTTTGTTTTAAAAGAGAGAAGAGAAAAGAAAACAAAAGATAAAGGAAAAGAAAAGGAAAAGAAAATGATAAAGAAAGGGAGGTATGCGCATGAGAGAGAGAGAGTGAGGGGTCATTTGACCATGTCTTCATCTTCATCATCTTCATCATTCTTTCTCTCCCTCAACTCTCATGGCTGCCCTCTCACCCCTCCTCAAACTCCTCATAACTACACCAAAAACAACTCAAGATTTCATCTCCATTCACAATAAACATGCATAAGCTCACAATAAGCACTTTGGACCAAGAAAGGATGGATTTTGGATACTTGGGGCAACTCAAGAAATTTCTTGAGTTACCAAATGAGGTAATCCTTGCACCATTAGAGTAGTATTACATTTGTTTTAGCTTTCATGCAAGTTTAGAAGTGTTTAAGTTTGATTTAGTGAACTTAGAAAATTCTAGAAGAGGTTTTGATGGATTCTTGAGTTGTGATTGTGCTATTGAATTTTAGTGGTGACCTTAAAACCCCATAGTGTCTAGAACCCAGAACAAACTATAACTAAAACTTGAAAACCTAAAACAGAAATTTGTCATGTCGGTTTTGTGATGTTTAGCAAGCCTACAGGGAATCTGGGATGACCCGGGAAGCTTATGAGTTAAGCAAACAATATCAGAGAATTAATTGGACCAATATGAGACCACCCTGACCAGATGAACCCCAATTGAGACCATGGGGCCGAGGAGGCCGGATTTATAGGCAGTATGGCCGGCCACTTTGTGGTTTCTGGTGCTAGGACTGATCAGTAGCTCACACACTCCATATACATCACCCCAATAATGTTTGTTTAGGCTAATTTCACTCTAACTAAAATCTGGAGCAAGTTTTGTAAGTTGCTACTTTGGTTTCCTCGATGTTTATGAAATTAAGTTTTGGTATTTGTGTTTTGTGTCGGTCACTTGATATTTGTACGTCGATATCGAGTGTTTTTGGGCTCTTTTCTTTGAGTAGACCATAGGTTTTGACCTATGTATCGTGTGTCGTTTTGGTTTTAAATTGGATTTTAATGCGGCACGATACGTTATAATATGTAGGTACCGTCATGAGGACTTCGAGACGACAAGCAAGCGCGTGGTGATATCGGCACCGGCAAGTAAGATCAAGCTGAGTAGATATATATCTACGGGGGAAGTCGGGTGGATAGCGTATAACACCCCCGCAGTTCGTAGCGTAGTATACGATATATATATATGTGTGTATATATATATATATATTATTTATAAATCTTGAGTATTGTGATATATGGATGATTACCAGGATAGGGTTATGTGTTCATGGATTAGATTCGTGTAGTTAGAAGTAATTTAGTTTAGCTTATTAGTCGCGAATCCTAGAATAAGATTTCACCCACACGCACACACACGCATATATTTTATTACTTGTGCGTATATGGGGATATGTATATATATATATATATATATATATATATATATATATAAATACACATAGGTATGGGACTATGTGTATATATATATATATATGGATGATGAGGATAGTACATGGTACTTGGAGATGAGTCGATGAAATTGGGTATGATGCCACAAGATCGGTGATATGATTTGGTTCGTATTATGCGATACGACATGATTAGTATAGCGGGTCCTTAGGCGATGTGTTTTCATACACACGCGCGCGCAGCGCGCGCACATACACACATATATATATATATTGATGGTATCAGTATATACTAGACTTAGATCAGTACCCCGGATCATTTTGTGATGATAAGGATACCGGATAAGTGATGAGATAAATGTGATATTCGACCCTTACCCAGATTTGGGATGCCGTACGATGGATTTACCGTACGCGATATGATATTGATGATAGATCCGCACTCTTGACTCGAGGATATCATATTATATGTATACTGTATCGTGTATGATACTATTGAGGCAGAATTACTGACTACTAGATATATATATAGATCGACTCAGACTTAGATGGTTTTCCTTACCCTTTTGACTAGTCTGTAGCTTAGTCCTGTAGTTTACCTATTAGATGTAGATTCTTTACTGTTGCATATATTATTCATGTCCTGCATACACTTACTGTTTGCATCGC
Source organism: Agapanthus africanus (assembly GCA_030015575.1). Lineage (NCBI taxonomy): Eukaryota > Viridiplantae > Streptophyta > Magnoliopsida > Asparagales > Amaryllidaceae > Agapanthus > Agapanthus africanus. The sequence goes on along the minus strand of CM057347.1, from coordinate 351,479,740 downwards.
ATTGCATGCTTATATTGTGTTTTCATTTGTTATTATGAAACCATGCTGCCAGGACACCAACACCATTACCGATGATGCGTATGCTCCACGTACACCCGCTTGCCGGCTCACACACATCATCATCGGTAATTGCCATGTCACGTACACTTTAGAGAATATTATTTCATTGTTATCACTTGTTAGTCGATAGTTCTGATATATCATCGCTGTGCTAGTTTAGATGTTGCATTTTACTATGATATTTCATGCATATTTATATGTTCATTTCCATGCATTATTATTAGGGCCAGTCCGGATTGCCGGAGCCTAATATTTTAGAATTCATTGTTTAATTGTTCTTGAGTTTGGGATTTCGGATTTACATGAGATTTCTAGATTTGGAGAAACCATAAAGATTTCTCGGCCCTTGAGCGATATCATACACTCGATTCGAGGAGGAGGAGGAGGAGCCGTATATGGGTGCATGGTGGACCCGGTGCGGTACCCCGAGGCAAGAAGGTCGCAGATGATGACGTTGAACCTGTGACAGGGGAGCACTACTGACCGGTGATTGTATTTGTGACTCGATGGATATCCGAAGGATACTGATCGAAGTTGGGCCAGTCCGGATAGTCGGAGCCCAGGGGCCAGTCCGGATAGCCAGAGTCCGAGATATCGAGACTTTGAGGTATTGAGATTTATGATATGGGCCCGTCCGGATAGCCAGAGCCCGAGATATTGGATATTTGGATATATGTTTTGTGTCGATGCTAGACACTGATTTATATTGATTTCATTGATGATACCTTGTTTTAAATATACATAAATCTCACCATATTATGAAAACAGTTTCCTCATTTACATGTATTATGTTTTCATGCATTCATACCTCATATTTATGATATGTTGCTACCTGAGGCACCCACACGAGCACATGGGATTACGCTTATGTATAGATGTTTACCCTTACCACCATATCATGCTTCAGAATTTATCATATTGAGGATATATATTACTGATCGTATTGACCTAGGATTGAGTCATACATACGATTTCTGCTCTGTGATGTTTTCTACTCACGAGTTGGCAACTCACCCCCGTTGTGCCACAATTCGTGCAGGTTTTGCCGTACAGGTTGCATTGCGGCTTTCTGGCATACTGCTTCCATTTCGGGTGATTGCTTTGGCAGGTGGAATCACTTGCATCGTGACCACCATTGTATTTGTTTATATTCAGTTGTATCTAGCAAACTCCATCAACCAGACTTTTATATTTATTTGATAGACTTAGAAGACTAGTGTATATTCTTTCGATCTTAGAGTCGCGCGTTGTATTATTATGATTTTCTTGATGATTTTGAGTTTTGATCCTCGCCCTTCGGCGTCGTATATTATATTGCTTGCGTGGTTGTGACCGTCAATTGACAAAGAGCTAGCTCCCACTTGGGGATGCCTTTATTCATATTATGCATGTTGTACCCTTTTGGGGCCAGTATTTACAAAGGAAACTCTACCGAAATTTTCAGAAAAAACTTAAGATTTTAAAAATGCACACTTCGACTTATGTTATTAAAACCACTTGCTTTAAAACATGTTTTCTTCACTTCTCTCTTAAAATGTTTTCTTCACCATTTAAAACATGTTGTATCGACTGTAAGGTAGTGCCAGGTGAGAGTGTAACTACTCAACATAGACTTTTAGTTCTAGATTTTCGATTTAGAAGAGAACCTAGGAAGATTAGACGTAAGGTAGAGCCTAAAATTAAATGGTGGCGATTGAAAGAAGGTAATCAAAAGGCTTTTATAGATCGTGTAGTACAAGAAGCGGATTGGCAGTCGGAAGATGATCCAGACAAAACATGGAACAAAATGGCTAGTTGTATCAAGAAAGTAGCTAGAGATCTACTTGGTGAGTCGAGAGGTGGTGCTCCACCATCTAAGGACATATCATGGTGGAATGAAGATGTAAAGGCTGCTATTAAAATTAAAAGAGATTCTTATAAAGATTTGAAGAAAAGTAGAGATGTGGAGAGATTTGAGAAGTACAAAATGGCTAAAAAGGAAGTTAAGAAAGCTGTTCGGGAAGCTAAATCTAAGGTCTACAAGGAGGTGTACGAGAAATTAGACACTAAAGAGGCTGCAAATGATATATACCGGATTGCTCGAATGCGGGAAAGGAAGACTAGAGACTTCTGTGCGGTGAAGTGTGTCAAAAATGAAAATCAGAAGGTTTTAGTTCGAGATGAGGATATCAAGGAAAGATGGAGAGATTATTTTGACAAATTGTTCAATGAGAGCTTTACTAAGAATTTGGATGGACTTGTCATTCAATCTCAAGATATAAATCGTGATTTCATGCGTAAAATAAGACTTACTGAGGTTAAAGAAGCTTTGAACAGAATGGGTTTAAGAAAAGCGGTTGGTCCTGACGGGATTCCTATCGAGATTTGGAGATGCTTAGGAGAAATAGGCGTTAAATGGCTGACAGATCTGTTTAATAAGATTTGGCAGACAAAAAAGATGCCAAATGAATGGAGGAAAAGTATCCTTGTACCTATCTATAAGAATAAGGGTGACATTCAAAGTTGCTCAAACTACCGTGGAATAAAACTAATGTGTCACACCATGAAACTTTGGGAGAGACTGATTGAACACAGGCTAAGGAAGGATATTAAGATAACAGAGAACCAATTTGGGTTCATGCCTAAACAATCGACGACAGAGGCGATTCATTTGCTTCGTCAACTTGTCGAGTGCTTTCGAGAGAGGAGAAGAGATTTGCATATGATATTTATTGATTTAGAAAAAGCGTACGACAAGGTACCTAGAGAGGTATTATGGGGGACAATGATGAAAAAGGGGGTCCCCGTCAAGTATATTGACATAATCAAGGATATGTACGACGGAGTAGTGGCAAATGTCAGAACTTGCGGTGGCTTAACAAGTGATTTTCCGATTACTATTGGTTTACATCAAGGATCTGCATTAAGTCCTTTCCTGTTTACCATCGTGATGGATGAGCTTACTAGAACTATCCAAGATGAGGTCCCTTGGTGTATGCTATTCGCTGATGATATTGTTCTAGTAAATGAGACGAAAGCAGGGGTTAATGCCAAATTGGAATTATGGAGACAAACATTGGAATCTCGGGGATTCAGATTGAGCAGGTCCAAGACAGCATATATGCACTGCAAATTTAGTAGCCAGAGAAGTCAAAACCATATTGGTATAACATTGGAAGGGCAAGAGATATCACCGAGCGACCAGTTTAGATATCTAGGTTCCATCATCCAAAGGAATGGGGAGATCGATAGTGATGTTAATCAAAGGATCCAAGCTGGTTGGTTGAAATGGAGGAGTGCAACAGGGATTTTGTGTGATCGTAACTTTCCGTTAAAATTGAAAGGGAAGTTTTATCGGAGCGCTATTCGGCCTGCCTTATTATATGGTACAGAATGCTGGGCTCCTAAGAAGCATCATACACAGAAGATGCACGTAGCGGAGATGCGCATGCTTCGTTGGATGTGCGGTAACACTAGAAAAGACAAGGTGCGAAATGAGGATATTCGTGCAAAAGTTGGTGTAGCACCCGTGGAGGAGAAGATGCGGGAAAACCGGCTTATATGGTTTGGTCATGTGCGACGCAGACCTATGGAAGCACCGGTTCGACGAATAGATACTCTCGATATGGGTAATGGCAAAAGGGCAAAAGGGAGACCGAAGAAAACATGGATGGAGGTGATACGAAACGATATGGTTGCCAAAAGACTCAATGAAAGTATATTGTTCGATAGAAGTGAGTGGAGACGGAGGATTCATGTGCTGGACCCGGCGTGATTCTCATGTTGGTTCATGTAGCCTACCCCATATGCTTGGGATAAAAGGCTCAGTTGTTGTTGTAGATTCTGGGATTTCTTGGCTTACTTGAATTAGATGGGGTCCTATAGATTTCATATGATTCAAGTGCCTGTCACGTGCCATTTCGGGTCGTGACAAAGTTGGTATCAGAGTGCTAGGTTAATCTTGGTTCGAGTCTAGGTTTGACTATGCGGAGCCTAGGGCGTTTGTATATATACGGAATTTAGGCTTGACCTTACGGAACTTAGACTTAGTTTAGGGGGTATTAGACCCGAACTTTCGTCGCGTAGGTTGACCTTGGTTAATGGAGTAGGACTTAAGGAGAGTGATGTACCGTGTGTATGTTCTGCGGCATACTTACGATACGCTACTTCACTTAAGAAAGCTTAGGATGTACATTTCCTTGTATAGCATTATATTCATTCATGATCTATCCTCATCGATATCGGTTTATGGTTTTGCTGCCACGATTACACGGGCAGAGAGAGCTACGGCTAGAGTTGTGTCAGCACGAGCTCGTCGCGGTCGAGGACTGACCAGGGCATGATTCCAGGGACACACGATTGCATAGATGTATCGTCCTATTGTGTTTTTACGCCGTGAGCGTTTGATGGATCGCTTTTACGAGATTTCTCGGACGTGCAGATCAGCACCAGAGGATTGGGCCACTGATAGAGGCTAGCCTGAATGTGATGACCGTTAATACACCGTTATCTTGATGATTGGGCACTATTCAGCATGCGAACGAAAGATTCAGTTGTTGCTGCGACTGACGAGATATCACCCCAGATGTTTGAAACTAATGCCGCACGAGTTATACTTTGAGAGATGATAGAAGATCGCTAGTCACCAAAGATGAAAGACTAGGACATGTGATTCATTGCCTACCCCGATGCGAGGTCATCAGATTGATTGATTCCAGCTAGAGACGACTTCATGTAGGTACGTTGAGAGTCGATAGAGACGATCGAATGTCAGGAACCCATTTTCTAAGTTTAAAGTATTCGGAAAACAATGCAAATAATTCTGTGGACCCTTTAGAAGAATAAAACCCTAACTCGATATAATGACCATGAGAACGCTTGGAAACCTTAGGGTTTGCAGCAGTTCAGCGGTGCCATTACTTGGGTTTGCCCTTCTACGGTTGGTCCACAGGTACTGTGGCATGTTCTGGAATACTATTAAACTGTACTCAAGATGTTGAGCTCTTGGGGGATTATGGAACCTTGACAAATCGATCAAAAAGTTCGACATCATTCGGATATCATATGATGGGATACATTGCTTGGGAGACTCCAGATACGAGTATAGCCATTAGAGCGCAGTCCATGCAACCACGAAGAGACGAGTCCGAATCAGTCGACATTAGAGAAAAGTGGAGCAAGAGGTTCGTATGAGATTTTGATGAGATGACGTTCCACTCCGCTGACATCAGAGATGTGATATGCATGCAGAGTCGTTGTACATGGATATATCTTCCAGAAGGAGTCGTGATGAGTATGCAGACGTTCCGGAACGAGAAATAGATTTAGTAAAAGATGATAACTTCTGGGCAGTTCAGCAGAAACGAGATTTGGGAGAGACTTCGACAAAACCTTTCTAGAATACTATACGAGAAGACTTGGACCCAGGATCGGTCATATTGTGCACACCCTGTAGGCCAGAGTTCGGCATCATCGACGAAACATGTTATGAGTGACCATGACAGTTGGCCAGAGATCTTTAGAGGATGTGCCAGAGCGGGACTATTTCCGCCATCTTTGATTTCGGTATTTTGGGTGACTTATTTGCATGATCGAGATTTTGTGCACCACAGTTGCATTTGACTTCGATTTGATATCATTCGAGATGTTGATTTTGATTTCGTGCTTATGGTATGCATGTGATTTGATTTATGCTTTCAGCATAGTTTTCTTGCGCTTTCAGCATAGTTTTCTTGCGCTTTCAGCATTTGATTTATGCTTTTAGCATTTGTGATTCGATTTTGTGCATGCTGATGCACATGGTTGGGAGATTATATACCACAGTATACCTGATTTGGATTTGGATTGAGATGTGTTGGATATCTTCGATTTCGATTGTGATATTCGATATTTGTTTTCATGCACCTTGTGCACTTGATTTGGATTCTTGCGCATATTGACGCGCTTGATGCGATTTTGGTGCACGCCAGATGCACTAAATCAAGATTTTTCGTGCATATCAGATGCACCTGATATTGCTGTCAGGCACACCCGTTTCCCTTGACAGGTGTTTTCGTGCACACCGTTGCACTTAGATTTTGTTCTGTGCACATGTACGGCATATTTATTGATTTCGATTTCCATGCGCACTGGCATTCTTAAGCATATTTTGGGATTGATTTCCTTGAGCAGTATGTTTTATGATATTTACTATGTGGTATAGTAGCTGAGCAGGGCTAGTCCGAGGACAGTACCTGAACATATTTTGCATGCATTGATAGTTATCGAAGGAATTCCAAAAAGGAGTTATAGTCTCAGTATTTACCTACGTGTCCGAGATGACACGAAACATTTTATAAAGGAAACCCCTCTAAATTATTTCAAAACGGCGGGCCGTGTATGTTAAACAAAGGATATATATATACATACATACATACATACATATAATTATTTTCTTACAATAGACGTCTGCCACTGTGCAGTGATACGCACATCGCACAGCGATTTGAAAAGGGTTTGGCATGCATTTCTTTCAGATGTTTTAACGATGTTTACATGTATAGTTTGATATATATCATGTTGGTTTTCGTATTAGATTTTGACATTGATGTCTTCACCATAACTCCGATGATTGCGGGATGCTTGACGGAGTTTTGATTTTGGTATATGTACTTGTTTTTCATGCGCATGCATTGCGCTACGATGTGTTTTATGTATTTATGATTTTGGAGCCCCGACGATTGGATCTTTTTACTGAAATGTTTTAGAAATTGGGGGAGTTTAAATTTAAATTCGGGGACCGAATTTTTTTAAGGGGGGAAGACCGTAATATTTCAGAAAAATAAAATATTATTTTTGGAAATTTTTATAATTGAATAATAAATATTATGAATATTTTAATGATGCGGTATAATTAAATACCGATAAATTAGAAAATATTTGGAAAATTATAGGAATTACGGAAATGAAGGTGTTTTATGTGATTTAGGCAAATTATGAATTTAAGTAATTAATTATATACAATTTTAATGCTAATCGCGATTAAATATCGCTAATCGTGCATTAAACTAGTTTTGTGCATATGACATGCGCCATGTCACATTTTTACCACTTGTTACATTTTTCCACCATGTCTTTTTCCTTATTTCTTCTTACATGGTTTGTTTTAAAAGAGAGAAGAGAAAAGAAAACAAAAGATAAAAGAAAAGAAAAGGAAAAGAAAATGATAAAGAAAGGGAGGTATGGGCATGAGAGAGAGAGAGTGAGGGGTCATTTGACCATGTCTTCATCTTCATCATCTTCATCATTCTTTCTTTCCCTCAACTCTCATGGCTGCCCTCTCACCCCCCTCCTCAAACTCCTCACAACTACACAAAAAACAACTCAAAACTTCATCTCCACTTCACAAAAAACATGCACAAGCTCACAATAAGCACTTTGGACCAAGAAAGGATGGATTTTGGATACTTGGGGCAACTCAAGAAATTTCTTGAGTTGCCAAATGAGGTAATCCTTGCACCATTAGAGTAGTATTACATTTGCTTTAGCTTTCATGCAAGTTTAGAAGTGTTTAAGTTTGATTTAGTGAACTTAGAAAATTCTAGAAGAGGTTTTGATGGATTCTTGAGTTGTGATTGTGCTATTGAACTTTAGTGGTGACCTTAAGACCCCCATAGTGTCTAGAACACAGAAAAAACTATAACTAAAACCTGAAAACCCAAAACAAAAACTTGTCATGTCGGTTTTGTGATGTTTAGCAAGCCTACAGGGAATCAGGGATGACCCGGGAAGCTTATGAGTTAAGCAAACAATATCAGAGAATTAATTGGACCAATATGAGACCACCCTGACCAGACGAACCCTAACTGAGACCATGGGGCTGAGGAGGCCGGATTTATAGGCAGTGTGGTTGGCCACTTTGTGGTTTCTGGTGCTAGGATTGATACAATAGCTTACACACTCCATATACATCATGCCAGTAATGTTTGTTTAGGCTAATTTCACTCTAACTAAAATTTGGAGTAAGTTTTGTAAGTTGTTGCTTTGGTTTCCTCGATATTTATGAAATTAAGTTTTGGTATTTGTGTTTTGTATCAGTCACTTGACATTTGTACGTCGATATCGGGTGTTTTTGGGTTCTTTTGCTTGAGTAGACCATAGGTTTTGACCTATGTGAGATTCGTGTGTCGTTTTGGTTTTAAATTGGATTTTAATGCGGCACGATACGTTATAATATGTAGGTACCGTTACGAGGACTTCAAGACGAAAAGCAAGCGCGTGGCGACATCGACACCGGCAAGCAAGATCAAGGTGAGCAGATATATATCTACGGGGGAAGTCAGGTGGATGGCGTATAGCACCCCCGCAGTTCGTAGCGTAGTATACGATATATCTATATTATTTATAAAACTTGAGTATTGTGATATATGGATGATTACCAGGATAGGGTTATGTGTTCATGGATTAGATTCGTGTAGTTAGAAGTAATTTAGTTTAGCTTATTAGTCGCGAAACCCTAGAATAAGATTTCACCCACACGCACACCCACACGCATACATTTTATTACTTGTGCGTATATGGGGATATGTATATATATATATAAATACACATAGGTATGGGACTATGTATATATATATATACGTATACATATACATGGATGATGAGGATAATACATGGTACTTGGAGATGAGTCGATAAGATTGGGCATGATGCCACAAGATCGGTGATATGATTTGGTTCGTATTATAAGATACGACATGATTAGTATAGCGGGTCCTTAGGCGATGTGTTTTCATACACACGCACATATATATATGTTGATGGTATCAGTATATACTAGACTTAGATCAGTACCCCGGATCATGATGTGATGATAAGGATACCGGATAAATGATGAGATAAATGTGATATTCGACCCGTACCCAGATTTGGGATGCCGTACGATGGATTTACCGTACGTGATATGATATTGATGATAGATCCGTACTCTTGAATCAAGAATGTCATATTATATGTTTATTGTATCGTATACGATACCATTGAGACGGAATCACCGACTACTAGATATATATATATAGATCGACTCATATTTAGGTGGTTTTCCTTCCCCCTTTGACTATTCTGTAGCTTAGTCCTGTAGTTTACCTATTAGATGTAGATTCTTTACTGTTGCATTTATTATTCATGTCCTGCATACTCTTACTGTTTGCATCGCATTGCGTGCTTATATTGTGTTTTCATTTGTTATTATGAAACCATGCTGCCAGGACACCAGCACCATTACCGATGATGCGTATGCTCCACATACACCCGCTTGCCGGCTCACACACATCATCATCAGTAATTACCATGCCACGTACACTTTAGAGAATATTATTTCATTGTTATCGCTTGTTAGTCGATAGTTCTGATATATCATCGCTGTGCTAGTTTAGATGTTGCATTTTACTATGATATTTCATGCATATTTATATGTTCATTTCCATGCATTATTATTAGGGCCAGTCCGGATTGCCGGAGCCCAATATTTTAGAATTCATTGTTTAATTGTTCTTGAGTTTGGGATTTCAGATTTACATGAGATTTCTGGATTTGGAGAAACCGCAAAGATTTATAAATTTATTATCATTTTCCAAAGATAGAAAATTACGGTTTTCTTCTAATATGATTTGAGATATGTCCACCATGAGTTTTTTCGGCCCTTGAGCGATATCATACACCCGATTCGAGAAGGAGGAGGAACCGTCTATGGGTGCATGGTGGACCCGGTGCGGTACCCTGGGGCAAGAAGGTCGCAGATGATGGCGTTGAGCCTGTAACAGGGGAGCACTACTGACCGGTGATTGTATTTGTGACTCGACGGATATCCGGAGGATACCGATCGGAGTTGGGCCAGTCCGGATAGTCGGAGCCCACGGGCCAGTCCGGATAGCCGGAGTCCGAGATATTGAGACTTTGAGGTATTGAGATTTATGATATGGGCCAGTCCGGATAGCCGGAGCCCGAGATATTGGATATTTGGATATATGTTTTGTGTTGATACTAGACACTGATTTATATTGATCTCATTGATGATACCTCGTTTTAAATATACAGAAATCTCACTATATTATGAAAACAGTTTCCTCATTTACATGTATTATGTTTTCATGCATTCATACCTCATATTTATGATATGTTGCTACCTGAGGCACTGACACGAGCACATCGGATTACACTTATGATAAATGTTTACCCTTACCACCTTATCATGCTTCAGACTTTATCATATTGAGGATATATATTACTGATCGTATTGACCTAGGATTGAGTCATACATATGATTTCTGCTCTGTGATGTTTCCTACTCACGAGTTGGCAACTCACCCCCGTTGTGCCACAGTTCTTGCAGGTTTTGCCGTACAGGTTTCATTGCGGCTTTCTGGTACACTGCTTCCATTCCGGGTGATTGCTTTGGTAGGTGGACTCACTTGCATCATGACCACCATTATATTTATTTATATTCAGTTGTATCTAGAAAACTCCATCAACCAGACTTGTATATTTATTTGATAGACTTAGATGACCAGTGTATATTCTTTCGACCTTAGAGTCGCGCGTTGTATTATTATGGTTTTCTTGATGATTTTGAGTTTTGATCCTCGCCCTTCGGCGTTGTATATTATATTGCTCGCGTGGTTGTGACCGTCAATTGACGAAGAGCTAGCTCCCGCTTGGGTATGCCTTTGTTCATATTATGCATGTTGTACCCTATTGGGGCCAGTATTTATAAAGGAAACTCTGCCGAAATTTTCAGAAAAGACTTGAGATTTTAAAAATGCACACTTCGGCTTATATTATTAAAACCACTTGCTTTAAAACATATTTTTTTCACTTCTTTCATAAAATGGTTTAGATTCTGGGATTTCTTGGCTTACTTGAATTAGATGGGGTCCTATAGATTTCATATGATTCAAGTTCCAGTCACGTACCATTTCGGGTCGTGACAGGAATGTTGGTTCCGCTCTATCTTATAATTGTTATAAGTCCGAGAAGGAAATAGGGGAAGATCCGGATTTCCACGCGACCCAATCGAGGAATGAGCATGTTGATGCATATTCTTCGGGCGTGTTCGTTACCAAGAACTGTTTCTCAGTATCCTCTATGTCCTAGGTATGAGATACTGGATAAGAATCCCACATATGTAATTTGTTACATGGGCTACAGAAAGGTAGAGAACTGAGATTGGATGATATGTCTCTAAGTGTTAGAGAATGGTGCAATTGTTGCAGCCAATCAGTTGGCAGATATCACCTTGTATTACCAAATGGTAAATATATTGATTCTGAACAAATGTTATTAGATACCGAACCTGATATATAACATTACATCATATTCTTTATTTAGTTAAAGAAGGATATAATTATGTATTGGAGGATAATGTTGTGAACATTTTCCTGAATCAAGGGTTGATTGGATCATGCACGCTATGTTATGACATACATGTTCTAAATCAAACCACAGTTTAAAGTATGTAGAACACACACAAGAGGACTAGTTCAGAAATGAACGAATCCTTCTTGTGGCATTATAGACTAGGTCATATCTATGCGACACGACCGGCTAAGTTACATAAGGATGAATATGAGAATTTGTTCGAATTTTCATCTTATGATATTTGCCAGTCTTGTCTCAAAGGTAAAATGACCAATACTCCGTTTACTGAAAACAGAGAAAGAGTTACTGAACTCTTGGGACAGATACATGATGATGTATATGGTCCTATGTCTAAAAATGCCAGGGTTGGTACTTGGTACTTCGTACTTCATTATATTCACTGATTATCTCTCAAGATTCGGACATATGTTCCTATTGAACCACAAGTCTGAAACTTTTGAGAAATTCAAGGAATATAATCTTGAAGTTAAGAACCAGACGGGTAGAAGTATTAAGTCCTTCGATGTGATCGAGGAGGAGAATACTTGCGCATGGACTTCCTGGAGTTTCTAAAAGGAGAATGTGATTCTCTCTCAGCTTACTCATCCGTGTATACCACAACACAACGGTGTATCGGGACGGAGGTATCGTGCCCTATGAGATATGGTGCGCTCTATGATGAGTACTGCTGAGTTTCCTGTTTCCTTTTGGAGTTATGCACTTGAGAAGTTGCATACCTATTGAATAGGGTTCCATCCAAATCACTGCCTACTACTCTATATGAGATATTGAATGGAAAGAGACCATATCTTAAACGAGTTAAGATATGAGGTTGTCCGGCCTACGTTGAAAAGAAAAATCCGGACAAACTCGAGGCAAGGTCAGTTCTGTATAAGTTTGTTGGATATTCCGAGCATTTGCGAGGGAATATCTTCTACCACTGTAACATTTTAGAAATATAAAATATTATTTTTGGAAATTTAATATTAAAATAATATATTTTGCGAAAACTATTCGATTTGCGAATAGGGATTTTTCGTAAACTGGTATAAGTAAATACCAATATTTGAAATTAATCGGAGATTAAAATGATTTATTTATTTTAATGATATTTGTCAAATTTTTGGCAAAATCCGTATTTCCACATTTTTCCGCGACTTGTGAACATGTCATGTGCATGTTATGCATGCGTTGCGTGTGTGTGTTTGTGAGTTAGAAAGAATGAGAATAGAAATGAAAACAAAAGAGAAAAGAAAAGAAAAACAAAGAGAAGAGAGAAAAGAGAGAGAGTGTGTGTGAATGGAGTTAATGAAGGAAAACAAAAGAAATTAGATATTTTGGGAGAGAGTGAGTGTAGGAGGGGGTGAGGCTGAGAGAGAGAGAGAGGGGAAGTGAGACTTGGCTGCCTCAGTCCTTCCCTCATCTCCATTTTCTTCTTCATCTTTGCTTCAAGCTTCATTCTTCACTACCCTAATACACCATCTCAAATCCTATACCAAAACTCTATGCACCATTCACTAAAATCATGCACCAACCCATTCTAAGTCCTTACAACCAATCAATTTCGGAGTTTGAAGACTTGATGCAACTCAAGAACTTTCCTAGGCTGCTATTAAGGTAATCCATTCACTTTAGTTTAGAAATTTCGTTAATTATCGTATTTTTAGTTAGAAATTGAGTTAATTAGGTTTTCGATTTTAGAAAATTGAAAGTTGCTGTTAAGTGATCAATTGAGGTGTAGTGAGTGTTTACATGACCTTAGAGATCGATTTAGAGGCCTGGAAATGAGTTTAGAATCCAAAATACGAAGTTTGAAATTTTCCGTGTCGGTTTTGTGAAACCTTATAGCCTATAGGAAATCTGGAGCTATCTGGGATTTTTACAAGAAAAACAAACAAGACCATTAACCTAGATAGACCACTAGAAAACCACCACCAAAACACGAGCCCGTTTCACCATAGTACGGCCGGCGAGGCCGGACTTCATGGCATTGTCGCCGGACCCCCTATGTCCAATGGTGATGTGGTTTTTCCTGTAACTCCCTTACCCTATAAACTAGCCCATGTACTTGTTTGTTTAGTCCCAATTGACCTGAGGAGAAATCTGGGAGTGATTTCCTGAGTTGCCGGATTAGTGTTATACGATGTATGGAATTTGGGGTTTTGGTTTTGATATTGAAATTGTGGTTTTGGTAATTGAGATTTGAATTTCGTCATTGGATGTTTGAACGTCAACGGACGAGGGTTGTTTGGGTGATTTTGCATGCGAAGCTATAGGTTCAAACCTATAGGCAATCCATGTGCCGTATCGGTTTTCGGATATTAATTGTGTTTACATTTCGATGTGTATTGATTGTAGGTACTTCGCGTGGACTTCCGAGACGACGAAGCACATCGACTTCGGCTAAGCGAGGAGAATTGCGGTGAGTAGATTTATATCTACGGGGGAAGTCGGGTGGATGGCGTATAGCACCCCCGCAAGTCATAAATGAAAACCGATATATATATATATATATATATATATATATTAGGGTTGTAGAAAACCTATATAGGATTCACGGATAGGATAGCTAATGATGATTGATATGATTAAGTGAATCATGATAAGTATGAATCGAAAGAGAACAAGTGTGAGTTGATAGTGGCTTAATATGAGATCGAGATCGATACGACTCGAGATTTATAAGATATGACGTATATGAACGATATCAGTATGAGATTGATATAAACGTGAATTGAGAGATATGTGTATCATATATCTATATTGATGAGACGAATGAGCGATGTACTGTACGAGACCTTAGATCCGTACCTCTTTGTTATATAGGATGATAGATTCACTATCCCGTTTGTTATTACCGTACGATGAATTACCGTACGAGGTATATTGTATAGGATGATAAATTCCCTATTCTGTTAATGTCACCGTACGATGGATTGCCGTACGAGATGTGTTTTGCCAGATGATTGATCCGCGCTTGTAAGTTGAGAATGATGATATAGTTGTATTGCCATATCAGATGTTATAAGGCGTGATCGCCAATGTAAAGATATACCTGAACTAGACCTAATTCCAAACCGACGAATCGTATATATTTTTTAAATGGAAACCTTAGGGGACGTTACGGATTTTCAAATGATATTCTTTTCCTAAATACCGTGTCCCCCACTTTCAAACTACGATTCGTATCTTAAAATTGACCGTATAGTTTATATGTAGATAGATACACCCATTGATTGTTCATGTTAGGTAGGATATTACCCTTAGTGATGTATACACTTTGTTCCAGTATGAAATGTTTTATGATATCATTTGCTAGTACACCTGCACCATTACCGTTGATGCGCATGTTACACTTACACAGATTGCCGGCTCACACACATTTTTCATCGGTAATTGCTATGTCACTTACACTGTAGAATTGCCATATCATGATATTATTCTTAAATGTAAAAGTACATTCGTTGTTCAGTACCATCACTTGATATGCTTGCATGATATACCGATATGCTCATATTACTACTCTATGTTGCATACAATATACTTTATGGTTATATGCTTGCATGATGTACCGATATGCTCATATTACTACTCTATGTTGCATACATTATACGTTATGGTTATACGCATTGAGATGCAGTTTTCATGAGATTTCTGGATTTGAGAACCACGGTTATATTTCGAAGGAAATGATGTATTGTTTTAAAAACCCGATTTCTTATGATATGATATTTCGATGCGTCCACCATGAGTTTTCTCGGTTCTGAGATTGGTTTTCAAGACCCGACTCGAGGAGATGGATGATCCGTTTGCGGGTACATGGTAGACCCGGTATGGTACCCCTGGGGCAAGAAATGATTGTCGTGGTGTAGCCGATGAGCCTGGCAGAGGGAACACTACCTACCGGTGATTGTATAGAACTCGGCGGATATCTGGAGCATACCGACCGGAGTTGAGGAGATGGTTATGAGGGGCGATCTGGTTATGCAGCGCCTGAGATGAGATATGTATATGAGGGCCGATCTGAGGATGCGGTGCCTGAGGTATGAGGATTTACATGTCGAAACTGGATACGGGTTTTTCATGATGTTTTGAATGTCGTGTTAGACACTCAGGTTCCATGATTCTGATGTGTTGTTGATGGACACACACATGGTTGATATCCTCATACATACATACATACATACATACATACATACATACATGCATATATACTATGTTTTCATGATGTTTCGAGTGTCGAGGTTGGACATTCATGTTCCATGATATTGTTTTGTGTCGATGGACACGTGGAGGATATCCACATGCATACAGACATATGATGTCAGATGTTTATTATATATGTCATTGCATTGATAGATTGTTGACATATATGCATACTTGGTCACCCTAGATATCATAGTATTACCTTCAGGATATAGTGACCTAGGAAATCGTTATTTTATTCGATTTCTACTTGTTTATGTTTTCTACTCACGAGTTGGAAACTCACCCCTGTTGTGCCACAGTTCTTGCAGGTTTGACCGCTTGGGATCAGTTGCGGTATTGCTGGCACACTGCTTCATACAGGGTGTTTGCTTTGGTAGGTGGGACACATGTTGGATCGTGCCCATTCTCGTACTGTTATATTCTATTATATCTATATAAACTCCATCAGATCACATCAGATCAGATCAGGACTAGAACTGTATATTGGTAGACTTAGAAAGACTTGGGTTTTGTGCGAGACTTATAGCGATGGGTTGTGTTCGCTTCTTGAGTTTGATGCCTTACTTTATTGTTCTTTCTGGGTTGATCTTCACCGTTGGGCGTCGTATACGTACTACTTGCGTGGTTGTGTTTCTGCCAGTTGTCGTAGAGCTAGCTCCCGCTTGGGGATGCCTATATGTTGCTGTATATCTGTTTTTGGATCAAAATATATAAGGGAGGTGCTGTCCGAATTTTTAAAAGACAAAATATGATTCATTACACCTTATTTCAAAACTGCAGTTCACTAAATAAAAAGGGTTTAGATTTTCTTGGCTTCGGCTTACTTAATTTACGTTACGCCTGTAGACGTGGCGTGATTTAAGTGCCGGTTACGAAGGGTCATGACAAAGTTGGTATCAGAGCTGTTAGTTATATGTATGCCCTAGAGGCCATTACTATACATAGGATGTATATTGTAGTGGATGCTTGGACATATATAGGGAGGACTTTCTTGGTCGACATGATAGTATGCTATCTGGTAGCTCTTTATCTTAACGTGTACACTGATTGTCTCTCTGTTACATGTTGGTAAAGCCCTTAGGATGTGTACTTGACTACCTGAACTATGATGTGGAACATACTAGTGGGGACATGGTAGTCCATAAGTACATCCTTCAAGGTCCCTAGTCGTGGGTGTATCGAGACGGGGCATCGATATACCAGAGTAGACTAGCGTATACCTTCTCGACCCATCCAGATGGGCGATGGCTGATCCCATATCCATTGGTGTTTGACATCAGAGATGATATACGGGTGCTCAGTGGAGACTGGGTACACTGGACGGACTCGCTGAGAACTCCCAGATGGTATTATACCTTACGTCAGATGGCAGTTCTCTGGTGACACTGGTACAGAGTAGTCTGTTGACCCGAGATCGTCATAGAGTCTTGTGTGATTCCCACTGTGCTTTGATTTCCACCTTACCACGTCCAAGAGGGCGTGCAAAATGGTGGTTTTTGGGTACAGTCCCGAATCACATGGAGGCAATGAGCGATAGGAGGGGATTCGTCTCTCCCGGTATAGGGAGTTGATGTTGCGCTGTGTTCGATTGGCTATAACCGGAAATCCCTGGCCAGGGTTGCTGAGATTTACTGGTAAGTGTTACCAGTAGTTTCTCGAACTGTTATAGACCTCATATCGACACAACTTATCGAGCTACTGGGGTCTGACGTTTACCACCCCTAGGTGAGATATGCGACATATCAGACGACGAGACCGGACTGTACGGTAAGTGTTACTGGTTGGATTCACAGGAGTGTGAGCGGGCTTGCTCGTTGATCTTCTGATCGCTCAATACCCGGGTGACCGTTACGTTTAGCAGACCGCTTTTGGCTTGTAGGTGTTTGATATGATCATCACTTGCTGCCGGCGTATTGACGAGTCTTTTGAGTCCTACACAGAGGTTTCCTGGCTTAAGCGAAACGAAATAGGAGCGCATATGAGATATGTGCGGGACCGAGAATAATACCAGTATGTGATACTGTATTCGATTCTCGCGATTTATGACATTGATCGGTTATATGCGATATAGCCGGGTTATTGGATCAAGTGTTGATTCGATAAGTTGTTACTATTGATATTAGTCGGTTATATGCAGTATGACCGGATCATTAAATCAAGTGTTGATTTAATGATTTAATGTATAATTATATATTTGATATATTACTTTACATTAACTAGTATTGGTTCACTTAAGATTATTTTCTCACTTGAATGTGCACATTGTATATATGATATATGTTTGTGCACTAGTTTGTATCCTGTTTGATGATACATGCAAACTTGGGTGTGTATGATTAAACCATGATTAGGTTAATGGTTAGGGTTTGATTAACTTATTTATTTATTCTTTTCATTTATTTTTTTGGGCAAGAAATAAAATGGTGGATTCTTTTGTTTTTTACTTGAAGCTTTATGAAGCTTTGAAAAGCTTTGACCATTTCGTTTCTTTCCTTAACCCTAACCATTTACTTAAACCCTAGTTTATTCTCTACACTTGTTAACTCACCCATGGTTGATAAATGATAGGTATCACTTGGATTTTCTTTTTGACATAATTGATTTTCTTTTCTTTCTTCTTCTTCTTCTTGATGAAGAAAGAAAATCTTTGTTTGAAAATTTCCAAGTGATGATTCCAAGTGAGAAATCCAAATCCAAAGTGAACCCACTTCCTATTTCTTAATCCTATACCACTTGCCATGTAGTAGAGTATGTTATCCTCACAAGTTCTATGACCAAGTGAAGATGGAGCTTGATCTTGAGTTGCCTCGACATAGATCATCTTCATCATCGAAGTCGACGATCTAGCCCAATCATTTCTCCGACGAAACGATCGCCAGAGTCCGGGATCCGATGATCGCAGCGGAGGGACGTCAACATGGAGCTAAAGAGGTGGAGGACCGGATCTACAAAGGTTTTAGTCACTTTCACTTAGCAATAAAGTTGTTTACTTGCTTGTTTCGCCTAATCTCTAGTTAACGATCTAGCATTAGGGTTTCTCGGCACAAGAAAAATTTGATTTTGGCATGGTTGATGCCTTGTGGAACCTCTTGAGTGTGCCTAGGAACCCTACAGTGGTATCAGAGCCTAGCTAGAGCTTTAGGCGAAGTGTAGACGATATTAGAAGTCCGATCGAACCCGAAACCCTAATCCATTAACCCTCTCTGTACATTTTTTAAATCTGTGGAATTTTGTGAATTAAAAATATGCAGAAAAATCAGCAGGGATTTCTATGAGTTACTGTGCAACACGTGCACCTAATTCGATCAAAGCGCCGTGGAAACGCGGCACGAGCATGGCTCGTGCGGCGGTTCCACGGCCGTATAGTCACCTTGTTCATTTAAATTTGCACAGTAATGTCACTATCTGTCTCCTGTGTTTTCTGGGTATTTTTATTTTATACTCAACAGTTGAGTTTTCTGGGTTGTATTGGGAGTTCGTAGATTCGATCGGATTGTCTAATTTTGTCTATGTGTTTTTTCGGGTATTTTAGAACATGTTAAAAAGTTTGACCGGATATAAATACCCACTTTTTCCCCTGTCGGGAAATTTCCAAGTGTTGGATTTTTCCATAGTTTAAAGACGTTCTAAGTAGTACAAGTAACATGATGGACCCTCTAGAAGACAACAAACCTTAACTCGATTATGTGACCGTCTTGAACTTCCCTTTGAACCTTAGGGTTTGGGGCAGTACGGCGTGCCACATGTGAGGCGTTGGCTTGACCCTTCTACGGCTGGACCGTTGGTACTGTGGCATGAAGTGAATGTTTTTAAACTTGTTTCAAGTGTTGAGCTGTTTTGGGAAAACTTGGGTGTTTTACTGTTCGATCGGAAAGTTTAACATTTTCTATTTATCTGGAATGTGATACAATATTTGGAATCCACAAGTAGTTATGAGATAACTGAATGAATGTTATAAATCTAGCTGTTTAGTCTCACTTGATCGGCTGCCACGGAATTTTGATGCGATCAAAAGTCCGTCGCAATCACGTAGCGTACGAGGATACTCGCCGGTAAACTTAATAGATAGCCACGCCCCATTGCCCCGACCAAGTGACTGTAGGAGAACCCCGTCGCCGAAAGCATCCGTTTGGGTGCTCGCGGCAGCGGTGTTTCGCCTTGGTGCACTTCGTCGACGGTATCGGGGGTGCGGCCGTCTACTGAAGTTTGCGACGAGCATTCGATCAGGATGTCGGGAATCTTGTTGAATTGCCCGACTTGGTGTTGAAAAGAGTTTTCGATAATGAGACTAAAATGCGGGGTTTATAATTGTTAGGCATGCGATGTCTAAGTAATTCATTTGATTAGG
Source organism: Agapanthus africanus (assembly GCA_030015575.1). Taxonomy (NCBI): domain Eukaryota; kingdom Viridiplantae; phylum Streptophyta; class Magnoliopsida; order Asparagales; family Amaryllidaceae; genus Agapanthus; species Agapanthus africanus. The sequence continues at coordinate 351,459,750 of CM057347.1, read as the reverse complement.
TATGCGATGTCTAAGGAGGTTGCGGATTCCAACTGTTGTAGTTTTACACTTTCTTTTCTGCGACCGTAAGTGTAATATGTGATATCGCCGGTTTCGTTGCTATATGTCAACGACAATTGGGATGGACATATTTACTTACGTTGATGACTTGTGATGTTATGTGTTGCTGGATATGTTATATTGGATCGTCGTGTTTAAATAGTCGGGTTTTTTTTTTATGTGAGATGAGTGTTTTTTATTTTCATTCATGTAAAAACTTGTATGTAATATTCTTTTATTGGGGCACTTCCAGGTTGCGGATGTTGTCACCATTTGTATATTATTTACTTTTCCGCATTAGGATAGACCCAAAGAGGAGAGCACAAGTAACCGGGTTCTAGGGTTCAGTGGGAGACCAACTCGAGGAGTCGAGTCCGGGTCTCCTAACTCTAGAATTGGTAGGGTTGCTTGCCACTCTCGTAGGGGTCTAGGGGTGTGGGTTTGGCTATTCATCGCGACCGTTGAATCCGTGTTTTGTAGAGGCTCAAAATAAAACACGGACGTCCTAGTATATCCAATATTTCATATGTTTCTTCTGCTGCGTTATCTGTGATGTGATGATGTGATGTGCTATGATAAATATTATATATAGTATATATGATATATTATATAGACGTTGCTTATGTTTTACACCTGCGCTAGCCCTGCCTCGCTCTGGCGTTAGTTACCTAACCTAATGATGCAGACGGGACATCGAGGCGAATGCGGCTGGCATAAGTGTACGTTATATTTATCTGTGATGTTTAGGTGCTTAAATGATGGGACTTCATTAATTTGATTACTGGAAGAAAAGAAACCTAAAAGATGTTGTGGAATCGAATTTTCAAAAACAGGTAGCTACAGTTCTTGCTTTGCATCGTGGTGTTCCTTGTAGAATATCCTGCACCTTATTCGATGAGGAAAGGGCCGACGATCCCTTCACTGGGAGTGACCCCTTTAGCAATAACTGGCAGATGCTACAACCCTCGGTTTGTCTTTTGATTGCTTCTATAGTTTTTGCTTTGCACAGCGGTATATATGATATATTCTGCACCTTATTCGATGAGGAAAGGGCCGACGATCCCTTCACCGGGAGTGACCCCTTTAGCAAAACTAGAAAAACCTAAAAAACACTCCATTTTAATATCATTTGATTCTACAACGATATCAAGTTCATTACGCAATAGGTTTTCAGAAAAACCGTCGTAGCCCTCTGTCATTTCAGATAAGTCCTACTTAGTATTCGTGCTACGTTTGTTGACCTCCGTCAAGACGTAGTGTGCGGTAGCTAACTAGTATTTATCTGCTTATGAATATGATGCAGATTGGGTTAGGGTAGTCGTACGGCCTTGTTAACCTCTGTCAAGGGTCGTGCGGGTGAGTTTGATTCAATCAAGAAAAGACGGGTTGAACTTGACTAGTAGCCTATGGTTTGTTGACCTCCGTCAAGGTCATAGGGTGCTAGGGGCAAAATTATCGGGAATTTCAAGTGTTGAAATTTGCAATGAGATTGCATACCTTCTATGAGATAGTTAGATCCCGATACCCACTGCGAGTAATTGTTACTCCTGGGAGAGTTTTACACTTTACAATTAGCCGATCTAGTAGGTGTCTAGAAAGGTGTCAACGGGGTTACGTCTCTGGGAAAATGAGCTTTACTGTAATTAGGTCCGTGCGAAAGCACGGGGAACCTCCCTCAAAGTACCGACACTGGCCTGGCTGAAAGATTGGCAAACTTGTAGCGTGTAGTTAATCCCGGCTAGTCTTTCCTTTTAGGGTTTGAAGGAAGATTTGATAAAAACAGTGGGAGCCATCCTGATTAGATAAAATAATAACCAATCTGATCTTGCAACAGCATACGCTGAGTGTTTTCTTCTCTCTCTCTCCAGGTAGCGACCATATCACGCCTTAATCAAGATAATAATACGGATGTATTGATCGAACCCGCTTGTTATACTGAGCTGTGGAACGTTGGTCCCGCTCCAACTTATAATTGTTATAAGACAGAGCTAGAAATAGGGGAATACGAGAATTCCTATGCCACCCAAACGAAGAAAGTGCATATGATGTATCTCCTTCGGGTGCGTTAGTTGTAAAGAACTGTTTCTCAGTGTCCTCTACATCCTAGGTATTAGATACCGGATCAGGATCCCGCTAATGTAATCCGTTACATGGGCTACAGAAATGTAGAGAACCGAGAACGGGTGATAAGTTTCATGAGACAGAAAATGGTGCAAGTGTTGCAGCCAAGTCTGTTGGTCACTGTCACCCTGTATCCCAAATACATTGATTCTGAACGAATGTTATTAGATACCGAACCTGATATACAAAATCATATCAGTCTCTTTATTAGTAAAGAAATGATAAAATTTTGTATTGTTGGATAATGTTTTGAACATTTCCTATATCAAAAGTTGATCGGTTCAGGCACGATATCTAAAAGCATTGATGTTCTAAATCGAACTACAGTTCTTAGTATACAGAACACACACAAGAGGAAGAGTTCAGAAATGAACGGATCCTTCTTGAGGTATTGTAGATTAGGTCATATCAATGCGACCCGACTAGCTAAGTTGCACATAGATGCATATTTAAATATGTTTGAATTTACATCTTGTGAAAACTTGCCGGACATGTCACAAAGATAAGATGACCACAGCTCTGTTTATTGGAAGCAGAGAAAGAGTTAGTGTACTCTTGGGACTGATACATGATGATGTATGAAGGTCCCCTGTCTACACATGCAAGACCGGTTCTTTGTACTTTATTACATTCTCTGATGATCTCTTTAGATTCAGACATATGTTCCTGTTGAAACACAAGTCCGAACCTTTTGAGATATTCACAGAATATAAGTTAGAAGTAGAGAACCAAAACGGGTATAAGTATTATGTCCTTTGATGTGATCAAGGAGGAGAATACTTGAGCACGAAATTCTTAGACTTTTCTAAAGGAGAATGAGATTCTCTCTCAGCATTACTCCTCCGTATACACCACAGCACGTCGGTGTATCGGGGCAGAGCAATCACACCCTATATGATAAGGTGTGCTCTATGATGAGTACTACTGAGTTACCTATTTCCTTTTGGGAGTTATGCCCTTGAGAAGCTGCATACCTATTGAATAGGGTTCCAATCAAATCAATTGCCTACCACTTCATATGTGATATGGAAAGGGAAGAGTCCATATCTTAAGTTTGTTAAGATTTAGAGTTGTCCGGCCTATGTCTAAAAGCAAAATCCGGACAAGCTCGAGGCAAGGTCAGTTATGTAGAACTGGAAAGGTTCCAGCTATACAAACTACAACAGATGATTTGGTAGAACCAAAGGATTCAGTAGATACCAACGAACCTCAGCCTCTCTGCCGATCTAGTAGGGCTTCTCACCCACCTGAGAGATACTTCTGTTTCTCTATGACAGTGGGAGCGAGGATTGCATCATGAGATGATGACCTAACTAGTTTCGAGCTGTCCATCGAGAGTAGGGACTCTGTAAGAATGGCTGGATGCTTAGTGATCTGAGATGGATTCCTTATACACCAACAAAGTATGGACTTTGGTTGCTATATCTGAAGGGTTAAATCCCCATCAGGAGCAAGTATATCTTGAGAAGATTACTTGGTGTACTTGGAAAAGTTGAGACTTTCAAAGAGAGACTTGTTAAAGGTTTGCATCATTGACCTGGTATGGATTTTGTTGAAACCTTTTCTAAGTAGCTATGCTTAAGTCCATCCAGATCCTACTTGCTACGGCTACATACCATGACTACGATATCTGGCGGTTGGGTGTCATGACTGCTCTTCTAAATATTTTAGAAGAGAGAGTCTATAAGTACACAGTCAGAGGGCTTCGTAGACAGTGGGAGCAGCGGAAACGTGTGCAAGATGTTTTATGTGATAAAGCAGGCATCGCGGAGTTGGAACGTCTGTTTTGATGTGGTAGTCAAAGAGTTTGACTTCATCAAAATGGTAGATGAACCTTGTATATACAAAAAGGTAGTAGGGAGTATGGTGGTGATCCTCGTAGAGTATGTGGATGACATACTCTTGATAGGGAAGGAGTTTCCTATGCTACGCTCAGTCAATCTCCGCTTATCACAATGATTCTCCATATAGGATCAAAGTGATACCTCCTAAATCCTGGGTTTTGGACCTATGAGATAGATCTAATTGGATGTTAGGATTCTCACTAGTTGTAGTGAGATGGTATCAATCAATCCTGGGGAGAATCACTGGAAAAGTTCCAGGGTGATAAGGACGACTGAATGTCAGTCATAGGCATTGTCTTTACCCTCAGTAAAGGGACGGTATGTTGGAAGAGTTCCAAGCTAGATACCGTGGCACACTAGACGATAAAGGCTGGATACATCGCTACTTAAGATGCTACCAAAGAGGAAGTCTGGGTGTATATTAGATCATGAGATGAACTTCATTCCTACCATTGTGAGACAATGGAGTTGTGGCTTATGCCTAGGAACGTCTGTCCCATCAGTGATCCAGACATATTCTAAGGCAGCATCACCTGATCATAGAGATAGTTGATCTCCAGGCTGATCGAGGTTAGGAGAGTAGACTCAGAGGACAACACAGCGGATCCACTCACAAAGGCCTTTTCCCAGAGAGAGACTTTTATGGGATGGTTGAGTATGAGATACTACAACCACTGCTATAGATGGCCCTAGCGCAAGTGGGAGACTGTTAGTTATATGTATGCCCTAGAGGCCATTACTATACATATGATGTATATTGTAGTGGATGCTTGGACATATATAGGGAGGACTTTCTTGCTCGACATGATAGTATGCTATCTGGTAGCTCTTTACCTTAACGTGTACACTGATTGTCTCTCTGTTACATGTTGGTAAAGCCCTTAGGATGTGTACTTGACTACCTGGACTATGATGCGGATCATACTAGTGGGGACATGGTAGTCCATAAGTACATCCTTCAAGGTCCCTAGTCATGGGTGTATCGAGACAGGGCATCGATATACCAGAGTAGACTAGCGTATACCTTCTCGACCCATACAGATGGGCGATGGATGATCCCATATCCATTGGTGTTTGACATCAGAGATGATATACGGGTGCTCAGTGGAGACTGGGTACACTGGACGGACTCGCTGAGAACTCCTAGATGGTATTATACCTTACGTCAGATGGCAGTTCTCTGGTGACACTGGTACAGAGTAGTCTGTTGACCCGAGATCGTCATAGAGTCTTGTGTGATTCCCACTGTGCTTTGATTTCCACCTTACCACGTCCAAGAGGGCGTGCAAAACGGTGTTTTTTGGGTACAGTCCCGAATCACATGGAGGCAATGAGCGATAGGAGGGATTCGTCTCTCCCGTTATAGGGAGTTGATGTTGCGATGTGTTCGATTGGCTATAACCGGAAATCCCTGGCCAGGGTTGCTGAGATTTACTGGTAAGTGTTACCAGTAGTTTCTCGAACTGTTATAGACCTCATATCGACACGACTTATCGAGCTACTGGGGTCTGACGTTTACCACCCCTAGGCGAGATATGCGACATATCAGACAACGAGACCGGACTGTATGGTAAGTGTTACTGGTTGGATTCACAGGAGTATGAGCGGGCTTGCTCGTTGATCTTCTGATCGCTCAATACCCGGGTGGCCGTTACGTTTAGCAGACCGCTTGCGGCTTGTGGGTGTTTGATATGATCATCACCTGCTGCCGGCGTATTGACGAGTCTTTTGAGTCCTACACAGAGGTTTCCTGGTTCAAGCGAAACAAAATAGGAGCGCATATGAGATATGTGCGGGACCGAGAATAATACTAGTATGTGATACTGTATTCGATTCTCTCGATTTGTGACATTGATCGGTTATATGCGATATAGCCGGGTTATTGGATCAAGTGTTGATTCGATAAGTTGTTACTATTGATATTAGTCGGTTATATGCAGTATGACCGGATCATTAAATCAAGTGTTGATTTAATGATTTAATGTATAATTATATATTTGATATATTACTTTACATTAACTAGTATTGGTTCACTTAAGATTATTTTCTCACTTGAATGTGCACATTGTATATATGATATATGTTTGTGCACTAGTTTGTATCATGTTTGATGATACATGCAAACTTGGGTGTGTATGATTAAACCATGATTAGGTTAATGGTTAGGGTTTGATTAACTTATTTATTTATTCTTTTCATTTATTTTTTTGGGCAAGAAATAAAATTGTGGATTCTTTTGTTTTTTACTTGAAGCTTCATGAAGCTTTGAAAAGCTTTGACCATTTCGTTTCTTTCCTTAACCCTAACCATTTACTTAAACCCTAGTTTATTCTCTACACTTGTTAACTCACCCATGGTTGCTAAATGATAAGTATCACTTGGATTTTCTTTTTGACATAATTGATTTTCTTTTCTTTCTTCTTCTTCTTCTTGATGAAGAAAGAAAACCTTTGCTTGAAAATTTCCAAGTGATGATTCCAAGTGAGAAATCCAAATCCAAAGTGAACCCACTTCCTATTTCTTCATCCTCTACCACTTGCCATGTAGTAGAGTGTGTTATCCTCACAAGTTCTATGACCAAGTGAAGATGGAGCTTGATCTTGAGTTGCCTCGACGTAGATCATCTTCGGCATCGAAGTCGACGACCTAGCCCGATCATTTCTCCGACGAAACCATCGCCAGAGTCCGGGATCCGATGATCGCAGCGGAGGGACGTCAACACGGAGCTAGAGAGGTGGAGGACCGGATCTACAAAGGTTGTAGTCACTTTCACTTAGCAATAAAGTTGTTTACTTGCTTATTTCGCCTAATCTCTAGTTAACGATCTAGCATTAGGGTTTCTCGGCACAAGAAAAATTTGATTTTGGCATGGTTGATGCCTTGTGGAACCTCTTGAGTGTGCCTAGGAACCTTACAAGTGCGTTAGGTTTAACCTTGGTTTGAATCCGAGTTTGACTATGCGGAGTCTAAGGCGTATATATTCCGGAACCTAGGCTTGACCTTACGGAACTTAGACTTGACGGGGGAGGGGGGTATTAGATCCGAACTTTCATTTCATAGGTTGACCTTGATTGATGGAGTAGGTAGCTTGAGTAGAGTGACGTACCGTACGTATGTTCCGCGACATATTTACGATACGATACTCCACTTAAGAAACCTTAGGATGTGCATTATCTTGAGATTTGTGATACTATTCGTTCCTTTGATCATATATCTATTTAGGATATGATGATTTCCTTCTTTCATGTGATTTATCTTCATCGATACCTGCTTGAGGTTCCTGTCACCATGGTTTGAGCGCAGATTAAGCTGCTGCTAGTGTTTCAGTCAGGGCGAGCTCGTCAGGGACGAGGACTGACCATTGTTTTTTTCTGGTGACATAGGGACGTGTAGGTATAGTGTTATATTGTGATCTCTCATTTGAGGCGAGTGTTCGGTTTTACACTGGATGATCGGGCCATTGATAGAGGCTACCAGATTGAGAGGACTATTGATGTACAACATACCTCAGAGATCGTGATGTTGTCTACTGTGCAGACAGATGACCCAGCTGTTGCAGAGATTGATGGGATGTCGTTTCCAGAGTTTATGAGCTGAAACCGCTGGAGCTTTCAGGCAGAGGTGTGACAGGAGATAGCTAGTCTATCTCGAGTGGAGCGACGGATATGGTTTGCCAGATTTGAGGTGCCGACGCAGGCTCAGATGAGTTGAAGAATTCCAGTTGAAGGATCTTACTCAGATCTAGAATAGATCGATCAAGAGAGGACGTTGTTCGTCAGATGCTCCGATGTGAGATCGGTAAGTTGACCAGTTTCAGATAGAAGGACCACACCAAATGTGTTGCGAGTTGATCGAGATCGGATGAATAAAGTGTATTCCTCCGATGATTTGGACGAGTTTCCGAGGACGTGTTCGGCTAGATATCTTCCACAGAGTGATGAAGGTACTGAGTTCGTAATTTCGAGTTCGTGAGAGAGACTCCAGAATGACCGTAGCCGAAAATGAGTTGCAGTATGCAGACAGCAAGAGATGACGTCGAAGTGGACGATAATAAAGACAAATGGAACAAGAGATTCGTGCGAGATGTTAACGAGCGGTTGTTACGCTCCATTGATGCTAGAGGATTGATATGTGTGCAGAGGCATTAGATACAGCCAATTTTCAGATGGAAGCCGTGATGATGACACATCTGTCCGGTTATGAGAAAAGAGTTAAACAAGAGTGCCAACCTTCGTGTAGTTCAGCATAGGTGAGATCGGAAGAAGCCATGAGCAGTTCTTTCCAGGACACCGCAGCCATAGAAATTTGCACCCAGGGTCAGTTATATCGTGCGTATTCAGAGGGTCAGATGTCGTCGTCAGTATTGTGCAGTTTGAGAGTGGTCATGTTGATTGGCCAAACGGTGATCAAAAGAGTTCCAGAGCAGGACTGTTCCGTTAGTATACCTGAATAGGCCGACGAGCAGAAAGATTGCGAGATTGATAGTTCAGAGAGAAACAAAGAACCCAATGACCAAAGATGCCAGACTGTGAGCAGGAGGCAAGTAGATGATTTTGCTCTGCCGAGTTTGGGCATACCGGCTTATTTTTCGATATTGTAGGAGGTGTACCTCAATGTCAGTTATTGCGATTTGTGTTTTGTGATCCGAGTATCACACTTTTATCGCTTGGATTGGAGTTTTAATGATTGGGTTTCATGATTTATGTGTTGGTGCACCTTGGTTGCACCTATTGGAGATTTATATTGTGCATAGTTATTGCACTTGACTTGTGTTTTATACACCGCTACATTGAGATTATGATTTGTGCATATCTATTGCACTTAAGGTTGATTATGTGCCTTGTTGCACGCACGTATGATTTTGGTGGATTTCGAGATTTGTTGATTTGATTTTGTGCGTGAGGTACGAACTCGATTTGATTTTTGCGCTCAGTATAGCTTATATATGCTTACAGTCTATTGATATATGGTTTTTTGCACGTAGTTGCACACGTTTATGGTTTAATACACCTTACCATGCTCGGTGTTGTTTTGTGATCATTGAGATGTTGATGAGTTTTCATGCATTGTTGCACCAGCTTGATATTTTTGTGTATTTGTTGCACTAGCTTGAGATTTTGTGCATTTGTTGCACCAGATTAGTATTTCGTGCATTGGTTGCACCGGAATTGTATTTCGTACGTTGTTGCACCAGATTGATGTTTTCGTGAGCGTCTGCACTTGATGTTCGTTATCGTGCATACTATTGCATTAGATGTTTTATACGGACCAAACGCACTTGATTTAGATTTTCGCGCATGTTGGGTGCAGGATATGAGATTTTGTGCACACCGAGTGCAATCGATTGAGATTTTATTCGTGCATGTTGGATGCACATGATTGAGATTTTATTCGTGCATGTTAGATGCACTTGATGAGATTTTTATTCACGCATGTCGGATGCACTTGATAGAGATTTCATTCTTGCATAATTGTTGTGCTTGATTTAGATTTTCATGCACTATAGATGCATTTGATGTTGTTGTCGTGCACACCTGTTGCACTGGACAGATGCTTTCGTGCACACCTGTTGCACTTGGTTTTTCTTTTGAGCATATTGTGGCACTTGTATTGGATTGGATTTCCGTGCGCACCAGACGCATGTGATGTTGGATACGCTTTTTGAGACTGATTTTATTTATGAGTTCTCGTTTTGATGATGGATGCTACATTAGCTAGTAGCCGAGCGGGACTGGTCTGAGGACAGTACTTGAGTACTTTTGCATGCATATAAAAGTTACCAAAGGTTTTCAAAAAGAATCTATAGTCTCTCTATTTCTTGCGTGTCAGTGAGTGACATTAAATTTTATAAAGAGAACCTGCTGGGATTTTTCATAAAGGCAGGATGTATAAATTGAGCAAAACATATATAAGTATATATTTATTACTGTACAAATGATCGTCCGCCACTTGTACCGTGAGCTACGCATAGCATGGGGATTTGAGAAAGATTTGGCATGAGTTATTCAGCTTTTTAAAATGGTTTTACAAGAATGCATGCTATATACACATTATGATTTAAATAGTGCATTTGGATTCCAGTGGTGGAATTCTAGATTCGTATTTCCATTTTTAACTCCGATGATTGCGTGATGCTTGACGGAGTTTGATTTTGAGTTTCGTACTCGTTTTCTTACGCACAGGATACGCTATGATATTTCTATGTCATCCGTGATTTCGGAACCCCGTTGATTTAAGCTGATTATTGAAATGTTTTAGTATTTGGGGAGTTAAATTTTAAATTCGGGGACCGAATTTTTTTAAGGGGGGAAGACTGTAACATTTCAGAAATATAAAATATTATTTTTGGAAATTTAATATTAAAATAATATATTTTACAAAAACTATTCGATTTGCGAATAGGGATATTTCGTAAAATGGTATAAGTAAATACCAATATTTGTAAATTAATCGGAGGTTAAAATGATTTATTTATTTTAATGATATTTGTCGGATTTTTGGCAAAATCCGTATTTTCACATTTTTCCGCGACTTGTGAACAAGTCATGTACATGTTGTGCATGTGTTGTGTGTGTGTTTGTGAGTTAGAAAGAATGAGAATAGAAATGAAAACAAAAGAGAAAAGAAAAGAAAAGCAAAGAGAAGAGAGAAAAGAGTGTGTGTGTGTGTGAATGGATAAAAATGAAGGAAAACAAAAGAAATTAGATGTTTTGGGAGAGAGTGAGTGTATGAGGGGGTAAGGCTAAGCAAGAGAGATGGGAAGTGAAACTTGGCTGCCTCAATCCTTCCCTCATCTCCATTTTCTTCTTCATCTTTGCTTCAAGCTTCATTCTTCACTACCCTAAAACTGTAGGGTTCCTAGGCACTCTTACAAGGGTTCATAAGGCATCAATCATGCCCGAATAAAAATTTAGACGTGTTGAACAACCCAAAGCCGGGATCTTTGCTAGATTATTAGGGTTTAACATGCAGGTAAACATCTTTACAACTAAGTGTGAGGGATTACAACCTTTGTAGTCCGCTCCTTCGCTTCATAAGCTCCGAGTAGAAGTCCCTTCGCAGCGATCCACGATCTCCCGGACTCAAGAGAGGCTCCACGACTCGAACGATCCATGCTAGCTTGTAGTGTTCCTTTTCTCCGACGATCTACGTCGAACTTGCTATAACTCAAGCTCTCTCACTCTAATGAGGTGAACGCCCTAATCTAATTGGCTAGATTAGATGAGAATGATGGAGTGGTATTTATGCTTTCTTTTTATATCAAATTCTCACATGAAAACATCACAAAAGGAAAACCTAGTAAGCTTTCTCAAAGCTCAAGGTTGAAGATGAAGATGAAAAATGAGTTAAACCTTTTGTGATGAATAATGAAATGAATATATGAATAATAATGCAACCATGGTCAAGGATGATAAGGATAACCCTTATAGAGAATTAACTAGGGCTAGGGTTTGGTTGGGTTAAAGAATGAGTCATAAGAAAATATCAACCATAATATCTAACTCATGACAAAAGAAATTCCTTCTAGAAGGTGCAAAAAACAACTAATCCAAATAAAACCCTAACCTTGTTTAATCTCCACTAAACAAGTTGCATTAGTAATCATATCATGTTACTATAATATATATCACATATATATTATATATTTGTAACAAAAGAAAATAATACAATTAATATATATCGCATATATATCAATGTATTATCCGGTGAGAAAATGAAATAATAAAGCGAGCCAATATTAGATAATGTAATACAATATATCATATATATTATTATATATTAACTTATCGAATCAACACTTGATTTGACAATCCGTCTATATCGAATATAACCGACTAATATATCATGTACCGATTTATCGAATCAACACTTGATCCGATGACCCGGCTCAAATCTAAATATCGCGAGAATATAATACGGTATCTCATATCGCATTATTCTTGGTCGTGCACATATCACATATGTGCCCCTACTCCGTTTTGCCTGAGTCCAGAAACCTCTGTGTAGGACTCTAAAGAATCGTCAATACGCCGGTAGCAGGTGATGATCATATCAAACACCCACAAGCTGCAAGCGGTCAGCTAAACGTAACAGCCACCTAGGTATTGAGCGATCAGAAGATCAACAAGCTAGCCTGTACATTCTCCTGTGAATCCAATCAGTAACACTCCCGTACAGTCCGGTCTCTTCGTCTGATATGTTGCATATCTAGTCTAGGGGTGGTATACGTCAGACCCCAGTAACCGATAAGTCATGTCGATGTGAGGCTCATAACGGGTCGAGAAACTACTGGTAACACTTACCAGTAAATCTCTATATCAGCCCTGGCCAGGGACTTCCAGCTATAGCCAATCGAACACAACACAACATCAACTCCCTATACCGGGAAAGACGAATCCCCTCCTATCGCTCATTGCCTCCATGTGATTCGGGACTGCACCTAAAAGCCACCGTTTTGCATGCCCTCTTGGATGTGGTAAGGTGGGAATCAAAGCACAGTGGGAATCACACAAGACTCTATGACGATCTCGGGTCTACAAACTACCCTGTACCAGTGTCACCGGAGAACTGCCATCTGACGTGTGGTATATCACCATCTGGGAGTTCTCGGTGAGTCTGTCCAGTGTACCCAGTCTCCACTGAGCACCCGTACACCATCCTTGATGTGAAAACATCGATGGATATGGGATCATCCATCGCCCATCATATGGGTCAAGATGCGTATAAGCTAGTCTACTCTGGTGTATCGATGCCCTGTCTCGACACACTTTTGACTAGGAACAGTTATAGGATGTACTTATCGACTACCGTGGCCCCACTAGTATGATCTCATCATAGTCCCAGTAGTCGAGTACAGATCCTAAGGGCTTTATCAATATGTGAGAGTAAGACAGTAAACATATACAAGTCAATATGTTAAGATAAAGTGAAACCGAATAGCATACTATCATGACGAGCAAGAAAGTCCTCTCTATATATATCCAAGCATCTATTATAATATATATCATATGTACAACAATGGCCTCTAGGGCATATACATAACTAACAATCTCCTACTTGCACTAAGGCCAGCTGCTGTAGTATCTCATGCCTAGCATCCCGAATAATCTCTCAAACTGTATCTGGGGAATAGCTTTCTTGAATGGATCCGCAGTGTTGTCCTTCGTATTTACTCTCCTGACCTCGATCTCCCGGCGATCAACTATCTCCCTGATCAGGTGATACCGCCTCAGAATATGTCTGGACTTTTGATGGGACCTGGGTTCCTTGGCCAAAGCCACAGCTCCATTGTTATCACAATACAGAGGTATTGGATGTTCAATGGATGGAACCACACCAAGTTCACTAATGAACTTATTTATCCAGACAGCCTCTTTGGCAGCATCGTTGGCAGCGATGTATTCAGCCTCCATCGTCGAGTCTGCAACGGTATCCTGTTTGAAACTCTTCCAACTCACCGCCCCTCCATTGAGGGTAAAGACAAATCCCGAGTGCGACTTAGAGTCGTCCTTATCACTTTGGAAGCTCGAATCGGTAAAGGACTCCACCTGGAGTTCCCTGTTACCATACACTAAGAACATCTCCTTAGTTCTTCAAGTACTTGAGAATGTTCTTCATAGCTGTCTAGTGATTCTCTCCAGGATCTGCTTGATACTGACTCACTATACTTAGTGAGTATGCTACATCGGGTCTGGTACATAGCATCGCATACATGATAGAGCCTACTGCCGAAACATAGGGTATCCCTTGCATGCGAGCTCTCTCCAAATCAGTTTTGGGAGACATCTCTTTGGAGAGAGTGAGTCCAGAGATCGTGGGTAGGTTCCCACGCTTGGATTCTTCCATACTAAACCTCTTTAATATGGTGTCAATGTACCTGGATTGGGACAATCCTAGTATCCTCTTAGATCTATCTCTATAGATCATAATTCCCAGTATGCAGGAGGCATCACCTAGATCTTTCATTGAGAATCTTTATGATAAGAAGAGCTTGACTGATTGCAGCATAGGAACATCATTTCCTATCAAGAGTATGTCATCCACGTACAATACGAGGAATACAACCTTACTCTCTGCAACCTTCTTATAAATACAAGGTTCATCTATATTTTTGATGAAGTCAAACTCTTTGACTACAACATCAAAACAGATGTTCCAACTCCGCGATGCTTGTTTTAACCCATAAATGGATTTAAGCAGCTTGCACACCTTTCCGCTGCTCCCACTATCTACGAAGCCCTCTGGCTGAGTCATGTACACGCTCTCTTCTAAATCACCGTTTAGAAAGGCGGTCTTAACATCCATTTGCCAGATTTTATAGTCATGGTATGCAGCAATGGAAAGCAAGATCCGGATGGACTTAAGCATAGCTACTGGAGAAAAGGTTTCGCCATAATCCACACCTGGTCGTTGACGAAAACCCTTTGCAACAAGTCTAGCTTTGAAAGTCTCAACTTTTCCATCTACACCAATTTTTTTTAAAGATCCACTTGCTCCCAATGGGTTTTACCCCTTCAGGAGAAATTTCCAAAGTCCATACTTTGTTGGTGTACATGGATTCTATCTCAGATCGCATTACATCCAGCCATTTCACAGAGCCTCCACTTGTGATGGCCTGCTCAAAACTAGTCGGGTCATCATCTTCCATGATGCAATCCTCGCTTCCACCATCAATGAGAAAACCGTAGTATCTCTCAGGTGGATGAGAAACCCTGCTAGATCGGCGGAGAGGCTGGGGTTCGTCGGCTACTACTGAATCCTCTGGTTCCAATAAATCATCAGTTGTAGTTTGCGGTGCTGGAACCTCTTCCAGCTTTACCTCTTTGCCACTAATTTCTTTTGCAAGAAATTCCTTTTCTAAAAAGATGGCATGTTGAGCAACGAACACTTTTGTTCATCAGCGTGGTAGAAAAAATATCCTTGAGAATTCTTTGGATATCCCACAAACTTGCAAAGAACTGATCGTGCCTCGAGTTTGTCCGGATTTTGCCTTTTGACATAGGCCGGACAACCCCATATCTTAACTCGTTTAAAATATGGTCTCTTCCCACTCTATATCTCATATGGTGTGGTAGGTACAGATTTAGATGGAACTAGATTCAATAGGTATATGGCTATCTCAAGCGCATACCCCCACAAGGAAATAAGCAACACAGCATCGCTCATCATAGAGCGCACCATATCTAATAGGGTGCGATTCCTCCGCTCCGATACACCGTTGTGCTGTGGTGTATAAGGAGGAGTAAGCTGAGAGAGAATCCCATTCTCTTTTAGATAATCCAGAAAATCATTGCTCAAGTATTCTCCTCCTCGATCAGATCGAAGGATTTTAATACTTTTGCCCGTTTGGTTCTCTACTTCGTGCTTATATTCTCTGAATTTCTCAAAAGCTTCAGACTTGTGTTTCATCAGGAACACATGTCCGTATCTTGAGAGATCGTCAGTGAATGTAATGAAGTAGGAAGAACCGTTCCTGGCGTGTGTAGACATGGGACCGCATACATCACTATGTACCAGTCCTAAGAGTTCGGTAACTCTTTCTCCGTGTCCACTAAACGGAGTTTTGGTCATTTTTCCTTTGAGACATGAATGGCAAGTATCATAAGATGATAATTCGAACGAATTCAAATATCCATCCTTATGTAACTTAGCTAGCCGTGTCGCTTTGATATGACCAAGTCTACAATGCCACAAGAAAGATTCGTTCATTTCTGAACTCTTCCTCTTGTGTGTGTTTTGTATATTAAGGACTGTATTTTGATTGAGAATGAATATGCCATTATGTAACGAGCCTGATCCAATCAACTTTTGATTCAGGAATATGTTCATAACGTTATCCTGTACTACAAAATTATATCCTCCTTTACTTAATAAAGAAACTGATATAATGTTGCACATCATGTTCGGTATATAATAGCACTCATTCAGAATCAGTGTATTACTATTTGGTAATACAAGGTGATATTCGCCAACTGCTTTGGCTGCAATATTTGCACCATTCCCTACTTGAACAGAATGATCACCTTTTCCCAGTTCTTTACCTTTACGTAGCCCATGTAACAATTTACATATGTGGGATCCCGATCCGGTATCTAATACCCAGGACGTAGGGTGAACTGAGAAACAGTTCTCAATAACTAACACACCCGAAGAAGGTGCATCAACATGCATGTTCTCCGTTTGGGCGGCGTGAGAATCCAGATATTCTCCTGTTTTCTGTTCAGTCTTATAACACTTATAAGATAGAACAGGTTCAACGTTCCCCTGCTCAGTATAATAAGCGGGTTCAGTCAATACATCCATATTATTATCTTGATTAAGTCCTGACACGGTCGCTATCTGGAGAGAGAGAGAAGGAAACACTTTAGCGTATGCTCTTGCAAGATTAGATTGGTTATTATCTTATCTAATCAGGATATCTCCAACTGTTTTTATCAAATCTTCCTTCAAACCCTAAAAGGTAAGATTAGCCGGGATTAATCACACCTTACAATTTCGTCAATCTTTCAGCCAGATCAGTGTTAGTACTTGAGGGAGGTTCCCCGTGCTTTCGCACGGACCTAATTAAAATAAACCTCATCTTCCCAGAGGCTTAACCCCGTTAACACCTTTCTAGACACCTACTTGATTGGCTAATTGTCCTGTGTAAAACTCTCCCAGGAGTAACTTTTACTCGTAGTGGGTATCACGATCCATCTATCTCATAGAAGGTATGCAATCTCATTGCAAATTTCAACACTTGAAATTCCCGATAATATTTTGCCCCTAGCGATCTATGACCTTGACTAAGTCAAGAAACCATAAATCGCAAGTTAAGTTCAACCCGTACATTTCCCGATTGAATTAAACCCACCCGTACGACCCTTGACTAAGTCAACAAGGCCGTACGACTACCCTAATCCAATCACATCTCATGTTTTAGCAGATAAACACTATTTAGCTACCGTACACTACGCCTTAACTAAGTCAACAAATATAGCACGAATACTAAATAATATCTATCTGAAATGTCCGAGGGCTACGCAGGTTTTTCAGAAAACCATGAGCGTAATGAACTTGATATCGTTGTAGAAACAAGTGATTTTGAAAAGGAATATTTTTGAGGCTTTTCTAGTTTCGCTAAAGATGTCACTCCAGGTGAAGGGATCTCGGCTCTTTCCCTATCGAATAAGGTGCAGGATATATCATATATACCGCTGTGCAAAGCAAAAACTATAGAAGTTGTCAAAAACTAAACCGTGAGTTTATAGCATCTGCCAGTTTCGCTAAAGAGGTCACTCCCGATGAAGGGATCTCGGCTCTTTCCTCATCGAATAAGGTGCAGGGTATATCATATATACCGCTGTGCAAAGTAAAACTGTAGCTACCCTTTTTATAAAGTTTTGATTCTACAACATTTTTTAGGTTTCTTTCCTTTTATTAATCTCATTAATGAATCCCATCAACTTATGCTTCTTAAGCATCACAGAAGAAACGAAAGCAGTAATATTTATATATCAGCATATATATATATAGTATAAGCATTCGTCTCAGGCAGTAATATGATCTCATCACAGAACATTGCAGCAGAAGAACATATATGAAATATTGGATATACTAGGATGTCCGTGTTTTTAATACGAGCCGGTATAAAACACGGATTCCACGGTCGTGATAAATAGCCAAACCCACATCCCTAGACCCCTATGAGAGCGGCACGTAACACTGCCAATTCTAGGGTTAGGAGACCCGGTCTCGACTCCTCGAGATGGCCTCCCACTGGACCCTAGAACCCGGTTACTTGTGCTCCCCTCCTTGGGTCTACCTAATGCGGAAAAGTAAATAATATACACTGGTGACATCAATCTCATCCCGGAAGTGCCCCAATAAAAGAATATTACATATAAATGAATTTTACATGAATGAAAATAAAAACCCTCATCTCACATAAAAACCCCCGGCTATTCAGAACACGACAATCCAATATAACATATCACAGCAACACATAATATCTCATATCATCAACGTAAGCAAGTATGCATATCCCGATTGTCGTTGATGTATAGCAACAAAGCCGGCGATACCCCACATACTACGCTTACGGTCACAGAAAAGAAATTGTAAAACTACAACATTTGGAATCCACAATCTCTTTAGACATCGTAAATCCAAAATATCACATACTTCGCATTTCATGCCTAACTATATGAATTCCACATATTGTATCACATTTAAGATAAATAGACAGTATTAAACTTTCCGATCGAATAATCAAATACCCAAGATTTCCTAAATAGCTCAACACTTGAGCGGAGTTCAAATAATCCCAGAATATGTCACAGTACCGGTGGTCTAGCCGTAGAAGGGTCAAGCCAACGCCTCACATGTGGCACGCCGTACTGCCCCAAATCCTAAGGTTTAGAGGCGGTTCAGACGGTCACATAATCGAGTTAAGGTTTGTGTTCTTCTAGAGGGACCGCCGCGTTACTTGCACGTTTTTCCGAAAGATTTAAACCCAAGAAAAATTCAACACTTGAAAGTTTTTCGTGCCGGGAAAAAAAATGAGTTAATGATATCCGTTCGAACATTTTAACAGTTTCTAAATATCCGGAAAACATAACGAAATTGAACTATCCGATCGAATCAATGAATTTAAAATAATCCCCAGAACACTCAACACTTGAGTCAGATTAAAAATACCCAGAAATATACACTTACAGGTATGGATATTACTGTACAAAACACTAACCCTAATTCTACTGTTCCGAACAATGGAATTGGGATGTCGTATTTTACAGTAACTTTTAGAATTCCCTGCTGATTTTTTTGAGTATTTTTAATGCAGAAAAAATCACAATTTTACAAAATTTCCAGAGTAGGGTCTATTTCGACGTTTCGAGTTTCGATCGGAGTATTAACTTCGTATACACGTCGCCTAATGCTCTAGCTAGGCTCTGATACCACTGTAGGGTTCCTAGGCACTCTTACAAGGGTTCATAAGGCATCAACCATGCCCGAATAAAAATTTAGACGTGCCGAACAACCCAAAACCGGGATCTTTGCTAGATTATTAGGGTTTAACATGCAAGTAAACATCTTTATAACTAAGTGTGAGGGATTACAACCTTTGTAGTCCGCTCCTTCGCTTCATAAGCTCCGAGTAGAAGTCCCTTCGCCGTGATCCACGATCTCCCGGACTCAAGAGAGGCTCCACGACTCGAACGATCCATGCTAGCTTGTAGTGTTCCTTTTCTCCGATGATCTACGTCGAACTTGCTATAACTCAAGCTCTCTCACTCTAATGAGGTGAACACCCTAATCTAATTGGCTAGATTAGATGAGAATGATGGAGTAGTATTTATGCTTTCTTCTTATATCAAATTCTCACATGAAAACATCATAAAAGGAAAACCTAGTAAGCTTTCTCAAAGCTCAAGGTTGAAGATGAAGATGAAAAATGAGTTAAACCTTTTGTGATGAATAATGAAATGAATATATGAATAATAATGCAACCATGGTCAAGGATGACAACGATAACCCTTATAGAGAATTAACTAGGGTTAGGGTTTGGTTGGGGTTAAAGAATGAGTCATAAGAAAATATCAACCATAATATCTAACTCATGACAAAAGAAATTCCTTCTAGAAGGTGCAAGAAACAACTAACCCAAATCAAACCCTAACCTTGTTTAATCTCCACTAAACAAGTTGTAATCATATCATGTTACTATAATATATATCACATATATATTATATATTTGTAACAAAAGAAAATAATACAATTAATATATATCGCATATATATCAATGTATTATCCGGTGAGAAAATGAAATAATAAAGCGAGCCAATATTAGATAATGTAATACAATATATCATATATATTATTATACATTAACTTATCGAATCAACACTTGATCCGACAATCCGGCTATATCGAATATAACCGACTAATATATCATGTACCGATTCATCGAATCAACACTTGATCCGACGACCCAGCTCATATCTAAATATCGCGAGAATATAATACGGTATCTCATATCGCATTATTCTTAGTCGTGCACATATCACATATGTGCCCTACTCCGTTTTGCCTGAGTCAAGAAACCTCTGTGTAGGACTCTAAAGAATCGTCAATACGCCGGTAGCAGGTGATGATCATATCAAACACCCACAAGCTGCAAACGGTCAGCTAAACGTAACAGCCATCCAGGTATTGAGCGATCAGAAGATCAACAAGCTAGCCTGTACATTCTCCTGTGAATCCAATCAGTAACACTCCCGTACAGTCCGGTCTCTTCGTCTGATATGTTGCATATCTAGTCTGGGGGTGGTATACGTCAGACCCCATTAACCGATAAGTCGTGTCGATGTGAGGCTCATAACGGGTCGAGAAACTACTGGTAACACTTACCAGTAAATCTCTATATCATCCCTGGCCAGGGACTTCCAGTTATAGCCAATCGAACACAGCACAACATCAACTCCCTATACCGGAATTGACGAATCCCCTCCTATCGCTCATTGCCTCCATGTGATTCGGGACTGCACCCAAAAGCCACCGTTTTGCATGCCCTCTTGGACGTGGTAAAGTGGGAATCAAAGCACAGTGGGAATCACACAAGACTCTATGACGATCTCGGGTCTACAGACTACCTTGTACCAGTGTCACCGGAGAACTGCCATCTGACATGTGGTATATCACCATCTGGGAGTTCTCGGCGAGTCCATCCAGTGTACCCAGTCTCCACTGAGCACCCGTACACCATCCTTGATGTCAAAACACCGATGGATATGGGATCATCCATCGCTCATCATATGGGTCAAGATGCGTATACGCTAGTCTACTCTGGTGTATCGATGCCCTGTCTCGACACACCCTCGATTAGGAACAGTTATAGGATGTACTCATCGACTACCGTGGCCCTACTAGTATGATCTCATCATAGTTCCAGTAGTCGAGTACAGATCCTAAGGGTTTTATCAACATGTGAGAGTAAGACAGTAAACATATACAAGTCAATATGTTAAGATAAAGTGAAACCAAATAGCATACTATCATGACGAGCAAGCAAGTCCTCTCTATATATATCCAAGCATCCATTATAATATACATCATATGTACAACAATGGCCTCTAGTGCATATACATAACTAACAAAAACACCATCTCAAATCCTATGCCAAAACCCTATGCACCTTTCACTAAAATCATGCACCAACCAATTCTAAGCCCTTAGAACCAATCAATTTTGGATTTTGAAGATTTGGTGCAACTCAAGAACTTTCCTAGGCTGCTATTAAGGTAATCCATTCATTTTAGTTTAGAAATTTCGTTAATTATCGTATTTTTAGTTAGAAATTGAGTTAATTAGGTTTTCGATTTTAGAAAATTGAATTTTGCTGTTAAGTGACCAATTGAGGTGTAGTGAGTGTTTACATGACCTTAGAGATCGATTTAGAGGCCTGGAAATGAGTTTAGAATCCAAAATACGAAGTTTGAAATTTTCCGTGTCGGTTTTGTGAAACCTTATAGCCTACAGGGAATCTGGAGCAATCTGGGATTTTTACAAGAAAAACAAACAAGACCATTAACCTAGATAGACTACTAGAAGACCACCACCAAAACACGAGCCCGTTTCACCATAGTACGGCCGGCGAGACCGGATTTAATGGCATTGTCGCCGGACCCCTTATGTCAAATGGTGATGTGGTTTATCCTGTAACTCCCTTACCCTATAAACTAGCCCATGTACTTGTTTTTTTAGTCCCCATTGACCTGAGGAGAAATCTGGGAGTGATTTCCTGAGTTGCTGGATTAGTGTTATACGATGTATAAAATTTGGGGTTTTGGTTTTGATATTGAAATTGTGGTTTTGGTAATTGAGATTTGAATTTCGTCGTTGGATGTTTGAACGTCAACGGACGAGGGTTGTTTGGGTGATTTTGCATGCGAAGCTATAGGTTCTAACCTATAGGAAATCCATGTACCGTATCGGTTTTCGGATATTAATTGTGTTTGCGTTTCGATGTGTATTGATTGTAGGTATTTCGCGTGGACTTCCGAGACGACGAAGCACATCGACTTCGGCTAAGCGAGGAGAATTGCGGTGAGTAGATTTATAACTATGAGGGAAGTCGGGTGGATGGCGTATAGCACCCCCGTAAGTCATAAATGAAAACCGACATATATATATATATATATATATATATATATTAGGGTTGTAGAATACCTATATAGGATTCACGGATAGGATAGCTAATGATGATTGATATGATTAAGTGAATCATGATAAGTATGAATCGAAAGAGAATAAGTGTGAGTTGATATTGTAAGGCTACGACAGCACCCCGGCCGTCAATCCGAAGCCAAATGCGGAACAAAACCTTTTTAAACTGGCGCTATCGTAACCCTAAAACCTGGATCATTCCATTAACCGTAAGCTAGTAAACTATAAAATATTTTGGAGAGATTATATCGATCGATCCGTGTCCTTCAGTCTTCAATCTCTACGCCAAGCTCCTCGCTGCTGCGCCGACGAAGTTCGCTTTCCGAAGTGGCTCCACTTCGAGGATTCTTTATACGGGCTCCCGCCTCAAAACCGAGGCAACTCGGACATGAAGTTTGCTAGCCGACATGTCCAAGATGAAGTAGAGATAGTGTGTGAATACTTTGTCTCATGACATCCAAGAATTTGGTTGGAGGTAAATGAAGTTGCCAAGTGTAATGTGAGCAAGTTTTGGGCAAAAGAAAAATGAGCTTTCATAGAAAATGGGGCTCGGCCAAAATGAAAAATCTCCTCTGTAGTTTTTCACCAAGTGATGAGGTGTAGTGGATGAATTATTAATTCAAGTGGCAGTGAAATAATTGGCAGCACATGTTATCAAGGGGTGAGGAATAATTAATCAATTAAAGGTCAAAATGACGAGTCACCAACAAAAACCCATGCTTTATCAAAGCAAACCCTATGACTCACCAAATACCCATGCCTCATCAAAGCAAACCCTATGACCTACCAAATACCTAATGAAAGCCCACAAATTGACATGCTGGAAAATGCCAGCAGACACAAGAAATTTTGGCCAAAGAAAATTATATACAAAGTCCATTAATTAAACATTAAACCAAATGTTTAAAATGGAAGAAAAGAAAATGGCAACTTCAAAAGTAATCTTGTAACGGATCACAAGAAAACTCCTCATCCGTATATACATACCTGCATCCGTATTCCGACTGAATACGAATACAACGAGACGAAAATATTCTAACAATCTAATACTAGGATCCGGCTTAAACCAAAGCCCACTAGTATGATCCGTCCGATCATGATCCCATAAGTGCACGTATATGATCAGACCCTGCTATAAAACCATACGGCCTCTACAACATTTCGCCCAAACTTGGGAAACTGTCTGTGGGGAACTTTAAAGACTCGTCAATACGCTGGGAGTGGGTTTAACTACATGCACGTCAGTGGCACTAGCTGTACGTAACGGCTATTCAGGTATTGAGAAAAAGGGAGGATGACGAGCGAACTCATCTTGAAACCCTACTGAGCCTGTCAGTGACAATATTTGTACAGTCCGGTCCGTTCGTCTATGAGTATCTCATATCGGGCCTAGGGGGCTGGTAAACGTCAGACTCCCAATAGCGGTATAAGTCGTGTCGGAGTGTATCCTGGAACACCCTGAGAAACTACTGGAATACCTACTAGTAAATCTCATTTACCCTGGCCAGGGATTTCGTGTAATGGCTCTCCTAAATACAGCGCAATCTCACCCCCAATACCGGGGGAGATGAATCGCCTGCCGATCCGCTCACTGCTTCCATGTGGCTCGGGACTGTACCCAACTAAAACCTGTTTGCACGACTCTTTTAAGCCATGGTAGGGTAGTAATCAAAGCATAGTGGGAACTCATACGAGAAAAATGACGATCTAAGGTCGATAGACTAACCTGTACACATGTCACCAGGGAACTGCTATCTGACGATAGGTATAATACCAACTAGCATGTTCCTGGCGAGTCCGTCCAGTGTACTCATAACCTAATGAGCACCTGTATACATCTTAGGTGAACCAACTGACACCAATGGCTTGTGAGACCGGCCATCGCCCCTCGTCGGGGTCTCAAACTGTATACACTAGTTTACTCTGGAGTATCGATGTCCTGCTTTGAAACTCCCTCGACTAGGGACCTTTTAAGGATGTGCTTATAGACCCCAGCTCCCACGTATATGATCGCCATCATACTGCTGGCAGTCAAGAAAGAATCTTATGGGCTCTATCAACATGTAATAGTGATCTGTAATATCACCTGAAGCATGTACACGATGATAAAGATAAACCAGATATCATACTATCATCTCGAGTAAGACTGTTCTACCGGTATAGGTCCTCCCTCAATCATTGCAATCACGTGCCTGCGATCTAATAATTGACTTTGAGGGCAATATATCCAACAATCTCCTACTTGCACTTAAGGCTAATTATTGCGGTGTCGCATACTCACAGCCCGTGTGATACCGAACACCCAACTCCTCTACTAATCAGTTCCACAACGCTCATTTATAAAACTATTGTGTTCGAGAAATAGCCTCAGTGAGTGGATCCGCTCTGATGTTTCTTTATATGTCTCTCTTAATCTCAAGTTTGGGGAGAAAACCATCTACCAAAATGAGCAATACCTGTCTTAGAATATGTCTGAATATCTGATGGGACCTAGTTCACAAATGAACTCCAAATCTAAACTTCTTAGACTGCATCGTCAACTGAACTTAATCAGTATCCTGCGCCACGCCTTCCTCAGTATCCGCTTGTACCACATGTCCAAACTACTTCCCCTCGTAAGAGGGAAAACCATAACTCTGACAGTCACTCTGTCATCCAGGTCACCTTGGAAGCCTGGAATGATAACTATCTCCTGCAGGAGGCTGCCGTTATCATATCCTTAGAACATCCACTTATGTTCTAAAACTGCTTTCGATCGTTTCTCCAGGATTGGATTAATATCAACTTATTGCAGCTAGTGCAAAAACAACATCTGGTGTGGTACTTGACATCTCATGATCAACTCAATTGCCTAAGCAAGTGATATGTTAATCATGCACATCCCTCTCTCCTTTAGTTTGTAAGACACCTTTAGAGAGGGTGACTCCATCACCTGCAGGTACACCACCATGCCAGGAGTCATCCATTCTAAATATCTTTAGAATACTGTCTAAGTATCCAGATTGGGACACTTCCCAAATCTAGATCTAACCATAGATCTAGTAACCAAAATGCCTGATATTATATCCATATCCTATGTGGAGAAACCACTGTGTGACAACCACAATATAACCGATTGTTGTATAGGAATTTTACTTCCTACTATGTGTATGTCATCCAAATACCAGGACATCACACCCTACGACTTTCTTAACAGATCCATCCCCTATTCTGATGAAGTCAAAGCCTATGACTGTCACATCAAAAATAGATGATCTTTCTCCGCTATATCTGCTTTAGTCTATAAATAGACACAAGCTACTTGTCCACTATGCTTCCGCTGCTCCCACTGACTACGATAACCCTCTGGCATAGTCATATAAACGTGCACTTCTAAAGCTAGTTAAGAATGACGCTATACTCACCCTCCTGCCAGGTCTCATAGTCTGGAACAGCAGTAGTGTCAAGTCTTGGTAAACAAGAACCTCCCTGTCACCGTCTTTGAGGATACCGAAGTACCTCTCGGGCGCCTGAGGTTACCCACCATATCTGCGGAGTGGCTAATGGAATGTCAAACCTGATTGAATCTTTAGGTTCTATTTAAATTTTCAGTAATCGTCTGTGGTTCTGGAATCACTTCCAGTTCTACCATACTCCCACTACTGTTTTCTGAAAAAGTCCATTTTACTAAAACTGTGGCGAGTCAAGAACAATATCACTATTGATCTTCCAGATGGTAGAAAGTTACCCCTCGTCATAGCCTGGGATAACCCACAAACTGCCAATACAGAAACGTGCCTTGAGTTATCCAGAGTCTGGTTTTAAGCATAAGCCGGAAAACTCTTCGTACCTTATCATCGTTAAGATATGAACCATTCTATATATAATATAGAAACAGAGGCACTGATTTAATTGGAACCAGATTCAAATCATGCAGCTGTCTCCAGTGCATGTCAACTAAATGGAGAGAGGCCGATCAACATTACTCAACTTAGGAGTGCATCCAATTATGAGTAATCTGAAAGAGAAGCAAGTTCTCAAAAACCATTACTCTCTACTGAATACCAAATACAAGTATCTACATCTTCGATCACCTTGAAGAATCCGATACTTGCAGCACGTGGTTCTCTACTTTATTCTTGTACCTATAACTTCTCAAAACATGGACCTTGTATTTCTACGAAAAACGTGTCTAAAACTTGAAAAGTCATAAGTAAACATAATATAGTACGAGGACCAACCCTTTTGTCCTAATGGAAACTGGACAACGTACATTACTTTGTATAAGTCCCCTGAGTTGAATAACTCAAACCCTGTGCGTCGTAGATTGAAAACTGTACCCAGGCGATTTCCTCAAATATCACCAATCACAACGAATTCCGATATAATGAGGATGATCACCTAATTCCCAATAACTTACTCCCACTCATCATCTGTAAAACCATACAGATGTGAGAATCATACCTGGTAAATACATACCCTAGAGTAAGGGTCTAATTGGGAAATTAGTTTTCAATTAATAATACACAGTGAAACTGAAACATGAATATGTTGGTATTCGGGTATTCCTAGTAATGCTTCTTCCATTATCCAGATTCATAACTGTAACCGTATATTTCTTTGCCATCTCTTCAAATCCATTTATTTGTCTTTAGTCGTTACCTTCTGTACACCATCGTTAGGCTAAATGGTTTTCTTCCTTCTCTACCGTTCGACACCAGCCTATGGTTTAGAAGAAGACTATCCAATAAGCATAATAGGTGTACTCTCCTAATCCTAGGAGTACTTGCAACCTGAGAGAAGGTAAAGATAAAAGACAACTGAATAAACCTTATTCCTATTTCTCCTGAACCAGAATCTTCCTCGAAAAAGTTCCTTCAAGTTCGTATATAATCATACGATGGATTTATCCAATGGAATTAGATGTTCGTAGTGATACGGGGTGTTCTGGAGAAATACAAAGGTGAAGTAGGAGTGGCGATGAAATACGTGGTTTGGTCGTGAATGTTAACAGTCGCAATTTACTTTGCCCTCTTTCTGATCCCTTTATTTGTCTTTACTTATTACCTTCTGTACAACACACTTAGGCTAATTGGTTTTCTTCTTTCCCCACCTTTCGGCACCTGCCTATGGTTTGGAAGAAGACTATTCAATAAGCGTAATAGGTGTACCCTCCTAATCTAAGGAGTACTCACAACCTGAGAGAAGGTAAAAGGATAAACACAACCGAATAATCCTATTCTATCTCTCCAGAACCAGAATCGATCCTCGAATCTGGAACAAGTTCCTTCGAGTTCGTATGTAACTATACGATAGATTTATCCAATGGAAGTGGATGTTCGTAGTGATACGGAGTGTTCTGGAGAAATGCAAAGGGTAAAAGAAAGAGTGGCAATGATGTATGCAACTCAGACAATCCAAAAACCAGTGTTTTAAGAAAGTTCGGTTTAACTTGGTCACTGAGTCATAGTCTAGAGTCGGGCCATGGTCGCTGCCAAAGAGAGAGAGAGAGAAAAGAAAACCTCTGCGTGCACTCTAACCTAGATCAACATGGTTAATCACTTTATCTAATCAGGATGTCTCCCACTGTAATCTCAAATTCTCCTCCAAACCTAAAAGAAGAATTAGTTGGGATCACCCGAGGAGTAAACCAAGTCATCAGTGGGTATCGGGATCCAACTATCATCGCATGATAACCTGATGGAATCCACTCACGTTATCACACTCCAGAAGGTATGCGCATGCTTGGCAAGTTTCAGTTTCTTTAGAAACTCCCGATGTGATTTTTACCCCATGCTCTTATGACCTTGACGAAGGCCAACATATCATAAGTCACATGTCAAGTTCTACCCGTCATCATCCAGGTTGATTTGAACCCACCCGTACATACCTTTGACGAAGGCCAAAATGGTAGCACGACTGTCCCAAACCAACGCATCTATCTATGCAACAGAAAAGTAACAAATAGCTACCATACACTATGCTTTGACGAAGGCCAACATACATAGCATGAATACTAAGTGCTACATGTCTGAAATGACGGAGGGCTACGAATGGTTTTTGGCGAAAAACCTTTAACGTAATAAACTTGATATCGTTGAAGGAACCGGATAGCTTTTTACAAAAATATAGTGGCGAAAATCTTTGCAAAAGAGGACACTCCCGGTGAAGGGATCTCGGCTCTTTTCCCGTAGAATGAGGTGCAGGATATTCTAAACTGAATACTTCAATGCAAAGCAAAAAGTAATCGACTATAGTGAAGTTATTAACCTGACGCAAAATTCTGCCCAAGGGGTCACTCCCGATGAAGGGATCTCGGCCCTTGCCTCGTCGAATGAGGTGCTGGATATTCCAAACTGAATACCGCTGTGCAAAACAAAAGAAAACGTTCTTGTAAAACAGCTTTTTGAAAATTGTTCCAACAACATCGAATAGGTCTGTATTCCTTGCATTGATCAGAATCAATGCAGTCCTATCGATTAATCACACCAGAAAAGAACGAAAATAAAATGTACGTATATGCCATCCGCATTCACCACTGGGTCTCGTCATCACCCGTTAGGTTACTTAACTAACGACAGAGCGGGGACTGGACTAGTACGGGTGTAAACCATATACAACATCTACTAGTGTATATATATATATATATATCAATATACAATAATCGCTCCAGGCGTGATAAATGCAACATCACATAAAAGTAATAAGTATCACAGAACAATACAGATAATCTGGGAGCCCCGGGTATCCTTTGAGCCGCAACTGAAACTCGACGTTCTCCTGGTCGTGTGGATAGCCTGTGTAATGAAAACCTAGACCCCTACAAGCGTGGAAAGTTAACTGCACTAACATTGCACACTAGCTATCCACCATGACAAATCCGTAATATTACAGCACAACACAGAACATCAACGTGAATGTCACGTTCGCAAACCCGTCTAAAAGAGCTATAGTAATTAAACAAGATTTACCGATCGAATGACATTCACGGTCGCAGATAGTAATGTAAGTACTGTAAACTAACGTATTTAAAATTTCGATCGACAAAACTTTCCGAAGTGGGCCCCAAGTACTAATCCAGTACTCAAACAAATCTGGGCCCAAACAAAACATCTTA
The DNA here is from genome assembly GCA_030015575.1 of Agapanthus africanus. Taxonomy (NCBI): domain Eukaryota; kingdom Viridiplantae; phylum Streptophyta; class Magnoliopsida; order Asparagales; family Amaryllidaceae; genus Agapanthus; species Agapanthus africanus. The sequence continues at coordinate 351,430,443 of CM057347.1, read as the reverse complement.
GAAACCACATTTTCATATACCTGACACCCAGAAGAAAAATGAAGCGCTTAGTCCACAATTCCACCGTGCAACCGCGGCGAACATGCCTGTTCTGCCGTGGTTCCGTGGTGTGATGGTGATATCGTGCTTTCAAATTTCTTCAGGGGTTTTAGAAAAGCCTGCATGATTTTCTGACATACTGAAAACTATTTTTTAACGACTTTAAAAATTCGGCAGAAAATTGAAATATAAGAAATGCGGTTTCGAAAATTCCGTCGATCGATATTTTAAACACATTAGAACAAGCTAGTAAATAGTTAATAGTTTGGCTCTGATACCATGTAAGGCTACGGCAGCGCCCCGGCCGTCAATCCGAGACCAAATGTGGAACAAAAACTTTTAAAACTGGCGCTATCGTAACCCTAAAACCAGGATCGTTCCATTAACCGTAAACTAGTAAACTGTAAAAGAGTTTGGAGAGATTATACCGATCGATCCATGTCCTTCGGTCTTCAATCTCTGCGCCAAGCTCCTCGCTGCTGCGCCGACGAAGTTCGCTCTCCGAAGTGGCTCTACGTCGAGGATTCTTTATACGGGGTCCCGCCTCAAAACCGAGGCAACTCGGACATGAAGTTTGCTAGCCGACATGTCCAAGATGAAGTAGAGATTGTGTGTGAATACTTTGTCTCATGACACCCAAGGATTTGGGTGGAGGTAAATGAAGTTGCCAAGTGTAATGTGAGCAAGTTTTGGGCAAAAGAAAAATGAGCTTTCATAGAAAATGGGGCTCGGCCAAAATGAAAAATCTCTTCTGTGGTTTTTCACCAAGTGATGAGGTGTAGTGGATGAATGATTAATTCAAGTGGCAGTGAAAGAATTGGCAGCACATGTTATCAAGGGGTGAGGAATAATTAATCAATTAAAGGCCAAAATGATGAGTCACCAACAAAAACCCATGCCTTATCAAAGCAAACCCTGTGACTCACCAAATACACATGCCTCATCAAAGCAAACCCTATGACCCACCAAATACCCAATGAAAGTCCACGAATTGGCATGCTGGAAAATGCCAGCAGACACAAGAAATTTTGGCCAAAGAAAATTACACACAAAGTCCATTAATTAAACATTAAACCAAATGTTTAAAATGGAAGAAAAGAAAATGGCAACTTCAAAAGTAATCTTTGTCGCGCCCCGCTTCCCAGTGTACGGCGAAGTGGACGCGACGAGGTCCGCTACGTATGTACTCAGAAGTACATACGCTAAGCGTAGCTAAGCAATATAAAATAAATACACAAGAGACAAGAGTATAAAAAGTACAGCAACTTTTATTTATTAACATTCTTTGTACAATACATGGAAAGGAAAATACAACTGAAATAAAGATGCCTAAACAGTGGCATAACAGTAAAAGGAAAGTACTGAAAAGAAAATTGTACAATGAAATTATACTGCTGGGTCTTCGGCAAATTGCTCCAAGTCTTCTTGTGTTGGCTCTACTTCTGCCGGGTCCAAGTCACCTGACGACATTCAAAGAAGAGAGAACAGAATGTCGTCAGCGAACAGATCGCTCGGTAAGTCCCAAAGGTAAGAGGGAAGTAGAGAAGACAGAATAAGAAGATACATTTTTAAAGTGTAAACTATTGTTGTAATGTTATGTAACGCTGTTATTTGTAGCTTGGTACAGAAGAATGCCAGTGTATACGAGGGGAGTCTCACTTGCCAGAGACTAAGGCAAGTATAGTACAAGGAGCCGTTATGCCACGGTACAACAGCAATGGGATTCAGGTTAGGTGTATTAATCTGACCACCTCGTGCCACCTTTAACACCTTCCGTACCAATCTACCCTTTAAACCCCGCGATGTCTTGTTTGTATTTTTATCTTGTAAACTTGTATTGATTGCATAATTGACTGATTGACTGACCGAAACCATGATATCAGAAAACGGTTATAACCGTAGAGTCATGTAAATGGCATACTGGGAAACATGTAAAAGGAATATATGCATGATTCGGTTCAGTCAAGTTATATAGAATGTTAACTGGATTCTGGGATTCATGTGTTCATATTGAGTTAGAATATAAAAGAATATAGATTGACCTGAATCAAATTCAAGTCAGAAATAGTCAGACTCTAACCCGAGTCAGACTAAAAAAGATAATTTGAAGTTCTATATTTGTCAGGGGCCTTATTTTAATTTATAAAACTTGAGGGGTTTTATGTAAAAAGTACTATTATATATTTTTCAGAATACACCTCAAGTATTTATTATTCGTCTTTATAGTTATAATGAGTATGAATTTTATTTGTGTTATTCTAGTGAATATATCCTAATAAAAGTATTAATTGATTTATTTGAAATTCATGGTATTTTAATGTAACTTTTAAACTTGTAATTTTTTAGAAAAAGATGGAAACTTTATCTTATGATAAAATAGGTGTTTAAATGATAATTATATATATATTAACACATGAATAATTTTAAATAAATATTTTATTTTCAAAAATCTCATTTTTCTTAAATGTCGTATTTTAAACCTTTCGAGACCGAATGCTCCTTGCGGAGGTCTGAATCTCGCACTACTAGCCCGCGGGTGCACGATGAACCGTACTATCCCTAACGGGTTCCCCAAAGATGGGTTGTAGCGGCGCTTTGCTTAGGTTTAATAAATACTATTCATTTAGAAAAACGGTTTTATAAATATAAGGTATTTATTTGTAAAGGATGTAATTTCTGTATTTTAGTTTCTAGGGTTTCTATGCCAACTAGCCTATTTCTAAGGTCTAAACGATAAGTCATTAGAAGGCTCAAATCGCCTCTTCACCGCCAATTGCGGCCAGGTAAGTGCCAGGTAAGTGGGAAGGAACCACAGTAGTGGGCCTAATTAAAAACCACTAGCCTAGACACACTTGCCTAGTCACCACAAAGTCAGTTTAGATAAACGATCGATGTCCATGACATATCGTGCTTTCATTTTATAAGTTTTTATTTAGAATTGTGTACAACTTAAAGAATATGGTATTTTAGTGAAAAGTCCTGTATTTTCGTATTCTATATTTTGACGTTTATCAATTAGGGTTATATTTGTGTGTGTGTAGAGGTAGGTCATTACCTCGTGACCTATTTTAAGGTTTAATGAAGTTTTAGGGGTTAAATATGATATATTAAACTTGAAGGTATTTAAGCGCAAGAATACGGTATTTGAAAACGTTATCATTTCATATGTGAAAATTCATTCAAATTGATTTCTACAAGTTTATTTATCAAGATGAATATGTTTAGGAATGAGGGAATTAATTAGAACAAGAAAAATAAACCTCATGGTATTTTTATGAAAAGAATACGGTTTTACAAGAAAGCTATCATTTCATGTGAGAAAATTTGTTTAAATTGGTTTCTATGTGATTAATAGTCATCATGGATATGTTTAGGTATTATGGATTAAGTGGCAAGTGAAATTTTGTAGAAAAACCGAATCGGAAATCGGTTTGTTCCGATTTCCGTCGGGGTTCGTAATTTCGTATTTTTAAGAAATAGAAAAGAGAGAGGGATGTGACTTACGGGTTTAAACTCTTCTAAAGAGTAAAGAGAACTAGGGAGAAATACCGAGGGGTGGTTTCGTCGCCGGTTGCTTCAAAGCACGTCGCCGGAATTCCGTCAGGGCTTCGCCGGGAACTCGATTTCAAAGCACACTTCTTGTGGAAATTTCAAGAGAGTTTTTCTATGGTTTTGGAATGAGAAGGCAGGGAGTAGGGGTCTATTTATAGGGTAGCTAGGGTAGGGTAGGTGAAAGGTTTTATTTATATAAAAAAAATTTGTAAAAATTAAAGAAAAGCATTGAAATTTTGCATTAAAATGGTTGTATTTAACATTCAGAAACTGATACAGTAAAATGGAGTTAACCATGAGTTACAGAAGACCAAAAGACACACATTTCATGTTGGGACCCCGGCCATCAGCCCAACTCTGGCCGGCGGCGCCGGCCGATTCGGCCGTTTCGCCGGCCGAGTTGGCCGATTCCGGCCGGGTTCGGCCGGCGTTGGGTGTGGGGTCTCCTGACTAGGGTTTTGGCATACTCCAAATTTTTGGTTCAGTTCAATGTTTGGGAGTTATGGCCTGTGGACTTTTGGGCTTCCAAGAAATTTTAAAGAAAAATAAACTAAAAATAATGTGGGGCATGGGATTCGAACTCTGGTGGCTTGGTTCAGCAGTGCAAGGTATTACCAATGAGCTACAAGTTCTTTCTTGTAATTATTGTAGAGAGATAGATACTTAAAGTGTTATCAGCAACATTAATACTCCAAGTATACTTCAAATTTAATTCAAATTTTGGTATACAAAAATTGGAGTTGTTATAATCTACCCTCCTTACAAAAATTTCGTCCTCAAAATTTGCTACTTTTATTTGAGGACTAGTTTACAAAAAGGTGCGGATATCTTGCACGCAGCTCATCTTCCCTTTCCCACGTGTATTCTCCTGGAGTGTCTTTTCTCCACATTACCCGGACCAAGTTAACTTCCTTGTTCCGTAGTGTCTTCACTTTCCTATCCAGGATCTCTACAGGTTGTTGCTCACAAGACAAGTCGGGCTGTATAGTGAGCTCGGAATGATCAAGTACATGGCTGGGGTCACTCACATACCTTCTGAGTTGGGATATGTGGAACACGTTATGCACTCCTTCCAATGATGGTGGAAGCGCTAAACGGTACGCCACTTCACCGACTCGTTCGAGTATGTCGAACGGTCCAATGTATCTCGGACTCAACTTTCCCCATCGTCCAAATCGGATCACTCCGCGGTTCAGAGATATCTTCAAGAATACATGGTCTCCTGGCTGGAACTCCAAGTGTCGTCTCTTTGCATCAGCCTAGTGTTTCTGTCTATCTTGGGCTATGCGCATTCTTTCCCTGATAGTACGAACCACATCAACGGTCGCTACTATCATCTCTGGTCCAAGGAGTTCCCTATCTCCGATGTCGTCCCAACATAATGGCGATCGACACTTTCTTCCATATAATGCTGCAAAAGGTGCCATTCCTATACTTGCTTGGTAGCTGTTGTTGTACACAAACTCCACAAGATGCAGGTGATCTTCCCACGATCCTTTGAAGTCGAGCATACATGCTCTGAGCATATCCTCCAAAATCTGAATAGTTCGTTCCGACTGACTATCTGTTTGTGGATGATAAGCCGTGCTGAAGTTCAGACTTGTTCCTAAGCTAGCTTGCAGACTCTGCCAAAATTGCGATCGGAACCTGGTGTCACGATTGGAGACAATGCAGACCGGTACTCCATGAAGTCTCACAATTTCCTGTATGCGTTCATGGGTATCAGAGATAGTACATTATGAAGAGTTTTTAAATCTAAATTAGATTATTACCTCCATGTACTTCTTTGTTAGTGTCTCAGTTGATTGGCCAACTCGAAATGGAATAAAGTGAGCCGACTTTGTGAGTCGATCCACAATGACCCAAATTGCATCATTACCCTTTGTGCTGCGAGGAAGAGCAGTTACAAAGTCCATCGTGATATACTGCCACTTCCATTCTGAAATTGGTAACGGTTGAAGTAGTCCAGCTGTCCTGTGATGTTCAGCCTTTACTTGCTGACATACCAAACATTTTGCGACACTTCTGGCTACTTCACGCTTCATTTCATGCCACCAATAATTCTGACGTAGATCTTTGTACATTTTGGTACCTCCAGGATGTACTGAATAGGGAGAGCTGTGAGCTTCTTTCATTAATTCTTCCCTAACAAGACCTTTTGGTACACACAATCTGCTGCCGTATCTCAAAGATCCGTCTTCATGGATGATGAAATCTGTTCTGAGTCCATTCTCCACTTGTTCTCTGATCTTTTTCAACTTAGCATCGCTGGCTTGAGCTGCCTTGATCTGATTGACAATGGTTGATTGAACTTGTAGATTCATCAAATTTGAAACATCTCCTGGCATGACTAGTTCAATCTCCATCTGATGTAGGTCTTGCTGAAGCTTCCAATGGGCAGTGAGATTCATTGATAATGGTTGGCGACTAAGAGCATCAGGTACTACGTTCACCTTTCCTGGATGATATTGCAAGTTGATGTCAAAGTCCGCCATGAGTTCTAACCATCTTCTCTGCCGCATATTCAACTCCTTCTGAGTAAACACATACTTCAGATTTTTATGATCTGTGTAGATGTTCACTCGTTCACCAAGTAAGTAGTGGCGCCAAATTTTGAGAGCAAAAATGACGGCTGCCAACTCCAGATCATGCGTCGGATAATTGTGCTCATGAGTCTTCAGTTGTCTTGAAGCATAAGCTACAACCTTACCGTGCTGATGTAGAACACATCCTAATCCCTTACCGGATGCATCACAATGCACTTCGAATTCTCCAGATTGATCCGGTATTACGAGAATAGGTGCAGATGTCAGTCTTGACTTGAGTTCTACGAAAGCTTGCTCGCATGCTTCTGACCACACAAATTCTTCATCTTTTCGTGTGAGCTTGGTCAGGGGTGTTGCTATCTTCGAAAAGCCTTCAATGAATCTTCTGTAATATCCAGCTAAACCCAAGAAACTCCGAATATCCTTTACTGATTTTGGCGTAGGCCATTCGCTGACTGCTGAAACCTTTGCTGGATCCACAGAAATTCCTTCTCCTGATACGATATGTCCAAGAAAACCAACTTGATTTAGCCAAAACTCGCACTTGCTGTACTTGGCATAAAGCTTATGTTGTCGAAGAGTTTCCAGGACAATTCGTAGATGCTCCGCATGTTTTTTCCGATTCTTAGAATATACCAGGATGTCGTCGATGAATATGACAACAAACCTGTCTAAATACTCCCGGAAAACTTGGTTCATAAGATTCATGAAGATTGCTGGTGCATTGGTCACTCCAAATGGCATTACTAGAAATTCGTAATGTCCATAGCGAGTTCTGAAAGCTGTTTTGTGAATATCAGCTTTCTTGACCTTCACTTGATGATAACCTGAATGAAGATCTAGTTTAGAGAAGACACAAGATCCACTTAGCTGATCAAATAAATCGTCAATGCGCGGGAGTGGATACTTGTTCTTTATAGTGACTTCGTTCAAGGCCGTATAATCGATGCACATTCTGTATGAACCTTCCTTCTTCTTCACCAATAGTACAGGTGCTCCCCAACTTGAAGTGCTGGGACGAATTCATCCTTTCGCCAGTAATTCGTCCAACTGTGTTCGAACTTCCTTCAATCCTTCCGGACTTAGTCTATACGGTGCTTTGATCACTGGTTGTGCTCCTGGTACTAAGTCAATACTGAATTCAAGAGCTCGATCGGGAGGCAAACCTGATATATCGTCAGGAAATACATCATCGAACTCTCGAACTACCACCGGTCTTGATTCTTCTTCTGCTTGAGCTGCTGCAACTACTGCTTCTCTTGGCTTTGCTTTGTAAGTACTTGGCTCCAATGTACGGTCTCCACTTTTAAAATAGAAGACCGGATGGTCTGGAATCTCGAATACTACCCTCCTTTGACGACAGTCGATGGTAGCATAAAAGGTTCCATGCCAGTCTATTCCTAGAACCACATCGAAGTTTGGTATGTCCAGTACCTTGAAGTCAGCATAAAATTCTCGACTGCAGACGATGACTGGACACATGCTGTATCCCATAGTTGCCTTTAGAACACCATTTCCGGAACTGACGTTCCAGCTGGATACAAGCGGTGAGACTGGAATCGCATGGGTTCGGACAAACCGTTACGACATAAAGCAGTGGGATGCTCCAGTATCAAACAGTGCAAGTGCAGGTAGTGAAGCTACTGTAAGTGCACGGCGGCGCCCCGGCCGTCAATCCGAGGCCAAAAATGCGGAAGCGAAAAACTTTAATTTTGCAAACTAGCAAACCGGCACCACCGCGCACTAAACACCCGGATCGAACCATTAACTAGTCCTAGCTAACTACAAGATGGGTTAGAGATATACCGAATGATCCGAGTCTTCCGGTCTTCTCGTCGTCGTCCCGATCTCCTGCGGAAACTCCGGTCGTCGCTTCCTTGCCGGAAGGGCACCACATCGTCTGCATCTTTTACGGGCTCCCACCTCAATACCGAGGCAACTCGGGCATGAAGCTGGCAAGTCGACGTGCCCAAGATTTGCTGTAGAATATAGTGTGGATTACTATGTCTCTTTTTGGGGTTGTAGGAATTGCCATATAGGTGGAGGAATGATACAATCTCATGGAGATGGAACTTGTGGGATTTTTCAAAGAGCAAAAGAGCAAAAATCCCACACTAAAATTTTGGACAGCCCCTAGCCTTTCTTGGCCGGCCATGGCTTGTGGAATGGAGAGAATGAGAGAGAGAGAGTGAGTGAAAAAGATATAGCCACAAGAATAATGCAAGTGAGAGGAATGGTCATCATGCAAAGAAATGATCACTAGCAAAACCATACTCCATCAACTAATCAACAACCATGATTGCTACAAAAAGTCAAGCAATCATGAACCATCATCATATCCAAAGTCAAGCACTCATGAAAACTATCATGAAGCAAAAAGTCAAGGTATGGAGCTCCCATCATGATGCAACAAAATCCAAAAGACCCCCTCCACAAATGCTTATTTGCACAATTGCAAATAAGCCCTCCTCCACCAATCTTCGGCCAATGAACGATACAAAGGAAATTGGCCGAAACGGAAAGCAAACTGGCAACTCCAGAAAACTGGTCCCGTAATAAATTGCAGGAAAACCCCGCTACTGTGTATACACACCCGCATTTGTATTCCGACCGAAATACAAATGCAATGAGACAAAATCTACACTGTACTATACTAGGATCCGGCTTAAACCAAAGCCGGCTAGTAATATCCATTCGATCCTAATCCGTGTAATACCGCACGTATCTGATCGAACCTTGCCATATCTCCATACAGCCTCTAGTACAAACTGTCCGATCCTGATCCGTGCAATACCGCATGTATCTGATCGGACCTTGCCATATCTCCATACGGCCTTTACAGATTTTCGCCCGAAACTTGAGTAACTGAATGTGGGGGACTCTAAAGAATCATCAACACCTTGGTTGTGGATTTAACCACTAGCACGTCAGAGGTATAAGCCAATACGTAACGGGCTACCAGGTATTGACAAAAAGGGACGTCTGTGAGCGAACTCAGCCTGACACTCTATTGAGCCTGTCAGTGACAATATCCGTACAGTCCGGTCCGTTCGTCTATGAGCATCGCATGGCGGGCCTAGGGGGTTGGTAAAAGTCAGACCCCCAAAAACGGTACAAGTCGTGTCGGAGTGTAGCCCAGAACACCCTGAGATACTACTGGAATGCCTACTAGTAAATCTCTTGCCTTGGCCAAGGACTTCGTGTAATGGCTCTCCTAGACACAGCACGACCTCACCCCCAATACCGGGAGAGACGAACCCCTGAAGATACACTCACTGCCTCCATGTGGCTCGGGACTGTACCCAACTAAAACCTGTTTGCACGTCTCCTTTGAGCGTGGTAGGGTAGTAATCAAAGTACAGTGGGAACTCACACGAGACAAATGACGATCCCCAGGTCGATGAACTAACCTGTACACATGTCACCAGGGAACTGCTATCTGACGTCAGGTACAAGACTAACTAGCATGTTCCCGGCGAGTCCTGTCCGGTGTACTCATAACCCAATGAGCACCTGTATACATCTTAGGTGATCCAACTGACACCAATGGCTTGTGAGACCGGCCACCGCCCCTCGTCGGGGTCTCGACTGTATACACTAGTCTACTCTGGAGTATCGATGCCTTGTCTCGAAACTCGCACGACTAGGGACCTTTTAAGGATGTGCTTATAGACCCCAGCTCCCACTTATATGATCGCCCTCATACTGCTGGTGGTCAAGCAAGAATCCTAGGGGCTCTATCAACGAGTAATAGCGACCTGTCAGGTCACCTAAAGCAGTACACGATGATAAAGATAAACCAGATAGCATACTATCATCTCGAGTAAGACTGTCCTACCGGGATATGTCCGACCTCAATCATTGCAATCACGTGCCTGTGATCCAATAATTGACTCTGAGAGCACTATCTCCAACAATCTCCCACTTGCACTCAAGGCTAATTATTGAGATGTCGCATACTCACAGCCCGTGTGATACCGAACACCCAACTCCTCTACTAGTCAGTCTCACAAAACTCGTTTGCGAAACTATTGCGTTCGAGGAATAACCTCAGTGAGTGGATCCGCTTTGATGTTTCTTTCTATGTCACTTTATATCTCATGTTCGCGGAGAAAGCCATCTCCCGAAATGAGAAATACCTGTCTTAGAATGTCTGGATGTCTGATGGGACCTAGCTCATAAATGAACTCCAAATCCAAACTTCTTAGACTGTATCGACAACTGAACTTAATCAGTATCTTGCGCCATGCCTCCCTCAGTATTGCCTTGGACCACCTGTCCAAAATACTGCCCCTCGTCACAAGGAAAAACTATAACTCTGACAACCTCTTTGTCGTCCATGTCACCTTGGAAGCCTGGAATGATAACTGTCTCCCAAATGAGGCTGTCGCTATCATATCCCGAGAACATCCACTTATGTTCTAAAACTGCTTCCGACTGTTTCTCCAGGATTGGATCAATATCAACTTATTGCATCTACCGCAAAAACAACATCTGGTGTGGTACTTGACATCTCATGATTGACTCAATTGCCTAAGCAAGTGATCTGCCAATCATGCACATCCCTCTCCCCTTTAGTCTATAAGAAACCTTTAGAGAGGGTGACTCCATTACCTGCAGGTACACTACCGTGCCTGGAGTCATCCATTCTAAATACTCATAGAATGCTGTCTAAGTACCCAGATTGGGAAACCACCCAAATCTAGATCTAAAACTATAGATCTAGTAACCAGTATGCCTGATATAATGTCCAAGTCCCATATGGAGAAACTACTGTGTGACGACCAAAGTATAACCGATCGTAGTATAGGAGTTACTTTTCCTATTTTGTGTATGTCATCCAAAAACCATGACATCACACCCTACTACCTTCTCAACAGATCCATCCCCTATTCTGATGAAGTCAAACCTATGACTGTCACATCAGAAATAGATGATCTATCTCCGCTATATCTGCTTTAGTCTATAAATAGACATAAGCCACCTGTCCACCAATGCTTCCGCTACTCCCACTGACTACGACAACCCTCTGGCAGAGTCATATACATGTACACTTCTAAAGCTAGTTTAGAACGACGCTATACTCATCCTCCTGCCGGGTCTCACAGTCTGGAACAACAGCAATGGCAAGTGTGGGTAAACAAGAACTTCCCTGTCACCGTCCTTGAGGCTACCGGAGTACCTCTCGGGTGCCTGAAGTTACCCACCTTATCTGCGGAGTGGCTAATGGAATGTCAAACCGGATTGAATCTTTAGGTTCCTATCAAATCTTCAGTAATCGTTTGTGGTTCTGGAATCACTTCCAGTTCTACCATACTCCCACTACTGTTTTCTGAAAAAATCCATTTTTATTAAAATTGTGGCGAGTCTAGAACAATATCGCTATTGTCCATCCAGATGGTAGAAAGTCAACCCGCGTCATAGCCTGCGTCAACCCACAAACTACCATTACAGAAACATGCCTTGAGTTATCCAGAGTCTGGTTTTAAGCATAAACCGGACAACTCCCCATACCTTAACATCGTTAAGATATGAACTGTTCTATATCCAATATAGAAACAGAGGCACTGATTTAATTGAACCAGATTCAAATCATGCAGCTGTCCCCAGTGCATGTCAACTAAATGGAAGGAGGCCGATCAACGTTACTCAACTTAGGAATGCTTCCAATTATGTGTAACCTGAAAAAGAAGCAAGTTCTCTTAATCATTACTATCAACTGAATACCATACACAAGTATCTACATCTTCGATCAACTTGAAGAATCCCGATACTTGCAACACCTGGTTCTCTACTTTATTCAAATACCTATAACTTCTCAAAATTCAGACCCTGTGTTTCCGCGAAACACTTGTCTAAAAACTAGAGAAGTCATAAGTAAACCGAATATAGTACGAGGACCAACCCCTCTGTCCTGATGGATCCTGGACAACATACAATACTCTGTATAAGTCCCTTGAGTCTGATAACTGTGTGTTGTAGGTTGAAAACTGTACTTATGGTTAAGAAGAATTACACCGCTGTTTAATGCTCCTTACCTAACCATCCACTGATATAGGTAAATGTCATAGACATAATTTCAAAAAGGTATATCTCACTCTATGAAAATAGACGTACAGATATATCAATTTGAAATTGGTGCACAACAGCGGATATTCAAAACCAAATATTTGCCGACCGGCAAACAACCCAGGTGATTTCCTCAAATATCACTGAATACAACGAATCCCGATATAATGAGGATGATCACCTAATTCCCAATAACTTACTCCCACTCATCATCTGTAAAACCATACAGATGTGAGAATCAGACTTGGTAAATACATACCTTGGAGCAAGTGTCTAATCGGGAAATCAGTTTTCTTTTAACAGTACACAGTGAAACTGAAACATTGAAATGTTTCGACGGGGTATCCCGGTATTCCTAGTAATGCCTCTTCCAGATTCACGACTGTAACCGTATAATTCTTTTCCACCTCTCCAAATCCCTTTATATGTCTTTAGTCATTACCTTCTGCACACCCCTTAGGCCAAATGGTTTTCTTCCTTCCCTACCGTTCGGTACCAGCCTATGGTTTAGAAGAAGACTATCCAATAAGCATAATGGGTGTACTGTCCTAATCCCAGGAGTACTCGCAATGCGAGAGAAGGTGAAGATAAAAGACAACCGAATAAACCTTATTCCTATTTCTCCTGAACCAGAATCCATCCCCGAACTGGAATAAGTTCCTTTCGAGTTCGTATATAACCATACGATGGAGTATCCAATAAACTGTGGATCTTCGTAGTGATACGGAGTGTTCTGGAGAAATACAAAGGTGATTTGGGAGTGGTAATGAAATACCTAGTTTGGTCATGAATATCAGTTGCAATTTACTTTGCCCTCTTACTAATCCCTTGCTTTGTCTTAACTTAATACCTTCTGCACACCATTGTTATGCTAATTGGTTTTCTTCATTCCCCACCGTTCGGCACCAGCCTAAGGTTTGGAAGAAGACTATCTAATTTACGTAATAGGTGTACTATCTCCTAAACCAAGGAGTACTCGCAACCTGAGAGAAGATAAAAGGAAAAGACAACTAAATAGTCCTATCCGTTTTCTCCAGAACCGGAAACCATCCTCGAATAAATCCCTTCGAGTTCGTATATAACCATACGATGGTTTTGTCCAATGGAAGTGGACGTTCGTAGTAATACGGGGTGTCCTGGAGAAAAGGGTAAAAGTAGGAGTGGCAATGAGGTCTGCAACTCTGATAATCCAAAAGCCAGTGTTTAAGAAGATTCGGTCAACTTGGTCTCTGAGTCATAGTCTTAGGGTCGGGTCAATGGTCGCTGCCAAAGAGAGAGAGAAAAGAAACACTCAGCGTGCACTCTAACCTAGATCAGAATGGTTACCAATTTATCTAATCTGGAAACCTCCCACTGTACCGTCAAATTCTCCTCCAAACCTGAAAGAAGAATTAGTCAGGGTCACCCGAGGAGTAAACTAACTCATCAGTGGGAATCGGGATCCAACTATCACCGCATGATAACGTGACGGAATCCGCTCACGTCATCACACTCCAGAAGGTATGCGCATATCTGGCAAGTTTCAGTTCTTTTGAAACTCCCGATGTGATTTTTTTTTGCCCCATGCTCTTATGACCTTGACTTTGGCCAACAAATCATAAGTCACATGTCAAGTTCTACCCGTCATTCTCCAGGTTAATTTGAGCCCACCCGCACAAGCCCTTGACTTTGGCCAACAAGGCTGTACGACTGCCCCAAACCAATGCATCTATCTATACTGCATATGAATACCCCAATAGCTACCAAACACTGTGCCTTGACTTTGGCCAACAAACACAGCTTGAATACTATTGACCACCCATATAAAACGACAGAGGGCTACGAATGGTTTCTGGTGAAAACTTTTAACGTAGTGAACTTGATATCGTTGAAGGAACTGATAGCTTTATAAAAATATAGTGACGAAAACCGTTGCTAAAGAGGTCACTCCCGGTGAAGGGATCTCGGCTCTTTCCCCATAGAATGAGGTGCAGGATATTCCAACTGAATATCACGGTGCAAAGCAAAAGTAATCGGCTATAGTGAAGTCATTGCCCTGACGCAAACTTTTGTCCAAGGGGTCACTCCCGGTGAAGGGATCTCGGCCCTTGCCTCGTCGACTGAGGAGCAGGATATTCCAACTGAATACCACGATGCAAAACAAAAGTGAACGTCCTTGCAATAACAGCTTTTGAAAAGTGTTCCAACAACATCAGATTAGGTTTGTTTTTAACTTGCATTGATCCGAATCAATGCAGTCCCATCAATTGATCACACCACAAAGAACGAAAATATACTGATGTACGTATATGCCATCGGCATTCGCTACTGGGTCCCGTCATTACCCGTTAGGTTAGCTAACTAACGACAGAGCGGGGACTGGACTAGCGTGGATGCAAAACATATACAACATCTACTAATATATATACCAATATATTATATTCGCTCAAGGCGTGATAAAATGCAACATCACAGAAATGTACAGCATCACAGAACAATACAGATATCTGGGATCCCCGGGTTTCACAGAGTCGCTGAAACCCGACGTTCCCCTGGTCGTGTGGATAGCCTGCGCAATGAAATCCTAGACCCCTACGGGCGTGGCAAGTTACCCGCCAAAACCTGAAGCGAGGCAGCCCCCTTCAGCAACGTGAATGGACCACCCAGCACTTCACGGAATCCGGTAACTTGGGCACCCCTCCTGGGTCAACCTGTACCCCCTACGAGTGCGGCGAATAGCCTGCCAATTCTAGAGTGAAGCCCCCTCCGTCCCAATGCCATGAGATGCGGGCTTGTTGCCTTCTAGAATCCGGCTATCTGTGCACCCCTCCGCGGGGCAATCCTACTACAGAAAGTAAAATATACATACAACGGGTACATCGACCGCAACCTGGTCGTGCCCTAAAATAATAATACAAACAGGCAGTGACGGCAGTCCACATGTCGGACGCTCGCCCCGCAATATCAAATGTACATAATACAACAAAAACTGTACTAGCATTGCATCCAGGCTATCCCCCACGACCGATCCGCAACATCACAGCAATACACAGAACATCAACATGAAAGTCACGTTCGCAAATCCGTCTAACCGGCTATAGCAGTTAGACAGGATTTACCGATCAAGTGACATTCACGGTCGCAGATATAATGTAAATACTGTGAACTAATGTGTTTAAAATATCCGATCGATCAAATTTTAACAAGTGGGCCCCAAGTACTACTGTAGCACATCAAGAAATTCTGGGCCCAAAATTAATATTCCAAAAACCCTAAAATCAACCCAGTGAGCAACTGCAGAAATTTGATGCTGTGATCTCAACAGAGTGCGGCGGAACCGCGGCCCAAAGGGGTGTTTGGCCGCGGTTCCGCGCTCCCACTGTGGAGTCACTGTATCGAATTTCTACAGTGTTCTTATAATTTCCAGTACATCACTTTTCTGCGACCTGAAAAATTTTTCGAGCAAGAAAAAATTCAACAGAAAACTGATGTGAAGAAAACGCGGATTTTGGAATTTTGATCGATCGGAAATGTAAACACATTAAACAAAGCTAGACTATGTTAATGGCGAGGCTCTGATACCACTGTAAGTGCACGGCGGCGCCCCGGCCGTCAATCCGAGGCCAAAAATGCGGAAGCGAAAAACTTTAATTTTGCAAACTAGCAAACCGGCACCACCGCGCACTAAACACCCGGATCGAACCATTAACTAGTCCTAGCTAACTACAAGATGGGTTAGAGATATACCGAATGATCCGAGTCCTCCGGTCTTCTCGTCGTCGTCCCGATCTCCTGCGGAAACTCCGGTCGTCGCCTCCTTGCCGGAAGGGCACCACATCGTCTGCATCTTTTACGGGCTCCCACCTCAATACCGAGGCAACTCGGGCACGAAGCTGGCAAGTCGACGTGCCCAAGATTTGCTGTAGAATATAGTGTGGATTACTATGTCTCTTTTTGGGGTTGTAGGAATTGCCATATAGGTGGAGGAATGATACAATCTCATGGAGATGGAACTTGTGGGATTTTTCAAAGAGCTAAAGAGCAAAAATCCCACACTAAAATTTTGGACAGCCCCTAGCCTTTCTTGGCCGGCCATGGCTTGTGGAATGGAGAGAATGAGAGAGAGAGTGAGTGAAAAAGAGATAGCCACAAGAATAATGCAAGTGAGAGGAATGGTCATCATGCAAAGAAATGATCACTAGCAAAACCATACTCCATCAACTAATCAACAACCATGATTGCTACAAAAAGTCAAGCAATCATGAACCATCATCATATCCAAAGTCAAGCACTCATGAAAACTATCATGAAGCAAAAAGTCAAGGTATGGAGCTCCCATCATGATGCAACAAAATGCAAAAGACCCCCTCCACAAATGCTTATTTGCACAATTGCAAATAAGCCCTCCTCCACCAATCTTCGGCCAATGAACGATACAAAAACTGGCAACTCCAGAAAACTGGTCCCGTAATAAATTGCAGGAAAACCCCGCTACTGTGTATACACACCCGCATTTGTATTCCGACCGAAATACAAATGCAATGAGACAAAATCTACACTGTACTATACTAGGATCCGGCTTAAACCAAAACCGGCTAGTAATATCCGTTCGATCTTGATCCGTGCAATACCGCACGTATCTGATCGAACCTTGCCATATCTCCATACGGCCTCTAGTACAAACTGTCCGATCTTGATCCGTGCAATACCGCACGTATCTGATCGGACCTTGCCATATCTCCATACGGCCTCTACAGCTTTTCGTCTGAAACTTGAGTAACTGAATGTGGGGGACTCTAAAGACTCATCAACACCTTGGTTATGGATTTAACCACTAGCACGTCAGAGGTATAAGCCAATACGTAACGGGCTACCAGGTATTGACAAAAAGGGACGTCTGTGAGCGAACTCAGCCTGACACCCTACTGAGCCTGTCAGTGACAATATCCGTACAGTCCGGTCCGTTCGTCTATAAGCATCGCATGGCGGGCCTAGGGGGTTGGTAAAAGTCAGACCCCCAAAAGCGGTACAAGTCGTGTCGGAGTGTAGCCCAGAACACCCTGAGATACTACTGGAATGCCTACCAGTAAATCTCTTGCCTTGGCCAAGGACTTCATGTAATGGCTCTCCTAGACACAGCACGACCTCACCCCCAATACCGGGAGAGAAGAACCCCTGAAGATACGCTCACTGCCTCCATGTGGCTCGGGACTGTACCCAACTAAAACCTGTTTGCACGTCTCCTTTGAGCGTGGTAGGGTAGTAATCAAAGTACAGTGGGAACTCACAGGAGACAAATGACGATCCCCAGGTCGATGAACTAACCTGTACACATGTCACCAGGGAACTGCTATCTGACGTCAGGTATAGGACCAACTAGCATGTTCCCGGCGAGTCCTGTCCGGTGTACTCATAACCCAATGAGCACCTGTATACATCTTAAGTGATCCAACTGACACCAATGGCTTGTGAGACCGGCCACCGCCCCTCGTCGGGGTCTCGACTGTATACACTAGTCTACTCTGGAGTATCGATGCCCTGTCTCGAAACTCGCACGACTAGGGACCTTTTAAGGATGTGCTTATAGACCCCAGCTCCCATTTATATGATCGCCCTCATACTGCTGGTGGTCAAGCAAGAATCCTAGGGGCTCTATCAACGAGTAATAGCGACCTGTCAGGTCACCTAAAGCAGTACACGATGATAAAGATAAACCAGATAGCATACTATCATCTCGAGTAAGACTGTCCTACCGGGATATGTCCTCCCTCAATCATTCCAATCACGTGCCTGTGATCCAATAATTGACTCTGAGGGCACTATCTCCAACAGCTACTAGGATTGTACCTAAGGTATATGGGATAGGTTTTAGGTATAGGGAAAGTGTGTAGGTAAACAAGACTAAAAGATAAGTTTGAGAAGGGAGTTTACTAGTAATGACTTGGCCAGTGGCCTCAGCTTCTTCCACAGATATCATGAAAGCCTGGCGCTTTGGCACATTCCTCCTGGCCTGAGGAGCATTCCTCGGAACGTTCCTTTGAGCTTGATGGAACTGTCGAGGAGGTGGTGTAGCTTGAGGTCCCCTGGGTGGTGCAGGCAGTGCAAGTCTGGGAGCAGGTGCCTAAAGAGCTGGTCGCTGCGGATAGGTATTTGCTGGCCTGGGTGCAGCAACTGGGTTCTGTCTTTGGGGACAAGACCCAATACCGTGATTAGCTGAACCGCAGATCAAGCAAAGGCGGTTAGCTCGACGGCAGTCCTTCATCATATGTCCAGTTCTCCTGCAGTAGGTGCAAAAGGCTGGGCTAGGACGATGGGTTGGTACTCCGGGTCGCCTTGGCACGAAAGATGGTCTGGACGTGGCTCCACCTGCCATCTGGTTGGCAGGGCGTTTGACTCCTGCAGACTGAGGTCTGCCCCTCTCTTTAATCACTGCCTCATAACTGCGGGCAGCTTCTAGAGCTTCCTCATGAGTCAAAAAATTTCATGTGGCTAGAGCAGCCTTAATCTCTGTGTCCAAACCTTGCTGAAAACGACGGGCTCTGATCTCGTCCGTCGGTATCAAGTGTGCCGTGAATCTATTTAAAGATTGTGTTAGCTGTGTAGTATGTGATAACTAAAAATTGAACTATTGTGACATATCTTACCGGCTCAACATAGTGAACTCAGCATCGTATTCATCTACTGATTTGTCCCACATTGATCCTTGCTGTAGATGAATAAACTGCTATTCCATTGCGAACCTGGCAGTCACAGGGAAATATTTCGCGTCGAACTTCTCGCGAAATGTCTTCCATTCAATCGGCTGTACCAGACGGGTTTCTTCCGCCTTGCACCAATTGCGAGCATTATCCGTGAGCTGTAGCTTCGCTACACGGACCCAAGCGTTATCTGGCACTTGAGCTGCTACCAAATCGTCTTCGATGCTTTGTGCCCATTCTTCCGCTTCAAGAGGGCTTCTTTTACCAGAGAACTGCTTTGGGTGCAAAGCTCTGAATTGCTTTACTCCCGGTGCATCGGTCTCAGGACGATTCAAAAGTTGTTGTTGTCCCTCGAGAAGACTGCGGATTGCCTCAAATAGCATCGTTTGCTCAGTGGGTGGTGCAGGAACAACTGGTGTAAGAGGTAGTGCTGGAGGGGTGTTGTTGACGTTGGTGCTGGTGTTGTTCGGGGAATCCATAACCCTGAAGAAAAATTTGGGTTAGGACAGATCCAAATACATGAAATGATAAGATTCAAGGAATAGAGATTTGCAAGATTCAAGGAACATGAATTGTAAAGAATGTCTTAGTTGCTGGTTCTTGTGTTATATTGCTTAGGTTGTTCATACAGACCAGAACTGCATGACAGGGATTCATACAGCTCTGACCTGCATGGGCCACCAACAAAACCTGTCGCGCCCCGCTTCCCAGTGTACGGCGAAGTGGACGCGACGAGGTCCGCTACGTATGTACTCAGAAGTACATACGCTAAGCGTAGCTAAGCAATATAAAATAAATACACAAGAGACAAGAGTATAAAAAGAACGGCAACTTTTATTTATTAACATTCTTTGTACAATACATGGAAAGGAAAATACAACTGAAATAAAGATGCCTAAAAAGTGGCATAACAGTAAAAGGAAAGTACTGAAAAGAAAAGTGTACAATGAAATTATACTGCTGGGTCTTCGGCAAATTGCTCCAAGTCTTCTTGTGTTGGCTCTACTTCTGCCGGGTCCAAGTCACCTGACGACATTCAAAGAAGAGAGAACAGAATGTCGTCAGCGAACAGATCGCTCGGTAAGTCCCAAAGGTAAGAGGGAAGTAGAGAAGACAGAATAAGAAGATACATTTTTAAAGTGTAAACTATTGTTGTAATGTTATGTAACGCTGTTATTTGTAGCTTGGTACAGAAGAATGCCAGTGTATACGAGGGGAGTCTCACTTGCCAGAGACTAAGGCACGTATAGTACAAGGAGCCGTTATGCCACGGTACAACAGCAATGTGATTCAGGTTAGGTGTATTAATCTGACCACCTCGTGCCACCTTTAACACCTTCCGTACCAATCTACCCTTTAAACCCCGCGATGTCTTGTTTGTATTTTTATCTTGTAAACTTGCATTGATTGCATAATTGACTGATTGACTGACCGAAACCATGATATCAGAAAACGGTTATAACCGTAGAGTCATGTAAATGGCATACTGGGAAACATGTAAAAGGAATATATTCATGATTCGGTTCAGTCAAGTTATATAGAATGTTAACTGGATTCTGGGATTCATGTGTTCATATTGAGTTAGAATATAAACGAATATAGATTGACCTGAATCAAATTCAAGTCAGAAATAGTCAGACTCTAACCCGAGTCAGACTAAAAAAGATAATTTGAAGTTCTATATTTGTCAGGGGCCTTATTTTAATTTATAAAACTTGAGGGGTTTTATGTAAAAAGTACTATTATATATTTTTCAGAATACACCTCAAGTATTTATTATTCGTCTTTATAGTTATAATGAGTATGAATTTTATTTGTGTTATTCTAGTGAATATATCCTAATAAAAGTATTAATTGATTTATTTGAAATTTATGGTATTTTAATGTAACTTTTAAACTTGTAATTTTTTTAGAAAAAGATGGAAACTTTATCCTATGATAAAATAGGTGTTTAAATGATAATTATATATATATATTAACACATGAATAATTTTAAATAAATATTTTATTTTCAAAAATCTCATTTTTCTTAAATGTCGTATTTTAAACCTTTCGAGACCGAATGCTCCTTGCGGAGGTTTGAATCTCGCACTACTAGCCCGCGGGTGCACGATGAACCGTACTATCCCTAACGGGTTCCCCAAAGGTGGGTTGTAGCGGCGCTTTGCTTAGCTTTAATAAATACTATTCATTTAGAAAAACGGTTTTATAAATATAAGGTATTTATTTGTAAAGGATGTAATTTCTGTATTTTAGTTTTTAGGGTTTTCTAAGCCAACTAGCCTATTTCTAAGGTCTAAACGATAAGTCATTAGAAGGCTCAAATCGCCTCTTCACCGCCAATTGCGGCCAGGTAAGTGCCAGGTAAGTGGGAAGGAACCACAGTAGTGGGCCTAATTAAAACCACTAGCCTAGACACACTTGCCTAATCACCACAAAGTCAGTTTAGATAAACGATCGATGTCCATGACATATCGTGCTTTCATTTTAAAAGTTTTTATTTAGAATTGTGTACAACTTAAAGAATATGGTATTTTAGTGAAAAGTCCTGTATTTTCGTATTCTATATTTTGACGTTTATCAATTAGGGTTATATTTGTGTGTGTGTAGAGGTAGGTCATTACCTCGTGACTTATTTTAAGGTTTAATGAAGTTTTAGGGGTTAAATATGATATATTAAACTTGAAGGTATTTAAGCGCAAGAATACGGTATTTGAAAACGTTATCATTTCATGTGTGAAAATTCATTCAAATTGATTTCTACAAGTTTATTTATCAAGATGAACATGTTTAGGAATGAGGGAATTAATTAGAACAAGAAAAATAAACCTCATGGTATTTTTATGAAAAAAAATACGGTTTTACAAGAAAACTATCATTTCATGTGAGAAACTTTGTTTAAATTGGTTTCTATGTGATTAATAGTCATCATGGATATGTTTAGGTATTGTGGATTAAGTGACAAGTGAAATTTTGTAGAAAAACCGAATCGGAAATCGGTTTGTTCCGATTTCCATCGGGGTTCGTAATTTCATATTTTTAAGAAATAGAAAAGAGAGAGGGATGGGACTGTAGGGTTCCTAGGCACACTAATGAGGTCTCACAAGGCATCAACCATGCCAATTTCAAATTTTACAAGTGCCGAGAAACCCTAATACGGATCGTTAACTAGAATTTTTGGAGAAACCGATAACAAGATAACAACTTAACTATGAGTTAACGGAAATACAACCTTTGTAGATCCGTTTCTCCACCTCCATAGCTCCATGATGAAGTCCTCTCCGCTGTCTAAATCGAACCATGACTCTAGCATCGGCTTCATCGGAGAAAAAGCGGGCTAGGTCATCGACGACGATGCCGAAGATGATCTACGTCGAGGCATCACTAGATCAAGCTCCACCTTCACCAATCCATGAAAACTTGTGAAGGAAATGTTGGAGATAGTGCCCTCAGAGTCAATTATTGGATCACAGGCACGTGATTGCAATGATTGAGGGAGGACCTATCCCGGTACGACAGTCTTACTCGAGATGATAGTATGCTATCTGGTTTACCTTTATCATCGTGTACTGCTTTAGGTGACCTGACAGGTCGCTATTGCACGTTGATAGAGCCCCTAGGATTCTTGCTTGACGACCAGCAGTATGAGGGCGATCATATACGTGAGAGCTGGGGTCTACAAGCATATCCTTAAAAGGTCCCTAGTCGTGGGAGTTTCGAGACAGGGCATCGATTCTCCAGAGTAGACTAGTGTATACAGTCGAGACCCCGACGAGGGGCGGTGGCCGGTCTCACAAGCCACTGGTGTCAGTTGGTTCACCTAAGATGTATACAGGTGCTCATTGGGTTATGAGTACACCGGACAGGACTCGCCAGGAACATGCTAGTTGGTCTTATACCTGACGTCAGATAGCAGTTCCCAGGTGACATGTGTACAGGTTAGTTCATCGACCTGGGGATCGTCATTTGTCTCGTGTGAGTTCCCACTGTGCTTTGATTACTACCCTACCACGGCTCAAAGGAGTCGTGCAAACAGGTTTTAGTTGGGTACAGTCCCGAGCCACATGGAGGCAGTGAGCGGATCTTCGGGGGTTCGTCTCTCCCGGTATTGGGGGTGAGGTCGCGCTGTGTCTAGGAGAGCCATTACACGAAGTCCTTGGCCAAGGCAGGAGATTTACTGGTAGGTATTCCAGTAGTATCTCAGGGTGTTCTGGGCTACACTCCGACACGACTTGTACCGCTTTTGGGGGTCTGACTTTTACCAACCCCCTAGGCCCGACATGCGATGTTCATAGACGAACGGACCGGACTGTACGGATATTGTCACTGACAGGCTCAGTAGGGTATCAGGATGAGTTCGCTCATCGACGTCCCTTTTGGTCAATAGCTGGTGGCCCGTTACGTATTGGCTTATACCTCTGACGTACTAGTGGTTAAATCCACAGCCATTGTATTGACGAGTCTTTAGAGTCCACCACACATTCAGTTACTCAGCTTTCGGGCGAAACGCTGTAGAGGCCGTATGGAGATATGGCAGGGTCCGATCAGATACGTGCGGTATTGCACGGATCAGGATCGGACGGTTAGTACTAGAGGCCGTATAGATATATGGCAAGGTTCGATCGGATACGTGCGGTATTGCACGGATCAGGATCGAACGGATATTACTAGCCGGCTTTGGTTTAAGCCGGATCCTAGTTTAGTACAGTGTAGATTTTGTCTCTTTGCATTTGTATCCGGACGGAATACAGATGCGGGTGTGTATGCACAGTATCGGGGTTTTTCTGTAATTTATTACGGGGCCAGTTTTCTGGAGTTGCCAGTTTGCATTCCGTTCCGGCCGGTTTTCCTTTATTCTTTCCCGGCCGGACTTTTCCGATGGAGGGTGTTATTTGCAAGTTTGCAGATAACACATTGTGGAGGGGTTTCTTGCAAATATATTCATTATGATATGTTTAGCATCTTTCATCCATGATGGTGCATTAATTGTGATTTGAATGGGTATGGGTTGATTAAGGTGTTGATGTGAGGTTTTGCTTTGGATGTGGTCACCCCTTTCTTTTCCTACACTTACCTCCCTCTTGTATTTGTTTTTGCACTCCACCATTTTCCACCATTGAGCATGGCCGGCCATAATTTGGAGGAGAGAAGAAAAATGAGAGATTTGATTTTTGGTGAGAAAATTTATCATCTCATTCCATGCTTGATAAATGAGAGTTCCACTTGAAACTTCCATTCCTCCATCAAGGCAACATAACCCCAAAGAGACAAGCATCATCTACACTACATTCTACAGCACATCTTAGGCACGTCGACTTGCCAGCTTCGTGCCCGAGTTGCCTCGGCATTGAGGTGGGAGCCCATAAAAGATACCGACGATGTGGTGCCCTTCCGGCAAGGAGGCGACGACCGGAGTTTCCGCGGAAGATCAGGACGATGACGAGAAGACCGGAGGACTCGGATCACTCGGTATATCGCTTCCCTATCTTGTTACTTTGCTAGATCTAGTTTAATGGCCTGATCCGGGGTTTAGTGCGCGGTGGTGCCGGTTTGCTAAGTTCGCAAAATTAAAGTTTATCACCGTTTCCGCATTTGGCCGTCGGATTGACGACCGGGGCGCCGCCGTGCACTTACAGGAAACACCCTATACTACTTGGCAAGATATAGAGGATGAAGAAATAGGAAGTGGGTTCACTTTAGAATTGGATTTCTCACTCATTTTCATCAATCACCATTGATGGAATCAAGGTTCTTCATCTTGAAGAAGAAGAAGAAGATAGAAATTATTATGATAAGTTAATTAAAAGGAAAAGAAAAAGAATACTTATCATAATAATAACCATGGTCAAGTGTAGAGACTAAACTAAGGTTAAGTGAAGTGGTTAAGGTTAAGCATGAGACAAAATGGTCACTTAGTCAAAGCTTCATGAAGCTTCAAAGAAAAAACAAAACTTGCAACCATTTCATTTCATATCTTTTCCAAAAATAAATAAATAAATAAATAAATGAATAAGAAAATGAAAACCCTAACCATTACACAACCATGATTTAATCTTTACACAAACCCAAGTTAGCATGCATCATCAAACATGATACAAACTTGTGCACAAAAACATATCACATATACAATGTGCACAAACAAGTGAGAAAAACCATTTAAAGTGAACCAATACTAGTTAATGCAAAGTAATATATCAAATATATAATTATGCATTAAATCATCAAATCAACACTTGATTTAACGATCCGGTCATATCGCATATAACCGACTAATAATCAATGTATCGGCTTATCGAATCAATCCTTGATTCGATAACTAGGTTATATCGCATACAACCATTCGATACATTCATCGCGAGAATGAAATACGGTATCACATACACGCATTATTCTCGGTCCCGCACATATCTCATATGCGCTCCTATTTCGTTTCGCTTGAGCCAGGAAACCTCTGTGTAGGACTCTAAAGACTCGTCAATACGCCGGCAGCAGATGATGATCATATCAAACACCCACAAGCCGCAAGCGGTCTGCTAAACGTAACGGCCACCCGGGTATTGAGCGATCAGAAGATCGACGAGCAAGCCCGCTCACACTCCTGTGAATCCAACCAGTAACACTTACCGTACAGTCCGGTCTGATCGTCTGATATGTCGCATATCTCGCCTATGGATGGTAAACGTCAGACCCCAATAGCTTGATAAGTCGTGTCGATATGAGGTCTATAACAGTTCGAGAAATTACTGGTAACACTTACCAGTAAATCTCAGCAACCCTGGCCAGGGATTTCCGGTTATAGCCAATCGAACACAGTGCAACATCAACTCCCTATACCGGGAGAGACGAATCCCCTCCTATCGCTCATTGCCTCCATGTGACTCGGGACTGTACCCAAAAACCACCGTTTTGCACTCCCTCTTGGACGTGGTAAGATGAAAATCAAAGCACAGTGGGAACCACACAAGACTCTATGACGATCTCGGGTCAACAGACTACTCTGTACCAGTGTCACCAGAGAACTGCCATCTGACATAAGGTATAATACCATCTGGGAGTTCTCGGCGAGTCCGTCCAGTGTACCCAGTCTCCACTGAGCACCCGTATGTCATTTCTGATGTCAAACACCAATGGATATGGGATCATCCATCGCCCATCTGTATGGGTCGAGAAGGTATACGCTAGTCTACTCTGGTATATCGATGCCCCGTCTCGATACACCCACGACTAGGGACTTTGAAGGATTTACTTATGAACTACCATGTCCCCACTAGTATGATCTGCATCATAGTCCAGGTAGTCAAGTACACATCCTAAGGGCTTTACCAACATGTAACAGAGAGACAATCAGTGTACACGTTAAGGTAAAGAGTAACCAGATAGCATACTATCATGTCGAGCAAGAAAGTCCTCCTATATATGTCCCAGCATCCACTACAATATACATCCAATGTACAGTAATGGCCTCTAGGGCATACATATAACTAACAATCTCCCACTTGCACTAGGGCCATTTGATAGCAGTGGTTGTAGTATCTCATACTCAACCATCCTATAAAAGTCTCTCTTTAGGAAAAGGCCTTTGTGAGTGGATCCGCCGTGTTGTCCTTTGAGTCTTCTCTCCTAACCTCGATCACTCTGGAGATCAACCATTTCCATGATCAGGTGATACTGCCTTAGAATATGTCTGGATCACTGATGGGACCGGCGTTCCTTGGCATGAGCCATAACTCCATTGTCACACAATGGGAGGAACAAAGTTCATCTCATGAACTAATATACACCCAGACTGCCTCTTTGGTAGCATCTTAAGTAGCGATTTATCCAGCCTTTATCGTCTAGTATGCCACGGTATCTAGCTTGGAACTCTTCCAACATACCGTCCCTTTACCAAGGGTAAAGACAATGCCTGTGACTGACATTCAGTCGTCTTTATCACCCTGGAACGCTTCCAGTGATTCTCCCCAGGATCGATTGATACCATCTCACTACAACTAGTGACTATCCTAACATCCATTTAGATCTATCTCATAGATCCAAAACCCGGGATTTAGGAGGTATCACTTTGATCCTATATGGAGAATCCTTGTGATAAGCGGAGATTGACCGAGCGTAGCATAGGAAACTCCTTTCTTATCAAGAGCATGACATCCACGTACTCTACGAGGATCACCACCATACTCCCTACTACCTTTTTGTATATACAAGGTTCATCTACCATTTTGATGATGTCAAACTCTTTGACTAACCCATCAAAACAGATGTTCCAACTCCGCGATACCTGCTTTATCCTATAAAGCATCTTGTACACGTTTCCGCTGCTCCCACTGTCTACGAAGCCCTCTGGCTGTGTACTTATAGACGTTCTCTTCTAAAACATCATTTAGAAAAGCAGTCATGGCACCCAACCGCTAGATATCGCAGTCATGGTATGTAGCCGTGGCAAGTAGGATCTGGATGGACTTAAGCATAGCCACTTGAAAAGGTTTCATCATTATCCATGCCTGGTCGATGACGAAACGCTTTAACAAGTCTAGTTTTGAAAGTCTCAACCTTTCCAAGTACACTAAGTAATCTTCTCAAGATATACTTGCTCCTGATGGGGATTTAAACCTTCAGATATAGCAACTAAAGTCCATACTTTGTTGGTGTACATGGATTCCATCTCAGATTGCTAAGCATCCAGCCATTCTTACAGAGTCCCACTCCTGATGGCCAGCTCGAAACTAGTTGGGTCATCATCTCATGATGCCATCCTCGCCTCCCACTGTCATAGAGAAACAGAAGTATCTTTTAGGTGGGTGAGGAACCCTACTAGATCGGCGGAGAGGCTGAGGTTCGTTGGTCTCTACTGAATCCTTTGGTTCTACCAAATCATCAGCCGTAGTTTGTATAGCTGGAACATTTCCAGTTCTACATTACAGACCTTGCCTCGAGCTTGTCCGGATTTTGCTTTTAGACATGGCCCGGACAACCCCAAATCTTAACCAACTTAAGAGATGGGCTCTTCCCTTATCATATCAAATATGAAGTGGTAGGCAACTGATTTGATTTGAACCCTATTCAATAGGTATGCAGCTTCTCAAGTGTATAACTCCCAAAAAGGAAATAGGTAACTCAGTAGTACTCATCATAGAGCACACCATATCGAATAGGGTGCAATTGCTCTGCCCCGATATACCATCGTGCTATGGTGTATACGGAGGAGTAATGCTGAGAGAGAATCTCATTCTCCTTTAGAAAAGTCCTAGAATTTCGTGCTCAAGTATTCTCCTCCTTGATCTCATCAAAGGACATAATACTTATACCCGTATTGGTTCTCTACTTCTAGCTTATATTCTGTGAATATCTCAAAAGGTTCGGACTTGTGTTTCAACAGGAACATATGTCTGAATCTTGAGAGACTATCAGAGAATGTAACGAAGTACAAAGAACCGGTCCTGGCATATGTAGACAGGGGACCTTCATACATCAACATGTATCATCCCAAGAGTTCACTAATTCTTTCTCTATTTCCAATAAACAGAGCTGGTGTCATTATATCTCTGTGACATGACTGGCAAGTTTCACAAGATGTAGATTTAAATTGATTTAAATATGCATCTTCATGTAACTTTAGCTAGTCGGGTCGCATTGATATGACCAAGTCTACAATGCCTCAAGAAGAATTCGTTCATTTCTGAACTCTTCCTCTTGTGTGTGTTCCATACACTAAGAACTGTAGTTTGATTTAGAACATCAATGCTTTTAGATAACGTGCCTGAACCGATCAACTTTTGATATAGGAAATGTTCAAAACATTATCCAACAATACAAAATTTTATAATTTCTTTACTAATAAAGAGACTGATATGATTTTGTATATCAGGTTCGGTATCTAATAACATTCGTTCAGAATCAATGTATTTGGAATACAGGGTGACAGTGACCAACAGACTTGGCTGCAACTCTTGCGCCGTTTTCTGCCTCATGAAACTTATCACCCGTTCTCAGTTCTCTACCTTTCTGTAGCCCATGTAACAAATTACATATGCAGGATCCTGATCTGGTATCACATACCCAGGACGTAAAGAATACTGAGAAACAGTTTAGTATAATGAACACACCCGAAGATGATGCATCATATGCACTTTCTTCGTTTGGGTGGTACGGGAATTCTGGTAATCCCCTATTTCCTGCTCTGTCTTATAACGATTATAAGTTTGAGCGGGACCAACGTTCCCCAGCTCGGTATAACAAGCGGGTTCGGTCAATAATCCATATTATTATCTTGATTAAGGCGTGATATGGTTGCTACTAGGAGAAAGAGAGAAGAAAACACTCAGCGTGCGCTCTTGCAAGAACAGATTGGTTATTATTTTATCTAATCAGGATGGCTCCCACTGTTTTTATCAAATCTTCCTTCAAACCCTAAAAGGAAAGACTAGCCGGGATTAATTACACGCTACAAGTTCGCCAATCTTTCAGCCAGGCCAGTGTCGGTACTTTGAGGGAGGTCCCCCGTGCTTTCGCACGAACCTAATTAATGTAAACCTCGTTTTCCCAGAGGCGTAACCTCGTTGACACCTTTCTAGACACCTGCTTGATCGGCTAATTGTAATGTGTAAAACTCTCTCAGGAGTAACAATTACTCGCAGCGGGTATCGGTATCCAACTATCTTATAAAAGGTATGCAATCTCATTGCAAATTTCAACACTTGAAATTCCCGATAATATTTTGCCCCTAACGTGCTATGACCTTGACGAAAGCCAACAAACCATAGCCCGCTAGTCAAGTTCAACCCGTACATTTCTTGATCGAATTAAACCCACCCGCACGACCCTTGACGAAAGCCAACAAAGCCGCACGACTACCCTAATCCAATCGCATCGTATGCAGCAGATAAGCAGCATATAGCTACCGCACACTACACCTTGACGAAAGCCAACAAATGTAGCACGAATACTATATACAACTTATCTGAAATGACGGAGGGCTACGACAGGTTTTTCTGAAAACCTATTGCCTAATGAACTTGATATCGTTGTAGAATCAAATGATTTTAAAAATGGTGTGCTTTTGAGGCTTTTCTAGTTTTGCTAAAGGAGTCACTCCCGGTGAAGGGATCGTCGGTCCTTTCCTCGTCGAATGAGGTGCGGGATATATCATATATATCACTGTGCAAAGCAAAACTCTTAAAAGCAGTCAAAAGACAAACCGAGGGTTGTAGCATCTGCCAGTTATTGCTAAAGGAGTCACTCCCGGTGAAGGGATCTCGGTCCTTTCCTCATCGAATAAGGTGCAGGATATATCACATATACCGCTGTGCAAAGCAAGAACTGTAGCTACCTGTTTTATTTTGAAATTCGATTCTACAACATCTTAGGCTTCTTTTATTTCATTAATCTCATTAATGAAGTCCCATCATTTAATACCTAAACATCACAGATAAATACGACGTACACTTATGCCATCCGCATTCGCCTCGATGTCCCCTCGTGCACCGTTAGGTTAGGTAACTAACGGCAGAGCGGGGCAGGGCTAGCGCGTGTGAAAAACATAAGTAACGTCTATATAATATATCATATATACTATATACTGTATCTATCCAAGAACATCACATGATCACATCACAGATATCGCAGCAGAAGGAACATATGAAATATTGGATATACTAGGACGTCCGTGTTTTCAATACGAGCCAGTATAAAACACGGATTCCACAGTCGTGATGAATAGCCAAACCCACACCCCTAGACCCCTACGAGAGCGGCAAGCAACCCTACCAATTCTAGAGTTAGGAGACCCGGAATCGACTCCTCGAGTTGGTCTCCCACTGGACTCCAGAACCCGGTTACTTGTGCCCTCCTCCTTGGGTCTATCCTAGTGCGGAAAAGAAAATAATATACAAACGGTGACATCTTCCGCAACCTGGAAGTGCCCCAATAAAAGAATATTACATACAAGTTTTTACATGAATGAAAATGAAAATCACTCATCTCACATAAAAACCCCCGGCTATTCAAACACGACGATCCAATATAACATATCCAGCAACACATAACATCACATGTCATCAACGTAAGTAAATATGTCCATCCCAATTGTCGTTGACATATAGCAACGAAACCGGCGATATCACATATTACACTTACGGTCACAGAAAAGAAAGTGTAAAACTACAACAGTTGGAATCCGCAACCTCTTTAGACATCGCATGCCTAATCAAATGAATTCCTTAGACATCACATGCCTAACAATTATAAACCCCGCATTTTAGTCTCATTATCGAAAACTCTTTTCAATATTAAGTCGGGGAATTCAACAGGATTCCCGACATTCTGATCGAATGCTCGTCGCAAACTTTAGTAGGCGGCCGCACCCCCGATACCGTCGACGAAGTGCACCAAGGCAGAACACCGCTACCGTGAGCACCCGGACGGATGCTTTCGGCGACGGGGTTCTCCTACAGTCACTTGGTCGGGGCTATGGAGTGAGGCTGTCTATTAAGTTTACCCGGCGAATATCCGCGTACGCTACGTGATTGCGACGGACTTTTGATCACATCAAAATTCCGTGGCAACCGATCAAGTGAGACTAAACTGCTATGTTTATAACATTCATTCAGTTATCTCATAACTGCTTGTGAATTCCAATTATTGTATCACATTCCGGATAAGATAGAAAATGTTAAACTTTCCGATCGAACTATCGAACACCCAAGTTTTCCCGATACAGCTCAACACATGAAATAAGTCAAAAAACATTCAGTTCATACCTCAGTACCAACGGTCCAGCCGTAGAAGGGTCAAGCCAACGCCTCACATGTGGCACGCCGTACTGCCCTAAACCCGAAGGTTCAAAGGGTGGTTCAAGACGGTCACATAATCGAGTTAAGGTTTGTTGTCTTCTAGAGGGTCCATCGCGTTACTTGCACTTCTTAGAACGTCTTTAAACCACGGAAAAATCCAACACTTGGAAATTTTCCGGCAGGGGAAAAGTTGGGTATTTATATCCGGTCGAACTTTTTAACATATTCATAAATCATCCAGAAAGACACATAGACAGAGTTTGACAATCCGATCGAATAAACGAATCCCCAAAACAACCCCAGAAAATTCAACTCTTGAATAATATTTAAAAATACCCAGAGAACTCAGCACTGAATAAAGGAAGTTACTGTGCAAAATTGGGTGGGTGACGTCATCATACGGCCGCAGAACCGCCGCAGAAGGCAGGCTTCTGCCGCGGTTCCGCCGCACTTTGGAGGAATCATGGACACGTGTTGCACAGTAATTCTTAGGATTCCCTGCTGATTTTTCTGCATATTTTTAATTTGGAAAAATCCCAGTTTTTAGAAAAAGTCCAGAGAGCTATTTTGGGGTTAGGGTTTTGGTTCGATCGGGTTTCAAACGTCGTCTACTCATCGCCTAAGGCTCTAGCTAAGCTCTGATACCACTGTAGGGTTCCTAGGCACACTAATGAGGTCTCACAAAGCATCAACCATGCCAATTTCAAATTTTACAAGTGCCGAGAAACCCTAATACGGATCGTTAACTAGAATTTTAGGCGAAACCGATAACAAGATAACAACTTAACTATGAGTTAACGGAAATACAACCTTTGTAGATCCATTTCTCCACCTCCATAGCTCCATGATGAAGTCCTCTCCGCTGTCCAAATCGAACCATGACTCTAGCATCGGCTTTATCGGAGAAAAAGCGGACTAGGTCATCGACGACGATGCCGAAGATGATCTATGTCGAGGCATCACTAGATCAAGCTCCACCTTCACCAAGCCATGAAAACTTGTGAAGGAAACACCCTATACTACTTGGCAAGAGATAGAGGATGAAGAATTAGGAAGTGGGTTCACTTTAGAATTGGATTTCTCACTCATTTTCATCAATCACCATTGATGGAATCATGGTTCTTCATCTTGAAGAAGAAGAAGAAGAAGATAGAAATTATTATGATAAGTTAATTAAAAGGAGAAGAAGAAGAAGATAGAAATTATTATGATAAGTTAATTAAAAGGAAAAGAATACTTATCATAATAATAACCATGGTCAAGTGTAGAGACTAAACTAAGGTTAAGTGAAGTGGTTAGGGTTAAGCATGAGACAAAATGGTCACTTCGTCAAAGCTTCATGAAGCTTCAAAGAAAAAACAAAACTTGCAACCATTTCATTTCATATCTTTTCCAAAAATAAATAAATAAATAAATAAATGAATAAGAAAATGAAAACCCTAACCATTACACAACCATGGTTTAATCTTTACACAAACCCAAGTTAGCATGCATCATCAAACATGATACAAACTTGTGCACAAAAACATATCACATATACAATGTGCACAAACAAGTGAGAAAAACCATTTAAAGTGAACCAATACTAGTTAATGCAAAGTAATATATCAAATATATAATTATGCATTAAATCATCTAATCAACACTTGATTTAACGATCCGGTCATATCGCATATAACCGACTAATAATCAATGTATCGGCTTATCGAATCAATCCTTGATTCGATAACTAGGTTATATCGCATACAACCATTTGATACATTCATCGCGAGAATGAAATACGGTATCACATACACGCATTATTCTCGGTCCCGCACATATCTCATATGCGCTCCTATTTCGTTTCGCTTGAGCCAGGAAACCTCTGTGTAGGACTCTAAAGACTCGTCAATACGCCGGCAGCAGATGATGATCATATCAAACACCCACAAGCCGCAAGCGGTCTGCTAAACGTAACGGCCACCCGGGTATTGAGCGATCAGAAGATCGACGAGCAAGCCCGCTCACACTCCTGTGAATCCAACCAGTAACACTTACCGTACAGTCCGGTCTGATCGTCTGATATGTCGCATATCTCGCCTAGGGGTGGTATCGTCAGACCCCAATAGCTTGATAAGTCGTGTCGATATGAGGTCTATAACAGTTCGAGAAACTACTGGTAACACTTACCAGTAAATCTCAGCAACCCTGGCCAGGGATTTCCGGTTATAGCCAATCGAACACAGCGCAACATCAACTCCCTATACCGGAAGAGACGAATCCCCTCCTATCGCTCATTGCCACCATGTGATTCGGGACTGTACCCAAAAGCCACCTTTTTGCACATCCTCTTGGATGTGGTATGATGGAAATCAAAGCACAGTGGGAATCACACAAGACTCTATGACGATCTCGGGTCTACAGACTAACCTGTACCAGTGTCACCAGAGAACTGCCATCTGACGTAAGGTATAATACCATCTGGGAGTTCTCGGCGAGTCCGTCCAGTGTACCCAGTCTCCACTGAGCACCCGTATGTCATCTCTGATGTCAAACACCAATGGATATGGGATCATCCATCGCCCATCTGTATGGGTCGAGAAGGTATACGCTAGTCTACTCTGGTATATCGATGCCCCGTCTCGATACACCCACGACTAGGGACTTTGAAGGATGTACTTATGGACTACCATGTCCCCACTAGTATGATCCGCATCATAGTCCAGATAGTCAAGTATACATCCTAAGGGCTTTACCAACATGTAACAGAGAGACAATCAGTGTACACGTTAAGGTAAAGAGTAACCAGATAGCATACTATCATGTTGAGCAAGAAAGTCCTCCCTATATATGTCCCAGCATCCACTACAATATACATCCAATGTACAGTAATGGCCTCTAGGGCATACATATAACTAACAGGGACTTACGGGTTTAAACTCTTCTAAGGAGTAAAGAGAACTAGGGAGAAAGACCGAGGGGTGGTTTCGTCGCCGGTTGTTTCAATGCACGTCGCCGGAATTCCGTCAGGGCTTCGCCGGGAACTCGATTTCAAAGCACAGTTCTTGTGGAAATTTCAAGAGAGTTTTTCTATGGTTTTGGAATGAGAAGGCAGAGGGTAGGGGTCTATTTATAGGGTAGCTAGGGTAGGGTAGGTGAAGGGTTTTATTTATTTAAAAAAAATTTGTAAAAATTAAAGAAAAGCATTAAATGGTTGTATTTGACATTCAGAAACTGATACAGTAAAATGGAGTTAACCATGAGTTACAGAAGACCAAAAGACACACATTTCATGTTAGGACCCCGGCCATCGGCCCAACTCTGGCCGGCGGCGCCGGCCGATTCGGCCGATCCGCCGGCCAAGTTGGCCGATTCCGGCCGGGTTCGGCCGGCGTTGGGTGTGGGGTCACCTGACTAGGGTTTTGGCATACTCCAAATTTTGGGTTCAGTTCAATGTTTGGGAGTTATGGCCTGTGAACTTTTAGGCTTCCAAGAAATTTTAAAGAAAAATAAACTAAAAATAATATGGGGCATGGGATTCGAACTCTGGTGGCTTGATTCAGCAGTGCAAGGTATTACCAATGAGCTACAAGTTCTTTCTTGTAATTATTGTAGAGAGATAGATACTTAAAGTGTTATCAGCAACATTAATACTCCAAGTATACTTCAAATTTAATTCAAATTTTGGTATACAAAAATTGGAGTTGTTACAATCTTGTAACGGATTATAAGAAAATTCCTCATCCGTATATACATACCTGCATCCATATTCCGACTGAATACGAATACAACGAGACGAAAATATTCCAACAATCTAATACTAGGATCTGGTTTAAACCAAAGCCCACTAGTATGATTCGTCCTATCTTGATCCGTGCACAAGTTCACGTATATGATCGGACCCTGCCATAAAAGCATACGGCCTCTACAACGTTTCGCCCGAACTTGGGAAACTGTCTATGGGGAACTCTAAAGACACATCAATACGCTGAAAGTGGGTTTAACCACAAGCACGTCCGTGGCACTAGCTGTACGTAACGGCTATCCAGGTATTGAGCAAAAGGGAGGCTGATGAGCAAACTCATCCTGAAACCCTACTGAGCCTGTCAGTGACAATATCCGTACAGTCCGGTCCGTTCGTCTATGAGTATCGCATATCGGGCCTAGGGGGATGGTACGTCAGACCTCCAAAAGCGGTATAAGTCGTGTCGAAGTGTAGCCCAGAACACCCTGAGAAACTACTGGAATACCTACTATTAAATCTCACTTACCCTGGCCAGGGATTTCGTGTAATGGCTCTCCTAAACACAGCGCGATCTTACCCCCAATACCGGGAGAGACGAATCCCCTGCCGATCCGCTCACTGCCTCAATGTGGCTCGGGACTGTACCCAACTAAAACCTATTTGCACGACTCCTTTGAGCCGTGGTAGGGTAGTAATCAAAGCACAGTGGAAACTCACACAAGATAAATGACGATCTCAGGTCGATAGACTAACCGGTACACATGTCACCAGGGAACTGCTATTTGACGATAGGTATAATACCAACTAGCATGTTCCCGGCGAGTCCGTCCGTTGTACTCATAACACAATGAGCACCTGTATACATCTTAGGTGAACCAACTGACACCAATGGCTTGTAAGACCGGCCATCGTCCCTCGTCGGGGTCTCAAACTGTATACACTAGTCTACTCTGGAGTATCGATGCCCTGTCTCGAAACTCCCTCGACTAGGGACCTTTTAAGGATATGCTTATAGACCCTAGCTCCCACGTATATGATCGCCATCATACTCTTGGCAGTCAAGCAAGAATCCTATGGGCTCTATCAACATTTAATAGTGATCTGTAATGTCACCTGAAGCATATACATGACGATAAAGATAAACCAGATAGCATACTATCATCTCGAGTAAGACTGTTCTACCGGTATAGGTCCTCCCTCAATCATTGCGATCACGTGCCTGCGATCCAATAATTGACTTTGAGGGCACTATATCCAACAGATAGTGGCTTAATATAAGATCGAGATCGATATGACTCGAGATTTATAAGATATGACGTATATGAACGATATCAGTATGAGATTGATACAAACGTGAATTGAGAGAAATGTGTATGATATATCTATATTGATGAGACGAATGAGCGATGTACCGTACGAGACCTTAGATCCGTACCCACTTTGTTATATAGGATGATAGATTCCCAAACCCGTTTTTTATTACCGTACGATGAATTACCGTACGAGATATATTGTATAGGATGATAGATTCCCTATTCTGTTAATGTCACCGTACGATGGATTGCCGTACGAGATGTATTTTGCCGGATGATTGATCTGTGCTTGTGAGTTGAGAATGATGATATAGTAGTATTACCATACAGATGTTATGAGGCGTGATCGCCAATGTAAAGATATACCTGAACCAGACCTAATTCCAAACCGACGAATTGTATACATTTCTTAAATGGAAACCTCAAGGGACGTTACGGATTTTCAAATGATATTCTTTTCCTAAATACCGTAGCCCCCACTTTCAAACTACGATTCGTATCTTAAAAGTGACCGTATAGTTTATATGTAGATAGATATACCCATTGATTGTTCATGTTAGGTAGGATATTACCCTTAGTGATGTATACACTTTGTTCCAGTATGAAATGTTATATGATATCATTTGCTAGTACACCTGCACCATTACCGTTGATGCGCATGTTACACTTACACAGATTGCCGGCTCACACACATTTTTCATCGGTAATTGCTATGTCACTTACACTCTAGAATTGCCATATCATGATATTATTCCTAAATGTAAAAGTACATTCGTTGTTCAGTATCATTACTTGATATGCTTGCATGATATACCGATATGCTCATATTACTACTCTATATTGCATATATCATACTTTATGGTTATATGCTTGCATGATGTACCGATATGCTCATATTACTACTCTATGTTGCATACATTATACGTTATGGTTATACGCATTGAGATGCAATTTTCATGAGATTTATGGATTTGAGAATCATGGTTCTATTTCGAAGGAAATGATGTATTGTTTTAAAAACCCGGTGTCTCATGATATGATATTTTGATGCGTCCACCATGGGTTTTCTCGGTTCTGAGATGGGTTTTCGAGACCCGAATCAAGGAGATGGATGATCCGTTTGCGGGTATATGGAGGACCCGGTATGGTACCCCTGGGGCAAGAAATGATTGTTGTGGTGTAGCCGATGACCCTGGCAGAGGGAACACTACCTATCGGTGATTGTATAGAACTCGGCGGATATTTGGAGGATACCGACTGGAGTTGAGGAGATGGTTATGAAGGCTGATCTGAGTATGCGACGCCTGAGATGAGATATGTATATTGGGGCCGATCTGAGGATGCGGTGCCTGAGGTATGAGGATTTACGTATCGATACTGGACACGGGTTTTTCATGATGTTTTGAGTGCCGGTGTTAGACACCCAGGTTCCATGATTTTGATGTGTTGTTGATGGACACACACATGGTTGATATCCTCATACATACATACATACATACATACATACATGCATATATACTATGTTTTCATGATGTTTCGAGTGTCGAGGTTGGACATTCATGTTCCATGATATTGTTTTGTGTCAATGGACACGTGGTGGATATCCACATGCATACAGACATATGATGTCAGATGTTTATTATATATGTCATTGCATTGATAGATTGTGGACATATATGCATACTTGGTCACCCTAGATATCATAGTATTACCTTCAGAATATAGTGACCCAGGAAATCGTTATTTTATTCGATTTCTACTTGTTGATGTTTTCTACTCACGAGTTGGCAACTCACCCCTGTTGTATTACAGTTCTTGCAGGTTCGACCGCTTGGGATCAGTTGCGGTATTGCTGGTACACAGCTTCATCCAGGGTGTTTGCTTTGGTAGGTGGGACACATGTTGGATCGTGCCCCCTCTCGTACTGTTATATTCTATTATATCTAGATAAACTCCATCCCACAAGAGTCTACGAGGCATCAACCATGCCCGATTTAAAATTTAGACGTACCGAACAACCCTTAACAAGATCTTTAAACTAGAGATTAGGCGAAACAAAGCATGTTAAACACTTTAACATCTAAGAGTTTGGGATTACAACCTTTGTAGTCCGGTCCTTCACTTCATAAGCTCCGTGTTGTGGTCCCTTCGCTGCGATCATCAAGTTCCTGACTCTCTAGAGGTTCCACGAAGAGAAAGATGCAAGCTTGCTTCCGATCTTCGATAACAAAGATGATCTATCTTGAAGTTTCATTAACACAAGCTCTCACTCACTAAATGAAGTGAACACCCTAATCTAAATGGTTATGATAGATTAGGATGATGAAGTAGGATTTTAGCTCTCATTTGTTTTCGATTTCTCACTCAAAATCATCATTTATGAAAAAGATGAAAGAAGAAAGAAGAAGAAGAAGAACCATTTCCTTTTGTGATGAATAATAAAAAACTCTAGTCAGGTTAGAAATGCAATCATGGATTAAGTATGAAGACTTAACCCAAGTAGAGATTTAACTAGGGTAAAGGGTTGGGTTGGGTTAAGGAAATATCACAAAATATAACAAAATATCCAAGTCAAAGTCAAAGCTTCAAGAAGCTTCTTGAAAGCTTCATGAAAGCTTAACCCTAATCCAAACCCTAATCTCAATTAAACTCCACAAAACATGTTGCATTAATAACCATATCATGTTACAATATTATATATCATATATATAATATTTATTGTAACAAAATAAAATAATACAATTAACATATATCGCATATATATCAATGTATTAACCGAGTGAGAAAAAGAATCTTTTAGTGAGCTTATATCTATTAATGTAATTTAATATATCAAATATATAATTATACATTAAATTATCGAATCAACACTTGATCCGATAATCCGGCTATTTCATAAATAACCGACTAATATAATCTGTATCAGTTCATCGAATCAACTCTTGATCCGATGACCCGGTTATATCACATATATCCGGCCTATATATCATATCGCGAGAATCTAATACGGTATCTCATACACGTATTGTTCTCGGTCTCGCACATATCATATATGTGCTCCTACTCCGTTTTGTCTGAGTCAAGAAACCTCTGTGTAGAACTCTAAACAATCGTCAACACGCCGGCAGTAGGTGATGATCATATCAAACACCCACAAGCTGCAAGCGGTCAGCTAAACGTAACAGCCACCCAGGTATTGAGCGCTCAGAAGATCAACAAGCAAGCCTGTACATTCTCCTGTGAATCCAGTCAGTAACACTCCCGTACAGTCCGGTCTCGTCGTCTGATATGTCGCATATCTTGCCTAGGGGTGGTATACGTCAGACCCCAGTAGCTTAATAAGTCGTGTCGATAAGAGGTCTATAACAGTTCGAGAAACTACTGATAACACTTACCAGTAAATCTCAGCAACCCTGGCCAGGGATTTCCAGTTATAGCCAATCGAACACAGCGCAACATCAACTCCCTATACCGGGATAGACGAATCCCCTCCTATCGCTCATTGCCTCCATATGATTCGGGACTGTACCCAAAAGCCACCTTTTTGCACGCCCTCTTGGACGTGGTATGATGGAAATCAAAGCATAGTGGGAATCACACAAGACTCTATGATGATCTCGGGTCTACAGACTAACCTGTACCAGTGTTACCAGAGAACTGCCATCTGACGTGAGGTATAATACCATCTGGGAGTTACTGGCGAGTCCGTCCAGTGTACCCAGTCTCTACTGAGCACCCGTACACCATCCTTGATATCAAACACCGATGGATATGGGATCATCCATCGCCCATCATATGGGTCAAGATGCGTATACGCTAGTCTACTCTGGTGTATCGATGCCCTATCTCGATACACTCTCGACTAGGAATAGTTATAGGATGTACTCGTCGACTACCGTGGCCCCACTAGTATGATCTCATCATAGTTCCAGTAGTTGAGTACATATCCTAAGGGCTTTATCAACATGTAACATAGAGACAATCAGAGTACACGTTAAGATAAAGAGCAACCAGATAACGTACTATCATGTCGAGCAAGAAAGTCCTCCCTATATATGTCCAAGCATCCACTACAATATACTTCGTATGTACAGTAATGGCCTCTAGGGCATACATATAACTAACAATCTCCCACTTGCACCAGGGCCATCTGTTGTGGTATCGCATACCCAACAATTAGCTGTGGTTGAAGTATCTCATACTCAACCATCCCATAAAAAGTCTCTACAGGGAAAAAGGCTTTTGTGAGTGGATCCGCGCTGTTGTCCTCTGTGTCTACTCTCCTAACCTCGATCTCCCTGGAGAACAACCATCTCTATGATCAGGTGATACTGCCTAAGAATTATATTTAGATTTCTGATGGGACGGGGGTTCCTTGGCAGAAGCCACAACTCCATTGTCACACAATGGTAGGAACGAAGTTCATCTCATGAACTTATATATATATCCATACTGCCTCTTTGGTAGCATCCATGGTAACGACGTATCTTGCCTTTAATCGTCTAGTAAGTCACGATATCTAGTTTGCAACTCTTCCAACATACCATCCCTCTACTGAGGGTAAAGACAATGCCTGCGACTGACATTCAGTCGTCCTTATCACCCTGGAACCTTTCCAGTGATTATCCTCAGGATCTATTGATACCATCTCACTACAACTAGTGAGAATCCTAACATCCAATTAGATCTATCTCATAGATCCATAACTCAGGATTTAGGAGGTATCACCTTGATCCTATATGGAGAATCTTTGTGATAAGAGGAGATTGACCGAGCGTAGCATAGAAAACTCCTTCCCTATCAAGAGTATGTCATCCACGTACTCTACGAGGATCACCACCATACTCTCTACTACCTTTTTGTATATATAAGGTTCATCTACCATTTTGATGAAGTCAAACTCTTTGACCACCACATCAAAACAGACGTTCCAACTTCGCGATACCTGATTTATCACATAAAACATCTTGCACACGTTTCCGCTGCTCCCACTGTCTATGAAGCCCTCTGGCTGTGTACTTATAGACGCTCTCTTCCAAATTATCATTTAGAAAAGCAGTCATGACACCTAACCGCCAGATATCGTAGTCATATGGTATGCAGCCGTGGCAAGTAGGATCTGGATGGACTTTAAGCATAGCTTTGAAAGTCTCAACTTTTCCATGTACACCAAGTAATCTTCTCAAGATATACTTTCTCCTGATAGGTATTTAACCCTTCAGATAAAGCAACCAAAGTCCATACTTTGTTGGTGTATAAGGATTCCATCTCAGATCGATAAGCATCCAGCCATTCTTACAGAGTCCCACTCCTGATGGCCAGCTCGAAACTAGTTGGGTCATCATCTCATGATGTAATCCTCGCTCCCACTGTCATAGAAAAAACCGAAGTATCTCTCAGGTGGGTGAGGAACCCTACTAGATCGGTGGAGAGGCTGAGGTTCGTTGGAAACTATTGAATCTTTTGGTTCTACCAAATCATCAGCTGCAGTTTGTATAGATGGAACTCTTTCCAGTTCTACCTCATGACCAATAATTTCTTCACAAGAAATTCCCTTTCACAAAGGTGGCATGCTGAGAAACAAAACATCTTTTGTTCCTCGGTTTGGTAGAAGATATTCCCTTGAGAATGCTTGGGATATCTAACAAACTTCTACAGAACTGACTTTGCCTCGAGCTTGTCCGGATTTTGCTTTTAGACATAGGCCGGACGACCCTAAATCTTAACAAACTTAAGATATGGGCTCTTCCCTTTCCATATCACATATGAAATGGCAGGCAACTGATTTGATTGGAACCCTATTCAATAGGTATGCAGCTTCTCAAGTGCATAACTCCCAAAAGGAAATAGGAAACTCAGTAGTACTGATCATAGAGCGCACCATATCTAATAGGGTGTGTTTGCTCCGCCCCGATATATCGACGTGCTGTGGTGTATTCGGAGGAGTAATGCTGAGAGAGAATCTCATTCTCCTTTAGAATAGTCCAGGAATCCCGTGCTCAAGTATTTTCCTCCTTGATATCATCAAAGGACATAATACTTATACCCGTTTTTGGTTCTCTACTTCTAACTTATATTCTGTGATTATCTCAAAAGTTTCGGACTTGTGTTTCAATAGGAACATATGTCTGAATCTTGAGAGATCATCAGTGAATGTAATGAAGTATAAAGAACCGGTTCTGGCATGTGTAGACAGGGGACTTTCATACATCAGCATGTATCAATCCCAAGAGTTCACTAACTCTTTCTCTGTTTCCAATAAACGGAGTTGCGGTCATCTTATCTCTGTGACATGACCGTCAAGTTTCATAAGATGTAAATTCAAACTAATTTAAATATGCATCTCTATGTAACTTCAGCTAGTCGGGTCGCATTGATATGACCTAGTCTACAATGCCTCAAGAAGAATTCGTTCATTTCTGAACTCTTCCTCTTGTGTGTGTTCTGTACGTTAAGAACCGTGGTTTGATTTAGAACGTCTATGCTTTTAGATAACGTGCCTGAACCGATCGACACTTGATATAGGAAATGTTCAAAACATTATCCAACAATACAAAATTATATTCTTTCTTTACTAATAAAGAGACTGATATGATGTTGTATATCAGGTTCGGTATCTAATAACATTCATTCAGAATCAATGTATTCTGATAATACAGGGTGATAACTTCCAACTGACTTGGATGCAACACTTGCACCGTTTCTATCTTATGAAACTTATCACCCGTTCTCAGTTCTCTACCTATCTGTAGCCCATGCAACAGATTACATATGCGGGATCCTGATCCGGTATCTCATACCCAGGACGTAAAGGATACTGAGAAACAGTTCTGTGTAATGAACACATCCGAAGAAGATGCATCAGCATGCACTTTCTTTGTTTGGGCGGCACGGGAATTCTGGTAATCCCCTAATTCCTGCTCTGTTTCATAAAAATTATAAGTTGGAGCGGGACCAACGTTCCCTAGCGCAGTATAACAAGCGGGTTCGGTCAATACATCCGTATTATTATCTTGATTAAGGCGTGATATAGTCGTAACCAGGAGAGAGAGAGAGAGAAGAAAACACTCAGCGTGCGCTTTTACAAGATTAGATTGGTTATCAATTTATCTAATCAGGATGTCTCCCACTATTTTAGTCAAATCTTCCTTCAAACCCTAAAAGGAAAGACTAGCCGGGATTAATTACACTCTACAAGTTCGCCAATCTTTCAGCAAGGCCAGTGCCGGTACTTTGAGGGAGGTTCCCCACGCTTTCGCACGGACCTAATTAAAATAAACTTCATTTTCCCAGGGGCGTAACCCCGTTAACACCTTTCTAGACACCTACTTGATCGGCTAATTGTAATGTGTAAAACTCTTCCAGGGGTAACTCTTACTCGCAGCTGGTATCGGGATCCAACTATCTCATAGAAGGTATGCAATCTCATTGCAAATTTCAACACTTGAAATTCCCAATAATATTTTACCCCTAGCGTGCTATGACCTTGACGCATGCCAAACAACCCACAGTCCGTTAGTCAAGTTCAACCCATACATTTCTTAATTGAATTAAACCCACCCG
Organism: Agapanthus africanus; assembly: GCA_030015575.1. Lineage (NCBI taxonomy): Eukaryota > Viridiplantae > Streptophyta > Magnoliopsida > Asparagales > Amaryllidaceae > Agapanthus > Agapanthus africanus. The sequence goes on along the minus strand of CM057347.1, from coordinate 351,386,172 downwards.
CACGACTCTTGACGCATGCTAACCAACGCCGTACGAATACCCTAATCCATTCGCATCGTATGCTAGCAGATAACACTAGTTAGCTACTGTACACTACGCCTTGATGCATGCCAAACTACCGCAGCACGAATACTAAGTAGTACTTATCTGAAATGACGGAGGGCTACGACAGGTTTTTAAGAAAACCCTTTGCGTAATGAACTTGATATCGTTGTAGAATCGAGTGATTTTAAATGGAGTGTTTTCTAGGCTTTTCTAGTTTTGCTAAAGAGGTCACTCCCGGTGAAGAGATCGTCGGCTCTTTCCTCATCGAATAAGGTGCAGGATATTTCACAAATACCGCTATGCAAAGCAAGAACTATAGAAGCAATCAAAAGACAAACCGAGTTTGTAGCATCTGCTAGTTTCACTAAAGAGGTCACTCCCGGTGAAGGGATCTCGGCTCTTTCCTTATCGAATAAGGTGCTGGATGTTCTACAAGGAACACCGTTATGCAAAGAAAGAACTAGAGCTACCAGTTTTTAAACAAGTTTCTACAACATCTTTAGGTTTCTTTTATTTCATTAATCTCATTAATGAAGTCCCATTTTATTATGCTTCACAAGCATCACATTTGAAACGAAATCTGCAATATAACATATATCTCATATACATAATATAAACATTCGTCTCAGGCAGTAATATTATCTCATCACAGAATATTGCAGCAGAAGAACATATATGAAATATTGGATATACTAGGAGGTCCGTGTTTTTAATACGAGCCTGTATAAAACACGGATTCCACGGTCGCGATGAATAGCCAAACCCACATCCCTAGACCCTTACGAGAGCGGAAAGCAACACTGCCAATTCTAGGGTTAGGAGACCCGGTCTCGACTCCTCGAGATGGTCTTCCACTGGACCCTAGAACCCGGTTACTTGTGTTCCCCGCCTTGGGTCTACCTAATGCGGAAAAGTAAATAATATACAATGGTGACATCATCCTCAGCCCGGAAATGCCCCAATAAAAGAATATTACATACAAATGAATTTTACATGAATGAAAATGAAAAACTCTCATCTCACATAAACCCCCCGGCTATTCAGAACATGACGATCCAATATAACATATCACAGCAACACATAATATCTTATATCATCAACGTAAGCAAGTATGCGTATCCCGATTGTCGTTGATGTATAGCAACGAAGCTGGCGATACACCACATACTGCACTTACGGCCACAGAAAAGAAAGTGTAAAACTACAACAGTTGGAATCCGCAACCTTCTTAGACATCGGATGCCTAACCAAATGAATTCCTTAGACATCGCATGCCTAACAATTATAAACCCCGCATTTTAGTCTCTTTATCGAAAAAACTTTTCAATATTAAGTCGGGCAATTCAACAAGATTCCCGACATCCTGATCGAATGCTCGTCGCAAACTTTAGTAGACGGCCGCACCCCCGGATGCCGTCGACGAAGTGCAATAAGGCGGAACACCGCTACCGGGAGCACCCGAACGGATACTTTTGGCGACGGGGTTCTCCTACAGTCACTTGGTCGGGGCTATGGGGCGTGGCTATCTATTAAGTTTACCCGGCGAGTATCCGCGTACGCTACGTGATTGCGACGGACTTTTGATCACATCAAAATTCCGTGGCAACCGATCAACCGAGACTAAACTGCTAGATTTATAACATTCATATTAGTTATCTCACAACTACATGTGGATTCTAAATATTGTATCACATTCCAAATAAAAAGACAGTGTTAAACTTTTCGATCGAATAATCATACACCCAAGATTTCCCAAATAGCTCAACACTTGAGCGGAGTTCAAAAACATCTATCACATGCCACAGTACCAATGGTCCAGCCGTAGAAGGGTCAAGCTAATGCCTCACATGTGGCAACGCCGTACTGCCCCAAACCCTGAGGTTCAGAGGCGGTTCAGACGGTCACATAATCGAGTTAAGGTTTGTGTTCTTCTAGAGGGTCCACCGCGTTACTTGCATGATTTTCCGGAAGTTTCAAACTCGAGAAAAAATCCAACTTTTGAAAAATTTTCTGACAGGGGAAAAAGTGAGTTATTGATATCCGTTCGAACTTTTTAACACGTTCTAAAATTACCCGGAAAAAATTAAACGAAGTCAAACTTTCGGATCGAATCAACGAGCTCCCAATACAACCCAGAAAACTCAACACTTGAGTAAAAATAAAAATTCCCAGAAAAATCAGGAAGTAGATACGGATTTAACTGTGCAACAATAAAATAATAAGGCCACTGTACAGCCGCGGAACCACCGCGCAAGCCATGTCATTGCCGCGGTTCCGCGGCTGTTTAATGGTATTAAATGCTTGTTTTTTTTACAGTAATTCCTAAAATACCCTGCTGAATTTTTTGAGTATTTTTAATATGAAAAAATCAACATTTTGAAAAAATTTCCAGAAACTTGGGTTTTACGGGTATTCGGAGTTCGATCGGACTTTAAACTTCGCTCAGACTTCGCTTAAAGCTCTAGCTTGGCTCTGATACCACTGCAGGGTTACTAGGCACTCCCATAAGGGTCTACGAGGCATCAACCATACCCGATTTAAAATTTAGACGTGCCGAACAACCCTTAATAAGATCTTTAAACTAGAGATTAGGCGAAACAAAGCATGTTAAACACTTTAACATCTAAGAGTTTGGGATTACAACCTTTGTAGTCCGGTGCTTCACTTCATAAGCTCCGTGTTGTGGTCACTTCACTGCGATCATCAAGTTCCGGACTCTCGAGAGGCTCCACGAAGAGAAAGATGCAAGCTTGCTTCCGATCTTCGATAACAAAGATGATCTACCTTGAAGTTTCATTAACACAAGCTCTCACTCACTAAATGAAGTGAACACCCTAATCTAAATGGCTAGGATAGATTAGGATGATGAAGTAGGATTTTAGCTCTCATTTATTTTCGATTTCTCACTCAAAATCATCACTTATGAAAAAGCTAGTAAGCTTTTCCATGAAAGAAGAAGGAAGAAGAAGAAGAACCATTTTCTTTTGTGATGAACAATCAAAAACTCTAGTCAGGTTAGAAATGCAACCATGGATTAAGTATGAAGACTTAACCCAAGTAGAGATTTAACTAGGGTAAAGAGTTGGGTTGGGTTAAGGAAATATCACAAAATATAACAAAATATCCAAGTCAAAGTCAAAACTTCAAGAAGCTTCTTGAAAGCTTCATGAAAGCTTAGCCCTAATCCAAACCCTAACCTCAATTAAACTCCACAAAACATGTTGCATTAATAACCATATCATGTTACAATATTATATATCACATATATAATATTTATTGTAACAAAATAAAATAATACAATTAACATATATCGCATATATATCAATATATTAACCGAGTAAGAAAAAGAATCTTTAAGCAAGCTTATATCAGTTAAAGTAATTTAATATATCAAATATATAATTATACATTAAATTATCGAATCAACACTTGATCCGATAATCCGGCTATTTCATAAATAACCGACTAATATAATCTGTATCAGTTCATCGAACCAACTCTTGATCCGATGACCCGGCTATATCACATATACCCGGCCTATATCTCATATCACGAGAATCTAATACGGTATCTCATACACGTATTATTCTCGGTCTCGCACATATCATATATGTGCTCCTACTCCGTTTTGGCTGAGTCAAGAAACCTCTGTGTAGGATTCTAAAGAATCGTCAATATGCCGGCAGTAGGTGATGATCATATCAAACACTCACAAGCTGCAAGCGGTCAGCTAAATGTAACAGCCACCCAGGTATTGAGCGCTCAGAAGATCAACAAGCAAGCCTGTATATTCTCCTGTGAATCCAGTCAGTAACACTCCCGTACAGTCCGGTCTCGTCGTCTGATATGTCGCATATCTCGCCTAGGGGTGGTATACGTCAGACCCCAGTAACTTGATAAGTCATGTCGATATGAAGTCTATAACAGTTCGAGAAACTACTGATAACACTTACCAGTAAATCTCAGCAACCCTGGCCAGGAATTTCCAGTTATAGCCAATCGAACACAGCGCAACATCAACTCCCTATACCGGAAGAGACGAATCCCCTCCTATCGCTCATTGCCACCATGTGATTCGGGACTGTACCCAAAAGCCACCTTTTTGCACATCCTCTTGGATGTGGTATGATGGAAATCAAAGCACAGTGGGAATCACACAAGACTCTATGACGATCTCGGGTCTACAGACTAACCTGTACCAGTGTCACCAGAGAACTGCCATCTGACGTGAGGTATAATACCATCTGAGAGTTCTCGGCGAGTCCGTCCAGTGTACCCAGTCTCTACTGAGCACCCGGACACCATCCTTGATGTCAAACACCGATGGATATGGGATCATCCATCGCCCATCATATGGGTCAAGATGCGTATACGCTAGTCTACTCTGGTGTATCGATGCCCTGTCTCGATACACCCTCAACTAGGAACAGTTATAGGATGTACTCGTCGACTACCGTGGCCCCACTAGTATGATCTCATCATAGTCCCAGTAGTCGAGTACATATCCTAAGGGCTTTATCAACATGTAACATAGAGACAATCAGAGTACACGTTATGATAAAGGGCAACCAGATAGCGTACTATCATGTCGAGCAAGAAAGTCCTCCCTATATATGTCCAAGCATCCACTACAATATACATCGTATGTACAGTAATGGCCTCTAGGGCATACATATAACTAACATATATGTTGTTGTATATCTGTTTTTGGATCAAAATATACAAGGGAGGTGCTGTCTGAATTTTGAAAAGACAAAATATGATTCATTATACCTTATTTCAAAACTGCACTTCACTATATAAAAAAAGGCTTAGATTTTCTGGGCTTCGGCTTACTTAATTTACGTTACGCCTGTTGACATGGCGTGATTTAAGTGCCGGTCATGAACTAAATTTAGGGTCGTGACAACCACACTGAGGGGAAAAATGTGTTTTGTTTCTCAGTATGCCACCTTTTTAGAAAAGGAATTTCTTATGAAGAAATTAGTGGTCATGAGGTAGAACTGGAAAGAGTTCCAGCTGGACAAACTAACAGCTGAAGATTTAGTGAAACCAAAGGATTCAATAGTCTCCAACGAAGCTCAGCCTCTCCGCGAATCTGATAGTGTTCCTCATCCACTTGAGAGATACTACGGTCTTCTCGGTGACAGTGGGAGCGAGGATTGCATCATGGTAGATGATGGCCCAACTAAGTTCAGGCAGGCCATCACAAGTGGAGACTTTGTGAAATGGCTGGATGCTATGTAATCAAAGATGGAATCCATGTACACCAACAAAGTATGACTTTGATTATTGCACCTAAAGGGGTAAAACCCATCAGGAGCAAATGGATCTTGAGAAGATTCTTGGTGTAGATGGAAAAGCTGAGACTTTTAAAGCTATGCTTAAGTCCATCAGGATTAAAGCACGCATCGCGGAGTTGGAACATCTGTTTTGATGTGGCAGTCAAAGTGTTTGACTTCATCAAAAATGAAGATGAACCTTGTATATACAACAAGGTCCTAGAGAGTAAGGTTGTCTTCCATGTATTGTACGTAGATGGCATGCTCTTTATAGGAAATGGTTTCCTATGCTACACTCGGTCAAGCTCCACTTATCCCATAGGTTCTCCATGGAAGATCTGAATGATACCTACCTATATCTTGTGGATTATGATCTATAGTGATAGATCTAAGTGGATGTTGGGAGTGTCCCAAATCCACGTCTATTAACACCATACTAAAGGGGTTTAGTATGGAAGATTCTAAACGTGGTAGTTCACCCACTTACTCAGGAATCACTCTTTCCAAAAAGATGTCTTCCAAGATTGATTTGGAGAGAGCTCACGTGCAAGGGATACCCTATGCTTCGGCTGTTGGTGTGTAGTAGTGCCTCTAGTAGTGAACTTTTAAATTTTAGAGGGCTATTACAAACGAACTACGAATCGTAACTAGAGTTTAGGGTAACAACAACAATATAGGAAGTCTAAACTAAAGGAAAAGGGAATACAACCTTTGTAGCTAACTCCTTCACTCTTTTGGACTCCTATGGCTTTGCTCGAAGCTTCAATCAACTCCGCTTGTGATCCTTCGTCGTCTACGATGATCTACCGGAGATTTCTAGGTCAAGCTCTTTGCTTCACAAAAGCAAGATGGAGTGGAGCAAACACTCTACACTAAAAGGCTAGGGTAGTGTAGAATGGTTATGCGCTTTGTATACTCTCTTAAAAACCCTTTCTTTTTAATTTCCTCACTCTTTTAAAACTCAAGAGAGCTTGAAGAAGGAGGAAGATGAAGATGGCAAAAGCTTTTGTCAATATTGTGAAAAAACTTAATCCAAAAAGAAAAAGAAAAGAATATAAATATATATATATATATATATATATATATATATATATATATATATATATATATTGTAACGTTTTGAAAATCGTTTCGGTGAAATGTCGAAAAAACGGTAAAATAAGGGGGTTTTCTGTAAAAAGTCAAAATGAAAATATCTTTTTTATAAAATTAAATATATATATTTTAGCTATGTAATTACTAGTATTTGGTGTTTATTGAGTCACTGGTGAAATTTCAAATTTTCTGAAAAAAATATTATTTTAATATTATTTTAAGCCGGTAAGAAAATACATTAAATTAGCGATAAATACAAATTTAAATGGGCTAATTTTAATCTTTAAAATCATGTTAATTAAAATCTAGTTGTAATGTAAATTTTTAGTATTTTATTTCAAGTTTTAATGGGTTTTTATTATGGAGAACAAAAAAATAATTAATTTAAGCTAAAACTTGCAATTTTGAGCTTGTGGGGGGTCTTTTTGCATGGAATTCTTTTTGTAATCACTCACACACACCCTCACCCCTCCTTGGCCGGCCCCACCCCCATCAACAGCCCATATTTTCTTCCCTCTTGTTTGTCTTCATCTCATGTGAAGGAAATGGTTTAAAAAGGGTTATATATATATATATTATTTTGAGGTAAGGGTATTGTGGTAATTGGGAGGGGCTTTGACTTGGAACTTTTTGGCACCATCCCCTCACATTTTCCCCTCCTTCCCTTGGCCGAAATCTACACCACAACAGCCCCCATTTCTTCTCCTCTTTTCTCTTCAAAACTCCATCCAAAATGCTTCAAAAAAAAATCCCACAAAATCAAATTCTAATCCCTACCCATTTCTTCTTGACCTATTCTAGTGTGGATCATGGATCAAGAGAGCAAATTGGAGGCCAAGATTTTGGTGTTAGATCTCTAATTTTGTGAGGTATAATCTTAGCATTTTGCATAAGTTTTTGTTGATTACTTGAATCTATCTATTATGTGTTTAATTAGGAGTTAATTGTGGTTTTGATATTAAAGATTTAAATTTCTAGAAAAGGGTTTGGATTAAATTAGGGTTTCTATCATAGGATTATGGTTGTGATGGGTAGATTAATATGTTGTGACATGCTAAAATCTAATCTAGTTGCTATATTACAATTGTCATTTTAAAAATGGACCAATATGCATAATATTGCAAACTAGGGTTTTAGTTTTAATTCAAAATGAGAGATTAAAAATATGGTTAGGATTTCATCATATCTTAAAAATTATATTGAGTGGTTTAACCATTTAAAATATGCAAAACCAAGTTTAATTGTAAAATTGTGAATTTTACATTAAAAAGTGTTAAAATTGATATTTTTGCAAACTAGGATTTTGGAAACTATGCAAATTTATGTGATTAAATTATGGAAATGGTTTTATTGACTTATTTAAGTTATTTAATAAGTATTATGGCCGCTAGAATTGTTTAAACATCGAGTTTTGTACTAAAACGGGTAATTTTGCTTGCTAGTTTTTCGGAAAAACGGCTTTTAGAGTGAATTTGGGGTTTTCGTGAGTTTTAACCTATTTTATATTAAAATTAGTGTTCGTGAATGTGCAAATGAGTGTATTTGGGTTTTTCTCGATGGTCTGGCGTTTGTACGCCGACGTTGAGGGTTTTTGGGTCGATTTGTGAAAGCAACCATAGGTTTTGACCTATGTGGGTTTCGTGCGTCGTTTTGGTCATGAGTCGGATTTTAATGCGATACGGTGCGTTATGATATGTAGGTACCCCATGTGGACTTCGAGATGACAAGCAAGCGCATGGCGACGTCGGCACCGGCGAACGAGGACCAGGTGAGTAGATTTATATCTACGGGGAGAAGTCGGGTAGATGGCGTATAGCACCCCCGCAGTCCGTGGTGGTGTATACGGATGCGTATACACACCAACATTTATTATATGTTATTTGGGATTAATAACGTTGCTTAGGATGGATATTGGTGTGTTGGATTACCTTAGTGTTGCGAACCCTAGGGTAGTGTTGCACTACACATACACACATACATACTTGCATACATTCCTATTGATTTGTGCTCATGGGATTCTTTATAGTTATTTGTTCACATGGGTATGGGACTGTGTTCACATACGGATTGAGGATGATACTTGGGATTGAGCTGAGTCGATGAGATTCGATTTGAGGCCGTGAGATCGGTGATATAGCAGGGTTCGTATCTTAGATACGACATGACGTTGTAGCGGGTCCTTGACGTAGTGTTTCACACACGTCCATGCATACGTAGGCGGTATCAGTATGGTACTAGACGTAGATCAGTACCCCGATCATGATATTTGATAAAGAGGATACCAGGTGAATAGTATGACGAATGTGATATTGACCCGTACCCAGATTGGGATGCCGTACGACGGATTTACGTACGAGCTATATTGATGATTGATCCGCACTCTTGACTTGGGATGCCTGATTATAGATATGGTATCGGATATGATATTATTGAGGCGGGATCACCGACTATACATATACAGGTATGTATATGAATCGACTCAGATGATAGACGGTTTTCTTACCTGTAGTTCAGCTTGTTAGTTCAGCCGTATAGTTTAGTGTAGTAGTTAGATTAGATTAGACTTCTTACCTATTTCAAAAACTAACGAATCGTGGGCATTTTTAAAGACAGCCCAAGGGATCCTACGAATATTTCAAAAGACGTATCTTTTGATAAAAACACCGTAGCCCCTATTTTCAAAACCCCATGATTCGTGTTATTTCAAAAGGCACCATTTGTAGGACTTATATTAGTTTAATACTGATTAGTTATCGTTGTGTCTAGTATTCTGCTTCCGCACATTATTGCTGTTCGCTCTGCCCCGCATACTTATTTTGCTGCATACTCCATTATTGATATCATGCTGTTAGGACACCAGCACCATTACCGATGATGCGTATGTACCACATACACTTACTTGCCGGCTCACACACATCTTCATCGGTAATTGCCATGTCACGTACACTTAGAAAATACTATTGCTTGGCTTAGCTTGTTAGTTAGTAGTTGATACGATATTAGTGTACCTGGGTTATATGCCAGTTTAGACATTGTAGTTATTACTTGTCACTTCATGTATACTGTTATTCCATTGTTCATGCCTAGTTATTAATCATACATTGCAACTTGGTTATTGATACCATATACATTCATTAGCATTGACATATGCACTTGTGATGACTTCTTGAGATTTATGATATTTCTGGATTTCGGGGGAAAGCCGCAAAATTTCTAAACTTATTAACCTTTTAAAATATGTAAATTGCGGTTTTCTAGTGATGTAAGTGTCGTCCACCATGAGTTTGCTGTGGTTTTCGAGATCCGTGTCGAGGAGTGGAGGAACCGTCACGGGTACATGGTGGGCCCGGTATGGTACCCCGGGACAAGATGAATGTGGTGTTGACGTTGAGCCTGGCAGGGGATAGATTACCTACCGGTGATATTACCCGACGCGTCGGATATCCGGAGGATACCGTCGTGGTCTTGAGAGGGATGGTAGGGGCCGGTCTGGACTGACGGCGCCCTAGATATTGAGATTGAGACATTGATATTTCGAGACAGTGAGATTTATGTTTTGTGTCGATGCTAGACACTGTTGATACTGATTTCATTATGATACTTCATTTCTTTTAAAAATACGAAGGAAATCTCACTAATTTATGAAAACAGTTTCTTCATTTACATGTATTCTGTTTTCATGCATTCATACCTCATTCATACGATATATTGCTACCTGAGGCACCGACACGGGCACATGAGATTTCACTCGGTTAGATATTACCCTAGCCATTGTTATAGGCTGCATATTATTCATATATTTGAGGATATATTATGATCATTGACCTAGGTTGCGTTATTTGTGCGATTTCTGTGCGTAGATGTTTTTCTATTCACGAGTTGGCAACTCACCCCCGTTGTGCCCCAGTTTCTTGCAGGTTTGCCGTACAGGTTTCATTACGGCTTTGCGGGCTCAGTTTCATTCGGGTGACTTGCTAGTAGGTGGGTTTTTCTTGTATCGTACCCATCATATTACCTTGTATAATATTATTCCGTTGTATCTAGTAAATTCCATCAACCAAACATGTTTTTTTGAGATAGAGACCAGTGTTGTTTATTCTTTCGACCTTAGAGTCGCTCGATATGTTTCTGGTGGTTTTGAGTTTCCTTTTGAGTTTTGATCCTCGCCGTTGGCGTTGTATATTATATTGCTTGTGTGGTTGTGACCGTCGATTGACGAAGAGATAGCTCCCGCTTGGGGATGCCTTTTTCTTGATTTTGTATACTATTCATGTTGTATCCCGTTTGGGGGCCTGTATTTACAAAGGAGACTCTGCCGAAATTTTCAGTAAATTTTTGATGTTGTTAAAAACCGTATAATTCGGCTTATGCTATTGAAACTACTTGCTTTAAGTTGGTTTTTCCTGCACTCTACTACTTTTCTTGGTTTGGATTTCTGGGTTTTTGGTTTACTTAGATTACGTACGCCTCGAGACGTTCGTAGTTTAAGTGCCGGTCATGTTCCGTACTTTCGGGTCGTGACAAAGTTGGTATCAGAGCGTTAGGTTTTACCTTCGGAGCATAGGATGACCCTTGGTTGATGGAATAGGTGACTAAAGTAGAGTGACGTACCGTGGGTATGTTCCGCGGCATATTTACGACACGCCACTCCACTTAAGGAGCCTTAGGATGTACATTTCTTTGCTCAGTATCATATTCATTCCTGATCTAGCTACATCGGTACCAGTTATGGTTTTGCCGTCACGATTACGGGCAAGGAGAGCTACGGCTAGAGTTGCAGTCAGCATGAGCTCGTTACGAACGAGGACTGACCAGGGCGTGATTCCGGTGACACACGATTGCGGAGATGTGTCTTTTTACTGTGTTTTCGCGCCACGAGCGTTTGGCGGATCGCCTTTATGAGATTACTTGGATGTGCTGATCGACACTAGAGGATTGAGCCACTGACAGAGGCCAGCCAGATTCTGATGACCGTTGGTGTATTGCTTACTCATGATGATTGAGGCATTGTTCATCGTACAGACGAGCGAGCCAGTTATTTCTGCGAACGACGAGATATTGCCCCAGATGCTGGAGTTAGTGCAGAATGAGTTGTACTAAGAGATGATAGAAGGTCGCTAGTTATCGAGGACGAATGACCAGGACATATGGATCGTTTACCTACCCCGATGCGGGGTCATCAGATAGATTGATTCCAGCTAGAGACGACTTCACGCGGAGACGTTGGGAGTCGACAGAGACGATCGAATGTCAGAAACCTATTATTCCAAGTTTAAAGTAGTCGGAAAGACATGCAGGCAATTCTATGGTCCCTCTAGAAGAATGAAACCCTAACTCGACTTAATGACCGTGTGAAAGCCTTTGAACCTTCGGGTTTGCGGCAGTTCTACGGCGCCATTAGTGAGGCTTGGGTTTGCCCTTCTACGGCTGGACCACCGATGCTGTGGTATGTACTCGATACTATTAAACTGTGCCCAAGAGGTTGAGCTTTTAGGGGATTATGAAGTTTTGACGACTTGATCGGATGGCTCGACTTAATTCAGATGCTAGGTGGAGAGATGCATTTCTTGGGAGACTCCAGATACGAGGATAGTCATTGGAGCTCAGTCCATGCAGCCACGACGAGACGAGTCCGAAGCAGTCGACATTAGAGAAAAGTGGAGTAAGCGGTGCGTACGAGATCTTGATAAGATGACATTCTACTCCGTCGACATCAGAGATGCGATACGCGTGCCGAGGCATTGTACTTGGATATACCTTCCAGAATGAGTCGCGATGAGTATGCAGCCGTTCCGGAACAAGAAGCAGATATAGTAAAGGACGATGATTCCCGGACAGTTGGCAGAGATGAGACTGGAAGAGACCTTGAGTAGGATTCCTTTCAGGACACTGCTGCAATGATATTTGCACCCAGGATCAGACGTGTCACGTGCATTTAGAAAGCCAGAGGCCGACTCCAGTGACATGTTGCTTTACGAGTAGTCGTGCGGATTGACGGAGAGATGACCAGAGAAGTGCCAAAACGGAATCGTCCCTGTTAGCACACCTGACAGGGCCGATGAGCCGGTGGATCGTGAGATTGGTAATCCACAAGGAAGACTTGAAACCAGGAGCGGTCATGTTACGCACACCAGCAGGCCAGAGTTCAGGATCGTCGATGAGACATGCTATGAGTGACCACGACAGTTGGCCAGAGATTCTTGGAGGATGCGCTTGAGCGGGACTATTCCGCCATACTTGTTTTCAGTATTGTTGGGCGATTTATTCGCTTGATTTGATTTTGATGATTGGGTTTCATGATATGTGTTTTCATGCACCATGGTTGTACTTACTGAGTATTTACGATTTTTGCACAGTTGTTGCACTTGATATCGTTTTCGTGCCTTGGTTTCACATGTTTGTGATTTTATGGGATTTAGACATTTGAGTTGATTTTGTGCGTATGCACGCACACGATTTGGTTCCTGCACTCTGTATAGTTTATATATGCTTGCAGTGCAGTGATACGCCTTTTGTGCACTTAGATGCACTGGACTTCGATTTCGATTGGGATACTCGATATTGTTTTGTGCACCTTGTGCACCTGATTGGATTTTAGCGCATGTTGGGCGCATGTTATGAGATGCGATTTGGTGCACACCAGATGCACTAAATCGAGATTCTTCATGCATGAGACGCACATGTTTTTGCTGTCAGGCACACACTTGGCCAGGACAGATGTTTCGTGCACACCCGATGCACTTAGATGTTGTTTCTGTGCGCAGGTATGGCACATATATGGATTTTGATTTCCGTGCGCACAAGACGCGCGTAGTATTCATACGCGTATTTTAGGATTGATTTTTCTTATAGAGCAGTACGTTTTTATGATATTGCTATGTGTTTTCGTACTGAGCAGGACTAGTCAGAGGACAGTACCTGAATATATTTTACATGTATAGTTTCGAGTTATATCATATTGGTTTTGCTTTGGATTTGGTATTGATGTCTTCCCCATGACTCCGATGATTGCGGGATGCTTGACGGAGTTCTGATTTGAGTTATATGCTCATTTTTCAAGCGCATGCGTTGCGCTACGATTTGTTTTATGTATTTATGATTTCGGAGCCCCGGCGATTTGATGGTTTTGGCTGAAATATTTTAGTATTTGGGGAAAGTTTTAATTTAAATTCGGGGACCGAATTTCTTTAAGGGGGGAAGATTGTAACGTTTTGAAAATCGTTTCGGTGAAATGTCGAAAAAACGGTAAAATAAGGGGGTTTTCTGTAAAAAGTCAAAATGAAAATATCCTTTTTATAAAATTAAATATACATATTCTAGCTATGTAATTGCTAGTATTTGGTGTTTATTGAGTCACTGGTGAAATTTCAAATTTTCTGAAAAAAATATTATTTTAATATTATTTTAAGCCGGTAAGAAAATACATTAAATTAGCGATAAATACAAATTTAAATGGGCTAATTTTAATCTTTAAAATCATGTTAATTAAAATCTAGTTGTAATATAAATATTTAGTATTTTATTTCAAGTTTTAATGGGTTTTTATTATGGAGAACAAAAAAATAATTAATTTAAGCTAAAACTTGCAATTTTGAGCTTGTGGGGGGTCTTTTTGCATGGAATTCTTTTTGTAATCACTCACACACACCCTCACCCCTCCTTGGCCGGCCCCACCCCCATCAACAGCCCATATTTTCTTCCCTCTTGTTTGTCTTCATCTCATGTGAAGGAAATGGTTTAAAAAGGGTTATATATATATATATTATTTTGAGGTAAGGGTATTGTGGTAATTGGGAGGGGCTTTGACTTGGAACTTTTTGGCACCATCCCCTCACCTTTTCCCCTCCTTCCCTTGGCCGAAATCTACACCACAACAGCCCCCATTTCTTCTCCTCTTTTCTCTTCAAAACTCCATCCAAAATGCTTCAAAAAAAATCCCACAAAATCAAATTCTAATCCCTACCCATTTCTTCTTGACGTATTCTAGTGTGGATCATGGATCAAGAGAGCAAATTGGAGGCCAAGATTTTGGTGTTAGATCTCTAATTTTGTGAGGTATAATCTTAGCATTTTGCATAAGTTTTTGTTGATTACTTGAATCTATCTATTATGTGTTTAATTAGGAGTTAATTGTGGTTTTGATATTAAAGATTTAAATTTCTAGAAAAAGGTTTGGATTAAATTAGGGTTTCTATCATAGGATTATGGTTGTGATGGGTAGATTAATATGTTGTGACATGCTAAAATCTAATCTAGTTGCTATATTACAATTGTCATTTTAAAAATGGACCAATTTGCATAATATTGCAAACTAGGGTTTTAGTTTTAATTCAAAATGAGAGATTAAAAATATGGTTAGGATTTCATCATATCTTAAAAATTATATTGAATGGTTTAACCATTTAAAATATGCAAAACCAAGTTTAATTGTAAAATTGTGAATTTTACATTAAAAAGTGTTAAAATTGATATTTTTGCAAACTAGGATTTTGGAAACTATGCAAATTTATGTGATTAAATTATGGAAATGGTTTTATTGACTTATTTAAGTTATTTAATAAGTATTATGGCCGCTAGAATTGTTTAAACATCAAGTTTTGTACTAAAACGGGTAATTTTGCTTGCTAGTTTTTCGGAAAAACGGCTTTTAGAGTGAATTTGGGGTTTTCGTGAGTTTTAACCTATTTTATATTAAAATTAGTGTTCGTGAATGTGCAAATGAGTGTATTTGGGTTTTTCTCGATGGTCTGGCGTTTGTACGCCGACGTTGAGGGTTTTTGGGTCGATTTGTGAAAGCAACCATAGGTTTTGACCTATGTGGGTTTCGTGCGTCGTTTTGGTCATGAGTCGGATTTTAATGCGATACGGTGCGTTATGATATGTAGGTACCCCATGTGGACTTCGAGACGACAAGCAAGCGCGTGGCGACGTCGGCACCGGCGAACGAGGACCAGGTGAGTAGATTTATATCTACGGGGAGAAGTCGGGTGGATGGCGTATAGCACCCCCGCAGTCCGTGGTGGTGTATACGGATGCGTATACACACCAACATTTATTATATGTTATTTGGGATTAATAACGTTGCTTAGGATGGATATTGGTGTGTTGGATTACCTTAGTGTTGCGAACCCTAGGGTAGTGTTGCACTACACATACACACATACATACTTGCATACATTCCTATTGATTTGTGCTCATGGGATTCTTTATAGTTATTTGTTCACATGGGTATGGGACTGTGTTCACATACGGATTGAGGATGATACTTGGGATTGAGCTGAGTCGATGAGATTCGATTTGAGGCCGTGAGATCGGTGATATAGCAGGGTTCGTATCTTAGATACGACATGACGTTGTAGCGGGTCCTTGACGTAGTGTTTCACACACGTCCATGCATACGTAGGCGGTATCAGTATGGTACTAGACGTAGATCAGTACCCCGATCATGATATTTGATAAAGAGGATACCAGGTGGATAGTATGACGAATGTGATATTGACCCGTACCCAGATTGGGATACCGTACGACGGATTTACGTACGAGCTATATTGATGATTGATTCGCACTCTTGACTTGGGATGCCTGATTATAGATATGGTATCGGATATGATATTATTGAGGCGGGATCACCGACTATACATATACAGGTATGTATATGTATCGACTCAGATGATAGGCGGTTTCCTTACCTGTAGTTCAGCTTGTTAGTTCAGCCGTATAGTTTAGTGTAGTTGTTAGATTAGATTAGACTTCTTACCTATTTCAAAAACTAACGAATCGTGGGCATTTTTAAAGACAGCCCAAGGGATCCTACGGATATTTCAAAAGACGTATCTTTTGATAAAAACACCGTAGCCCCTATTTTCAAAACCCCATGATTCGTGTTATTTCAAAAGGCACCATTTGTAGGACTTATATTAGTTTAATACTGATTAGTTATCGTTGTGTCTAGTATTCTGCTTCCGCACATTATTGCTGTTCGCTCTGCCCCGCATACTTATTTTGCTGCATACTCCATTATTGATATCATGCTGTTAGGACACCAGCACCATTACCGATGATGCGTATGTACCACATACACTTACTTGCCGGCTCACACACATCTTCATCGGTAATTGCCATATCACGTACACTTAGAAAATACTATTGCTTGGCTTAGCTTGTTAGTTAGTAGTTGATACGATATTAGTGTACCTGGGTTATATGCCAGTTTAGACATTGTAGTTATTACTTGTCACTTCATGCATACTGTTATTCCATTGTTCATGCCTAGTTATTAATCATACATTGCAACTTGGTTATTGATACCATATACATTCATTAGCATTGACATATGCACTTGTGATGACTTCTTGAGATTTATGATATTTCTGGATTTCGGGGGAAAGCCGCAAAATTTCTAAACTTATTAACCTTTTAAAATATGTAAATTGCGGTTTTCTAGTGATGTAAGTGTCGTCCACCATGAGTTTGCTGTGGTTTTCGAGATCCGTGTTGAGGAGTGGAGGAACCGTCACGGGTACATGGTGGGCCCGGTATGGTACCCCGGGGCAAGATGAATGTGGTGTTGACGTTGAGCCTGGCAGGGGACAGATTACCTACCGGTGATATTACCCGACGCGTCGGATATCCGGAGGATACCGTCGTGGTGTTGAGAGGGATGGTAGGGGCCGGTCTAGACTGACGGCGCCCTAGATATTGAGATTAAGACATTGATATTTCGAGACAGTGAGATTTATGTTTTGTGTCGATGCTAGACACTGTTGATACTGATTTCATTATGATACCTCATTTCTTTTAAAAATACGAAGGAAATCTCACTAATTTATGAAAACAGTTTCTTCATTTACATGTATTCTGTTTTCATGCATTCATACCTCATTCATATGATATATTGCTACCTGAGGCACCGACACGGGCACATGAGATTTCACTCGGTTAGATATTACCCTAGCCATTGTTATAGGCTGCATGTTATTCATATATTTGAGGATATATTATGATCATTGACCTAGGTTGCGTTATTTGTGCGATTTCTATGCGTAGATGTTTTTCTATTCACGAGTTGGCAACTCACCCCCGTTGTGCCCCAGTTTCTTGCAGGTTTGCCGTACAGGTTTCATTACGGCTTTGCGGGCTCAGTTTCATTCGGGTGACTTGCTAGTAGGTGGGTTTTTCTTGTATCGTACCCATCATATTACCTTGTATAATATTATTCCGTTGTATCTAGTAAATTCCATCAACCAAACATGTTTTTTTGAGATAGAGACCAGTGTTGTTTATTCTTTCGACCTTAGAGTCGCTCGATATGTTTCTGGTGGTTTTGAGTTTCCTTTTGAGTTTTGATCCTCGCCGTTGGCGTTGTAT
The DNA here is from genome assembly GCA_030015575.1 of Agapanthus africanus. Lineage (NCBI taxonomy): Eukaryota > Viridiplantae > Streptophyta > Magnoliopsida > Asparagales > Amaryllidaceae > Agapanthus > Agapanthus africanus. Next base: position 351,368,383 of record CM057347.1, on the reverse strand, counting down.
ATTATATTGCTTGTGTGGTTGTGACCGTCGATTGACGAAGAGCTAGCTCCCGCTTGGGGATGCCTTTTTCTTGATTTTGTATACTATTCATGTTGTATCCCGTTTGGGGGCCTGTATTTACAAAAGAGACTCTGCCGAAATTTTCAGTAAATTTTTGATGTTGTTAAAAACCGCATAATTCGGCTTATGCTATTGAAACTATTTGCTTTAAGTTGGTTTTTCCTGCACTCTACTACTTTTCTTGGTTTGGATTTCTGGGTTTTCGGTTTACTTAGATTACGTACGTCTCGAGACGTTCGTAGTTTAAGTGCCGGTCATGTTCCGTACTTTCAGGTCGTGACATATATATATATATATATATATATGAGACACTCTCAAATATAACCATGGTTAACATAATATCTAGATATTTTGTGGATGAGTCAAAGAACAAAAGGAAATATAACTAGGGTTAAAGTCAAAGGGTCAACAAGAAGTGTGTGAAAGAAATAAGTCATTTAGCTAATTTCCTTTTTCTTTAATTCATTACAAATATGTAGATATTTGTCAACCATATGAGTCTTATATTGCCATCTCCTATGTATCAACAACCATGATACAAGTGTATGTAGGTATGTGTGCATTCACATCATCATGTGCATGTATAAACATATATGCATACATGCATCCATACAAACAAAAGAAAAAGTTTAATTAAAAAGTGAGCTAAAAGTCAATATTAATCAACACTTGATTTAATAAATTGGTCACATCAAACATGACCCGACCAATAGTAAACGCCCGATTAAAATACGGTATCACATACTCGCATTTAATAGAGCTCCTGCAGATATCTCAAATGCACACCACATTGTTTCGCCTGAGCTAGAAAAATCTTGTGTGGGACTCTAAGACTCGTCAATACGCTGGCAGTAGGCGATGATCATATCAAAACACCTACAAGCCGCAAGCGGTTAGCTAAATGTAACGGCCACCCGGGTATTGAGCGATCAGAAGAAAAACAAGCGAACCCGTCAAAACTCCCGTCGAGCCATTAGCAACACTTACCGTACAGTCCGGTCTCCTAGACTTGATATGCTGCATATCAAGTCTAGGGATGGAATCGTCGAGCCAGAATAACTTAATAAGTCATGTCGATATGGACTATGACCGGTCGAGAAACTACTGATAACACTTATCAGTAAATCTCATCAACCCTGGCCAGGGACTTCAAGTCAGAGCCAATCGCACATTGCACAACATCAACTCCCAATACCTGGAGAGACGAAACCCCTCCTATCGCTCACTGTCTCCATGTGTCTAGGGACTATACCTAAAAGCCACCTGTTTGCACGACTCAGTAGAGCCGTGGTAGGGTGGAAATCAAAGTACAGTGGGAGAAAACACAAGACTATATGACGATCTCGGGTCTACAGACTAATCTGTACCAGTGTCACCAGAGAACTGCTATCCGACGATAGATATAATACCATATAGGAATTCTCGGTGAGTCCGTTCAGTGTACCCAGTCTCCACTGAGCACTCGTATACAATCTTCAATGTCACAACACCAATGGATATGGGATCATCCATCGCCCATCATATGGGTCAAGAAATGTATACGCTAGTCTACTCTGGAATATCGATGCCCTGTCTCGATATACCTACGACTAGGAACATTAAAGGATATGCTTATAGACCACACATGCCCCACTAGTATGATCTCCATCATAGCCATGGAAGTTAAGCAAATATCCTCAGGGCTTTATCAACATGTATCAAATGAACAGTATCAAGTAAACATGTCAGATAAAGTAAAACTAGATAACATACTATCATGTCAAGCAAGAAAGTCATCTATATATATATACATGTCCAAGCATCCACTATACATATAGTGGCCTCTAGGGCATACATATATCCAACAATCTCCCACTTGCACTAAGGCCAATTATTGGCATATCTCATATCCAACATCTCAAAAATTCGCTCATGTTGCGGCTGTCGAAGGGCCTTGGTGAGTGGATCTGCGGTGTTATTCTTTGTGTCTACTCTCTGAATCTCGATCTCTTAGCGATCTACTATCTCCCGGATAAAATGATATCACCTGAGGATGTGTCTGGACTTCTGATGGGATCTGGGTTCGTTAGCCAACGCCATTGCTCCATTATTATCACAATACAATGGTATTGGATCAATAATGGTTGGAACTACTCCTAGCTCCGCGATGAACTTCCTCATCCAGACGGCTTCCTTGGCAGCATCATTTGCAGCAATATACTCAGCTTCCATCGTGGAGTCTGCAACGGTATCCTGTTTGGAACTCTTCCAACATACCGCCCCTCCATTGAGGGTAAATACAAACCCTGTGATAGATTTACGGTCATCCTTATCACTTTGGAAGCTGGAATCGGTAAGGGCCTCTATTTGGAGATCCCCGTTCCCATACACCAAGAACAATTCTTTAGTCCTTCGTAAGTACTTAAGAATGTTCTTCACGGCTATCCAGTGTTGCTCCCCTGGGTTGGATTGATACCTGCTTACTACAGCTAGTGCATAAGCTACATCAGGGTGAGTACATATCATCGCATACATTATAGATCCTACAGCTGAAGTATAGGGTATAATTCTCATGCGAGCTCTCTCTTCATCAGTCTTCGGGCATAAGTCCTTGGAGAGAGTGATTCCATGGCAAGCGGGCAAGGCACCACGCTTAGAATCTCCTATAGTAAACCTTTCTAGGATGGTTTCAATGTACTTTGATTGGGAAAATCCCAGTAATCTCTTGGATCTATCTCTATAGATCCTTATGCCCAAAATGCACGAGGCATCACCCAGGTCCTTCTTGGAGAACCTTTGTGATAAGAATAATTTGACCGATTGTAGCATAGGAATATCATTTCCTATCAAGAGAATGTCATCTACGTACAATATGAGGAAAGTGACAGTACTCCATATAATCTTCTTATAAATGCATGGTTCATCTATATTTTTGATAAAATCAAATTCTTTGATTGTATCATCAAAATAGATGTTCCAGCTCCGAGATGCCTGCTTTAACCCATAAATGGATTTAAGCAACCTACACGCTTTTTCGCTGCTCCCATTGTATGTGAATCCCTCTGGCTGATCCATAAAACACACTCTTCTAAATCACCATTTAGAAATGCAGTCTTAACGTCCATTTGCCAGATTTCATAGTCGTAGTGAGCAGAAATAGCAAGTAGGATCCGAAAGTATTTAAGCATTGCTACTGGAGAGAATGTTTCATCATAGTCCAGTCCTGCTCTTTGACGAAAACCTTTCGCTACAAGCCTTGCTTTATAGGTCTCTACCTGTCCATCTACACCAATCTTTTTCTTAAAGATCCATTTGCACCCTACGGGTTTTATCTCAGAAGGTGCAACGTCCAAAGTCTATACTTTGTTGGTGTACATGGACTCCATTTCAGATCTCATGGCATCCAGCCACTTCATTGAGTCTCCACTCGTGATAGCCTGCTGAAAACTAGTAGGGTCATCATCATCCATGATGCAATCTTCTCTATCACCATCAATGAGAAAACCATAATATCTCTCCGGTGGGCGAGAAGTTCTACTAGATCTCCGGAGCGGCTGAGGTTCTTGATGTTCTACTGCAATATCAGGTTCAACCAATTCTTCATGAGTAATTTGTATCTCTAAAACGTCTTCTAGTTCTATCTCATTGCCATTAGTACTATTTGTAAAAATTTCATTTTCCAAAAATGTGGCATATTGAGAAACAAACACCTTTTGTTCCTCCTTGTGGTAGAAAAGATATCCATATGAATGTTTTGGATATCCCACAAATGTAAACATGACCGATCGTGTCTTGAGTTTATCCGGATTCTGCTTTTTGACATAAGCCGGACAACCTCATATCCTAACTCTTTTAAGTGATGGTCTCTTCCCACACCACATCTCATATGGAGTGGTAGACACGGTTTTGGTTGGAACCCTGTTCAATAGATAAATTGTTGTCTCTAATGCATGTCCCCAAAAGGAAAGCGGTAATTCAGCATCACTCATCATGGACCGTACCATATCTAATAGGGTATGATTCCTCTGTTCTGACACACCGTTGTGCTGTGGTGTGTAAGGAGGAGTGAGCTGAGAGAGAATCCCATTCTCTTTTAAGAAGTCTGAAAACTCAGTGCTTAAATACTCTCCACCTCGATCTGATCGAAGTTTCTTGATACTCGAGCCAGTTTGCTTTTCAACTTCAAATTTGTACTCCTTGAATTTCTCGAAAGCTTTGGATTTATGCTTCAATAAAAACACGTGTCTGAATCTTGAGAAATCATCAGTAAAAGTGATGAAGTATGAAAAACTGCCTCTAGCATGTGTAGACATTGGTCCGCATACATCACTATAAATGAGGCATAAGAGTTCTTTAGCTCTCTCTTCGTGTCCTATAAACGGAGTTTTGGTCATTTTACCTTTGATACAAGACTGACAAGTCGCATAAGATTTATATTCAAAAGGTTTTAAATATCCATCTTTATGTAGCTTCTTTAGTCTTGTTTCATTAATATGACCAAGTCTACAATGCCAAAGAAAAGATTCATTTATATGTGAAATCTTTCTTTTATTTGTATGTTGTATATTGAAAACTGTGTGTTGGTTTAGGACGTAAATTCCGTTACTTAGTGTACTATACCCAATCAACTGTTGATTCAAGTTAATGTTCATAACTTTATTTTGCAACACAAAATGATATCCTTCATTGTCCAACAAAGATATGGATATTATATTACATAGCATACCAGGTACAAAATAACAAGGGTTCAAAACCAAAATACATCCTGAAAGCAACCCCAGATGATACTCTCCTACGGATACAGCATGTATATTGGAACCATTTCCAACCCGCAGAGTGTGGTCCGCAGTCTTCAAAACTCTACTGTTTCTCAATCCCTGCACACAATTACAGATGTGAGAACCAGAACCGGTATCTAGTACCCAAGATGCAGAGTTTAATGCAGAACAGTTTTCAGTTACAAACACACCTGAAGCGGAAGCATCGGTATGCTTCTTCTTCTTGAGATCAGCAAGGTACAAAGCATAATTGTGTTTCCAGTGTCCCGACTTGTGGCAGAAAAAACATTCTCTTTTTCCACTTCCCGCGGCCCCAGACTTGTCTTTCCCTTACGCTTTTTCAACTCCACCTCTCGGCTTGGTGGGATTCTTCTTCTTCTTTCCCTTAGCCTTGGCTTTCAGGACTGAAGAGGAAGATGTCCAATAAAGCAAAGTGGGAGTTTTCACTATTTTAAGCGTGCTCTTTGCACTTCTCAACATATTGAGAAGTTCAGGCAATGATTTCTCTAAATCGTTCATCTTGAAATTCACTATGAACGGAGTAAAGGCGGGGGAGAGAGACCGCAGAACAATATCTGTATATTGCTCATTATCCATAGTCCATGTCAATTCCTCAAGTTCTTCCATAAGACCAATCATCTTCAGAACATGGTCTCCTACTGATGCGCCGGGGGCCATCCGCATATGAAACAACTTTCGAGATGCCTCGTATCGTAAAGTACGAGATTCACTATGAACGAGTAAAGGCGGGGGAGAGAGACCGCAGAACAATATCTGTATATTGCTCATTATCCATAGTCCATGCCAGTTCCTCAAGTTCTTCCATAAGACCAATCATCTTCAGAACATGGTCTCCTACTGATGCGCCGGGGGCATCCGCGTATGAAACAACTTTCGAGATGCCTCGTATCGTAAAGTACGAGATTGCTCTTCATACAACTCCTTTGTATGAAGAAAGATGGATTGTACATCCATCTTCTCGTGCTGTTTCTGATGGATACTGTCCATAGAAGCAAGCGCGAGCACTTGGCCGTGTTGCAATCAATATCCCATGTTTTTCGGATCTCCCTTATCCAAAACAGATGATTCAGGTTCTGGGACGGGTGGGGCTTTGGTAGTGAGGACATATGATACTTTATCATATGTGAGTGTAATGTTCAAGTTCCTCAACCATTCTTTATAATTCGGTCCAGTCAGTTTGTTTTTCTCTAAAAGAAGCTTAAGTCCCGTCATCAGTATCTGCCATTAGGAGAGAGAAAAGAATACACTCAGCGAAATGCTCTTGCAAAGATCAGATTGGTTCTTTATTTATCTAATCGATGTCTCCCACTGCTTTTATCAAATTTTCTTAAAAAAAACCTCAAAAAGAAAACTAGCCAGGATTAATTACACTCTACAGTTTCGCTAACCGGTCAGCCAGGCCAGTGTCGGTACTTTGAGGGAGGTTCCCCGTGCTTTCGCACGGACCTAATTAAAATAAACCTTATTTTCCCAGAGGTTAAACCCCGTTGACACCTTTCTAGACACCTACTGGATTAGCTAATTATAAAATGCAAAATTCTCCTGGGAGTAACTCTTATTCATAGTGGGATCGGGTACCAACTATCACATAGATGGTATGCAATCTCATTACAAATTTCAACTCTTGAAACTCCCGATTTTGTTTTTACCCCTAGCAACTTATGACCTTGGCTATGGTCAACATATCATAAGTACTAGTCAAGTTCTACCCGTCATTTCGAGATTAACTAGACTCACCCATGTGACCCTTGAATATGATCAACATAATCATATGAATGTCCAAACTGATCGCATCATATGCTTTATAGGAAGACATCACTTAGCTACTGTACACTACGCCTTGACTATAATCAACATGCGTAGCACGAATACTAAGTACTTTACTTCCTAAAATGACGGAGGGTTGCGGATGGTTTTTATGAAAACCTTTAATGCTTTGAATTTGACTTCGTTGTAGAATTTAAATAGTTTTAGAAAAAGGAGTGGCTTAAGCTCCGCATCTTTTGAAACTTGCTTTTTCATAAAAGGAGCCGAGTGCGTTTCAAATCGGATTCTACAACATCATTAGGTTTCTTTTCTTTTACATTAATCTTATTAATGTATTCCCATCATTTATGTTCCTAAGCCATTACAGAAAGAAACGAAAAACAGTATTACATATCACATATATAACAATATTATATTTGTCTTAGATATTAAGCAATCACATCACAGAATAATCAGCAGCAGAAACACATATATGAAAATATAGGATATACTAGGAACTCCGTATTTTATATTTAGCCTACGATAGAAAATACGGATTTCACGGTCGTGATGAATAGCCAAGCCCCACCCTTAGACCCCTACGAGAGCGGCAAGTGACCCTTCCAATTCTGGAGTTTACGAGACCCGATCTCGACTCCTCGAGATGGCCTCCCACTGAACTCCAGAACCCGGTCACTCGTGCTCCCCTCCTTGGGTCTATCCTAATGCGGAAAAGTAAAATATACATCAATGGAGACATCATCCTCAACCTGGAAGTGCCCCAATAAAAGAATAATATATACAATGAATTTTACATGAATGAAAAGAGAAACTCTCGTCTCACATAAAACCCCCGGCCATTCAATCACGACGATCCTATACATCATATCACATCAACATTTAAAAGCATAGACGACGTTAAAATATATCAATCAATACATCAACATACCCACTATTGTAATAGATCTCAAAACATGAATTTGCATAAAAAAATTTCCCAGAGAGCATATATACTACCTGCGGATCAACGCAAGTACGCACGGTCCAAGCCTTACCAACGGTGCCGCGGAACCATCGCAAATACCCCTATTTGGCCGCGGTTCCGCGGTCGTTGTGTCGAGTTAGGCGCTCGTTTTTCTTGGGGATCCACAGAAAACCCTGCTCTATTTTCTAAATATTTTTAATTACAAAAATTCCAACTTTTGAAAAAATTTCCAGTGAGCATGCAAAAAACACATTCATGTTCGATTGAGTTTTTAAACGTCATCTAGTTTACCCTAAACCTCTAGATAGGCTCTGATACCATGTTGGTGTGTAGTAGCGCCTCTAGTAGTGAACTTTTAAATTTTAGAGGGCTATTACAAACGAACTACGAATCATAACTAGAGTTTATGGTAACAACAACAATATAGGAAGTCTAAACTAAAGGAAAAGGGAATACAACCTTTGTAGCCAACTCTTTCACTCTTTTGGACTCCTATGGCTTTGCTCGATGCTTCAATCAACTCCGCTTGAGGTCCTTCGTCGTCTACGATGATCCACCAGGAGATTTCTAGGTCAAACTCTTTGCTTCACAAAAGTAAGATGAAGTGGAGCAAACACGCTACACTAAGGGCTACGGTAGTGTAGAATGGTTATGTGGTTTGTATACTCTCTTAAAAACCATTTCTTTTAATTTCCTCACTCTTTTAAAACTCAAGAGAGCTTGAAGAAGGAGGAAGATGGAGATGGCAAAAGCTTTTGTCAATATTGTGAAAAAACTTAATCCAAAAAGAAAAAGAAAAGAATATATATATATATATATATATATATATATATATATATATATATATATATATATATATATATATATATATATATGAGACACTCTCAAATATAACCATGGTTGACATAATATCTAGATATTTTGTGGATGAGTCAAAGAACAAAAGGAAATATAACTAGGGTTAAAGTCAAAGGGTCAACAAGAAGTGTGTGAAAGAAATAAGTCATTTAGCTAATTTCCTTTTTCTTTAATTCATTACAAATATGTAGATATTTGTCAACCATATGAGTCTTATATTGCCATCTCCTATGTATCAACAACCATGATACAAGTGTATGTAGGTATGTGTGCATTCACATCATCATGTGCATGTATAAACATATATGCATACATGCATCCATACAAACAAAAGAAAAAGTTTAATTAAAAAGTGAGCTAAAAGTCAATATTAATCAACACTTGATTTAATAAATTGGTCACATCAAACATGACCCGACCAATAGTAAACGCCCGATTAAAATACGGTATCACATACTCGCATTTAATAGAGCTCCTGCAGATATCTCAAATGCACCCACATTGTTTCGCCTGAGCTAGAAAAATCTTGTGTGGGACTCTAAGACTCGTCAATACGCTGGCAGTAGGCGATGATCATATCAAAACACCTACAAGCCGCAAGCGGTTAGCTAAACGTAACGGCCACCCGGGTATTGAGCGATCAGAAGAAAAACAAGCGAACCCGTCAAAACTCCCGTCGAGCCATTAGCAACACTTACCGTACAGTCCGGTCTCCTAGACTTGATATGCTGCATATCAAGTCTAGGGATGGAATCGTCGAGCCAGAATAACTTAATAAGTCATGTCGATATGGACTATGACCGGTCGAGAAACTACTGATAACACTTATCAGTAAATCTCATCAACCCTGGCCAGGGACTTCAAGTCAGAGCCAATCGCACATTGCACAACATCAACTCCCAATACCTGGAGAGACGAAACCCCTCCTATCGCTCACTGTCTCCATGTATCTAGGGACTATACCTAAAAGCCACCTGTTTGCACGACTCAGTAGAGCCGTGGTAGGGTGGAAATCAAAGTACAGTGGGAGAAAACACAAGACTATATGACGATCTCGGGTCTACAGACTAATCTGTACCAGTGTCACCAGAGAACTGCTATCCGACGATAGATATAATACCATATAGGAATTCTCGGTGAGTCCGTTCAGTGTACCCAGTCTCCACTGAGCACTCGTATACAATCTTCAATGTCACAACACCAATGGATATGGGATCATCCATCGCCCATCATATGGGTCAAGAAATGTATACGCTAGTCTACTCTGGAATATCGATGCCCTGTCTCGATATACCTACGACTAGGAACATTAAAGGATATGCTTATAGACCACACATGCCCCACTAGTATGATCTCCATCATAGCCATGGAAGTTAAGCAAATATCCTCAGGGCTTTATCAACATGTATCAAATGAACAGTATCAAGTAAACATGTCAGATAAAGTAAAACTAGATAACATACTATCATGTCAAGCAAGAAAGTCATCTATATATATATACATGTCCAAGCATCCACTATACATATAGTGGCCTCTAGGGCATACATATATCCAACAATCTCCCACTTGCACTAAGGCCAATTATTGGCATATCTCATATCCAACATCTCAAAAATTCGCTCATGTTGCGGCTGTCGAAGGGCCTTGGTGAGTGGATCCGCGGTGTTATTCTTTGTGTCTACTCTCCGAATCTCGATCTCTTAGCGATCTACTATCTCCCGGATAAAATGATATCGCCTGAGGATGTGTCTGGACTTCTGATGGGATCTGGGTTCGTTAGCCAACGCCATTGCTCCATTATTATCACAATACAATGGTATTGGATCAATAATGGTTGGAACTACTCCTAGCTCCGCGATGAACTTCCTCATCCAGACGGCTTCCTTGGCAGCATCATTTGCAGCAATATACTCAGCTTCCATCGTGGAGTCTGCAACGGTATCCTGTTTGGAACTCTTCCAACATACCGCCCCTCCATTGAGGGTAAATACAAACCCTGTGATAGATTTACGGTCATCCTTATCACTTTGGAAGCTGGAATCGGTAAGGGCCTCTATTTGGAGATCCCCGTTCCCATACACCAAGAACAATTCTTTAGTCCTTCGTAAGTACTTAAGAATGTTCTTCACGGCTATCCAGTGTTGCTCCCCTGGGTTGGATTGATACCTGCTTACTACAGCTAGTGCATAAGCTACATCAGGGTGAGTACATATCATCGCATACATTATAGATCCTACAGCTGAAGTATAGGGTATAATTCTCATGCGAGCTCTCTCTTCATCAGTCTTCGGGCATAAGTCCTTGGAGAGAGTGATTCAAAGAACAAAAGGAAATATAACTAGGGTTAAAGTCAAAGGGTCAACAAGAAGTGTATGGAAGAAATGAGTCATATAGCTAATTTCCTTTTTCTTTAATTCATTACAAATATGTAGATATTTGTCAATCATGTGAGTCTTATATTGCCATCTCCTATGTATCAACAACCATGATACAAGTGTATGTATGTATGTGTGCATTCACATCATCATGTGCATGTATAAACATACATGCATACATGCATCCATACAAACAAAAGAAAATGTTTAATTAAAAAGTGAGCTAAAAGTCAATATTAAATCAACACTTGATTTAAAAAATCAGTCACATCAATACGACCCGACCAATAGTAAACGCCCGATTAAAATACGGTATCACATACTCGCATTTAATCGAGCTCCCGCACATATCTCAAATGCACATCACATTGTTTCGCCTGAGCTAGAAAAATCCTGTGTGGGACTCTAAGACTCGTCAATATACCGGCAGTAGGCGATGATCATATCAAAACACCTACAAGCCTCAAGCGGTCATCTAAACGTAACGGCCACCCGGGTATTGAGCGATCAGAAGAAGCGAACCCATCAAAACTCCTGTCGAGCCATTGACAACACTTACCATACCGTCCGGTCTCTTCGTCTGATATGCTGCATATCAAATCTAGGGATGGAATCGTCGAGCCCTAATAACTTAATAAGTCATGTCGATATGGACTATGACCGGTCGAGAAACTACTGATAACACTTATCAGTAAATCTCATCATCCCTGGCCAGGGACTTCGAGTCAGAGCCAATCGTACATTGCACAATATCAACTCCCAATACCGGGAGAGATGAAACCCCTCCTATCGCTCACTGTATCCATGTGTCTCGGGACTATACCCAAAAGCCACCTGTTTGCGCGACTCAGTAGAGCCGTGGTAGGGTGGAAATCAAAGTACAGTGGGAGAACACACAAGACTCTATGACGATCTCAGGTCTATAGACTAACCTGTACCAGTGTCACCAGAGAACTGCTATCCAACGATAGATATAATACCATATAGGAATTCTCGGTGAGTCCGTTTAGTGTACCCAGTCTCCACTGAGCACCCGTATACAATCTTCGATGTCACAAAACCAATGGATATGGGATCATCCATCGCCCATCATATGGGTCAAGAAACGTATACGCTAGTCTACTCTGGAATATCGATGCCCTGTCTCGATATACCTACGACTAGGAACATTTAAGGATATGCTTATAGACTACACATGCCCTACTAGTATGATCTCCATCATAGCCATGGAAGTTAAGCAAATATCCTCAGGGCTTTATCAACATGTATCAAATGAACAATATCAAGTAAACATGTCAGATAAAGTAAAACCAGATAGCATACTATCATGTCGAGCAAGAAAGTCATCTATACATATATACATGTCCAAGCATCTACTATACATATAATGGCCTCTAGAGCATACATATATCCAACATCTGCAGTAGGCTCTATCGTGTATGCGATGTTATGTACCAGACCAGATGTAGCTGACTCACTAGGTGTAGTGATTAGGAATCAATCGGATCTTGTGAGAATCACTGGACAGCGGTGGAGGACATTCTTAAGTACTTGAGAAGCACTAAAAGAATGTTCATGGTTCAAGAATCCAGAGTGATAAGGTTGACTGAAAGTCAGTCACAGGCATTGTCTTTACCCTTAGTGGAGCGACGGTATGTTGGAAGAGTTCCAAGCTAGATACCGTAACATACTAGACGATAAAGTCTAGATACATCGCTACCTACGATACTACCAAAGAGGTTGTCTGGATATTTCTTGTTCATGAGATGAACATGGTTCCTACCATTGAGCGTCTAATAACTGTTATTGTGACAACAATAGAGTTGTAGTTTTGGCCTAGGAACATCGGTCTCATCAGCGTTCCAGACATATTCTGAGGACAGTATCACCTGATCAGGAAGATGATTGATCTCCAAGGGATCTAGGTAAGGAGAGTTGACGCGATGGATAACACAGCGGATCCACTCACAAAGGCCTTACCCTAAAGAGACTTCTATAGGACGTTGAGTATGAGATACTACAACAAATGTCCTTAGTGCAAGTGGGAGATTGTTAGTTATATGTATGCCTTAGAGGCCATTACTGTACATACGATGTATATTGTAGTGGATGCTTGGATATATATAGGGGGGACTTTCTTGCTCGACATGATAGTATGCTATCTGGTTGCTCTTTATCTTAACATATACACTTATTGTCTCTTTATTACATGTTGATAAAGCCCTTAGGATGAGTACTTGACTAACAGGATTATGATGCAGATCATACTAGTGGGGCAGAGGTAGTCGGTAAGTACATCCTTCAATTGTTCCTAGTCGTGGGAGTATCGAGACGGAGCATCGATATTCCAGAGTAGACCAGCGTATACGCTTCTCTACCCATATGATGGGCGATGGATGATCCAATATCCATTAGTGTTTGATATCAGAAATGGTATACGGGTGCTCAGTGGAGACTGGGTACACTGAACGGACTCGCCGAGAACTCCTATATGGTATTATATCTATCGTCAGATAGCAATTCTCTGGTGACACTGGTACAGATTAGTCTGTCGACCCGAGATCTTCATAGAGTCTTGTGTGATTCCCACCATGCTTTGATTTCCACCTCACCACATTTAAGAGATCGTGCAAAACGGTAGTTTTTGGGTACAGTCCCGAGTCACATGGAGGCAATGAGCGATAGGAGGGGATTTCGTCTCTCCCGGTATTGGGGGTTGATGTTGCGCTATGCTTGATTGGCCATAACAGGAAATCCCTGGCCAGGGTTGCTGAGATCTACTGGTAAGTGTTATCAGTAGTTTCTCGAACCGTTATGGACCTTGCATCGGCATGACTTATCAGGCTATTGGGGTCTGATGTTATTCCACCCCCAGGCTATGATATGCGACTTATCTGAAGAAGAGACCGAACTGTACGGTAGTGTTATTTATTGGATTCGCAGGTGTATGAGCAGGCTTGTTTGTTGATCTTCTGATCGCTCAATACCCAGGTGGCCGTTACGTTTAGCAGACTACTTGCGGCTTGTGGGTGGCTGATATGATCACCACCTACTGCCGGCGTATTGACGAGTCTTTAGAGTCCTACACAGAGGTTTCCTGGCTCAAGCGAAACGAAGTAGGAGCACATATGTGATATGTGCGTGTATGTTATACCATATTCTATTTTCGCGATATGTTATATCGGACGGTTATATGTGATATAGCCGGATTATCGGATCAAGTGTTGATTCGATAGGTTGTTACATTTGGTATTAGCCAGTTGTATGTGATATAGCCAGATTATTAAATCAAGTGTTGATTTAATAATTTAATGTATAATTATATATTTGATATATTGATTTATATTAACTAATATTAGCTCACTTAAACATTTCTTTTTCTCACTTGTGTACAATTAGTATATATGTGATATATATTAATGTATATTATTTTGTGTCATGCTAGATGCCACATGCTTCATGGGTGTATGAGACTTACACTATACTTAAGATAATATTAGGGTTTTTATTTATCCAAGTAATTCAAAATTGATGGAAATTTGTCAGAAGCTTAGAGAAGCTTATGCTAACCATTGACTTAGTCCACTAACATTGTTTTACATGAGATATTTATTAATCTAACAATTATCCTTAGCCATAGTTTAGTCTCTGTTAGTTATATGTATGCCCTAGAGGCCATTACTGTACATTGGATGTATATTGTAGTGGATGCTGGGACATATATAGGGAGAACTTTCTTGCTCGACATGATAGTATGCTATCTGGTTACTCTTTACCTTAACGTGTACATTGATTGTCTCTCTGTTACATGTTGGTAAAGCCCTTAGGATGTGTACTTGACTACCTGGACTATGATGCGGATCATACTAGTGGGGACAGGGTAGTCCATAAGTACATCCTTCAAGGTCCCTAGTCGTGGATATATCGAGACGGGGCATCGATATACCAGAGTAGACTAGCGTATACCTTCTCGACCCATACAGATGGGCGATGGATGATCCCATATCCATTGGTGTTTGACATCAGAGATGATGTACGGGTGCTCAGTGGAGACTGGGTACACTGGACGGACTCGCCGAGAACTCCCAGATGGTATTATACCTTACGTCAGATGGCAGTTCTCTGGTGACACTAGTACAAAGTAGTCTGTTGACCCGAGATCGTCATAGAGTCTTGTGTGGTTCCCACTGTGCTTTGATTTCCACCTTACCACGTCCAAGTGGGCGTGCAAAACGGTGGCTTTTGGGTACAGTCCCGAATCACATGGAGGCAATGAGCGATAGGAGGGGATTCGTCTCTCCCGGTATAGGGAGTTGATGTTGCGCTGTGTTCGATTGGCTATAACTGGAAATCCCTGGCCAGGGTTGCTGAGATTTACTGGTAAGTGTTACCAGTAGTTTCTCGAATTGTTATAGACCTCATATCGACACGACTTATCGAGCTATTGGGGTCTGATGTTTACCACCCCTAGGCGAGACATGCGACATATCATACGATCAGACCGGACTGTACGGTAGTGTTACTGGTTGGATTCACTGGAGTGTGAGCGGGCTTGCTCGTCGATCTTCTGATCGCTCAATACCCGGGTGGCCGTTACGTTTAGCAGACCGCTTGCGGCTTGTGGGTGTTTGATATGATCATCACCTGCTGCCGGCATATTGACGAGTCTTTAGAGTCCTACACAGAGGTTTCCTGGCTCAAGCGAAATGAAATAGGAGCGCATATGAGATATGTGCGGGACCGAGAATAATGCGTGCATGTGATACCGTATTCCATTCTCGCGATAAATGTATCGAATGGTTGTATGTGATATAACCTAGTTATCGATTCAAGCATTGATTCGATAAACCGATACATAGGATACTAGTCGGTTATATGCGATATGACCGGATCGTTAAATCAAGTGTTGATTTAATGATTTAATGTATAATTATATATTTGATATATTACTTTGCATTAACTAGTATTGGTTCACTTTAAATGGATTTTCTCACTTGAAGTTCACAAGTTGTATATGTGATATACTTTTGTGCACTTGCATGTATCATGTTTGATGATACATGTTAACTTGATTAAGTGTAAAGTTTAAACCATGGTTAATTTAATGATTAGGGTTTTGATTATCTTATTTATTTATTTATATATTCATTTTGGAAATTTTTAAGGATGGTGGCTTATTTTGTTTTTATGTTGAAGCTTCTTGAAGCTTTGATCAAGTCAACCATTCTTATCTCATCCTTAACCCTAACCATTCCAACTAACCTTGGTTTAATCTCTACACTTGACCATGGTTCATTATATGATAAGTATTGATTTTCTTTTCAATATTAATTAACTTATCATAACACTATCTTCTTCTTCTTCTTCTTCACTTGAAGAAGCTTGACTTCATCAATGGTGGATTGATGAAATGATTGAGAAATCCAATTCTAAAGTCTACCCACTTCCTATTTCTTCATCCTCTACCTCTTGCTAAGTAGTAGAGTGTGTTTTCTTTACAAGTTTCTAGACTTGGTGAAGTTGGAGCTTGATCTAGCGATGCCTCGACGTAGATCATCTTCGGCACGTCGTCGATGACCTAGCCCGCTCTTCCTCCGATGAAGCCGACGCTAGATCCCGGGATTTGATATGGACAGTGGAGAGGACTTCATCACGGAGCCGTGGAGGTGGAGGACCGGATCTACAAAGGTTGTATTTCCGTATTCTTGTAGTTTAGTTGTAAACTAGTTGCATCTTTCGCCTAATATTTTAGTTAACGATCTAGTCTAGGGTTTCTCGGCACCGTAAAGTTTTAAATTGGCATGGTTGATGCCTTGTGAGACCTCTTGAGGGTGCCTAGGAACCCTACAGTGGTATCAGTGCCTAGCTAGAGTCTTAGGCGAAGTCCAGACGGAGTTTGAAAGCCGGACGAACCGAAAACCTAACCCCAAAATAGCTCTCTGGACATTTTCTAAAATCGTGGTTTTTTCTAGATTAAAAATATTCAGAAAACTCAGCTGGAATATCTAAGGATTACTGCAAAATTCGAGCGCCTAATTCCTTAATATCGCCGCGGATCCGCGGCATGAGCATGCTCATGCGGCGGTTCCGCGGCCACTTTGGCTTTTTGTGCATCGAATTTTGCACCTTAATTCTTAGTTCCCAGTGGTGCTTTTTCTGGGAATTTTTAATATGTTTTCTAGTTTTGAATTTTCTGGGTTGTTTTGGGGATTCGAATGTTCGACCGGATTATCAAATTTTGTCTGTGTGGCTTTCCGGATAAATTTTAGAATATGTTAAAAAGTTCGACCGGATATAAATACCCAATTTTTCCCCTGTCGGGAAATTTCCAAGTGTTGGATTTTTCCGTAGTTTAACGACGTTCTAAGTAGTGCAAGTAACTCGATGGATCCTCTAGAAGACAACAAACCTTAACTCGATTGTGTGACCGTCTTGAACTGCCCTTTGAACCTTCGGGTTTGGGGCAGTACGGCGTGCCACATGTGAGGCGTTGGCTTGACCCTTCTACGGCTGGACCGTTGGTACTGAGGCACGAACTGAATGTTGTTAGACTTATTTCATGTGTTGATCTGTATCGGGAAAACTTGGGTGTTCGATTGTTCGATCGGAAATTTTGACATTTTCTATTTATCCGGAATGGGATACAATAATTGGAATTCACAATGAGTTATGAGATAACTGAATGAATGTTGTAAATCTAGCAATTTAGTCTCACTTGATCGGTTGCCACGGAATTTTGATGTGATCAAAAGTCCGTCGCAATCACGTAGCATACGCGGATACTCGCCGGGTAAACTTAATCGACAGCCTCACCCCATAGCCCCGACCAAGTGACTGTAGGAGAACCCCGTCGCCGAAAGCATCCGTTCGGGTGCTCGCGGTAGCGGTGTTCCTCCTTGGTGCACTTCGTCGACGGTATCGGGGGTGCGGCCGTCTACTGAAGTTTGCGACGAGCATTCGATCAGGATGTCGGGAATCTTGTTGAATTGCCCGACTTGATATTGAAAAGTGTTTTCGATAATGAGACAAAAATGCGGGGTTTATAATTGTTAGGCATGCGATGTCTAAAGAATTCATTTGGTCAGGCATGCGATGTCTGAGGTGGTTGCGGATTCCAACTGTTGTAGTTTTACACTTTCTTTTCTGTGACCGTAAGTGTAATATGTGATATCGCCGGTTTCGTTGCTATATGTCAACGACAATTGGGATGCGCATATTTACTTACGTTTGATGACATGTGATGTTATGTGTTGCTGGATATGTTATATTGGATCGTCGTGTTTGAATAGCCGGGGTTTTTTATGTGAGATGAGTGTTTTTCATTTTCATTCATGTAAAAACTTGTATGCAATATTCTTTTATTTGGGGCACTTCCAGGTTGCGGAAGTTGTCACCCTTTGTATATTATTTACTTTTCCGCACTAGGATAGACCCAAGGAGGGGAGCACAAATAACCGAGTTCTGGGGTCCAGTGGGAGACCAACTCGAGGAGTCGAGTCCCGGTCTCCTAACTCCAGAATTGGTAGGGTTGCTTGCCGCTCTCGTAGGGGTCTAGGGGTGTGGGTTTGGCTATTCATCGCGACCGTGGAATCCGTGTTTTATACTGGCTCGTATTGAAAACACGGACGGCCTAGTATATCCAATATTTCATATGTTTCTTCTGCTGCGATATCTGTGATGTGATCATGTGATGTTCTGTGATAGATACAGTATATAGTATATATGATATATTATATAGGCGTTACTTATGTTTTACACCCGCGCTAGCCCTGTCCCGCTCTGCCGTTAGTTACCTAACCTAACGGTGCACGAGGGGACATCGAGGCGAATGCGGATGGCATAAGTGTACGTCGTATTTATCTGTGATGTTTAGGTAATTTAAATGATGGGACTTCATTAATGAGATTAATGAAATAAAAGAAACCTAATGATGTTGTAGAATCGAATTTCAAAATAAAACAGGTAGCTCCAGTTCTTGCTTTGCACAGCGGTGTATATGATATATCCTGCACCTTATTTGATAAGGAAAGGACCGAGATCCCTTCACCGGGAGTGACTCCTTTAGCAATAACTGGCAGATGCTACACACTCGGTTTGTCTTTTGATTGCTTTTAAGAGTTTTTGCTTTGCACAGTGATATATATGATATATCCCGCACCTCATTTGACGAGGAAAGGACCGACGATCCCTTTACCGGGAGTGACTCCTTTAGCAAAACTAGAAAAGCCTTAAAAACACTCCATTTCAAAATTCATTCGATCCTACAACGATATCAAGTTCATTACACAATAGGTTTTCAGAAAAACCTGTCGTAGCCCTCCGTCATTTCAGATAAGTACTAGTTAGTATTCGTGCTGCAGTTGTTTGGCATGCGTCAAGGCGTAGTGTACGGTAGCTAACTAGTGCTTATCCGCTAGCATACGATGCGATTGGATTAGGGTATTCGCACGGCGTTGTTTGGCATGCGTCAAGGGTCGTGCGGGTGGGTTTAATTCAATCAAGAAATGTACGGGTTGAACTTGACTAGCGCACTATGGGTTGTTTGGCATGCGTCAAGGTCATAGCACGCTAGGGGCAAAATATTATCGGGAATTTCAAGTGTTGAAATTTGCAATGAGATTGCATACCTTCTATGAGATAGTTGGATCCCGATACCCGCTGCGAGTAAGAGTTACTCCTGGGAGAGTTTTACACATTACAATTAGCCAATCAATTAGGTGTCTAGAAAGGTGTTAACGAGATTACGCCTCTGGGAAAACGAGGTTTACATTAATTAGGTTCGTGCGAAAGCACGGGGGACCTCCTTCAAAGTACCGACACTGGCCTGGCTTAAAGGTTGGCGAACTTGTAGTGTGTAATTAATCCCGGCTAGTCTTTCCTTTTAGGGTTTGAAGGAAGATTTGATAAAAAGCAGTGGGAGCCATCCTGATTAGATAAAATAATAACCAATCTATTCTTGCAAGAGCGCACGCTGAGTGTTTTCTTCTCTCTCTCTCTCCAGGTAGCGACCATATCACGCCTTAATCAAGATAATAATATGGATGTATTGACCGAACCCGCTTGTTATACTGAGCTGGGGAACGTTGGTCCCGCTCCAACTTATAATTGTTATAAGACAGAGCAGGAAATTGGGGATTACCAGAATTCCCATGCCGCCCAAACGAAGAGAGTGCATGCTGATGCATCATCTTCGGGTGTGTTCGTTACAAAGAACATTTTCTCAGTATCCTCCGCATCCTGGGTATATGATACCGGATCAGGATCCCAGATATGTAATCTGTTACATAGGGCTACAGATAGGTAGAGAACTGAGAACCGGTGATAAGTTTCATGAGGCAGAAAACGGGACAAGTGTTGCAACCAAGTCTGTTGGTCACTGTCACCCTGTATTCCAAATACATTGATTCTGAACGAATGTTATTAGATACCGAACCTGATATACAAAATCATATCACTCTCTTTAATAGTAAAGAAATGATAAAACTTTGTATTGTTGGATAATGTTTTGAACATTTCCTATATCAAAAGTTGATCGGTTCAGGCACGTTATCTAAAAGCATTAATGTTCTAAATCAAACTACAGTTCTTAGTATACGGAACACACAAAAGAGGAAGAGTTCAGAAATGAACGAATCCTTCTTGAGGCATTGTAGACTAGGTCATATCAATGCGACCCGACTAGCTAAAGTTATATGTAGATGCATATTTAAATCAGTTTGAATTTACATCTTGTGAAACTTGCCAGTCATGTCACAAAGATATAATGACACCAGCTCTGTTTATTGGAAACAGAGAAAGAGTTAGTGAACTCTTGGGATGATGCATGTTGATGTATAAAGGTCCCCTGTCTACACATGCCAAGACCGGTTCTTTGTACTTCATTACATTCTCTGATAATCTCTCAAGATTCAGACATATGATCCTGTTGAAACACAAGTCCGAACCTTTTGAGATATTCACAGAATATGATTTAGAAGTAGAGAACCAAAACGGGTATAAGTATTATGTCCTTTGATGAGATCAAGGAGGAGAATACTTGAGCACGGAAATCCTGGATTATTCTAAAGGAGAATGAGATTCTCTCTCAGCATTACTCCTCCGTATACACCATAGCACGATGGTATATCGGGGTGGAGCAATCACACCCTATATGATAAGGTGTGCTCTATGATGAGTACTACTGAGTTTCCTATTTTCCTTTTGGGAGTTATGCACTTGAAAAGATGCATACCTATTGAATTAGGTTCGAATCAAATCAATGCCTACCACTTCATATGTGATATGGAAAGGGAAGAGCCCATATCTTAAGTTAGTTAAGATTTGGGGTTGTCCGGCCTATGTCTGAAAAGTAAAATCCGGACAAGCTCGAGGCAAGATCTGTTATATAGAACTGGAAAGGTTCTAGCTATACAAACAACAGCAGATGATTTGGTAGAACCAAAGGATTCAGTAGATACCAACGTACCTCAGCCTCTTCGCCAATCTAGTAGGGTTCCTCACCCACCTGAGAGATACTTCGGTTTCTCTATGACAGTGGGAGCGATGATTGCATAATGAGATGATGACCCAACTAGTTTCGAGCAGGCCATCGAGAGTAGGGACTCTGTAAGAATGGCTGGATGCTTAGCGATCTGAGATGGAATCCTTATACACCAACAAAGTATGGACTTTGGTTGCTATATCTGAAGGGTTAAATCCCCATCAGGAGCAAGTATATCTTGAGAAGATTACTTGGTGTACTTGGAAAGGTTGAGACTTTCAAAGCTAGACTTGTTAAAGGTTTGCATCATAGACCGGGTGTGGATTGTGTTGAAACCTTTTCTAAGGATCTATGCTTAAGTCCATCCAGATCCTACTTGCCACGGCTACATACCATGACTACGATATCTGGTGGTTGGGTGTCATGACTGCTTTTCTAAATGATGTTTTAGAAGAGTGCGTCTATAAGTACACAGCCAGAGGGCCTCGTAGACAGTGGGAGCAGCGGAAGCGTGTGCAAGATGCTTTATAGGATAAAGCAGGTATCGCGGAGTTGGAACATCTGTTTTGATGTCTTAGTCAAAAAGTTTGACATCATCAAAATGGTAGATGAACCTTGTATATACAAAAAGGTAGTAGGGAGTATGGTGATGATCCTCGTAGAGTACGTGGATGACATACTCTTGATAGGGAAGGAGTTTCCTATGCTACGCTCGGTCAATCTCCGCTTATCACAATGATTCTCCAATATAGGATCAAAGTGATACCTCCTAAATCCTGGGTTTTGGATCTATGAGATAGATCTAATTGGATGTTAGTATTCTCACTAGTTGTAGTGAGAAGGTATCAACCGATCCTAGGGAGAATCACTGGAAGGGTTCCAGGGTGATAAGGATGACTGAAAGTCAGTCACAGGCATTGTCTTTACCCTCAGTAAAGGGACGGTATGTTGGAAGAGTTCCAAGTTAGATACCGTGACATACTAGACGATAAAGGCTGGATACATCGCTACTTATGATGCTACCAAAGAAGCTGTCTGGGTGAATATTAGTTCATGAGATGAACTTCGTTCCGACCATTGTGAGACAATGGAGTTGTGGCTTATGCCTAGGAACGCCCGTCCCATCAGTGATCCAGACATATTCTAAGGCAGTATCACCTGATCATGGAGATAGTTGATCTCCAGGGTGATCGAGGTTAGGAGGGCAGACACAGAGGATAACACGGCGGATCCACTCACGAAGGCCTATTCCCAGAGAGAGACTTTTATGGGATGGTTGAGTATGAGATACTACAACCACTGCTATAGATGGCCCTAGTGCAAGTGGGAGATTGTTAGTTATATGTATGCCCTAGAGGCCATTATTGTACATTGGATGTATATTGTAGTGGATGCTGGGACATATATAGGGAGGACTTTCTTGCTCGACATGATAGTATGCTATCTGGTTACTCTTTACCTTAACGTGTACATTGATTGTCTCTTTGTTACATGTTGGTAAAGCCCTTAGGATGTGTACTTGACTACCTGGACTATGATGCGGATCATACTAGTGGGGACAGGGTAGTCCATAAGTACATCCTTCAAGGTCCCTAGTCGTGGGTATATCGAGACGGGGCATCGATATACCAGAGTAGACTAGCGTATACCTTCTCGACCCATACAGATGGGCGATGGATGATCCCATATCCATTGGTGTTTGACATCAGAGATGATGTACGGGTGCTCAGTGGAGACTGGGTACACTGGACGGACTCGCCGAGAACTCCCAGATGGTATTATACCTTACGTCAGATGGCAGTTCTCTGGTGACACTAGTACAAAGTAGTCTGTTGACCCTAGATCGTCATAGAGTCTTGTGTGGTTCCCACTGTGCTTTGATTTCCACCTTACCACGTACAAGTGGGCATGCAAAACGGTGGCTTTTGGGTACAGTCCCGAATCACATGGAGGCAATGAGCGATAGGAGGGGATTCGTCTCTCCCGGTATAGGGAGTTGATGTTGCGCTGTGTTCGATTGGCTATAACCGGAAATCCCTGGCCAGGGTTGCTGAGATTTACTGGTAAGTGTTACCAGTAGTTTCTCGAATTGTTATAGACCTCATATCGACACGACTTATCGAGCTATTGGGGTCTGATGTTTACCACCCCTAGGCGAGACATGCGACATATCAGACGATCAGACCGGACTGTACG
This sequence comes from Agapanthus africanus, assembly GCA_030015575.1. Lineage (NCBI taxonomy): Eukaryota > Viridiplantae > Streptophyta > Magnoliopsida > Asparagales > Amaryllidaceae > Agapanthus > Agapanthus africanus. The sequence continues at coordinate 351,344,905 of CM057347.1, read as the reverse complement.
GTAGTGTTACTGGTTGGATTCACTGGAGTGTGAGCGGGCTTGCTCGTCGATCTTCTGATCGCTCAATACCCGGGTGGCCGTTACGTTTAGCAGACCGCTTGCGGCTTGTGGGTGTTTGATACGATCATCACCTGCTGCCGGCGTATTGACGAGTCTTTAGAGTCCTACACAGAGGTTTCCTGGCTCAAGCGAAACGAAATAGGAGCGCATATGAGATATGTGCGGGACCGAGAATAATGCGTGTATGTGATACCGTATTCCATTCTCACGATAAATGTATCGAATGGTTGTATGTGATATAACCTAGTTATCGATTCAAGCATTGATTCGATAAACCGATACATAGGATACTAGTCGGTTATATGCGATATGACCGGATCGTTAAATCAAGTGTTGATTTAATGATTTAATGTATAATTATATATTTGATATATTACTTTGCATTAACTAGTATTGGTTCACTTTAAATGGATTTTCTCACTTGAAGTTCACAAGTTGTATATGTGATATACTTTTGTGCACTTGCATGTATCATGTTTGATGATACATGTTAACTTGATTAAGTGTAAATTTTAAACCATGGTTAAGTTAATGATTAGGGTTTTGATTATCTTATTTATTTATTTATATATTCATTTTGGAAATTTTTAAGGATGGTGGCTTATTTTGTTTTTATGTTGAAGCTTCTTGAAGCTTTGATCAAGTCAACCATTCTTATCTCATCCTTAACCCTAACCATTCCAACTAACCTTGGTTTAATCTCTACACTTGACCATGGTTCATTATATGATAAGTATTGATTTTCTTTTCAATATTAATTAACTTATCATAACACTATCTTCTTCTTCTTCTTCTTCACTTGAAGAAGCTTGACTTCATCAATGGTGGATTGATGAAATGATTGAGAAATCCAATTCTAAAGTCTACCCACTTCCTATTTCTTCATCCTCTACCTCTTGCCAAGTAGTAGAGTGTGTTTTCTTCACAAGTTTCTATACTTGGTGAAGTTGGAGCTTGATCTAGCGATGCCTCGACGTAGATCATCTTCGGCACGTCGTCGATGACCTAGCCCGCTCTTCCTCCGATGAAGCCGACGCTAGATCCCGGGATTTGATATGGACAGCGGAGAGGATTTCATCACGGAGCCGTGGAGGTGGAGGACCGGATCTACAAAGGTTGTATTTCCGTATTCTTGTAGTTTAGTTGTAAACTAGTTGCATCTTTCGCCTAATATTCTAGTTAACGATCTAGTCTAGGGTTTCTCGGCACCATAAAGTTTTAAATTGGCATGGTTGATGCCTTGTGAGACCTCTTGAGGGTGCCTAGGAACCCTACAGTCTCTACATGAGTTATTATCTGATAAAAACCCACCCATGGTTGCTATTCTCACCTCATGAGTTTCATTCTCATCTCCACTTCATCTTCTTCTTCCTTATGAGAAAGCTTTCTAGCTTTTCTCAAGGTGATGAAATATTATGAGAAAAATTAATCTAAAGTGAGCCCAATTCCCACTTCATCATCCTCTACTATATTAGCCATTTAGTTTAGGGTGTTTGCTTCACTAATCTACTATTAGAGAAGAGATAGCATGGGCTTGAGTCTCCTCGACGTAGATCATCTTCGGTCTCAAAAACTTCGAGTAAGCTTGTTCATTTCTTCATGTGAACCTGATTGTAAGATTTTTAGGATGTGTAGTATTTGGAAATTGTAAGGAAATCACAACCAAAAATTATTTGACCGCAATCAACTACGGTGTCGGATGTAGATTGTAAGTGAGTGCGGATCGTCCACAGGGAAAGTGTAATCGTTCGTCTTTTGAATTAGATGAGTTGAAACTTTAATGAAAAGAAAAAAAAACAATTCATGATTTGAAATTGAAGTTCAAGAATGAGAATGTAAGTGCATGGCGGCGCCCCGGCCGTCAATCCGACGCCGGAATGCGGAAACGGTGATAAACTTAAATTTTTGCGGACTTTGCAAACCGGCACCACCGCGCACTAAACTCCGGATCGTAACCATTAAACTAGTCTAGCTAACAAGAAGAAAGGGAAGAGATTTACCGAGTGATCCGAGTCCTCCGGTCTTCATCTCCACTCCGATCTCCTCGCGGGATCTCCGTCCGTCTCCTCCTCGTCGGAAAGGGGCACCACATCGCCTGTAGCTTTTACGGGCTCCCACCTCAATACCGAGGCAACTCGGACGCGAAGCTGGCGAATCGACGCGTCCAAGATTTGCTGTAGGAAGTGTAGTGTAGAGTGCTTGTCTCACTTTGGGGTTTGTAGTTGCCATGATGGAGGATTGGGGTTAGGAAAAATGGTGCTTTCATTTTTCCGAAACAAGAAGAAGAAGGAGATGAAGGATTCCTCCCATAACATAGATGAACTCTCTCATTCTTTTTCTTTCTCTCTTTTCTTTTTCTTCTTCTCTCCTTTCTTTTTAAGAACTTATCATATCCATCAAGTGAAGAATAAGGTGGAGGAAAGAACTATATGAAAGCAAGAGGGAGGTGAGTGTAGGAGCACAAGAATGGTGACCACATCCAAGGACAAGAAAACATCAACCATGCTTGTTACTATTCAACCCATACCCTTTCCTCCATACCCTTTCCTATTCAATCAAATCTCAAAAAGCAAAAGCATGGTGGAAAAAGATATGAAAGCTATCATATCAAACAATATGCAAAGAAACCCCCTCCACAAAAGTAATTTGCACAATTGCAAATAACCCCCTCCATCAAAAAAGTCCGGCCGGGAAAGAACAAACGAAAACCGGCCGGAACGGAATGCAAACTGGCAACTCCAGAAAACTGGTCCCGTAATAAATTACAGGAAAACCCCGATACTGTGCATACACACCCGCATCTGTATTCCGTCCGGATACAAATGCAAAGAGACAAAATCTACACTGTACTACACTAGGACCGGCTTAAACCAAAGCCGGCTAGTATTATCCGTTCGATCCTGATCCGTGCAATACCGCACGTATCTGATCGAACCCTGCCATATACCTATACGGCTACTAGTACAAACCGTCCCATCCTGATCCGTGCAATACCGCACGTATCTGATTGGACCCTGCCATATCTCCATACGGCCTCTACAGCGTTTCGCCCGAAACTTGAGTAACTGAAAGTGTGGTGGACTCTAAAGACTCGTCAATACTATGGCTGTGGATTTAACCACTAGCACGTCAGAGGTATAAGCCAATACGTAACGGGCCACCAGCTATTGACCAAAAGGGACGTCGATGAGCGAACTCATCCTGACACCCTACTGAGCCTGTCAGTGACAATATCCGTGCAGTCCGGTCCGTTCGTCTATGAGTATCGCATGGCGGGCCTAGGGGGTTGGTAAAAGTCAGACCCCCAAAAGCGGTACAAGTCGTGTCGGAGTGTAGCCCAGAACACCCTGAGATACTACTGGAATACCTACCAGTAAATCTCCTTGCCTTGGCCAAGGACTTTGTGTAATGGCTCTCCTAGACACAGCACGACCTCACCCCCAATACCGGGAGAGACGAACCCCTGAAGATACGCTCACTGCCTCCATGTGGCTCGGGACTGTACCCAACTAAAACCTGTTTGCACGACTCCTTTGAGCCGTGGTAGGGTAGTAATCAAAGTACAGTGGGAACTCACACGAGACAAATGACGATCCCCAGGTCGATGAACTAACCTGCACACATGTCACCAGGGAACTGCCATCTGACGTCTGGTATATGACCAACTAGCATGTTCCCGGCGAGTCCTGTCCGGTGTACTCATAACCCAATGAGCACCTGTATACATCTTAGGTGATCCAACTGACACCAGTGGCTTGTGAGACCAGCCACCGCCCCTCGTCGGGGTCTCGACTGTATACACTAGTCTACTAATGGAGTATCGATGCCCGGTCTCGAAACTCCCACGACTAGGGACCTTTTAAGGATATGCTTGTAGACCCCCAGCTCCCACTTATATGATCGCCCTCATACTGCTGGTGGTCAAGCAAGAATCCTAGGGGCTCTATCAACGTGTAATAGCGACGTGTCATGTCACCTAAAGCAGTACACGATGATAAAGGTAAACCAGATAGCATACTATCATCTCGAGTAAGACTGTCCTACCGGGATAGGTCCTCCCTCAATCATTACAATCACGTACCTGTGACCTAATAATTGACTTTGAGGGCACTATCTCCAACAGAGAAAAATCTAGATCTAAGAAAGCATTAAAAGATAGAATCAAGAATTGATCGTTTGTTGATTTTTCCAAACCAAATATCAAGAATCGAAATGAGGCTCGTAGGAATCGATCGGATCTATAGATGTGATGTAATCTTACAATTACGTATTCTTATCCTTCGATGAATTGATACTAGATCGATGATGATCGATCGAGAATTAGGGATTTCTTGTGAAACTAGTGTTTCATCTTATCCCTTGTTCTTTCGTCGATATCATTCATATTCTATCCTCTAGTAAATTCAAGAAACGATCGTAGATCCCTAATTTCGAGCGATCACAATCAAGAAAGCATCGCTACGAAACTAGGTCATCGATTCTTGAACTTGCTAGGGTTTACAAAACTCGTAGGACTTAAAAATCGTATTAAGATTTGTTACATCATCATTCTACAATCGTCTCGACTCCTTTACGAGCGGAGTTTTACTCACACATCACAACAAGAACAACAATTACAAATTGAGATCTAATCATGATGCAAGAATTAAAAGAAAGCAAGATAAAAGAATTTCACCTTTTATTTATATCAACAATTTAGTTACATTCGCTCAAGAACTACAAGAGGAAGAACTTGATCGTCGATTTGGCTTCGCTCGTCTCCGTGGATCGCGGATCTGCTTGGATCACTTGCCCGATTGAAGATCGGCTCGGCTCCTAAAAGGTTGAAGGCTTCTCGCTTGATTGGTACTCAAGATCTTGAATTTGGAGTGGAATTAGGGTTAGGGTTTCGCACAAGCCTTGTCACTAGACTTGTGGAAGAAGATGATGAAAGAGGGAATGAGAGATTATTTTAACTAATGAAGATTAACCTCAACCCTTAGATCTAGGCTCCTATTTATAGATAACTAACCCTAGATCTAGGATTTCAAATTCTAAGTTTCCCTCCTAAAGTTTGTTGAGGAAATTCAAATTTCCCTCCAAAAGTTAGTTATGGGAGAAACTTCTAGATGTGATTAGTTAGGAGGGAGCTTCTAGAAGAGGATTAATTAGGAGCTTAATTAGGATTAGCCTTGCTTAATCTTCTTTGCTGATCTGGCAGTAGCTTCTGGAGAATTATGGAATTTGACATATCATAAAGGAATGTGGCCACTGAGAGATGAATTTTGCAGCAGAAATGGGGAGCTGAAGCTTTGGAACAGCCGCGGATCCGCGGCCCAAGTAGGCTCCTGCCGCGGATCCGCGGCTCCTTGTGGGCCTTGGGTTTCCATACTTTCAGGTAATTTTCTATATAATATCTGGGCCTTGTTTTGATACATTGAATTTTATATCTCCTTCTAAAATGCTACCAGATCTGAAATCTTTGAGTTGGCGTAATTTTTGATCAGCTCTTGGTTTTTCATCCGTATTTTCCTGCACAGACTCAAGACAAGTGTTGCGCAAATACAGAAATGATACGATGCCATGAAATGCGGTTAATTTCCCTTAAAGTATGGTTTAAAAGTCTAACACATGAAATCTGATATTTAACGACTGATTTGCTAATATGTGAAATATGAATACCGAACACTTCTAAATGAGTGCAAAAGATAGGGAAATTGCTGTGTTAAAAATACATTATTTTCGACTGATCAAATACCCCCAAACTTAATTTCGATCGTCTCGAGCGAATGTTTTATTAAAAAGAGAAGGAGAAAATAAAGAAAGAGAAAAACTAACTAGCACACTTTCGTAGGCAACACGATTGCACTGAGCACGTGCAACAAGCCTTTAAACCTCTAGGTGTCCCTAGTAGGAGGAGTGTTGTCTCCTGAGGGTTTTCAGCGGATTGCACCCACAAAATCCAATAATAAAAGGAAGATCATGAATATTACATTTAAAGAAAAGAATCGTAGAAGAAAAGCCTTGAAAATTAGGGTTTCCAACTAAGCTAGCTTTTCGGTTGTTATGAGCCCTATCTTAATGGTCATGAAAAGATGTCAGAAATCACGTCCTCCCTCAATAAAACATCGTCTTATTTTTCATTCCTATCTTTCTTCCAAAACATCGATCATATCACCCTGCGTGTGTGTAAAGACATCCCTACACCCGGAGAATTCAATTCAAGCTATCATACTCTTGCCCATCAGCCTCAGTACTTTTTAATTAATGAATATTTAGATGAGATTGCTCACACACTTTCATGCGACCGTTAATACTTCTTAAGGTATTAACCGACCGATTACTCCTGTGCTTGCTTACTTGGTGTATTTTCCTCGTCTTGCACCACCTCAGGCATAGCAGTGACTCCCAGACCAGTTGGCCTTAGGGCACTAGGTGATGAAGCACCCTCGCTATATATTTTTAGTGCCCTCGGTGATAACAAAACCAGTGTTCATTTTTCTCACCACTTTATATTTTCTTCATTTTTTATTTTTTTATTTCCTTCATACTTTTGGCTTTAAGACAAGAGCATTTCAAGGTATCCTCTACTATCCCAGGCTTTAAGACGTGTGTAAGTGCGAATAGCAGGGTATCAACGTTCTAAATGTTTGGCTTTCAGAATAGAAACTATTTTTCAGACTTATTTTTATCCTCAGATTAGTGACGTCCTTCATCTTACTAACCCTTGGGACAACGGCTCATAACTACTTATTACTAGTTCGTATAAGAAAACTTCTAATCTTCTTGATTTTCTTAAATTTTTCTAATCTTATGGATGTAATTTTTCACTATCTAATCTTTTATTATCTTATTTATGTACAAAAATCTTTTTATAGTTTTGAAAATTTTTAAATTTTTATAGGTTTTTCAAAAAAATGTTTTGTCTTATGCAAATGATATGCAAATGATGCAAAAATAAGCACAAACCTCCCCCAAACTTGTTTTCAACAGTGTCCTCACTGTTGCCATCAGCTAAATCTCGAAAAACCTGTAAGCTTGGGAGGAATTATTAGTGGGGGCAAAATATTTAAGTGAAGAACCTCCCCCAAACTTATTTTTGGCTCCAAAGTTTGTAAAAATTTTCTTTTCAGGAGCCCGAAAATATACCCCCCCAAACTTGAGTTATGCAATGTTAATCTTTGAAAATCACATGAGGGGGTCAAAAATCATTGGTCGATGCCAAGCTTTGCAAAGACCGAATATCAACACCAACCATGCAAAAATTTTATCAATGCAGTGCTCTGGTTGGTGAAAGAAAAAGTGTGGAAAGGGAAAGGGGTGGAATAGAATGTGTGTGCGTCTCGTTTTGGAGAGACGATGCAGTGAATGTGATGGATTACTCGCATTCTTTTTACAGTTCAGAAGAAGGGGTAGAGGTTCAATTTCAGTGATTGGGAGATGATTCATCTCAACACCCGTGTCATTCAAAAATGCGAGTTCATCAGCGAAGATTTCCTCAAAAGTTCCATCAATACCCCGATGAATAATGTCATCACAAAGTGCGGGGTGATCTTCAGACTCTAAAAATGATTCATAATCGGTGTTAATTGTTAACCCGGACATCTCGATGGAAGATTCCGTATGTGTATGATACATAGTTGGGTCAAACAATAACGTATGAAAAGAGTCCAGATCAGTACCAGGAGGATCATCAAATTCGCTGCTGTCGACATCCATTAAGTCGACAGAACAGACCTGAGCAGTAGGTTCGGAGGGTACACTTCCCAACTTGTAAATGTTTAGTTCTATTGACCTATTCCCGAAAGATAGGGTCATAGAACCGTTACGACAGTTGATAATAGCATTGGAAGTGGCCAAAAAGGGGCGACCTAAAATCACCGGAATTTGATTCCGTGGGTTCGCTACAGGCTATGTATCAATTACAATAAAGTCCACAGGGAATATAAATTCCCCGATTTTTATTAACACATCCTCCAGTTCACCCCTAGGTTTGGTGATTGATCGGTCAGCCATCTGTAGAGTGCAATTGGTTGGCTTCAACTCTCCGATTCCTAATTGCTCATAAACTGAATATGGAAGCAAGTTAACACTAGCGCCAAGGTCTAGTAGAGCACGGTTAATGTGTTTTTTCCCAATAGAAACGGAAATAGTAGGATATCCTGGATCCTTACGTTTCCTCGGTAATTGTTGGGGGAAAGCCGTGTCTATTGTTTTTTCCATGAATATCTTCTTGGGCGCTTGAGTCTTCCTCTTCCTAGTGCACAAGTTCTTAAGAGTTTTCGCATAGGACGGAACTTGTTGGATGGCATCTAGGAGAGGGATGTTGGTGTTTACTTGCTTAAAAATGTTCATAATCTTTTCCATATGTGGACTTGGTGTGTTAGCCCTTAACCGATTAGGATAAGGTGCTTTAGCAATAAGCGCTGGGTCCATCATAGGAGAAGGAAGTGTTTGTGGAACCGATCCCAAAATAGAAGTGGGGATCGTCCGTGGAGGGGTAAAAGAGGTGGGCTGTAGTGGCGAGCCTTTTGGGAAACGAAGAATAGGCTCGGAAGAAGGTGGTGGGGTAGAAGAACCGGGGTTAGAAGTGTGTGTGTGAGGAAAGGTCTCAGCCGGGGTGTTATTGATTGATTTATCAGTATCATCAAACTCTTCCCCAACGTGAGTGTCAAGCACTCTTCCAGATCTCAACGTGATTGCATCCACAGGATGTGAATAGCCAGGATTGGGTAAAGGTTGAGCTGGAAGTTTCCCTTTCTCTCTTGCACTCATCTCGGCTTTTAGTTGTGCAATTTGTGCTTCCATCGATTTGATATTATCATTTTGAGAGACAATGATCTTCATCACATTCTCGATGGAAGATTGCAAACTTGCCGTCCCTTGGATGGATTGTTTCATGAAAGTATCCAAGGTTTGTGCTAGTGCAGAGGTATTATCTGTACCGGTCAATTGCAAAGGACTAGACGGTGCAAAAGTGTTGGCCGGGTTTTGGAAGTTTTGTGATTGAAAGGGGTGCTGACTCAAAAGAAGTTGTGGGTGCTGTTGTGGTGGAGGGGCCCCTTGGAAATTGTTTTGGGTTGGAACCGTGTTTTGAGATTGTGATTGGTTCCAAACAAAGTTAGGGTGATTCCTCCAACCCTGATCATATGTGGAGGAAGATGGATTGTTTCTAGGTCTTTGAAATGCGGCATTGGTATGCTCATGACCTTGAAATGGACATTCTTCCGTCAAGTGAGACCGATCAGAACAGCATCCACATACAGTTTTGGAGAGTGATATTTGACTTAGGGCGGCGGCTAAAAATTTATTTTCTATATTCTCGAGTTTCTTATTGATAGCTGCAATGTCAGCTCTAACTCCTATGGAAATATCATTGCCCTCCCTAGACGATTGACTCACACCCTCCCACTGTAAAGATTTTTCAGCGAAATCTTCTAGAAAGTTCCAGGCTTCCCCATCATCCTTGGTCATAAAGTTGCCTTGACACATGGATTCAAGGGTCTGTCTTGTGTAAGGAGTAATGCCTTCATAAATGATTCGGCATAATTCCCATTTCGGGATGCCGTGATGTGGACATTGGACTAACAGATCCTTGAAACGTTCAAGACATTTTGAAAATGTTTCATTTGGAAGCTGGGTGAATTGATAGATTTCGCTACGGACTTGAGCTGTTTTGTGGTGTGGGTAGAATTTCTTAAGGAATGCTTTGACGAATTCGTCCCAATTTGAAATGGAATGTGCGGTAGTGTTATATAGCCACTTCTCGGCTAAATCGCACAAAGTGAATGGGAGAAGACGAAGACGGAAAGCATCCACAGAAAGCTGTGAAGTACCCATCATTGCGCATACATTTTCAAATTTCGTGATAAACACGTATGCGTCCTCAGACTCGAGACCGTGAAATTTTGGTAGAAGGTTGATGTATTGGGGTTTTATTTGAAAATTTTCCCCATTGGCTGGTGGAATGGAAAGACATGTGGAAAGTGGGCCTCGTGTAGGATAGCACCTCTCATGGAGAGAGATGCGAGGTGGATTCTGCGCACCAACGGACGGCGGCAGAGTAGTGGAAAAGAAGTTCGATGGAGGTGGATCCATCGAAGTGGGTGTGGTGGTGGGTAAAAGAAAGGTAAATGTAGAAATACCGACTTTTGGGTCGATGAGGGAAACGCGGACTAACGGGCACTAGAAACCCGTGTCCAGCCTATCTTGCACTAAAAAGGATTAGTACAAGTGGCAGCGTGAATTTATAATTAGGGGAAATGATGTATGCGGTGTTTGTTTTGAAAAGAATACGGATTTTTAAAAAATTGATGCAACACAACAAATGCAACACACAAAACCCTAAAATCTAGGGGTCACCTAGGTCAAAGCTCTAGACCGCTCCTAATTGCCAAAAGACAAGTCGCAGGATAGAATCCTCCACTACCTCTTTGTCCCCCTGTGGCCGGATAAGTGCCAGGTAAGTGGGAAGGTACTCCACTACGTAAGTAGTGGGCCTAATTAAAAACCACTAGCCTTAGACACACTCGCCTTAGGCACCACAAGAAAACGCGGATAAGCAATGAATTACCCATGGCCTTCTCTTGTCCTAATTGAGCGCGACAGTTCTTAGAGTCATCTCTAGATATTTTTTTAATTAATGAGGGTCAATGCGGATGCAAGTTTGTGGTTTTCGGGGCCTAGGAAGGGTAATGAACTCCCCACCTAATTTGAATTTGGTCGTGCCCCTTAATTTCCGTATTAATATGCAAACAACCAAGAATCAAAACACGCACAAATTTTAATTTGCTTTTTTTTTGCGGAGCTGCGATTTATTTGCAAAGAAACCTGCAGCAAACTGTTAATTGGAGTAGACAGAGAAGAAGATAAGAAAGATAGAGATTTACAGAGCAAAATTGGTGCAGAGAAGATTCCACAGAGGCGCGGAACCGCCGCGGATGAGGCTCTAATGCCGCGGATGGGCGGTCAAAATGACTGTTCACTGCACCAAAATTCTTGAAACTGTTCAACTTGAACTCTTCAGCTCTCTGGAAAATTCAGAAATTTTTTTCTCCAGCTCCAATGATTCCAGATTTTCTCGCAACAAATCACAAAACACGTATTAGGGTTTGTACGAGTTTAGATCTAAAAATTATGATGGAATAAAATTTTCAACTCAAATTTCAAAATACGAGCTATTAGCGCACTATCCCCGGCAACGGCGCCATTTGATTGTATGATTTTTTTGATGTGTAATTGGGAAAATTGTAAAGAAATCGGGTGCTTGGATCACTTGCCTGATTGAAGATCGGCTCGGCTCCTAAAAGGTTGAAGGCTTCTCGCTTGATTGGTACTCAAGATCTTGAATTTGGAGTGGAATTAGGGTTAGGGTTTCGCACAAGCCTTGTCACTAGACTTGTGGAAGAAGATGATGAAAGAGGGAATGGGAGATTATTTTAACTAACGAAGATTAACCTCAACCCTTAGATCTAGGCTCCTATTTATAGATAACTAACCCTAGATCTAGGATTTCAAATTCTAAGTTTCCCTCCTAAAGTTTGTTGAGGAAATTCAAATTTCCCTCCAAAAGTTAGTTAGGGGAGAAACTTCTAGATGTGATTAGTTAGGAGGGAGCTTCTAGAAGAGGATTAATTAGGAGCTTAATTAGGATTAGCCTTGCTTAATCTTCTTTGCTGATCTGGCAGTAGCTTCTGGAGAATTATGGAATTTGACATATCATAAAGGAATGTGGCCACTGAGAGATGAATTTTGCAGCAGAAATGGGGAGCTGAAGCTTTGGAACAGCCGCGGATCCGCGGCCCAAGTAGGCTCCTGCCGCGGATCCGCGGCTCCTTGTGGGCCTTGGGTTTCCATACTTTCAGGTAATTTTCTATATAATATCTGGGCCTTGTTTTGATACATTGAATTTTATATCTCCTTCTAAAATGCTACCAGATCTGAAATCTTTGAGTTGGCGTAATTTTTGATCAGCTCTTGGTTTTTCATCCGTATTTTCCTGCACAGACTCAAGACAAGTGTTGCGCAAATACAGAAATGATGCGATGCCATGAAATGCGGTTAATTTCCCTTAAAGTATCGGTTTAAAAGTCTAACACATGAAATCTGATATTTAACGACTGATTTGATAATATGTGAAATATGAATACCGAACACTTCTAAATGAGTGCAAAAGATAGGGAAATTGCTGTGTTAAAAATACATTATTTTCGACTGATCAGAACCCTTACTAGAGTTCGGGTGTTCACTACTTGGAGCGAAGGGACTACTACATGGAGCTTTAGAAGTGAAGGACCGGTGTACAAAGATTGTATTTCTCATTCACTTAGATGTAAAGTTGTTTACATTGTTATTTGGTCTAAATCTCTACTTAAGATTCTAGGGTTAGGGTTCTTTAGTACGGCAAATTTTTGAAATTGGCATGGACGATGCCTCCCGAAACCTTGCTGCTGTGCTGAATAACCCTACAGTAGGAGCACATATATGATATGTGCGGGACCGAGTTTAATACGTATATGTGATACCGTATTCTATTCTCGCGATATGTGATATCGGACGGTTATATGTGATATATCCGGGTTATTGAATCAAGTGTTGATTCGATAAGTTGATACATATTATATTAGTCGGTTATATGTATATAGCCGGATTATTGAATCAAGTGTTGATTTAATAATTTAATGTATAATTATATATTTGATATATTAATTTAAATTAACTAATATTTGCTCACTTGTACATTTCTTTTTCTCACATGTGCACACTTAATATATATGTGATATATATTAATTGTGTTTTTCTTTTTGTGTCATGCTTGATTATATATGCAACATGGGTGTATGAGACTCACACTATGCTTATGATAATGAGGGGTTTATTTATTTAATGTAAATCAAATAATTAGTGGGAAATTAAGCCCATGGTTGAAGCTTGTGGAATCATTGACTTAGTCCACTAATTTTGTTTTGCCTTAGATATTTATTAACCTAACCATTATCTAAAACCATGGTTATGCCTCTACAAGAGTTATGTGAGATATTTCTCACCCATGGTTGCCATTCTCTCATGATTCATTATTCACAACATTATCTTTTCATCTTCTTCTTCATCAAGAGAGAGAGCTCTCTAGGTTTATGAGTGGTGAAGAATATTAGTAAGAAAATTAATTCTAAAGTGAGCAAAAATCCTACTTCATCATCCTCTACTAGATTAGCCATTTAGTTTAGGGTGTTATCTTCACTAATCCCTAATTAGTGAAGAGGTAGCTTGGGTTGGTGTCTGCTCGATGTAGATCATCTTTGGCCTCGAAGACTTCGTACAAACTTGTTCCTTTCATCTTGTGGAGCCATTCTAGAGTCCGGAAGATCACTACTTGGAGCGAAGGGACTACTACACATAGCTATTGAAGTGAAGGACCGGTCTACAAAGGTTGTATTCCATATTCACTTAGATGTTAAGTTTATTTACATGTTTTATTGTCTAATTCTCTAGTTAAGATTCTAGGGTTAGGATTGTTTAACATGGCTAATTTTTGAAAATGGCATGGACGACGCCTCCCGAAACCTTGTTGTCGTGCTAGGCATTCCTACAGTGGTATTAGAGCCAAGATAGAGAATTATGTTAGTTGTATGTATGCCCTAGAGGCCAGTATTGTACAGATGATGTATATTATATTGGATGCTTGGACATATATAGAGATGACTTTCTTGCTCGATATGATAGTATGCTATCTGGTTACTCTTTATCTTAACATGTACACTAGTCTCTTTATACTGTTTTATAGTTACATGTTGGTAAAGCCCTTAGGATGTGTACTTGACTGCCTGGACTATGATGCAGATCATACTAGTGGGGACATGGTAGTCCATAAGTACATCCTTCAAGGTCCCTAGTCGTGGGTATATCGAGACGGGGCATCGATATACCAGAGTAGACTAGCGTATACGCTTCTCGACCCATGTGATGGGCGATGGATGATCCCATATCCATTGGTGTTTGACATCAGAGATGGTATACGGGTGCTCAGTGTAGACTGGGTACACTGGACGGACTCGCCGAGAACTCCCAGATGGTATTATACCTCACGTCAGATGGCAGTTCTCAGGTGACACTTGTACAGGTTAGTCTGTAGACCCGAGATCGTCATAGAGTCTTGTGTGATTCCCACTGTGCTTTGATCTCCACCTTACCACGTCCATGAGGGCGTGCAAAACGGTGGTCTTTGGGTACAGTCCCGAGTCACATGGAGGCAATGAGCGATAGGAGTGGTTTCGTCTCTCCCGGTATTGGGGGTTGATGTTGCGCTGTGCTCGATTGGTCGTAACAGGGAAGTCCCTGGCCAGGGCTGATCAGAGATTTGCTGGTAAGTGTTACCAGTAGTTTCTCGACCCGTTATGAGCCTTACATCGGCACGACTTATCGGTTATTGGGGTCTGACGTATACCACCCCTAGACTTGATATGCGACATATCAGACGAAGAGACTGGACTGTACGGTAAGTGTTACTGGTTGGATTCACAGGAGTGTGAGCGGGCTAGCTCGTCGATCTTCTGATCGCTCAATACCCGGGTGGCCGTTACGTTTAGCAGACCGCTTGCGGCTTGTGGATGCTTGATATGATCATCATCTGCTACCGGCGTATTGACGAGTCTTTAGAGTCCTACACAGAGGTTTCCTGGCTCAAGCGAAACGAAATAGGAGCGCATATGAGATATGTGCAGGACCGAGAATAATGCGTGTATGTGATACCGCATTTCATTCTCGCGATATATGTTTCGATTGGTTATATTCGATATGACCTAGTTATCGAATCATTGATTCGATAAATCGATACATTGGATTCTAGTCGGTTATGTGCGACATGACCGGATCATTGAATCAAATGTTGATTTAATGATTTAATGCATAATTATATATTTGATATATTACTTTGCATTAGCTAGTATTGGCTCACTTTAAACGGATTTTTCTCACTGGGATTGCACATTGTATATGTGATATACTTTTGTGCACATTTTTGTATCATGTTTGATGATACTTGATCATATGGTTAAGTGAATAGAATTAAACCATGGTTATTATGATAATTAGGGTTTTGCATTTTTATTTATTCATTTATTTGTCTATTCATTTATTTGGATAAGTTTAAATGAGAATGGTGGCTATTTTTGTTTCTTATATGAAGCTTCATGAACCCTTGACTTTAGCAACCATTCTTGTCATCTTGCTTAACCCTAACCCACTCTACTAACCATGGTTTATTCTCTACACCTAACTTGAGTTAGAGTTATGATAAGTATAGATTTTCTTTTTCTTTTAGAAATACTTATCATAATTCTATCATCTTCTTCTTCTTCTTCAAGCTTGCTACATTAATGGCAACTTGAGATCAAGTGAGTAAAATCCAATTCTAAAGTGAACCCACCTCCTATTTCTTCACCCTCTACCTCTTGCCAAGTTGTTTTGGGTGTTTTCTTCACAAGTTTCACTACTTGGTGAAGTCGGAGCTTGAACTAGTGCAACCTCGACGTAGATCGTCTTTGACACGAAGCCGACGACCTTGCTCGCCCGTTTTCCGATGAAGCTGACGAATGAGTCGAGGATTCATGATGGACAGCGAGGGCATGACCACGTGGAGCTAAAGAGGTGGAAATCCGGATCTACAAAGGTTGTAGCATCTAACTTCTAGTTAAGTAGTTAACAAGTTTTTAGTTTCGCCTAAACATCTAGTCTAAGATTCGTAGTCTAGGGTTTCTCGGCACCATTTTTTTTTTAAATTGGCATGTTCGATGCCTTGTGAGACCTCACTAGGGTGACTAGGAACACTACAGTGGTATCAGAGCCTAGCTAGAGCCTTAGGCGAAGTCTAGACGGAATTTGAACTCCGATCGAACCGAAACCGAACCCCAAAAATTGCTCTCTGTACTTTTTCTAAAATCGTGGATTTTTCAAAATTAAAAATATTCAGAAAACTCAGCAGGGAATTCTAAGAGTTACGACGCAAATTTTATTCCATGAACAGTGACAAGCGCGGCGGAACCGCGGCCTAAGCCAGCTTAGGCGGCGGTTCCGCGGCGGCTTGATGACGTCATCCCTATATTTATGCACAGTAACTCTTATTTAACAGTGCTGAGTTCTCTGGTTGTTTTTAATATTTTTCATGAGTTGCACTTTCTGGGGTTGCTTTGGAGCTTCTATAGTTCGATCGGATTATCAAATTTTGTCTTTGTGTATTTCCGGATAATTTATAGAATATGTTAAAAAGTTCGACCGGATATAAATACCCAACTTTTTCCCTGTCGGGAAATTTCCAAATGTTGGATTTTTCCGTAGTTTATCGACGTTCTAAGTAGTGCAAGTAACGCGATGGACCCTCTAGAAGACAACAAACCTTAACTCGATTATGTGACCGTCTTGAACTGCCCTTTGAACCTTCGGGTTTGGGGCAGTACGGCGTGCCACATGTGAGGCGTTGGCTTGACCCTTCTACGGCTGGACCGTCGGTACTGAGGCACGAACTGAATGTTGTTAGACTTATTTCATGTGTTGAGCTGTATCGGGAAAACTTGGGTATTCGACTGTTCGATCGGAAAGTTTAACATTTTCTGTTTATCTGGAATGTGATACAATAATTGGAATTCACAATTAGTTATGAGATAACTGAATGAATGTTATAAATCTAGCAATTTAGTCCCATATGATATTGAAAAGAGTTTTCGATAATGAGACTAAAATGCGGGGTTTGTAACTGTTAGGCATGTGATGTCTAAAGAGGTTGCGGATTCCAATTGTTGTAGTTTTACACTTTCTTTTCTGTGACCGTAAGTGTAGTATGTTCATATCGCCGGTTTCGTTGCTATACGTCAACGACAATTGGGGTATGCATACTTACTTACGTTGATGACATGTGATGTTATGTGTTGCTGGATATGTTATATTGGATCGTCGTGTTTGAATAGCCGGGGTTTTTTATGTGAGATGAGTGTTTTTCATTTTCATTCATGTAAAAACTTGTATGTAATATTCTTTTATTTGGGGCACTTCCAGGTAGCGGAAGTTGTCACCCTTTGTATATTATTTACTTTTCCGCATTAGGATAGACCCAAGGAGGGGAGCACAAGTAACCGGGTTCTGGGGTCCAGTGGGAGACCAACTCGAGGAGTCGAGTCCGGGTCTCCTAACCCTAGAATTGGCAGGGTTGCTTGCCGCTCTCGTAGGGGTCTAGGGGTGTGGGATTGGCTATTCATCACGACCGTGGAATCCGTGTTTTATACTGGCTCGTATTGAAAACACGGACGTCCTAGTATATCCAATATTTCATATGTTTATTCTGCTACGATATCTGTGTTGTGATTCTGTGATGGATATAGTATATAGTATATATGATATATTATATAGACATTACTTATGTTTTACACCCGCGCTAGCCCTGCCCTGCTCTGTCGTTAGTTACCTAACCTAACGGTGCATGAGGGGACATCGAGGCGAATGCGGATGGCATAAGTGTACGTCATATCTATCTGTGATGTTTAGGTATTTAAATGATGGGACTTCATTAATGTGATTAATGAAAGAAAAGAAACCTAAGATGTTGTAGAATCAGATTTTAAACAAAACAGGTAGCTACAGTTCTTGCTTTGCATAGCGGTATATATGATATACCCTGCACCTTATTCGATGAGGAAAGGACCGAGATCCCTTCACCGGGAGTGACTCCTTTAGCAATAACTGGCAAATGCTACACACTCGGTTTGCTTTTGACTGCTTTTGGATTTTTGCTTTGCACAGCGATATATATGATATATCCCGCACCTCATTCGACGAGGAAAGGACCGAGATCCCTTCGCCGGGAGTGACTCCTCTAGAAAAACTAGAAAAGCCTCAAAATCACTCCATTTCAAAACTTCATTTGATTCTACAACGATATCAAGTTCATTACGCTCATGGTTTTTATGAAAAACCTGCGTAGCCCTCCGTCATTTCAGATAAGTATTAGTTAGTATTCGTGCTGCGGTAGTTTGGCCTCCGTCAAGGCGCAGTGTACGGTAGCTAACTAGTGCTTATCTGCTAGCATATGATGCGATTGGATTAGGGTATTCGTACGGCGTTGTTTGGCCTCCGTCAAGGGTCATGCGGGTGGGTTTAATTCAATCAGGAAATGACGGGTTGAACTTGACTAGCGGACTATGGGTTGTTTGGCCTCCGTCAAGGTCATAAGACGCTAGGGGCAAAACATTATCGGGAATTTCAAGTGTTGAAATTTGCAATGAGATTGCATACCTTCTATGAGATAGTTGGATCCCGATACCCACTGCGAGTAAGAGTTACTCCTGGGAGAGTTTTGTACATTGCAATTAGCCGATCAAGTAGGTGTCTAGAAAGGTGTCAACGGGGTTACGCCTCTGGGAAAACGAGGTTTACATTAATTAGGTTCGTGCGAAAGCACGGGGGACCTCCCTCAAAGTACCGACACTGGCCTGGCTGAAAGATTGGCGAACTTGTAGTGTGTAATTAATCCCGGCTAGTCTTTCCTTTTAGGGTTTGAAGGAAGATTTGATAAAAAGCAGTGGGAGCCATCCTGATTAGATAAGATAATAACCAATCTGATCTTGCACGAGCATACGCTAAAGTGTTTTCTTCTCTCTCTCTCCAGGTAGCGACCGTTTCATGCCCTAATGAAGATAATAATATGGATGTATTGACCGAACCCGCATGTTATACTGTGCTGGGGAACGTTGGTTCCGTTCTTTCCTATAAGAGTTATAGGAATGAACAGGATATAGGGGAATACCAGGATTCCCATGCCACCCGAATGAAGAAAGTACATGCTGATGCATTTTCTTCGGGTGTGTTCGTTACTGAGAACTGTTTCTCCATTTGCTCTACGTCCTGAGTATTGGATACCGGGTCAGGATCCCATATATGTAATCAGTTACATGGGCTTAAGAAAGGTAGAGAACTTGGAGAAGGTGATAAAGACATTAGAGTTGGAAATGGTGCAATTGTTACAGCTAAGACTGTCGGGGAATATTACCTTGTATTACCAACTGGTAATACATTGGTTCTGAACGAATGCTATTACATGCCGAACCTGATATGCAACATTATATCGGTTTCTTTATTAAGTAAAGAGGGATATAATTTTGTACTACAGGACAATGTTATGAACATTTTCCATAACCAAAAGTTGGTTGGATCAGGCACGTTGTGCAATGGCATTTATGTTCTAAACCAATCAACAGTTCTGAGTATAACAAACACACACAAGAGGAAGAGTTCAGAATTGAAAGATTCTTTCTTGTGGCATTGTAGACTAGGTCACATCAATGCGACACGACTGGCTAAGTTGCATAAAGATGGATATTTGAAACCTTTCGAATTTTCATCTTATGACACTTGCCAGTCATGTCTCAAAGGCAAGATGACCAAGACTCCGTTTACGGGACACGGAGAAAGAGTTACCGAACTCTTGGGACTGATACATAGTGATGTATGCGGTCCCATGTCTACACATGCCAGGGATGGTTCTTCATACTTCATTACATTCACTGACGATCTCTCTAGGTTCGGGTATGTGTTCCTGATGAAACACAAATCAGAAGCTTTTGAGAAATTTAGGGAATATAAACAAGAAGTTGAGAACCAAACCGGAAAAAGTATTAAAATCCTACGATCTGATCGAGGAGGTGAATACTTGAGCAATGAATTCCGGGACTTCCTAAAAGAGAATGGGATTCTCTCTCAGCTGACTCCTCCATATACACCACAGCACAACGGTGTATCGGAGCGGAGAAATCGCACCCTATTAGATATGGTGCGCTCTATGATGAGTACAGCTGAGTTACCTATCTCCTTCTGGGGATATGCACTGGAGACTGCTGCATACCTACTGAATAGAGTTCCAACCAAATCAGTGCCTACCACTCCATATGAGATATGGAATGGCAAGAGACCATGTCTTAATTTTATTCAGATATGGGGTTGTCCGGCCTATGTTAAAATACAAAATCCGGACAAGCTCGAGGCAAGGTCTGTTCTATGTAAGTTTGTTGGATATCCCAAACATTCGCGAGGGTATATCTTCTACCACTCCGAGGAACAAAAAGTGTTTGTTTCTTGGCATGCCACTTTCTTAGAAAAAGGTTTTCTTATGAAACAGATAGGTGGCATTGAGGTAGAACTGGAAGAGGTTCCAGCAATACAGACTACAACAGAAGATTTGGTTGAACCAGAGGATTCCGTAGTTCTCGATGAACCCCAGCCTCTCCGCCGATCTAGTAGGGTTCCTCGCCCACCTAAGAGATACTACGGTTTTCTCATGGATGGTGGGAGCGAGGATTGCATCATGGAGGATGATGACCCAACTAGCTTCGAGCAGGCCATCACGAGTGGGGACTCAGTGAAATGGCTGGATGCTATGCGGTCCGAGATGGAATCCATGTACACCAACAAAGTATGGACTTTGGAAGTTGCTCCTGAAGGGGTAAAACCCATTGGGAGCAAGTGGATCTTCAAGAAGAAACTTGGTGTAGATGAGAAAGTGGAGACTTTCAAAGCTAGACTTGTTGCAAAAGGTTTTCGTCAAAGACCAGGTGTGGACTATGACGACACCTTTTCTCCAGTGGCTATGCTTAAATCCATCCGGATCATGCTTGCCATCGCTGCATATCATGATTACGAAATCTGGCAAATGGATGTTAAGACCGCCTTTCTAAATGGTGATTTAGAAGAGTGCGTGTACATGACTCAGCCAGAGGGCTTCGTAGACAGTGGGAGCAGCGGGAAGGTGTGCAAGCTGCTTAAATCCATTTATGGATTAAAGCAAGCATCGCGGAGTTGGAACATCTGCTTTGACGTCATTATCAAAGAGTTTGATTTCGTCAAAAATCCAGATGAACCTTGTATCTACAAGAAGGTGGTAGAGAGTAAGGTTGTCTTCCTCGTATTGTACGTGGACGACATACTCTTGATAGGAAATGATATTCCTATGCTGCAATCGGTCAAGCTCTTCTTATCACAAAGATTCTCGATGAAAGATCTTGGTGATGCCTCCTGCATATTGAGGATTAGGATCTATAAAGATAGATCCAAACGGATTTTGGGATTGTCCCAATCCAGGTACATTGACACCATACTAAAGAGGTTTAGTATGGAAGAGTCCAAGCGTGGGAAATTGCCCACGATCTCTGGAGTCACTCTCTCTAAAGAGATGTCTCCCAAGACTGATTTGGAGAGAGCTCGCATGCAAGGGATACCCTATGCTTCGGCAGTAGGCTCTATCATGTATGCGATGCTATGTACCAGACCCGATGTGGCATACTCACTAAGTGTAGTGAGCAGGTATCAAGCTGATCCTGGAGAGAGTCACTGGACAGCTGTGAAGAGCATTCTTAAGTACTTACGAAGGACTAGAGATATGTTCTTGGTGTATGGTAACGGAGAACTCCAAGTGGAGTCCTTTACCGATTCCAGCTTCCAGAGTGATAAGGACGACTCTAAGTCGCAGTCGGGTTTTTTTGTCTTTACCCTTTACGGAGGGGCGGTTAGCTGGAAGAGTTCCAAGCAGGAAACCGTGGCAGACTCGACGATGGAGGCTGAATACATCGCTGCCAACGATGCTGCTAAAGAAGCTGTCTGGATCAAGAAGTTCATTACTGAACTTGGTGTGGTTCCATCCATTGAACATCCAATACCTTTGTATTGCGATAACAATGGAGCGGTGGCTTTGGCCAAGGAACCCAGGTCCCATCAGCGATCCAGACATATTCTGAGGCGGTATCACCTGATCTGGGAGATAGTTGATCGCCGGGAGATCGAGGTCAGGAGAGTTGACACGAAGGACAACACGGCGGATCCACTCACGAAGGCCATTCCCCAGATACAGTTTGAGAGACTCTTCGGGATGCTCGGTATGCGATACTACAGCAGCTGGCCCTAGTGCAAGTGGGAGATTGTTAGTTGTATGTATGCCCTAGAGGCCAGTATTGTACAGATGATGTATATTATATTGGATGCTTGGACATATATAGAGATGACTTTCTTGCTCGATATGATAGTATGCTATCTGGTTACTCTTTATCTTAACATGTACACTAGTCTCTTTATACTGTTTTATAGTTACATGTTGGTAAAGCCCTTAGGATGTGTACTTGACTGCCTGGACTATGATGCAGATCATACTAGTGGGGACATGGTAGTCCATAAGTACAACCTTCAAGGTCCCTAGTCGTGGGTATATCGAGACGGGGCATCGATATACCAGAGTAGACTAGCGTATACGCTTCTCGACCCATGTGATGGGCGATGGATGATCCCATATCCATTGGTGTTTGACATCAGAGATGGTATACGGGTGCTCAGTGTAGACTGGGTACACTGGACGGACTCGCCGAGAACTCCCAGATGGTATTATACCTCACGTCAGATGGCAGTTCTCAGGTGACACTTGTACAGGTTACTCTGTAGACCCGAGATCGTCATAGAGTCTTGTGTGATTCCCACTGTGCTTTGATCTCCACCTTACCACGTCCATGAGGGCGTGCAAAACGGTGGTCTTTGGGTACAGTCCCGAGTCACATGGAGGCAATGAGAGATAGGAGGGGTTTCGTCTCTCCCGGTATTGGGGGTTGATGTTGCGCTGTGCTCGATTGGCCGTAACAGGGAAGTCCCTGGCCAGGGCTGATCAGAGATTTGCTGGTAAGTGTTACCAGTAGTTTCTCGACCCGTTATGAGCCTTACATCGGCACGACTTATCGGTTATTGGGGTCTGACGTATACCACCCCTAGACTTGATATGCGACATATCAGACGAAGAGACCGGACTGTACGGTAAGTGTTACTGGTTGGATTCACAGGAGTGTGAGCGGGCTAGCTCGTCAATCTTCTGATCGCTCAATACCCGGGTGGCCGTTACGTTTAGCAGACCGCTTGCGGCTTGTGGATGCTTGATATGATCATCATCTGTTACCGGCGTATTGACGAGTCTTTAGAGTCCTACACAGAGGTTTCCTGGCTCAAGCGAAACGAAATAGGAGCGCATATGAGATATGTGCAGGACCGAGAATAATGCGTGTATGTGATACCGCATTTCATTCTCGCGATATATGTTTCGATTGGTTATATTCGATATGACCTAGTTATCGAATCATTGATTCGATAAATCGATACATTGGATTCTAGTCGGTTATGTGCGACATGACCGGATCATTGAATCAAATGTTGATTTAATGATTTAATGCATAATTATATATTTGATATATTACTTTGCATTAGCTAGTATTGGCTCACTTTAAACGGATTTTTCTCACTGGGATTGCACATTGTATATGTGATATACTTTTGTGCACATTTTTGTATCATGTTTGATGATACTTGATCATATGGTTAAGTGAATAGAATTAAACTATGGTTATTATGATAATTAGGGTTTTGCATTTTTATTTATTCATTTATTTGTTTATTCATTTATTTGGATAAGTTTAAATGAGAATGGTGGCTATTTTTGTTTCTTATATGAAGCTTCATGAACCCTTGACTTTAGCAACCATTCTTGTCATCTTGCTTAACCCTAACCCACTCTACTAACCATGGTTTATTCTCTACACCTAACTTGAGTTAGAGTTATGATAAGTATAGATTTTCTTTTTCTTTTAGAAATACTTATCATAATTCTATCATCTTCTTCTTCTTCTTCAAGCTTGCTACATTAATGGCAACTTGAGATCAAGTGAGTAAAATCCAATTCTAAAGTGAACCCACCTCCTATTTATTCACCCTCTACCTCTTGCCAAGTTGTTTTGGGTGTTTTCTTCACATGTTTCACTACTTGGTGAAGTCGGAGCTTGAACTAGTGCAACCTCGACGTAGATCGTTTTTGACACGAAGCCGACGACCTTGCTCGCCCGTTTTCCGATGAAGCCGACGAATGAGTCGAGGATTCATGATGGACAGCGAGGGCATGACCACGTGGAGCTAAGGAGGTGGAAATCCGGATCTACAAAGGTTGTAGCATCTAACTTCTAGTTAAGTAGTTAACTATTTTTTAGTTTCGCCTAAACATCTAGTCTAGGGTTTCTCGGCACCAATTTTTTTTTAAATTGGCATGTTCGATGCCTTGTGAGACCTCACTAGGGTGCCTAGGAACACTACAAATTATACAATATTTGTAGAATTTAGAAACCGAAACAACTCCGAGACACTCAAAACCATAACCTAGTTTCTGTCAAAATTTTTAGGTCGTCTAAAATTTTTTTAAGCAATTGCAGAATGTTACATGAGATGTAATATGAGTACCAAATGAATACGAACCCCATCCACCGGATTTGACCCGGCGAGATGCTTCAATAATCCGTCCTAGCCAGCCCATTCATGTCTTCTCGAGTTCGTTTTAGTTTGGTGCTTCATGCTCTGGGTTTTGGTGTTTCAGGTGTTGCTTGTTTTTACTGAAATTGCATATGATGTTAACTTTCTGTAAAGACAATTTGGAGTATTTCGTAGTCATAATTCTAACATCGTTTCTAGTATTCTAGACGGCGTTAAAAAGTTTGAACAGATATCAATAACCCATTTTCTCCCTCGCTGGAAATTTTCCAAAAGTTAGACTTTTTCCAAGTTTAAAACATTCAAATTTCATGCAAATAATTCTATGGACCCTCTAGAAGAATGAAACCCTAACTCGATTCTATGACCATCGGAACCGCCACCAAACCCCAGGGTTTGCGGTAGTTCCGCGGCGCCATAGGTGAGGCAAGGGTTGGCCCTTCTACGGTTGGTCCATAAGTACTGTGGCATGTTATGAGTATTTTTAAACTATGCTCAAGTGTTGAGCTCTTTGGGAAATTTTGGGTGTTTGTTGATTCGATCGGAATGTTTAACATCGTCTAGCTATTTGTGGAATGTGATACAATATTTGGAATTCATTTGGTTAGGCATGAAATCCGAAGTATGTGATATTTCGTGTTTATGATGTCTAAGAAGGTTGCGAATTCCAAATGTTGTAGTTTGACATTTTATTTTCTGCGACCGTAAGTGTAATATGTGGTGTATCGCCGGTTTCGTTGCTATATGAAAACGACAATTGGGATACACATATTTACTTACGTTGATGACATGTGATATTATGTGTTGCTGTGATATGTTATATTGGATCGTTGTGTTTTGAATAGCCAGGGTTTTTTATGTGAGATGTGAGTTTTTCATTTTCATTCATGTAAAAAATTATATATGTAATATTCTTTTCTTGGGGCACTTCCGGGTTGAGGATACTGTCGCCATTGCTGTATATTATTTACTTTTCCGCATTAGGATAGATCCAAGGTGGGGAGCACATGTAACCGGGTTCTAGAGTCCAGTGGGAGACCATCTCGAGGAGTCGAGTCCGGGTCTCCTAACTCTAGAATTGGTAGGGTTGCTTTCCGATCTTGTAGGGGTCTACGGATGTGGGTTTGGCTATTCATCGCGGCCATGGAATCTGTGTTTTTTACCGGCTTAATATAAAACACGGACCTCATAGTATATCCAATATTTCATATGTTGACTTCTGCTGCTGATATTCTGTGATGTGATCACTTTATATGCTTGAGACGGATGCTTTATTATTATATATATGATATATAATAAATATTGCTTATGTTTTTCACCCACGCTAGTCCCTCCCCGCTATGCCATTAGTTAAGTAACCTAACGGTGTATAATGGGACACTGTGGCGAATGCGGATGGCATAAGTGTACGATGTATTTTCGTACCTTCTGTGATACTTAAGAAGCATAATTGATAGGAATTCATTAATGAGATTAATGAAAAAGAAAGAAACCTAAAAAGATGTCGTGGAATCAAATTTTCAAAAAGAGTAGCTCTAGTTTTCTGCTTTGCATAGCGGTATTCCTTGTAGAATATCCAGCACCTCATTCGATGAGGAAAGAGCCGAGATCCCTTCACCGGGAGTGACCTCTTTAGCGAAACTAGCAGATACTACAACCCACTCGGTTTTGTCCTTTGATTGCTTCTATAGTTTTTTGCTTTGCATAGCAGTATTCCTTGAAGAATATCAAGCACCTCATTCGATGAGGAAAGAGCCGAGATCTCTTCAGCGGGAGTGACCTCTTTAGCAAAACTAGTAAAAGCCTCAAAAACATACCTTTTCAAAATCACTAGATTCTACAACGATATCGAGTTCATTACGCAAAAGTTTTTATAAAAATCTGTCGTAACCCTCCATCATTTCAGATAAGTACTACTTAGTATTCGTGCTACGTTTGTTGGCCTGCGTTAAGGCGTAGTGTGCGGTAGCTAACTAGTGCTTATCTGCAACATAAGATGTGATTGGATTAGGATAGTCATGCGACTTTGTTGGCCTGCGTCAAGGGTCGTGCGGGTGGGTTTAATTCAATCAGGAAATGTACGGGTTGAACATGACTAGCGGACTATGGTTTGTTGGCCTGCGTCAAGGTCATAGGACGCTAGGGGAAAAATATTATCGGGAATTTCAAGTGTTGAAATTTGCAATGAGATTGCATACGTTTTATGAGATAGTTGGATCCCGATACCCACTGCGAGTAAGAGTTACTCCTGGGAGAGTTTTACACATTACAATTAGCCAATCAAGTTGGTGTCTAGAAAAGTGTTAACGGGGTTACGCCCCTGGGAAAACGAGGTTTATTTTAATTAGGTCCATGCGAAAGCACGGGGAACCTCCCTCAAAGTACCGACACTGGCATGGCCGAAAGATTAGCGAACTTGTAGGGTGTAATTAATCCCGGCTAGTCTTACCTTTTAGGGTTTGAAGGAAGATTTGATAAAAACAGTGGGAGACATCCTGATTAGATAAGATAAAAACCAATTTAATATTGCAAGAGCATACGCTAAGTGTTTTCTTCTCTCTCTCTCTCCAGGTAGCGACCATGTCAGGCCTTAATCAAGATAATAGCATGGATGTATTGACCGAACCCGCTTGTTATACTGAGCAGAGGAACGTTGGTTTCGTTCTTTCATATAATTGTTATTACACTGAGCATGAAATAGAGGAATATCCGGATTCCCACGCCACCCAAACGAAGAATAAGCATATTGATGTATCTTCTTCGGGTGTGTTAGTTACCGAGAACTATTTCTCAGTACATTCTACGTCCTTGGTATTAGATACCGGATCCGGATCCCACATATGTAATATGTTGCATGGGCTAAGGAAAGGTAGAGAACTAGGAATGTGTGATCATTTTGTAAGAGTAGGGAATAGTGCAAATGTTGCAGCCAAAGCAGTTGGCGAATATCACCTTGTATTACCAAATAGTAATACATTGATTCTGAACAAATGCTATTACATACCGAACCTGATATGCAATCTTATATCAGTTTCTTTATTAAGTAAAGAAGTATATAATTTTGTAGTATAGGATAATGTTATGAACATTTTTTTGAATCAAAAGTTGATTGGATTAGGCTCGTTAAATAATGGCATATACGTTCTAAATCAAACCACAGTTCTTAATGTACAAAACACACACACAAGAGGAAGAGTTTAGAAATGAACGAATCCTTCTTATGGCATTGTAGACTAAGTCATATCAATGCGACACGACTAGCTAAGTTATGTAAGGATGGATATTTGAATCCGTTCGAATTATCATCTTATGAAACTTGCCAGTCATGTCTCAAAGGAAAGATGACCAAAACTC
This sequence comes from Agapanthus africanus, assembly GCA_030015575.1. Classification (NCBI taxonomy): domain Eukaryota; kingdom Viridiplantae; phylum Streptophyta; class Magnoliopsida; order Asparagales; family Amaryllidaceae; genus Agapanthus; species Agapanthus africanus. Next base: position 351,317,194 of record CM057347.1, on the reverse strand, counting down.
CGTTTACTAGACACGTAGAGAGAGTTACGGAACTCTTGGGACTGATACATAATGATGTATGTGGTCCCATGTCTACACATGCTAGGAATGGTTCTTTGTACTTCATTACATTCACTGACGATCTCTCAAGATACGGACATGTGTTCCTGTTGAAACACAAGTCTGAAGCTTTTGAGAAATTCAAAGAATATAAGCATGAAGTTGAGAACCAGATGGGTAAAAGTTTTAAAATCCTTCGATCTGATCGGGGAGGAGAATACTTGAGCACGGAATTCCGTGACTATCTAAAAGAGAATGTGATTCTCTCTCAGCTTACTCCTCCATATACACCACAACACAACGGTGTATCGGAGTAGAGGAATCGCATCCTATTGGATATGGTGCGCTCTATGATGAGTACTGCTGAGTTGCCTATTTCCTTTTGGGGATATGCACTGGAGACATCTGTAGACCTATTGAATATGGTTCCCACCAAATCTGTGCTAACCACTCCATATTAGATATGGAAAGGAAAGAGACCATATCTTAATTATGTTAAGATATAGGGTTGTCCGGCATATGTGAAAACAAAAAATCCGGACAAGCTCGAGGCAAGGTTTTTTCTGTGTAAGTTTATTGGATATCCCAAACATTCACGAGGGTATATCTTCTACCACACCGAGGAACAAAAAGTATTTGTTTCTCGACATGCCGCCTTTTTAGAAAAGGAATTTCTTAGAAAAGAAATTAGTAGCAAGGAGGTAGAACTGGAAAAAGTTCCAGCTATACAAACTACGACAGAAGATTTGGTAGAACCAGAGGATTCGATAGTTCCTAACGAACCTCAGTCTCTTTGCCGATCTAGTAGGGTTCCTCATCCACCTGAGAGATACTACGGTTTTCTCATTGATGGTGGGAGAGAGTATTGCATCATGGAAGATGATGTCCCAACTAGCTTCAAGCAGGCCATCACGAGTGGGGACTTTGTGAAATGGCTGGATGCAATGTGATCTGAGATGGAATCCATGTACACCAACAAAGTATGGACTTTGGAAGTTGCTCCTGAAGGGGTAAAACCCATTGGGAGCAAATGGATTTTTAAGAAGAAACTTGGTGTAGATGGAAAAGTTGAGACTTTCAAAGCTAGACTTGTTGCAAAAGGTTTTTGTTAACGACCAGGTGTGGATTATGATGAAACTTTTTCTCCAGTGGCTATGCTTAAGTTTATCCGGATCCTATTTGCCATTGCTGCATACCATGACTACGAAATCTGGCAGATGGATGTTAATACCGCATTTCTAAATGGTGATTTAGAAGAGAGCGTGTACATGACTCAGCCAGAGGGCTTCGTAAACAGTGGGAGAAGTGGAGAGGTGTGCAAATTGCTTAAATCCATCTACGGGTTAAAGCAGGCCTCGCGGAGTTGGAACATCTATTTTGATGTGGTAGTCAAAGAGTTTGTTTTCATTAAAAACGTAGATGAACCTTGTATATACAAGAAGGTGGCAGAGAGTAAGGTTGTCTTCCTCGTATTGTACGCGGATGATATACTCTTGATAGGAAATGATGTTCCTATGCTGCACTCGGTCAAACTCTTCTTATCACAAAGATTCCCAATGAAAGATCTAGGTGATGCCTCCTATATTTTGGGGATTAAGATCTATAAAGATAGATCTAAACGGATACTGGGATTGTTCCAATCCAGGTACATAGACACCATACTAAAGAGATTTAATATGGAAGATTCTAAGCGTAGGAATTTACCCACGATCTCAGGACCCACTCTCTCTAAAGAGATGTCTCCCATGACTGATTTGGAAAGAGCTCGCATGCAAGGGATACCCTATGCTTCGGCAGTAGGCTCTATCATGTACGCGATGTTATGTACCAGACCCGATGTAGCATACTCACTAAGTGTAGTGAGGAGGTATCAAGCAGATCCAGGAGAGAATCACTGGACTGCTGTGAAGAACATTCTCAAGTACTTAAGAAGGACTAAGGAGATGTTCCTTGTGTATGGTAACGGTGAACTCCAAGTTGAGTCCTTTACCGATTCGAGCTTCCAGAGTGATAAGGACGACTCTAAGTCGCTCTCAGGATTTGTATTCACCCTCAATGGATGGGCGGTTTGTTGGAAGAGTTCAAAACAGGAAACCATAGCAGACTCGACGATGGAGGCTGAATCCATCGCTGCCAACGATACTGCTAAAGAGGCTGTCTGGATGAAGAAGTTCATAAACGAACTTGGAGTGGTTCCGTCCATCGAGCATCCAATACCTTTGTATTGTGATAATAATGGAGCAGTGGCTTTGGCCAAGGAACTTAGGCCCCATCAGCGATCCAGGCATATTCTGAGGCGGTATCACCTGATCCGGGAGATAGTTGATCGCCGGGAGATCGAGGTCGGGAGATTTGACACGAAGAACAACACGACGGAACCACTCACGAAGGCCATACCCCAGATACAATTTGAGAGACTCTTCGGGATGTTGGGTATGAGATACTACAACAACTGGCCTTAGTGCAAGTGGGAGATTGTTAGTTATATGTATGCCCTAGAGGCCATTATTGTACATATGATGTATATTATAGTGGATGCTTGGACATATATAGAGAGGACTTTCTTGCTCGACATGATAGTATGCTATCTGGTTGCTCTTTGTCTTATCATGTAGACTTGTATTGTGATACTGTCTTGCTCTCACATGTTGATAAAGCCCTTATGATGTGTACTTGACTACCAGGACTATGATGGAGATCATACTAGTAGGGCCAGGGTAGTCCACAAGTACATCCTTTAATTATTCCTAGTCGAGGGTGTATCGAGACAGGGCATCGATATTCCAGAGTAGACTAGCGTATACACTTCTTGACCCATATGATGGGCGATGGATAATCTCACATCCATTGGTGTTTGACATCAAAGATCGTATACGGGTGCTCAGTGGAGACTGGGTACACTGAACGAACTCGCCGAGAACTCGTAGTTGGTATTATACCTATCGTCAGATAGCAGTTCTCTGGTGACACTAGTACATGTTAGTTTGTAGACCCGAGATCCTAATAGTGTCTTGTGTGATTCCCACTGTGCTTTGTTTTCCACCTTACCACGTTCAAGAGAACGTGCAAAATGGTTGTTTTTGGGTACAGTCCCCAGTCACATGGAGTCAATGAGCGATAGGAGGGGATTCGTCTCTCCCAGTATTGGGGGTTGATGTTGCACTGTGCTCGATTGGCTATAACAGGAAGTCCCTGGCCAGGGCTAATACAGAGATTTACTGATAAGTGTTATTAGTAGTTTCTCGACCCGTTATGAGCCTCACATCGGCACGACTTATCGGCTATTGGGGTCTCACGTTTACCACCCCTAGACTGAATATGCGACATATCAGATGAAGAGACCGGACTATACGGTAGTGTTATTGACAGGCTTTACAGGAGTATGAGCAGGCTTTCTTGTTGATCTTATGATCGCTCAATACCCGGGTAACCGTTACGTCCAGCTAGTACCGCTGACGGCTTGTGGGTGACTGATATGTCATCACCTACTGCCGGCGTATTGACGAGTCTTTAGAGTCCTACACAGAGGTTTCCTGGCTCTGGTGAAATGAAGTAGGAGCACATATGTGATATGTGCGGGACCGAGTTTAATACGTGTATGTGATACCGTATTCTATTATCACGATATGTGATATCGGACAGTTATATGTGATATAGCCGGGTTATCGAATCAAGTGTTGATTCGATATGTTGATACATATTATATTAGTCGGTTATATGTGATATAGCCGGATTATTGAATCAAGTGTTGATTTAATAATTTAATGTACAATTATATATTTGATATATTAATTTACATTAACTAATATTTGCTCACTTGTGAATTTCTTTTTCTCACATGCGCACACTTAATATATATGTGATATATATTAATTGTGTTTTTCTTTTTGTGTCATGCTTGATTATACATGCAACATGGGTGTATGAGACTCACACCATGCTTATGATAATGAGGGGTTTATTTATTTAATGTAAATCAAATAATTAGTGGGAAATTAAGCCCATGGTTGAAGCTTTTGGAAGCTTGTGGAACCATTGACTTAGTCCACTAATTTTATTTTGCCTTAGATATTTATTAACCTAACCGTTATCTAAAACCATGGTTATGTCTCTACAAGAGTTATATGAGATATTTCTCACCCATAATTTCCATTCTCTCATGATTCATTATTCACAACATTATTAAGAGAGATGGAGCTCTCTATGTTTATGAAGAAAATTAGTGAGGAAATTAATTCTAAAGTGAGCAAAAATCCTATTTCATCATCCTCTACTAGATTAGCCATTTAGTTTAGGGTGTTAGCTTCACTAATCCCTAATTAGTGAAGAGATAGCTTGGGTTGGTGTCTCCTCGACGTAGATCATCTTTGGCCTCGAAGACTTCGTGCAAGCTTGTTCCTTTCATCTCTTGGAGCCATTCTAGAGTCCGGAAGATCAATACTTGGAGCGAAGGGACTACTACATGGAGCTATTGAGGTGAAGGTGTCATGACCCGAAATTTAGTTCATGACCGACACTTAATTCACGCAACGTCTACAGGCGAAACGTAAATTAAGTAAGCCGAAAACCCAAAAAATCTAAACCTTTTTAAGAAAGAGGAAGATGTGAAGTTTGGAAATAAAGGTATAATGAATCATGTTTTGTCTTTTTGAATTCGGGCAGCACCTCCCTCGTATTTTGATCCAAAACTACAAACCTATGGTAATATAAAAGGCATCCTCAAGCGGGAGCTAGCTCTTCGCCAAATGGTGGATCACAACCACGCAAGACATAATATAAGTATACGATGCCCAAAGGCGAAGATCACTACAAAAGATAAGTAAAGCAAGACATCAACCCACTAAGCGAACATATAACCCATCGCTCAAGTCTCGCAACTACAAGTCTTGCTAAGTCTTACCACTGATACAAATACTAGTTTCTGATTTGATGGAGTTGACTAGATACAACAGGAATAATAATACAAGAGTGGCACGATCCAATATGTACCACCGGCCAAAACAAATCACCCAGAACAGCTGTGTGCCAGTGATGCCGCTACTGATCCAAGCGGACAACCAGCAAGAACTGAGGCACAACGGGGGTGAGTTGCCAACTCATGAGTAGAAAACATCATCAGGTAGAATCGAAATAAACAACGATTCCTAGGTCAACTATATCATAAAGGTAATACTATGATATCTAGGGTGACCGTATCTGCATGTGTGCCAACAACATAATCAGCGTCTATCAGTAAGTGGATATCATCCAACCATATAATCAAATGCCTGTATACATGTGGATCTCATCCACGTGTCAACCACTGACACAACAACTCATGCATGCAAATATCGTGAAAGCATAGGCAGGTAAGTATGAGGATATAAATCAACGTGTGTCCCTTGCGACACATCAAATATATATATATATATATATATATATATATATATGCAACAGTCATGAAAGGTACTATATCAGGTACTACTAATACATGAAGCAATGCATATCAAATAAATATGGAGTACGGAATAAAACATGTCATCCTCACATCGGGCACATCGGCCCCTCACATCGGGCACATAGGCCCCTCACATCGGCCATAATATCGGCCCGGCCATTGAATCGGCCCACATATCGACCATAATATCAGCCCGGCTATTGAATCGGCCCACATATATAATGAATAAGTATAATTGCATAGATCATTATGATGATATATTATAAAGGTGTACATATATAACAGTGTCCCATACCACTGATATATATACGCAGGAGTAAAACAATCCAGAAAACATCAGGAAAACTAATGTCCAGCATCGACACATAAATACTCTTATCCATACGTTCCTCGAAACCTAAGTGTCCAACATCGACACTCGTGTTCTACGTATCGGTTCTCTGATATTCATATGTTCCTCGAAACCCAAGTGCCCAACCTCGACACTTGTGTTCCACGTATCGGTTTCCAATATCCATACATCCCTCGGAATATAAGTGCCCAATATCGACACTTGAAATCCCCCAAATCGCATGAAAACATATCTCAAATGCGGAAAACCATGTAATATAACATATGCACCTAGAACAACAATATGAGCATATCACGGGAAAAGTCCGTTATTTAAATGCATCAAGTCATTTAATATATCACGCGGTTCCCAAGTATCCGAATCCTATATACATATATAAGTGAACATGTAGCTATAGCAAGGTATATGTGTAAGCATGTGGGTATGCAACATATAACAGAATATAAGCATATCCATATATCATGCAACATGGAACTGTGATGTGAGCATAGCAAGTATATCATGGCATGATGCAACAATTCTACTGTGTAGTGACATAGCAATTATCGATGATGAAAGTGTGTGAGCCGGCCAATCTGTGTAAGTGTAACATACGCATCATCGATAATGGTGTAGGTGTACTAGCACAGGCATATATACACTGCAATGAGAATGACATGAACGTAGTATAAAGTACATCGTCAGCTAAAAGCTATAAGGGATACGTGTTTACAATATATCCGAGTCGGTGAATCTATCAATCGACATCCAACCTCACAAGTTCACGTACGGTAAAATCCGTCGTACGGCATATCACTCAAGATTCACAACGTTATATATGCTTATATACCTATATCCCTGGTCACATCTATATCAATCTCATATCGTGGACCGACAAAGGTATCAACCATCTCATATCGACTTGTATCCATGTAACGACATATCACACTAATTCATCATATCACATCGTATACTCGTTCTCTTTCAATTCGTACCTATCATGGTTCACTTCTCATTTCATATTCTCATATGTCACTATGTTCATTAGCATCAACTCTTATCATATTATCATTATTAAACCCTATAATCATGTCTGTCGCATATCATTTATCAGGATAATAATCAAACGATATTCCATATCAATGTTTGCGGGGGTGCTATACGCCATCCACCCGACTTCCCCCGTAAATATAAATCTACTCACCTGCTAAACTCCTCTCTTAGCCGTAGTTGATGTGCTTCGTTGTCTCGGAATCCACGCGAAGGTACCTACAAATCAACACATATCGCAAAACCATCAAAATCAATATCCGAAAACCGATACGGCATACGGTGCGCTCATAGGTTAGAACCTATAGCCTACGCATGCAAAAACAACCAAACAACCCTCGTCATTGACGTACAAACATCCAACGACCCAAAAAAATATCAAATACTAAAACCAAGAAATTCCAAAATACGGAAATATAGCCCAAAAACACCTCAATGTGCTCTCAGATTTTGGTTCAGGTCAAATTAGCCAATTTTGCTTTAGATATAGGATAAGGAAGCTGCAGAACAAAAATCACCACATTTCACCACAAAGTGGCCGCAAATTACGGCTATATGGAATAAATCTGCGTCCTAGGAAAGAGGAAACGGGCTCGGGTTTGTAGGGTAGGTTCCTGGTTTCCTGCACGTCTCTTTGTGTTCGCTAAAAATTTTTTAGGGTACCCGGGTTGAAGCAGATTTCAGTATCTCATCACAAAATCCACAAAATACGATATTTAACGCAAATACGATTCTAAAGTGAATGGATTACCTTAATTGCAACCAAAGAACTTTCTTGAGTTGCCCAAGTCTTCAGAATCCATACTTGGTTGGTCCAATGTGTTGAGGATGAGGTTGTGCATGTTTTTAGTGAAAGGTGTATAGGGTTTTGGTTAGGAATTGGAGATGTGGCAATGGAGTAGTGAGGTGAAAGAGTATGAAGCAAATGGGTTAAGGAAATAATGAAGGAAGAAAGAAATGGGAAGCCAAGATAACCCCCCTCTCTCCCTTAGCCTCACACTCTCTCAACAAATATCTCTCCCTACACTCACCTCTCTCACAAATATCTCCTTTTGTTTCTTCTCCCCTTTTGTTTTATACCCAATATCCTTTTCACACATAACTCATTCTTTCCCTTTTCATTTCCTTTCTCATTATTTCTCTAACTCTCCAAACTCACAAGTCACAAAACTCAAAACCAACATGCACATGACACGGTGCACAAGTCACGGAAAAATTGTAACAAAATACGGATTTTGCCCAAAAATCCGATAAATATCATTAAAATAAATAAATCATTTTAATCTCTGATAAATTTCCAAAAATAATATTTTACATTTCTGAAATGTTACAGAAGGACCGGTCTACAAAGGTTGTATTCCATATTCACTTAGATGTAAAGTTGTTTACATGTTGTATTGTCTAATTCTCTAGTTAAGATTCTAGGGTTAGGGTTGCTTAGCATGGCAAAATTTTGAAAATGGCACGGACGATGCCTCTTGAAACCTTGCTGACGTGCTAGGCATTCCTACACACCGTTTCCTTAAATTCTCCTTCAAACCCTAAAAGAAGAATTAACCAGGATTAATCGCACCCTATAAGTTCGCTTATCTTTCGGTTAGGCCAGTGTTGGTACTTCGGAGGGAGGTTCTTCATGCTTTCGCACGGACCTAATTAAATAACCTTATTTTCCCAGAGGCGTAGCCCCGTTAACACCTTTGTAGACACCTACTTGACTAGCTAATTGCAAAGTGAAAAATTCTCCCGAAGAGTAGCAGATACACACAGTAGGATCGGGACCCAACTATCATTGTGTGATAATTTTGAAGGAAGCCTATGAACGAATGCTATTACATACCGAACCTGATATGCAATCTTATATCAGTTTCTTTATTAAGTAAAGAAGGATATAATTTTGTAGTACAGGATAATGTTATGAACATTAGATTGTTATTTATATGTATGCCCTAGAGGCCATTATTATACATATGATGTATATTATAGTAGATGCTTGGATATATATAGAGATGACTTTCTTACTCGACATGATAGTATGCTATCTGATTGCTCTTTGTCTTAACATGTAGACTTTTATTGTGATACTGTCTTGCTCTCACATGTTGATAAAGCGCTTAGGATGTGTACTTGACTACTGCAACTATGATGGAGATCATACTAGTGGGGCCAGGGTAGTCCACAAGTACATCCTTTAATTGTTCCTAGTCGAGGGTGTATCGAGACATGGCATCGATATTCCAGAGTAGACTAGCGTATACGCTTCTTGATCCATATGATGGGCGATGGATGATCCCACATCCATTGGTGTTTGACATCAAAGATGGTATACAGGTGCTCAGTGGAGACTGGGTACACTGAACAGGACTCGCCGAGAACTCCTAGTTGGTATTATACCTATCGTCAGAAAGCAGTTCTCTGGTGACACTGGTACAGGTTAGTGTGTAGACCCGAGATCGTCATAGTGATTCCCACTGTGCTTTGATTTCCACCTTACCACATTCAAGAGAACGTGCAAAACGGTGGATTTTGGGTACAGTCCCGAGTCATATGGAGGCAATGAGCGATAGGAGGGGATTTGTCTCTCCCGGTATTGGGGGTTGATGTTGAGCTGTGCTCGATTGGCCATAACAGGAAGTCCCCGGCCAGGGCTGATACAGAGATTTACTGGTAAGTGTTATCAGTAGTTTCTCGATCCGTTATGAGCCTCACATCAGCACGACTTATCGGTTATTGGGGTATGACGTTTACCACCCCTAGACTAGATATGCGACATATTAGACGAAAAGGCCGGACTGTACGGTGGTGTTACTGACAGGCTTTACAGGAGTATGAGCATGCTTGCTTGTTGATATTCTGATCGCTCAATACCCGGGTAGCCGTTACGTCCAGCTAGTACCGCTGACGGCTTGTGGGTGCTTGATATGATCATCACCTACTGCCGGCGTATTGACGAGTCTTTAGAGTCCTACACAGAGGTTTCCTGGGTCAGGCGAAACGAAGTAGGACCATATGTGTGATATGTGTTGGACCGAGATTAATACGACTATGTGATACCGTATTCTATTCTCGCGATATGTGATATCGGTCAGTTATATGTGATATAGCCGGGTTATCGAATCAAGTGTTGATTCGATAAGTTGATACATATGATATTAGTCGGTTATATGTGATATAGATGGATTATTAAATCAAGTGTTGATTTAATAATTTAATGTATAATTGTATATTTGATATACTAACATATATTAACTAATATTAGCTCACTTAAGAATTTCTTTTTCTCACATGTGTACACTTAGTATAAATGTGATATATATTATTATGTCATGCTTGTTGCTACATGCAACATGGATGTATGAGACTCACACCATACTTATGATAATGTGAGGTTTATTTATTTAAACTAAATCAAAATTAGATGGAATTTAGTAATGGTTGATGCTTAGTGGAAGCTTGTAGAACCCATTGACTTGGTCCACTAATTTTGTCTTACATTAGATATTTATTAACCCAACCATTGTCATTAGCCATGGTTAAGTCTCTACAAGAGTTATATGAGATATTTTCTCACCCATGGTTGCTATATTCACTCATTCTATTTTTCTCTTCATCTTCTTCTTCATCAAGAGAGAGAAAGCTCTCTAGGTTTTGGAGAGGTGAAGAAAATAAGTGATAAAATTAATTCTAAAGTGAGCAAAAGTCCTACTTCATCATCCTCTACTAGACTAGCCATTTAGTTTAGGGTGTTAGCTTCACTAATCCATAATTAGTGAAGAGGTAGTTTGAGTTAGAGTCTCCTCGACGTAGATCATCTTCGGCCTCGAAGACTTCAAGCAAACTTGTTCCTTTCACCTTGTGGAGTTCAACTAGAGTCCGGGAGACCACTACTTGCAGCGAAGGGACTTCTACACGGAGCTATTGAAGTGAAGGACCGGTCTACAAAGGTTGTATTCCTTGTTCACTTAGATGTAAAGATGTTTACATAAATGTATTGTCTAATTCTCTAGTTAAGATTCTAGGGTTTTAGCATGGCAATTTTTTGAAAACGGCATGGATGATGACTCCCGAAACCTTGCTGTCGTGCTAGGTAACCCTACAGCCTACCAAAACTACCACACTTCAGAAGGTATGCAACACTAGCAAGTTTCCTGTATATTTGAAACTCCCGATGTGGTTTTTGCCCCGAGCGCTTATAACTTTGACGAAGGTCAAAACAGTATAAGTTACAATTCAAGTTCAACCCGTCATTGTCCAGATTAATCTAGACCCATTCATACAAGCCCTTGATGAAGGCCAAAATAGCTGTACGTCTGTCCTATATTAATGCATCTATTTATGCTACAGATAAGCACCCACTAGCAATCAAACACTATGTCTTGGCGAAGGTCAAAACATATAGCATGAATACTAGTAGATCCCTATCTAAAATGACGAAGGGCTATGAATGGATTTGGTAAAAACCGTTAACGTAATGAACTAGATATAGTCGAAGGAACCGGATAGCTTTTGAAAAGGAGTGGTTTAAGCTCCGCTTTTAAAAGTTGTTTTTGAAGAAAACCGAGTGGTTTTACAATTGTTCTAACGACGTCGGATTTTAGGTTTATTATTTTGCATTAAGTGAGATTAATGCGGTCTCATCAATTAACCTTATCACATCATAAAAAGAACGAAAATAGAATGTACGTATATGCCACCTGCATATAGGGACTGTTTTTGTCGGCAGTTCACGCGCGACAAAAAACGACGGATTTCAAACGTCGCTACAAGCTATCTAAGGCTTATGGAGTGGCTCTGATACCATGTAAGTGTAACGCTTTAGAAATCGTTATGCGAATTTTCCGTTTTTGGGTAAAATAGTCGGTGTTTTCCGTAAAAACCTAGAAGCGATCATTTATCTGTATAGTTTTCACTGCACCTAGTTTAGCTAGGAAATTGCTAGTTTGCGGGATTTTGTAAGTCATTTGTAATTTTAGTGCATTTTAATAATTTTTCTTAATTAAAATATTATTTTAAGTTGTTAATTATGCACTTAATTAGTGGTAATTATAACTTTGGTTTGGGTTAATTATTTCTAATGTGAATCTATGCTAATTTAATCACTTGATTAAGCATTAATCCATCCATCCAAAATATCTAGATATTTGTGAATTTAAAAGAAAATTATAAAGAAAAGAATAAAAAGGTTGCATTAAGGTTTTGTTTTATTGAGCTTTATTAATTGTTTTTGACTAGATTTTTCTACACAATTCCACGAACCCCATCTTTTCTTCTAGTGGCCGGCCCTTCTTCACCTTGGCTGCCCTCTCATTTTCTCACCCCATTTTCATCCCTTCAAGCTTCATAAAATTATCAAAAAATCATAAATAAATCCCACAAACTCATAAACAAATCAATACCCATCATTCTTCATCACAAAACAAGCTTGGATCTTCAATCAAGTTAGGATTTTTGGAGGCTAAATTTTGGATTTCTAGTTGCAAGTTTGTGATTCTTGTGAGGTATAAAATTCTAATCCTAAACTCTATTTGTTGTTTTAATACTTTAATTAGATTATTAGATGTTAATTTAAGCTTTCATTTGCATGTTTAGAAATTTCTAGAAATGGTCTTTGATAATCAAGTTAGGGTTTTGTTTAGTGAAATGGTTAAGTGAGATGTTTAGATAAAAGAAAACTTAACCTAGTTCCTAGATTGTTAAATGATATTTTTCCTAATTATCTAATTAGTTTAATTGCAAACTAAACTTTTAATAAATACTATTTGTGTGAGATTAAAATTCTAGTAAGGATTTGTGTGGTTTAATCAAGCTATTATGAGACTATTATGATTACTAGTTTGGGTTAAACTTATAGTTTTGAGCTAAAATGTTTAAATGTTGCTTACTAGATTATGGTAAAGTTTAGGCGTGAGTTTCTATTGACGTTGCGATGTGATATATATTATCTACCATGCTATATATTGTGTTGTGAATGCGCGATCGGTATGATCAGGATCTAGGCTTGGTGGTTGTGTCTTTTAGCGTTCCTAGCTAGGGTTGTGCCGATGTCATACGTGTTTGGTGCACTAGGTGCACAGTGTGTTTATCTTGTGAGCGTTATCCTTGCATTTCGTTGTCTTTGTGTCGGTGCAAGATGTTTAACCTTATGTATTGTGTTTGTGAAATTATAGGATCGCAGGCGAGGACTTCGGATGCTGCGAAGAAGGGAAATCAAGTGGTTGGCTTTACTTAGCCAGGATCGTTGTGAGTAGATTTAACATCTACAGGGGAATCACCCGCTTGGCGTTATGCGTCTGGGCTAGATTAAATGATATGATTTTTGATATTAAGTATATGGACATTGATTGTGCATGTGTACCTTTGTTGCATACCCCATTTTCCTATTTGCATATAGATATACTATTAATGAGACACAACACCATTATTGACGGTTCATATTACACGAGCACTAATTGTATGCAACACACACTCCGTCGATAATTGCCATGACACGCACAACCCATATACATACGAGATATAGTTTACACCTATACACATGTGATATTGTAGGTTAGGGACATTGAGACATTGAATCATATTTCTTTATGCATATGACATATAGCATACCTGTATACCTACATGCTTACATATATGCCTTGCCATGCCTACATGCTAGCTACCGTATACCTATATGGTATTGTACCATTAGAGATAGGTATATACACATATGAGAGTTAGCTACATGTACATCTTGCATACATACTTACATACACCCGTATGGTATTACATCATTTTGACAGGTATAGATACATACCTGGCTACAGCTACATGTACATCATGCACACATACTTACATGTACACCCTTTTACCTGATAAGAGCTACATATACCCCTATGTGGTATTGTTGTGTCACCGACATGGAGACATTGATTCTTATGCTATTGCGCATATGAGATGCATCATACATACATGCTTACATATAGATACACATATCTTACTATACCGACATGGTTACGCATACCTGGCTATAGCTACATGTTCACCTTTATATGATGTTGTATGGATTTTTGAGAACTTAGGAACCACATGATATATTTAATAACTTGTTGCGGTTAAACAACAGTTTTTCCTTTATATGCTCATATTACTGTTTCATGTTGCATATATTGTATTTCATGGATGTCGCATTGAGATATGGTTTTCATATGATGTTTTCTGGATGTTTTACTCCTACGTATATATATCAGTGGTATGGGACGCTGAAATATATATGTATATATATATGGTATATATATATCAGTGGTATGGGACACTGTTATATATGTACACCTACCTAATATATCATCATAATGATCTATGCAAATATTCTTATTCATTACTTGATGTTTTCTGGATTTGAGGACCGTGGTAGTTTTCATGAAATTATGCATTATTTGAAAAACCCGGTTTCTTTTGATATGATATTTCGATGCGTCCACCAAGAGATTTCTTGGTTCTGAGATTTGTGATATATACCCGATACGAGGAGTGGAGTGGGCCTTGTGTGGGTACATGGTGGTGCCCGGTATGGTTCCCCGGGGCAAGAAAGGTATGTCGATGGTTTTAACCAATGAGCCTGGCAGGCGGGCAAGTACCTACCGGTGATAGTATTTTAGACCCGGCGGTTATCATGGTGATACCGACCGGGGTTATGTACGTATGGATACGCGGAATTTCGAGTGTCGAAGCTGGGCACTCGGATTTCTGAGAGACGTATCATACGTTCCTATCAGGGCCAGTCGTGGTGACGGTACCTAATAGAGGAGTATTTATGTGTCGATGCTAGACACTAGTTTTCATGATGTTTTCGGGTTTCGATGTTAGACACTCAGGTTTTATGAGACTTACATGATGTATTTTATTCCATACTCCGCATTTATTTGATATGTATTGCTTCATGTATTAGTAGTACCTGATACAGTATCTTTCATGACTGTTGCATTTACATATTGCCATTTATTGCTATCAGCTTGCATGTGATAAACCATCGCAGTCCGTGCATACTTGCGATTACCTGCATATATTATTTACTATTCACGAGTTGGCAACTCACCCCCGTTGTGCCATTGTGTTTTGCAGGTAGTCCCTCAGGGCAGTTGCGGCAGGGCTTTCATCTATCGTATCATCTTTTGCAGCAGATACCGCTACGGCTGACTGTGTGCAGTTTTGCTATAGGTGGGTTTTGCAGTTATCCGATGTTGCTCATTGTATATTCGTTGTATCCAGCTCTCCATCTAATACTTCATGTATTGACTTAAAACGAGTTGTGAGGACGATATTGTATATTATTTGTGACTTAGAGGTCTTTTTTGCAGTTTCACTTTATATTGTCTTTTTCTTCGCTACGGCGTTGTATATTTGCTTGTAGTGGTTGTTTTCCGCCTTTGGGCGTGGATTTGCTCCCGTTGGGGATGCTTTACTTATATCTTTGTATGTACCCATTTTTGGGGCTAGTTTTTACAAAAGCGGTGCTGCCAAATTTTTAAGAAAGTAAATTTGGACTTTAAAGAATTTGTACTTGAAAATTTCAAAAGTTTTTAACAATGTTCTTATCACTTACTACTTTTGATGGTTTAGATTGCTGGGTTTTTCGGCTTACTTGAATTGCGTTACGTCTTTAGACGTTACGTAGTTTAAGGGCCATCACGTGCCAAATTTCGGGTCATGACAAAATTGGTATCAGAGCGCTAGGTTTTACCTTTCAGAGTGTAGGATGACCTTGGTATGATGGAGTAGCTAGCTTAAGCAGAGTAATATAGCGTGTGTATGTTCGCGACATACTTACGACACGGTACTCCGCCTAAGTGACCTAAGTACTAATTACTTGAAATTCCTTTCATGATTCTACATATCCTTATGATTCGATTTCCGTGTTCTTATCGTATCCTATTTCACTTGCTATGGCCTTTTGCCGTCGATGACTATGAGGACTCAGAGAGAGGCAGTGAGAGCCGAGGTCAGAGTTGACTCATTTGGTATGAGGACTGACCAGAACGGTACGCTCGTTGCATAGGAGCAGATTGATCCATCTTCGATAGATCGTATCGCTATGCTTAAGGCAGATATGTAGGACTTGCGCCAGATGATGAGATCGTTGGTTGAGACCAGTCGAGCGCAGCGATAAGAGGTTGTCACCCCTGTTACCCAGTTATTCCTTGCTATTAGCACACAGTATTGTGTCACGTATACAACAGCAGTGGATACAGCCCGTTTAGCCGAGGAGCGTCTTTCCGAGACTTTGGGAGTTCGAGGACAGAGGAGGGCTCGTGCAGGTGTACCAGCCCAGAGACAGAGATTCAGTCGCCATTTCGTGCACGTTGCGGGAGTAGCAGAGGCTTAGGACGAGACCAGTTGTTTAGCTCTTATCCCCAGGAGGGTCAGCAGTTTTTATCTGGATGTTACCGGTGCGGGAGTTTAGGTCATCGAGTTCGAGATTGTACCGAGCCACGTAAGCGCGAGGCAGTTGTACCATGTGATACTGTATCACCTTCACCTCAGGAAGAGTTGCCCTTTGCGCCTGTTGTTGATCCGCGTCAGACTTATGTTCAGAGAGGTCGTGGTCGCGGAGGATTTGTTCTGAGAGTACAGGATGGTAGAGGAGGAAGACAACCAGTTGCGGGTAGAGGGCAGATACGAGCGTTTTCTTCTGCTCATCAGGACACGCGGGCGTCCAATGCGGAGTTTTCAGGTATTCTAAATTCGTATGTTCGTTTGATTCACATGTTTGTTTTTCGGGGTCTATGCACTCGTTTGTTCTACACATTTCGTGCTGTGGTTGGTCCAAGAGTCGTGTTTGCTAGATCAGCCGTTTGTTGTGTTAATTTCTGTCAGCGATTCTTTTGTTGCGCGACACGTATTTCGGTCGTGTGCCAATTGGTTAGGAGATAGAGATTCGTCCGTCGATTTGATCCCTCTAGAGATGTTGGACTTTGACGTTCTCCTGGGCATGGACTGGTTAGCTATGTGCTATGCGTCTGTGGACTGTTGTGAGAAGATAGTCAGGTTTTGTCCTCCCGGCGAGCCAGTTCTTGTTATGCAGGAGGACAGTGGTGCCGCCCCTCACAACTTGATTTTAGCTTTTTTTTCGCTAGTCGGCTTTTGAGGAGAGGATGTCGAGGATTCTTGGCTTCTATTCGTGATACCGGAGCCACAGTGGGTTGTTGGAACGGGTTCCTATCGTGCGAGAGTTTTCCGACGTTGTTCCAGATGAGCCGACAGAGCTTAGGGAGCTTAAGGATCTGCTGCAGAGTTGCTAGATAGGGGGACTTGTATGTCCAAGTGTTTCTCTTTGGGGAGCTTCTATTCTGTTAGTCAAGAAGAAGGACATCAGTTTGAGGTTGTGTATCGATTAATCGTCAATTGGACCGAGTTACGGTGCGGATATGTATTCTTTACCCTGCATTGACGATTTCTTTGATCAGCTCCAGAGTGCGAGACACAGTCTAAGTTTTTTTGGGATCGGGTCATCATTGGTTGCGGGTTCGGAGTGATGACATTCCGAAGACTGCTTTTGTGCGCGCTACGGGCTTTATGAGTTTTTGGTGGTGTAGTTGGACTCACCAATGCCCTAGCAGCATTCGTGATGTGATGAACCAGATTCTTCAGGCCGTTCCTCGACCAGTTTATTATCGTGTTAGATGACATTCTGGTCTTTTCCAAGAGTCGTGATGAACATAAGCAGGACTTGAGGATTTTCTTTGCAGACATATGTAGAGTACCAGCTGTTTGCTAAATTCTTGAAGGGTTCCTTCTGGCTTGATCGTGTTCACTTCCTGGGTTATGTGGTTACGGGAGACGGTATTCGTATGGACCCGAGGAAGATCGAGGCCATACAGCTTTGGCCCAGACTTGTTCAGTGACTGAGGTCCGCAGCTTTTTGGGCTTAGCCGGTTTTTGCCGCCGTTTCGTGCAGGATTTCTTGTGTATCGCTGCACCGTTGACCGGGCTGACCAGGGAGGGAGTTCCTTTTCTTAGACCGTGGCATGCTAGCCGAGTTTTCAGCAGTTGAAGACTCGGTGGACGACTGCGCCATTTATATCTTTTCTTTTTGGATCGGGCAACTTTGTTGTTTACTGTGATGTTTCGCGAGTGGGACTCGATTGTGTTCTGATGTAGCACTATAGAGTTATCGCTTATGCTTCCTGGCAGTCGAAGGAGCACGAGCAGATTTATCCCACTCATGATCTGGAGATGGCCGCGGTGGTCGTGTGTTGAAGATTTGGAGACATTACTTGTGCGACGAGTTGTGTCATATTTTCACGGACCACTAGAGCTTAATCTTCCTGCAGCGGGATCGGAATTTGAGACAGTGCCGTTGGATGGAGCTTGTGAAGGATTGTGATTTTGAGATCCTTTATTGCCCGGGGCAAGGCGATTGTGGTAGCTGATACTTTGAGTCGTAGGCCCGGGGGTTAGCTTGCTCCAGTTGTGCGCAGTTAAGAGACAGTCTTATGCAGATTTACAGTTCTTGTGCGACCATTGAGTACAGTTTAAGTTCGCCTCTACTGAGGGGACAACTTGCTCATGTCCGCGCTTGTCCACTTTTACTTAAGAGTTTTCGTGAGGCACAGCCCGCCGATGCTCGTTTGTTTGAGATTCTGAGCATGTTCGGCAGGGTAAAGATTCGGAGTTCTTGATTTATGACCAGGGTGTGCTACATTTAGGGATGCGTTTGTGTGTACCGATACTGATGGCTAGAGACGCGAGGTCCTAGAGTAGGCACACCAGTCAGCTTTCTGTGTTCACCCCAAGTGCCACCAAGATGTAGCGTGACTTGAGAGTTAGTTACGGGTGGGCAGGGATGAAGAGTGAAGTTTCAGATTTCGTTTTGAAGTGCTTGACTTGTTGCGAGCTAAGGTTGAGCATTTGAGGCCGGCAGGAGAGTTGCAACTTTTAACCGTTCCGGAGTGGGAATAGGAGCAGATCTCCATGAATTTCATTGTGGTGTCTACCCAGGTCTCAACAGGGTGTGACTCCATTTGGGTAATTGTTGTCTGGTTATGCTCAGTATGCTCAGTTGCTCGGTTGTTCTTCGATAAGTTATGCGTTTGCACTGAGTTCTGTCATGCGTTGTATCCAATAGAGGTATTCAGTTCACTAGCCGTCTTTGGCAGAAGCTTTGGAAGCCTTGGGTACTGTTTGAGCTTTAGCTCCGCTTTCCATCCGTAGAACGATGGTTAGTTAGGGCGGACTATACAGACTCTGAAGGATATGCTTGTGCGTATGTACTAATTATTTGTTGGCAGTTGGGATCGTCACTTACCATTGATAGGGTTCTCCTACGATAACTGTTATCAGGAGACGTTTCAGATGGCAACTTTTAGGCCTTGTTGGTAGGTTGTGTCGATCGCCAGTCTTTTTTACTGACTCCGCGTGAGTATGATTTTGGACCCCAGCTAGTCATGAGACTACGGAGAAGATCCATTTGATTCAGGTCAGGATGAGAGCAGCCCAGTGCAGACAAAAGTCTTATGCCGACCGTCGTTGTCGCAGACTTGAGTTCGCAGTGGGAGATCATGTATTCCTACAGATTTTTCTGATGAAATGGCGTGTTGAGTTTTGGGAAGCATAGTCCCAAAATTGTAGGTCCTTTTGAGATCCTTGAAGCGAGTTAGTACCGTTGCCTATAATTTGGCACTTCCGCCCAGATTTTTGAGTATTCACCCCGTATTCCTTGTGTCAATACTTCACAATTACCTTCATGACCTTTCTCACATGATTCAGCACTAGACCATTCATTGTGACGTGATCTTTCATTCACCAACAGCCGATAGTTATAGTGGATCGGCAGGTGGAGAAACTTCGGTCAAAAGTCTTGCTATCTGTGAAGGTTCTTTGGTGTAGCCGTCCAATGAGGTGATCCCTTGACAGGCTGCGAGCGAGATGCGGAAGGATATGTTTTTCCCTCATCTCTTCGAAGGTACGCGTAGATAAATTTTGAATTCGGGGACCGAATTTCTTTAAGGGGGAAGATTGAAACGCTTTAGAAATCGTTATGCGAATTTTCAGTTTTTGGGTAAAATAGTCGGTGTTTTCCGTAAAAATCTAGAAGCGATCATTTATCTGTATAGTTTTCACTGCACCTAGTTTAGCTAGGAAATTGCTAGTTTGCGGGTTTTTGTAAGTCATTTGTAATTTTAGTACATTTTAATAATTTTCCTTAATTAAAATATTATTTTAAGTTGTTAATTATGCACTTAATTAGTGGTAATTACAATTTTGGTTTGGGTTAATTATTTCTAATGTGAATCTATGCTAATTTAATCACTTGATTAAGCATTAATCCATCCATCCAAAATATCTAGATATTTATGAATTTAAAAGAAAATTATAAAGAAAAGAATTAAAAGGTGGCATTAAGGTTTTTTTTTTATTGAGCTTTATTAATTGTTTTTGACTAGATTTTTCTACACAATTCCACAAACACCATCTTTTCTTCTAGTGGCGGCCCCTCTTCACCTTGGCTGCCCTCTCATTTTCTCACCCCATTTTCATCTCTTCAAGCGCCATAAAATCATCAAAAAATCATAAATAAATCCCACAAACTCATAAACAAATCAATACCCATCATTCTTCATCACAAAACAAGCTTGGATCTTCAATCAAGTTAGGACTTTTGGAGGCTAAACTTTGGATTTCTAGTTGCAAGTTTGTGATTCTTGTGAGGTATAAAATCCTAACCCTAAACTCTATTTGTTGTTTTAATACTTTAATTAGTTTATTAGATGTTAATTTAAGCTTTCATTTACATGTTTAGAAATTTCTACAAATGGTTTTTGATAATCAAGTTAGGCTTTTGTTTAGTGAAATGGTTAAGTGAGTTGTTTAGACAAAAGAAAACTTAACCTAGTTGCTAGATTGTTAAATGATATTTTTCCTAATTATCTAATTAGTTTAATTGCAAACTAAACTTTTAATAAATCCTATTTGTGTGAGATTAAAATTCTAGTAAGAATTTGTGTGGTTTAATCAAGCTATTATGAGATTATTATGATTACTAGTTTGGGTTAAACTTGTAGTTTTGAGCTAAAATGTTTAAATGTTGCTTACTAGATTTCGGTAAAGTTTAGGCGTGAGTTTCTATTGACGTTGCGATATGATATATATTATCTTCCACGCTATATATTGTGTTGTGAATGCGCGATCGGTACAATCAGGGTCTAAGCTTGGTGGTTGTGTCGTTTAGCGTTTCTAGTTAGGGTTGTGCCGATGTCGTACGTGTTTGGTGCACTAGGTGTACAGTGTGTTTATCTTGTGGCCGTTATCCCTGCGTTTCGTTGTCTTTTTGTCGGCGCAAGATATTTAACCTTATGTGTTGTGTTTGTGAAATTATAGGATCGCAGGCGAGGACTTCGGACACTGCGAAGAAAGGTAATCATGTGGTTGGCTTTACTCAGCCAGGATCGTTGTGAGTAGATTTAACATCAACAGGGGAATTGCCCGCATGACGTTATGCATCTGGACTAGATTAAATGATATGATTCTTGATATTTAGTATATGGAAATTGATTGTGCATGTGTATCTTTGTTGCATACCTCATTTTCCTATCTGCATATAGATATAGTATTAATGGGACACAACACCATTATTGACGGTTCATGTTACACGAGCACTAATTGTATGCTACATACACTCCGTCGATAATTGCCATGACACGCACAACCATATACATACGAGATATAGTTTACACCTATACACATGTGATATTGTACAGGTTAGGGACATTGAGACATTGATTCATATTCCTTTATGCATATGACATATAGCATACCTGTATACCTACATGCTTACATATATGCCTTGCCATGCCTATATGCTAGCTACCATATACCTATATGGTATTGTACCATTAGAGATAGGTATATACACATATGAGACTTAGCTACATGTACATCTTGCATACATACTTACATACACCCATATGGTATTACATCATTTTGACAGGTATATACACATACCTGGCTACAACTATATATACATCATGCACACATACTTACATGTACACCCTTTTACCTGACTAGAGCTACATATACCCCTATGTGGTATTGTTGTGTCACCGACATAGGGACATTGATTCTTATGCTATTGCGCATATGAGATGCATCATACATACATGCTTACATATAGATACACATATCTTGCTATATCGATATGGTTACGTATACCTGGTTATAGCTACATGTTCACCTTTATATGATATTATATGGATTTTTGAGAACTTAGGAACCACATGATATATTTAATAAGTTGTTGCAGTTAAACAGCGGTTTTTCCTTTATATGCTTATATTACTGATTCATGTTGCATATATTATATTTCATGGATGTCTCATTGAGATATGGTTTTCATATGATGTTTTCTGGATGTTTTACTCCTGCGTATATATATCAGTGGTATGGGACGCTGACATATATATGTATATATATATATGGTATATATATATCAGTGGTATGGACGCTGTAATATATGTACACCTACCTAATATATCACTATAATGATCTATGAAAATATTCTTATTCATTACTTGATGCTTTCTGGATTTGAGGACCGTGTAGTTTTCATGAAATTATGCATTATTTGAAAAACCCGGTTTCTCTTGATATGATATTTCGATCCGTCCACTATGAGATTTCTCGGTCCTGAGATTTGTGATATATACCTGATGCGAGGAGTGGAGTGGGCCGTGTGTGGGTACATGGTGGAGCCCGGTATGGTTCCCCGGGGCAAGAAAGGTATGTCGATGGTTTTAACCGATGAGCCTGGCAGGCGGGCAAGTACCTACCGGTGATAGTATTTTAGACTCGGCGGTTATTATGGTGATACCGACCGGAGTTATGTACGTATGGATACGCGGAATTTCGAGTGTCGAAGCTGGCCACTCGGATTTCCAAGAGACGTATGCTACGTACCTATCAGGGCCAGTCGTGGTGACGGTACCTAATAGAGGAGTATTTATGTGTCGATGCTAGACACTAGTTTTCATGATGTTTTCGGGTGTCGATGTTAGACACTCAGGTTTCATGAAACTTACAGGATGTGTTTTATTCTATACTCCGCATTTATTTGATATGTATTGCTTCATGTATTAGTAGTACCTGATACAGTACCTTTCATGACTGTTGCATTTACATATTGCCATTTATTGTTATCGGCTTGCATGTGATAAACCATCACAGTACGTGCATACTTGCGATTACCTGCATATGTTATTTACTATTCACGAGTTGGCAACTCACCCCCGTTGTGCCACTGTGTTTTGCAGGTAGTCTCTCAGGGAAGTCGCGGCAGGGCTTTCATCTATCGTATCATCTTTTGCAGCGGATACCGCTACGGATGACCGTGTGCAGTTTTTCTCTAGGTGGGTTTTGCAGTTATCCGATATTGCTCATTGTATATTCGTTGTATCCAGTACCCTCCATTTACTACTTCATGTATTGACTTAGAGACGAGTTGTGATGACGATATTGTATATTATTTGTGACCTGGAGGTCTTTTATGCAGTTTCACTTTATATCGTCTTTTTCTTCGCTACGACGTTGTATATCTACTTATGATGGTTGTTTTCCGCCTTTGGGCATGGATTTTCTCCCGTTGGGGATGCTTTACTTATATCTTTGTATGTACCCATTTTTGGGGCTAGTTTTTACAAAGGAGGTGCTGCCAAATTTTTAAGAAAGTAAATTTGGACTTTAAAGAATTTGTACTTGAAAATTTCAAAAGTTTTTAATAATGTTCTTATCACTTACTACTTTTGATGGTTTAGATTGATGGGTTTTTGGCTTACTTGAATTGCGTTACGCCTGTAGACGTTACGTATTGTAAGGGCCGTCACGTGCCAAATTTCGGGTCGTGACAGTAAGTCAATGTCGTACACTCCACATGGTTTGTAGAGAGGCGGAATTAAAATAAAATTATAGCAATCAACATTGACTAAAATTCCAAGATCTACTATAAGCCTTAACTAGCATATCTAATAAAGGTTCTAATCTACTATGAAGTGATTTATACTTTTGTGTTCAAGTCCTTTGGGTCTTCTTATCCTCTTCTTAAGCTCCTCATTGGTACAGATCAAGCTTGATCGTCGGCCTCCTTGTGTCGAAGAAGATCCACTCGAGAGTCTATGGTTCAAGCTCTAACCTCTAAATTGAGGTAACTAAATTACCTAGTTTACTAATCTAGGTAGCTTAGATGATATAGGGAGTTAATTGGACTAATTATCTCAATCACCCCAGGATTCTCAACACTTGAGAGTGATTAGGGTTTGAGGAAGAAGAACAGAGCAAAGGAGGAAAGAGAGTGTCAAGTGAAGAATGAGATGAAGAATGGCTAAGTGTTGATAACTATGAAGCATATCTTTTCAATAATAATAATAAGAATAATACAACCATGCTTCAACAGTCATCCAAAATGAATGAGTCATCCAAAATAGCCATGCTTCAACCATGCTCTAATAACACATCATTTCTCCACCTCATTATCCATTTGAATAACTGGATTAATCACAAATGAGGTGTCTTCTTCTAGAAACACTTTTGTGAAAATACAAGAATACCCATTACCGTATATACATACCCGTATTCATACCATGAATACCAATAGATAAAAATAATCCAATATTATAGTACTAGAATGCGGCTTAATCCTAAGCCCGCTAGTATTATCCGTCCGATCAAAAATACGTGTAGCTAGCACATATATATGATCGAAACGCTGCACGTAAAACCATATGGCCTCTACATCGTTTCGCCTGAACCAGGGAAACCCTCTGTGTGGGACTCTAATGACTCGACAGTACTCTGACAGTGGGTTTAACCATAAGCATGTTAGTGGCACTAGCTGTACGTAACGGCTACTCAGGTACCTGTCGAAAAGAAGGCTGACGAGCAAACTCTTCCGAACTCCTATTGAGCCCGTCCGTAACAATCTCCATACAATCCGGTTTGTTCATATGAAAGTATCACATGTCGGGTTTATGGGGTGGAAAACGTCAGACCCCTAACAACCTGATAAGTCGTGTCGATGTGGCTCAAGACCATTCAAGAATCTATTGATCTAACTATCAGTAATTCTCAATCCGCCATAGCCAGGGACTTATGGTGTTGGTCAACCGTACACAGCGCGACATTGACTCTCCATAAGGGGAGTGATGATCCCCAACAATCGCTCACTGCCTCCATATGGTTCGGGACTGTACCCAAGTAAAAACTGTTTGCACGACTCAGTAAAGCCGTGGTAGGGTAGTAAAGCACAGTAGGAACTCACACGAGACAAATGACGACCTCAGGTCGACATATTATCTGTACTCATGTCACCTGAGAACTGCTATCTGAAGATAGGTATAATACCATCTAGCCAGTTCTCGGCGAGTCCGTCCAGTATACTCACCCTTAGTGAGCAGCTGTTAGTTGTATGTATGCCCTAGAGTCCAGTATTGTACAGATGATGTATATTATATTGAATGCTTGGACATATATAGAGATGACTTTCTTGCTCGATATGATAGTATGCTATCTGGTTACTCTTTATCTTAACATGTACACTTGTCTCTTTAAACTGTCTTATAGTTACATGTTGATAAAGCCCTTAGGATGTGTACTTGACTACCTGGACTATGATGCAGATCATACTAGTGGGGACATGGTAGTCTATAAGTACATCCTTCAAGGTCCCTAGTCGTAGGTGTATCGAGACAGGGCATCGATATACCAGTGTAGACTAGCGTATACGCTTCTCGACCCATGAGATAAGCGATGGATGATCCCATATCCATTGGTGTTTGACATAAGAGATGGTATACGGGTGCTCAGTGGAGACTGGGTACACTGGACGGACTCGTCGAGAACTCCCAGATGGTATTATACCTCACGTCAGATGGCAGTTCTCAGGTGACACTTGTACAGGTTAGTCTGTAGACCCGAGATCGTCATAGAGTCTTGTGTGATTCCCACTGTGCTTTGATCTCTACCTTACCATGTCCATGAGGGCGTGCAAAACGGTGGTCTTTGGGTACAGTCCCGAGTCACATGGAGGCAATGAGCGATAGGAGGGGTTTCGTCTCTCCCGGTATTGGGGGTTGATGTTGCGCTGTGCTCGATTGGCCGTAACAGGGAAGTCCCTGGTCAGGGCTGATCAGAGATTTGCTGGTAAGTGTTACCAGTAGTTTCTCGACCCGTTATGAGCCTCACATCGGCACGACTTATCGGTTATTGGGGTCTGACGTTTACCACCCCTAGACTTGATATGCGACATATCAGACGAACAGACCGGACTGTACGGTAAGTGTTACTGGTTGGACTCACAGGAGTGTGAGCAGGCTAGCTCGTCGATCTTTTGATCGCTCAATACCCGGATGGCCGTTACGTTTAGCAGACCGCTTGCGGCTTGTGGGTGCTTGATATGATCATCATCTGCTACCGGCGTATTGACGAGTCTTTAGAGTCCTACACAGAGGTTTCCTGGCTCAAGCAAAACGAAATAGGAGTGCATATGAGATATGTGCAGGACCGAGAATGATGCGTGTATGTGATACCGTATTCAATTCTCGCGATGAATGTATCGATTGGTTATATGCGATATAACCTAGATATCGAATCAAGGATTGGTTCGATAAGCCGATACATAGGATACTAGTCGGTTATATGCGATATGACCGGATCGTTAAATCAAGTGTTGATTTAATGATTTAATGTATAATTATATATTTGATATATTACTTTGCATTAACTAGTATTGGTTCATTTTAAAAGGATTTTCTCACTTGATGCACATTGTATATGTGATATATTTTTGTGCACATATTTGTATCATGTTTGATGATACTTGATCATGTGGTTAAGTGTAAAGGATTAAACCATGGTTAAGAGATGATTAGGGTTTTTGCTTTTTCATTTATTTATTTGTTTATTTATTTGGAAAAGATTTAGATAAGAATGGTGGCTATATTTGTTTCTAGTTGAAGCTTCATGAAGCTTTGACTTCTTAACCATTCTTGTCTTCATGCTTAACCCTAACCCATCCAAGTAACCATGGTCTATTCTCTACACTCAACTATGGTTAGCTTATGATAAGTATTGAATTATTTTTCATTTTAATTCAACACTTATCATATTCTTTCTTCTTCTTCATCATCTTCTTCTTCAAGAAAGCTTGATGCCATCAATGGCAACTTGAGTTCTAAAGTGAGAAATCCAATTCCAAAGTGAACCCACCTCCTATTTCTTCACCCTCTACCTCTTGCCAAGTTGTTTTGGGTGTTTTCTTCACAAGTTTCACAAATTTGTGAAGTCGGAGCTTGAACTTGTGATGCCTCGACGTAGATCATCTTCGGCACGAAGCCGACGACCTAGTCCGCCCATTTCTCCGATCAAGCCGACGATTGAGTCCGGGATTCGAGATGGACAGCGAGAGGACGCCTACGTGGAGCCAAGGAAGTGGATATCTGGATCTACAAAGGTTGTAGCTTCTTATCTTTAGTTAAGTTGTTAACTAGATTTGTTTTTCGCCTAAACTTCTAGTCAACGATCCGTATTAGGGTTTCTCGGCACCCATAAAATTTGAAATTGGCATGGTTGATGCCTTGTGAGACCTCTATTGTGTGCCTAGGAACCCTACAGTAGTATCAGAGCCTAGTTAGAGCCTTAGGCGAAGTCTAGACGACGTTTGAAACCCGAACGAACCCGAAACCCTAAAACCCAAGTGCTCTCTGGACTTTTTCTAAAATCTGGGATTTTTCCATATTAAAAATGCTTAAAAAATTTAGCAGGAAAATCTAAGAATTACGATGCAAAATTTATCCCATGAACAGTAAAAAGTGCGGCGGAACCGCGGCAGAAGCCTGGCTTCTGCGGCGGTTCCGCGGCAAGATGATGACATCATCATTCCCGTTTTGCACAATAATTACTATTTTATTATGCTGAATTTTATGGGAATTTTTAATTTGACTCAAGAGTTGAGTGTTCTGGGGTTGTATTGGAAATCAACGATTCGATCGGATTATCGAACTTTATCTATGTGCTTTCCGGATAATTTTTTTGAATATGTTAAAAAGTCCGACCGGATATAAATACCCAACTTTTCCCCTGCCAGAAAATATCCAAGTGTTGGATTTTTGTGTGGTTTAAGGACGTTCTGAGTAGTGCAAGTAACGCGATGGTCCCTCTAGAAGACAACAAACCTTAACTCGATTATGTGACCGTCTTGAACTGCCCTTTGAACCTTCGGGTTTGGGGCAGTACGGCGTGCCACATGTGAGGCGTTGGCTTGACCCTTCTACGGCTGGACCGTTGGTACTGAGGCATGAAGTGAATGCCTTTGAACTTATTGCATGTGTTGAACGGTTTCGGGAAAACTTGGGTGTTCAAATGTTCGATCGGAAAGTTTAATATTTTCTATTTATCCGGAATGGGATACAATAATTGGAATTTACAAACAGTTATGAGATAACTGAATGAATGTTATAAATCTAGCGGTTTAGTTTCATTTGATATTGAAAAGAGTTTTCGATAATGAGACTAAAATGCAGGGTTTATAACTGTTAGGCATGTAATGTCTAAGTATTTCATTTGATTAGGCATGTGATGTCTAAAGTGGTTGCGGATTCCAACTGTTGTAGTTTTACACTTTCTTTTCTGTGACCGTAAGTGTAATATGTGATATCGCCGGTTTCGTTGCTATATGTCAACGACAATTAAGATGCGCATATTTACTTACATTGATGACATGTGATGTTATGTGTTGCTGGATATGTTATATTGGATCGTCGTGTTTGAATAGCCGGGTTTTTTTATGTGAGATGAGTGTTTTTCATTTTCATTCATGTAAAAACTTGTATGTAATATTCTTTTATTGGGGCACTTCCAGGTTGCGGAAGTCGTCACCTTTTGTATATTATTTACTTTTCCGCATTAGGATAGACCCAAGGAGGGGAGCACAAGTAACCGAGTTCTGGGGTCCAGTGGGAGACCAACTCGAGGAGTCGAGTCCGGGTCTCCTAACCCTAGAATTGGTAGGGTTGCTTGCCGCTCTCGTAGGGGTCTAGGGGTGTGGGATTGGCTATTCATCATGACCGTGGAATCCGTGTTTTATACTGGCTCGTATTGAAAACACCGACGTCCTAGTATATCCAATGTTTCATATGTTTCTTCTGCTGCGATATCTGTGATGTGATCATGTGATGTTCTGTGATAGATACTTTATATAGTATATATGATATATTATATAGACGTTACTTATGTTTTGCACCCGCACTAGCCCTGCCCTGCTCTGTCGTTAGTTACCTAACCTAACGGTACACGAGGGGACATCGAGGCGAATGCGGATGGCATAAGTGTACGTCATATCTATCTGTGATGTTTAGATATTTAAATGATGGGACTTCATTAATGTGATTAATGAAAGAAAAGAAACCTAAGATGTTGTAGAATCAAATTTTAAACAAAACAGGTAGCTACAGTTCTTGCTTTGCATGGCGGTATATATGATATACCCTGCACCTTATTCGATGAGGAAAGGACCGAGATCCCTTCACCGGGAGTGACTCCTTTAGCAATAACTGGCTGATGCTACACACTCGGTTTGACTTTTGATTGCTTCTATAGTTTATGCTTTGCACAGTGATATATATGATATATCCCGCACCTCATTCGACGAGGAAAGGGCCGACGATCCCTTCACCGGGAGTGACCCCTTTAGCAAAACTAGAAAAGCCTCAAAATCACTCCATTTCAAAACTTCATTTGATTCTACAACGATATCAAGTTCATTACGCAATAGGTTTTCAGAAAAACCTGACGTAGCCCTCCGTCATTTCAGATAAATCCTACTTAGTATTCGTGCTACGTTTGTTGACCTCCGTCAAGGCGTAGTGTGCGGTAGCTAACTAGTATTTATCTGCTTATGCATATGATGCAGATTGGATTAGGGTAGTCGTACGACCTTGTTGACCTCCGTCAAGGGTCGTGCGGGTGGGTTTAATTCGATCAAGAAATGACGGGTTGAACTTGACTAGTAGCCTATGGTTTGTTGACCTCCGTCAAGGTCATAGGGTGCTAGGGGCAAAATATTATCGGGAATTTCAAGTGTTGAAATTTGCAATGAGATTGCATACCTTCTATGAAATAGTTGGATCCCGATACCCACTGCGAGTAAGAGTTACTCCTGGGAGAGTTTTGCACACTACAATTAGCCGATCAAGTAGGTGTCTAGAAAGGTGTCAACGGGGTTACGCCTCTGGGAAAATGAGGTTTACATTAATTAGGTCCGTGCGAAAGCACGGGGAACCTCCCTCAAAGTACCGACACTGGCCTGGCTGAAAGATCGACGAAGTTGTAGGGTGTAATTAATCCCGGCTAGTCTTTCCTTTTAGGGTTTGAAGGAAGATTTGATAAAAACCAGTGGGAGCCATCCTGATTAGATAAGATAATAACCAATCTGATCTTGCACGAGCTTACGCTAAAGTGTTTTCTTCTCTCTCTCTCCAGGTAGCGACCATTTCATGCCCTAATAAAGATAATAATATGGATGTATTGACCGAACCCGCATGTTATACTGTGCTGGGGAACGTTGGTTCCGTTCTTACCTATAAGAGTTATAGGACTGAACAGGATATAGGGGAATACCAGGATTCCCATGCCACTCGAATGAAGAAAGTACATGATGATGCGTTTTCTTCGGGTGTGTTCGTTACAGAGAACTGTTTCTCCATTTGCTCTACGTCCTGGGTATTAGATACCGGGTCAGGATGCCATATATGTAATCAGTTACATGGGCTTAGAAAAGGTAGAGAACATGGAGAAGGTGATAAAGATATTAGAGTTGGAAATGGTGCAATTGTTGCAGCTAAGACTGTCGGGGAATATCACCTTGTATTACCAACTGGTAATACATTGGTTCTGAACGAATGCTATTACATGCCGAACCTGATATGCAACATTATATCGGTTTCTTTATTGAGTAAAGAGGGATATAATTTTGTATTATGAGACAATGTTATGAACATTTTCCGTAACCAAAAGTTGGTTGGATCAGGCACATTATGCAATGGCATTTATGTTCTAAATCAATCAACAGTTCTGAGCATAACAAACACACACAAGAGGAAGAGTTCAGAACTGAACGAATCCTTCTTGTGGCATTGTAAACTGGGTCACATCAATACGACACGACTGGCTAAGTTGCATAAGGATGGATATTTAAATCCGTTTGAATTTTCATCTTATGACACTTGCCAGTCATCTCTCAAAGGCAAGATGACCAAAACTCCGTTTACGGGACACGGAGAAAGAGTTACCGAACTCTTGGGACTTATACATAGTGATGTATGCGGTCCTATGTCTACACATGCCAGGGATGGTTCTTCGTACTTCATTACATTCACTGACGATCTCTCTAGGTTCGGGTATGTGTTCCTGATGAAACACAAATCAGAAGCTTTTGAGTAATTTAGAGAATATAAACAAGAAGTTGAGAACCAAACCGGAAAAAGTATTAAAATCCTACGATCTGATCGAGGAGGAGAATACTTGAGCATTGAATTCCTGGACTTCCTAAAAGAGAATGGGATTCTCTCTCAGCTAACTCCTCCATATACACCACAGCACAACGGTGTATCGGAGCGGAGAAACCGCACCCTATTAGATATGGTGCGCTCTATGATGAGTGTAGCTGAGTTACCTGTTTCCTTCTGGGGATATCACTGGAAACAGCAGCATACCTACTGAACAGGGTTCCCACCAAATCTGTGCCTACCACACCATATGAGATATGAGAAGGGAAGAGACCATATCTTAATTTTATAAAGATATGGGGTTGCCCGGCCTATGTCAAAAGACAAAAACCGGACAAACTCGAGGCAAGGTCTGTTTTGTGTAAATTTGTTGGATATCCCAAAGATTCGCGAGGGTATATCTTCTACCACAGTGAGGAACAAAGAGTATTTGTTGCTCAACATGCCACCTTTTTAGAAAATGAATTTCTTGCAAAAGAGATTAGTGGCTCTGAGGTAGAACTGGAAGAGGTTCCAGCTGAACAAAACACAACAGAAGATTTAGTGGAACCAGAGGATTCAGTAGCTCCCAATGAACCTCAGCCACTCCGCCGATCTAGTAGGGTTCCTCGCCAACCTGAGAGATACTACGGTTTTCTCATGGATGGTGGGAGCGAGGATTGCATCATGGAGGATGATGACCCAACTAGCTTCGAGCAGGCCATCACGAGTAGGGACTCAGTGAAATGGCTGGATGCAATGCGGTCCGAGATGGAATCCATGTACACCAACAAAGTATGGACTTTGGATGTTGCTCCTGAAGGGGTAAAACCCATTGGGAGCAAATGGATCTTCAAGAAAAAACTTGGTGTAGATGGGAAAGTGGAGACTTTCAAAGCTAGACTTGTAGCAAAGGGTTTTCGTCAAAGACCAGGTGTGGACTATGACGAAACCTTTTCTCCAGTGGCTATGCTTAAATCCATCCGGATCATGCTTGCCATCGCTGCATATCATGATTACGAAATCTGGCAAATGGATGTTAAGACCGCCTTTCTAAATGGTGATTTAGAAGAGTGCGTGTACATGACTCAGCCAGAGGGCTTCATAGACAGTGGGAGCAGCGGGAAGGTGTGCAAGCTGCTTAAATCCATTTATGGATTAAAGCAAGCATCGCGGAGTTAGAACTTCTGCTTTGACGTCGTTATCAAAGAGTTTGATTTCGTCAAAAATCCAGATGAACCTTGTATCTACAAGAAGGTAGCAGAGAGTAAGGTTGTCTTCCTCGTATTGTACGTGGACGACATACTCTTGATAGGAAATGATATTCCTATGCTGCAATCGGTCAAGCTCTTCTTATCACAAAGATTCTCAATGAAAGATCTTGGTGATGCCTCCTGCATATTGGGAATTAGGATCTATAGAGATAGATCCAAACGGATATTGGGATTGTCCCAATCCAGGTACATTGACACCATACTAAAAAGGTTTAGTATGGAAGATTCCAAGCGTGGGAACTTGCCCACGATCTCTGGAGTCACTCTCTCCAAAGAGATGTCTCCCAAGACTGATTTGGAGAGAGCTCGCATGCAAGGGATACCCTATGCTTCGGCTGTAGGCTCTATCATGTATGCGATGCTATGTACCAGACCCGATGTTGCATACTCACTAAGTATAGTGAGCAGGTATCAAGCTGATCCTGGAGAGAGTCACTGGACAGCTGTGAAGAGCATTCTCAAGTACTTGCGAAGGACTAAAGAGATGCTATTGGTGTATGGTAACGGAGAACTCCAAGTGGAGTCCTTTACCGATTCGAGCTTCTAGAGTGATAAGGACGACTCTAAGTCGCAGTCGGGCTTTGTCTTTACCCTTTACGGAGGGGCGGTTAGCTGGAAGAGTTCCAAGCAGGAAACCGTGGCAGACTCGACGATGGAGGCTGAATACATCGCTGCCAACGATGCTGCTAAAGAGGCTGTCTGGATCAAGAAGTTTATTACTGAACTTGGAGTGGTTCCATCCATTGAGCAT
Organism: Agapanthus africanus; assembly: GCA_030015575.1. Classification (NCBI taxonomy): domain Eukaryota; kingdom Viridiplantae; phylum Streptophyta; class Magnoliopsida; order Asparagales; family Amaryllidaceae; genus Agapanthus; species Agapanthus africanus. The sequence continues at coordinate 351,283,818 of CM057347.1, read as the reverse complement.
CCAATACCTTTGTATTGCGATAACAATGGAGCGGTGGCTTTGGCCAAGGAACCTAGGTCCCATCAGCGATCCAGGCATATTCTGAGGTGGTATCACCTGATCCGGGAGATAGTTGATCGCCGGGAGATCGAGGTCAGGAGAGTTGACACGAAGAACAACACGGCGGATCCACTCACGAAGGCCATTCCCCAGATACAGTTTGAGAGACTTTTCGGGATGCTCGGTATGCGATACTACAGCAGCTGGCCCTAGTGCAAGTGGGAGATTGTTAGTTGTATGTTTGCCCTAGAGGCCAGTATTGTACAGATGATGTATATTATATTGGATGCTTGGACATATATAGAGATGACTTTCTTGCTCGATATGATAGTATGCTATCTGGTTACTCTTTATCTTAACATGTACACTTGTCTCTTTAAACTGTCTTATAGTTACATGTTGATAAAGCCCTTAGGATGTGTACTTGACTACCTGGACTATGATGCAGATCATACTAGTGGGGACATGGTAGTCTATAAGTACATCCTTCAAGGTCCCTAGTTGTGGGTGTATCGAGATAGGGCATCGATATACCAGTGTAGACTAGCGTATACGCTTCTCGACCCATGAGATGGGCGATGGATGATCCCATATCCATTGGTGTTTGACATCAGAGATGGTATACGGGTGCTCAGTGGAGACCGGGTATACTGGACGGACTCGCCGAGAACTCCCAGATGGTATTATACCTCACGTCAGATGGCAGTTCTCAGGTGACACTTGTACAGGTTAGTCTGTAGACCCGAGATCGTCATAGAGTCTTGTGTGATTCCCACTGTGCTTTGATCTCTACCTTACCACGTCCATGAGGGCGTGCAAAACGGTGGTCTTTGGGTACAGTCCCGAGTCACATGGAGGCAATGAGCGATAGGAGGGGTTTCGTCTCTCCCGGTATTGGGGGTTGATGTTGCGCTGTGCTCGATTGGCCGTAACAGGGAAGTCCCTGGCCAGGGCTGATCAGAGATTTGCTGGTAAGTGTTACCAGTAGTTTCTTGACCCGTTATGAGCCTCACATCGGCACGACTTATCGGTTATTGGGGTCTGACGTTTACCACCCCTAGACTTGATATGCGACATATCAGACGAACAGACCGGACTGTACGGTAAGTGTTACTGGTTGGATTCACAGGAGTGTGAGCGGGCTAGCTCATCGATCTTCTGATCACTCAATACCCGGATGGCCGTTACGTTTAGCAGACCGCTTGCGGCTTGTGGGTGCTTGATATGATCATCATCTGCTACCGGCGTATTGACGAGTCTTTAGAGTCCTACACAGAGGTTTCCTGGCTCAAGCAAAACGAAATAGGAGTGCATATGAGCTATGTGCAGGACCGAGAATGATGCGTGTATGTGATACCGTATTCAATTCTCGCGATGAATGTATCGATTGGTTATATGCGATATAACCTAGATATCGAATCAAGGATTGGTTCGATAAGCCGATACATAGGATACTAGTCGGTTATATGCGATATGACCGGATCGTTAAATCAAGTGTTGATTTAATGATTTAATGTATAATTATATATTTGATATATTACTTTGCATTAACTAGTATTGGTTCATTTTAAAAGGATTTTCTCACTTGATGCACATTGTATATGTGATATATTTTTGTGCACATATTTGTATCATGTTTGATGATACTTGATCATGTGGTTAAGTGTAAAGGATTAAACCATGGTTAAGAGATGATTAGGGTTTTTTCTTTTTCATTTATTTATTTGTTTATTTATTTGGAAAAGATTTAGATAAGAATGGTGGCTATGTTTGTTTCTAGTTGAAGCTTCATGAAGCTTTGACTTCTTAACCATTCTTGTCTTCATGCTTAACCCTAACCCATCCAAGTAACCATGGTCTATTCTCTACACTCAACTATGGTTAGCTTATGATAAGTATTGAATTATTTTTCATTTTAATTCAACACTTATCATATTCTTTCTTCTTCTTCATCATCTTCTTCTTCAAGAAAGCTTGATGCCATCAATGGCAACTTGAGTTCTAAAGTGAGAAATCCAATTCCAAAGTGAACCCACCTCCTATTTCTTCACCCTCTACCTCTTGCCAAGTTGTTTTGGGTGTTTTCTTCACAAGTTTCACAAATTTATGAAGTCGGAGCTTGAACTTGTGATGCCTCGACGTAGATCATCTTCGGCACGAAGCCGACGACCTAGTCCGCCCATTTCTCCGATCAAGCCGACGATTGAGTCCGGGATTCGAGATGGACAGCGAGAGGACGCCTACGTGGAGCCAAGGAAGTGGATATCTGGATCTACAAAGGTTGTAGCTTCTTATCTTTAGTTAAGTTGTTAACTAGATTTGTTTTTCGCCTAAACTTCTAGTCAACGATCCGTATTAGGGTTTCTCGGCACCCATAAAATTTGAAATTGGTATGGTTGATGCCTTGTGAGACCTCTATTGTGTGCCTAGGAACCCTACAGCAGCTGTATACAATCTTAAGTGCATCATACCAATGGCTGTAGGACCTACTATCGCCCCTCGTTAGGATCTAGAAATGTATACACTAGTCTACTCTGGAGTATCGATGACCAGTCTCGATATTCCCATGACTAGGGACATTTAAGGATGTGCTTATCGACTACCCAGCTCCCACAAGTATGATTTCCATCATAACGTTGGTAGTCAAGTAAGGATCATAAGGGCTTTATCAATATGTATAAGCGATATGAAATAACAATTAAAACATATCACATGTTAACGTAAAGGTAAACCAAATAGCATATTATCATATTGAGCAAGATTGTCCTATACATACATATCCCTAGCATCCTATACAATGAAGGCCTCTAGGGCATACATATCCAACCCTGCCAACCTAGCAAGCCGGGCTTGCTGGAATTAGCCCAGCCCTGCCCAGTAAGTAGGTCTTGCTGGGCTCGGCTGTTCCCAGGCTGAGCTGGGCTCGAGGGAAACCAACTGAGCTGGGCTTGGGGGCGGCCCAAATGAGCTGGTACCGGGTATATTTCCCCCCGGGCCGGGAATTAGGTTTTTGCTGTTACGAATATGTATGCCCTAGAGGCCATTATTGTATATTACAGTGGACGCTTGGACATATATTTAGAGGACTTTCTGAAAGAGTGCCTTAACACCACCACTAGGTTTATACAAGAATCAAGTATGCAATTTTTAAAAAATCTAGAGTGCTAAACTACACTAACCTAGAATCTCACTAGAGTATTAGGGTTTACAAAACATGAAATCAAGTTCTATACTAAATGAAGAGGGTTACAACTTTTGTAGACCAAGTCCTTCACTTCTAAAGCTCCAAATAGTAGTCCCTAGAACTCCTCTTGGCTCCACTTGAAGAAAGGATCGAGCTTGCTTTGCGATCTTCGAGGCCGAAGATGATCCACCTTGAAGTCTCTCTAACTCAAGCTAATGCTTCACTTATCAAGTATTAGTGAAGCTAACAATCTAAACTAATGGGCTAGATGAGTGTAGGTTGATGAAGTAGTAATTTTGCTCACTTTAGAAATGTATTTCTCTTTTTATTTTCTAACTCAAGAAAAACTAGAGAGGAAAAAGATGAACTTGGGTGAATAAACTATCTTAAGTGGTAATGAGAGAGTTAATTATGGGCTAAAGATAAGGGTTGGGTGGGAAAATATCTAGAGTAAAACAAAATTTGTGAGATGAGTTACATCTAAACCATGCTTCTACAAGCATCTAAGCCATGCTCATTTCCAACTCATTTTTAATTTCCTCTTAATAAAAAATCACCCTAATTATCTTTAGTCTTGGTGTGAGTCTCATACACCCATGTTCAATTTATCATCCACCATGACACAATTGTATTATATATATATATATATATCATATATATATATATATCATTATATATAACAAGAGAAGAAAATCATTAGTGAGCATCAATATTAGTTAATATATCAAATATAAATATATATCAAATTATTAAATCAACACTTGATTCAATAATCCGGTTATATCATATATAATCGACTAATATCATTTATATGTATATCAAATTATCAAATCAACATTTGATTCAATAACCCGGTCATATTACATATAACCGTCAACATTCAATATACTTTATCAAATCAACACTTGATTCAATAATCCGGTCATATCATATATAACTGGCCAATATCAAATATACATACATATTACATATCATTGAATCAACAGTTGATTCAACAATCCGGTTATATCACATATAACCTAACCGATATCAAATATCGCGAGATTAGAATATGGTATCATATACTCGTATTTTATCAAGCTCCCGTACATATCACCATATGTGCCCTACTTCATTTCTCTTGAGCTAGGAAACCTCTGTGTGGGACTCTAAAGACTCGTCAATACGCCAGCAGTAGGTATTGATCATATCAGATACCCACAAGTCGTCAGCGGTACTAGCTGGACTAACAGCTACCCAGGTATTGAGTGAATAGAAGATCAACAAGCAAGCTTGTCCAAACTCCCGCAAAGCCTATAAGCAACAATTACCGTACAGTCCGGTCTCTTCGTCTGATATGTCGCATATCAAGTTTAGGGGTGGAATCGTCAGACCGTAATAACTTGATAAGTCATGCTGATGTGTGGCCTATAACCGTTCGAGAAACTGCTGATAACACTTACCAGTAAATTTCATCAGCCCTGGCCAGGGACTTGCTGTTATAGCCAATCAAGCATAGCGCAACATCAACTCCCTATACCGGGAGAGACGAAACCCCTCCTATCGCTCATTGCCTCCATGTGACTCGGGACTGTACCAAAATCCACCTGTTTGCATGACTTCTTTGAGCCATGGTAGGGAGGAAATCAAAGCACAGTGGGAACCACATAAGACACTATAACGATCTTGGGTCTACATGTTAGTTATATGTATGCCCTAGAGGCCATTACTGTACATTGGATGTATATTGTAGTGGATGCTGGGATATATATAGGTAGGACTTTCTTGCTCGACATGATAGTACGCTATCTGGTTGCTCTTTATCTTAACATGTATACTCTCTGTCTATCTGATTACATGTTGATAAAGCCCTTAGGATGTGTGCTCGACTTCCAGGACTATGATGTAGATCATACTAGTGGGGCCTGGATAGTCCATGAGTACATCCTTCAATGTTCCTAGTCGTGGGAATATCGAGACGGGGCATCGATATTCCAGAGTAGACTAGCGTATATCTTCTCGACCCATGTGATGGGCGATGGATGATCCTATATCCATTGGTGTTTGACATCAGAGATGGTATGCGGGTGCTCAGTGGAGACTGGGTACACTGAACGGACTCGCCGAGAACTCCCAGATGGTATTATACCTCACGTCAGATGGCAGTTCTCTGGTGACACTGGTGCAGCTTAGTCTGTTGACCCGAGATCGTCATAGAGTCTTGTGTGTCTCCCACTGTGCTTTGATTTCCACCCTACCACAGCTCTACTGAGTCGTGCAAACAGGTGGTTTTTGGGTACAGTCCCGATTCACATGGAGGCAATGAGCGATAGGAGGGGATTCGTCTCTCCCGGTATTGGGGGTTGATGTTGCGCTATGCTCGACTGGCCATAACAGGAAATCCCTGGCCAGGGTTGCAGTGATATACTGGTAAGAGTTATCAGTAGTTTCACGATTGTTATGGACCTCACGTCGGCATGACTTATCGAGCTATTGGGGTCTGACGTTTACCACCCCTAGGCGAGATATGCGACATATCAGACGAACAGACCAGACTGTACGGTAAGTGTTACTGGTTGGATTCACAGGAGTGTGAGCGGGCTTGCTCGTCGATCTTCTGATCGCTCAATACCCGGGTGGCCGTTACGTTTAGCAGACCGTTTGCGGCTTGTGGGTGTTTGATATGATCATCACCAGCTGCTGGCGTATTGACGAGTCTTTAGAGTCCTACACAGAGGTTTCCTGGCTCAAGCGAAACGAAATAGGAGCGCATATGAGATATGTGCGGGACCGAGAATAATGCGTGTATGTGATACCGCATTCTATTCTCGCGATGAATGTATCGATTGGTTGTATGCGATATAACCTAGTTATCGAATCAAGGATTGATTCGATATGCCGATACATTGGATATTAGTCGGTTATATGTGATATGACCGGATCGTTAAATCAAGTATTGATTTAATGATTTAATGCATAATTATATATTTGATATATTACTTTGCATTAACTAGTATTGGTTCACTTAAATTGGATTTTCTCACTTGAAATACACAAGTTGTATATGTGATATACTTTTGTGCACTTGTTTGTATCATGTTTGATGATACATGCTAACTTGGGTGTGTATGATTAAACCATGGTTATGTTAATGGTTAGGGTTTTGATTTACTTATTTAGTTATTCTTTTTATTTATTTATTCATTTTTTTGGAAGATAAATAGAATGGTGGCTTATTTTGTTTCTTTCATGAAGCTTCATGAAGTGTTGAAAGCTTGACCATTTTGTTTATTTACTTAACCCTAACCATTCAACCTAACCATAGTTTATTCTCTACACCGAATCATGGTTGCTATATGATAAGTATCATTTATTTTCTATTTTTAAAAATAACTTATCATAATTCTTTTCTTCTTCTTCTTCTTCATCTTCAAAAAGGAAGAAAGCTTGCCTCCATCAATGGCAACTTGAGAAAAAGAGTGAGAAATCCAATTCTAAAGTGAACCCACTTCCTATTTCTTCATCCTTTACCTCTTGTCAAGTAGTATAGGGTGTTTTCTTCATAAGTTTCATGACTTGGTGAAGTTGGAGCTTGATCTTGAGTTGCCTCGACGTAGATCATCTTCGGCATCGAAGTCGACGACCTAGCCCGCCCATTTCTCCGATGAAGCCGACGCTAGAGCCCGAGATCCGATGATCGCAGCGAGGGGACTTCATCACGGAGCTGAGGTGGAGGACCGGATCTACAAAGGTTGTAGCCTCTTTCCTTTAGCAATAAAATTGTTTACTTGCTTGCATCGCCTATACATCTAGTTAACGATCCATATTAGGGTTTGTAGGCACAAAAAAAATTAGAATTGGCCATGTTTGATCACTTGTAGAACCTCATGGGTGTGCCTAGGAACCCTTCAGTGGTATCAGAGCCTAGCTAGAGCCTTAGGCGATGCGTAGACGGAGTTAGAAGTCCGATCGAACCGAAACCCTAATACAAAAATGCTCTCTGTACATTTTTTAAAATCGGGGATTTTTGAGAATTAAAAATATACAGAAAAATAAGCAGGAATATCTAAGAATTACTGTGAATTTCGAGCACCTGATTCAATCAAAGTGCGGCAGAACCGCGGCATTAGCATGCCTAATGCGGCGGTTCCGCGGCAACTTTGTCGCTTCTCCCATTGATCTTTGCACAGTAATTCTTATATTTTGTTGCTGTATTTTCTGGGAATTTTTAAATCTGACTCAAGAGTTGAGTTTTCTGGGTTGTATTGGGGACTCGGTGTTTCGATTGGATTGTCTAATTTTGTCTGTGTGCTTTTCCGGATAATTTTAGAATATGTTAAAAAGTTCGACCGGATATAAATACCCACTTTTTCCCCTGCCGGGAAATTTCCAATTGTTGGACTTTTCCGTAGTTTAATGAAGTTCTAAGTAGTTCAAGAAACGCGATGGTCCCTCTAGAAGACAACAAACCTTAACTCGATTATGTGACCGTCTTGAACTGCCCTTTGAACCTTCGGGTTTGGGGCAGTACGGCGTGCCACATGTGAGGCGTTGGCTTGACCCTTCTACGGCTGGACCATTGGTACTGAGGCATGAACTGGATGTTTTTAAACTTGTTTCATGTGTTGATCTGTTTCGGGAAAACTTGGGTGTTTGATTGTTCGATCGGAAAGTTTAACATTTTCTATTTATCCGTAATGTGATACAATATTTGGAATTTATAAATAGTTATGAGATAACTGAATGAATGTTATAAACATAGCACTTTAGTCTCACTTGATCGGTTGCCACGGAATTTTGATGCGATCAGAACTCCGTCGCAATCACGTAGCGTACGCGGATACTTGCCGGGTAAACTTAATTGACAGCCTCACTCTATAGCCCCGACGAAGTGACTATAGGAGAACCCCGTCGCCGAAAGCATCCGTTCGGGTGCTCGCGGCAGCGGTGTTCCGCCTTGGTGCACTTCGTCGACGGCGTCGGGGGTGCGGCCGCCTACTAAAGTTTGTGACGAGCATTCGATCAGTATGCCGGGAATCCTGTTGAATTGCCCGACTTGATATTGAAAAGAGTTTTCGATAATGAGACTAAAATGCGGGGTTTATAATTGTTAGGCATGCGATGTCTAAGGAATTCATTTGGCTAGGCATGCGATGTCTAAAGAGTTTGCGGATTCCAACTGTTGAAGTTTTACACTTTCTTTTCTATGACCGCAAGTGTAATATGTGATATCGCCGGTTTCGTTGCTATATGTCAACGACAATTGGGATACGCATGTTTACTTACGTTCTGTAGGGTTCCTAGGAACACTAATGAGGTCTCACAAGGTATCAAGCATGCCAATTTCAAATTTTACATGTGCCGAGAGACCCTAATACGGATCGTTAACTAGAAATTAGGCGAAAACTATAACTAGTAAACTGCTTTACTAATAAGTGAACGGAAATACAACCTTTGTAGATCCGGTCCTCCACCTCCATAGCTCCATGATGAAGTCTCCTTGCTGTCCAAATCGAATCCCGGACTCTAGCGTCGGCTTCATCGGAGAAATAGACGGGCTTGGTCGTCGGCTTCGATGCCGAAGATGATCTACGTCGAGGCAATACTAGATCAAGCTCCAACTTCATCAAGCCATGAAACTTGTGAAGAAAACACCCTATACTACTTGGCAAGTGGTAGAGGATGAAGAAATAGGAAGTGGGTTCACTTTAGAATTGGATTTCTCACTCTTTTTCTCAAGTTGCCATTGATAGAGGCAAGCTTTCTTCATGTTGAAGAAGGAGAAGAAGAAGAAGATCATATGATAAGTATTATCTAAAAATAGAAAATAAAAGGAATACTTATCATATAGCAACCATTGAATCAAGTGTAGAGAATGAACTAGGGTTAAGTGGAATGGTTAGGGTTAAGCATGAAAACAAAAAAGGTCACTTAGTCAAAGTTTCATGAAGCTTCAACTAGCAAACAAAGAAAGCCTCCATTCATTTATTTTGCAAAAATAAATAAACAAAATAAATGAATAAGTAAATCAAAACCCTAACCATTACACAACCATGGTTTAATCATACACTTAACAAAGTATGCATGTATCATCAAACATGATACAAACAAGTGCACAAAAATATATCACATATACAATGTGCACATCAAGTGAGAAAATCTTTTTAAAGTTAACCAATACTAGTTAATGCAAAGTAATATATCAAATATATAATTATACATTAAATCATTAAATCAACACTTGATTCAATGATCCGGTCATATCTCATATAACCGACTAGTATCCAATGTATCGACTTATCGAATCAATCCTTGATTCGATAACTAGGTTATATCACATACAACCATTCGACACATTCATCGCGAGAATGGAATACGGTATCACATACACGCATTATTCTCGGTCCCGCACATATCTCATATGCGCTCCTATTTCGTTTCGCTTGAGCCAGGAAACCTCTGTGTAGGACTCTAAAGACTCGTTAATACGCCGGCAGCAGATGATGATCATATCAAGCACCCGCAAGCCGCAAACGGTCTGCTAAATGTAACGGCCACCCGGGTATTGAGCGATCAGAAGATCGACGAGCAAGCCCGCTCATACTCCTGTGAATCCAACCAGTAACACTTACCGTACAGTCCGGTCTCGTCGTCTGATATGTCGCATATCTCGCCTAGGGGTGGTAAACGTCAGACCCCAATAGCTCGATAAGTCGTGTCGATATGAGGTCTATAACAGTTCGAGAAACTACAGGTAACACTTACCAGTAAATCTCAGCAACCCTGGCCAGGGATTTCCGGTTATAGCCAATCGAACACAGCGCAACATCAACTCCCTATACCGGGAGAGACGAATCCCCTCCTATCGCTCATTGCCTCCATGTGATTCGGGACTGTACCCAAAAACCACCGTTTTGCACGCCCTCTTGGACGTGGTAAGGTGGAAATGAAAGCACAGTGGGAACCACACAAGACTCTATGACGATCTCGGATCAACAGACTACTCTGTACCAGTGTCACCAGAGAACTGCCATCTGACGTAAGGTATTATACCATCTGGGAGTTCTCGGCGAGTCCGTCCAGTGTACCCAGTCTCTACTGAGCACCCGTATATCATCTCTGATGTCAAACACCAATGGATATGGGATCATCCATCGCCCATCTGTATGGGTCGAGAAGGTATACGCTAGTCTACTCTGGTATATCGATGCCCCGTCTCGATATACCCACGACTAGGGACCTTGAAGGATGTACTTATGGACTACCATGTCCCCACTAGTATGATCCGCATCATAGTCCAGGTAGTCAAGTGCACATCCTAAGGGCTTTACCAACATGTAACAGAGAGACAATCAATGTACACGTTAAGGTAAAGAGCAACCAGATAGCATACTATCATGTCGAGCAAGAAAGTCCTCCCTATATATATGTCCAAGCATCCACTACAATATACATCCTATGTATAATAATGGCCTCTAGGGCATACATATAACTAACAATCTTCCACTTACACTAGGGCCACCTGATAGCAGTGGTTGTAGTATCTCATACTCAACCATCCCATAATAGTCTCTCTCTGGGAAAAGGCCTTTGCGAGTGGATCCTCCGTGTTATCCTCTGAGTCTATTCTCTTAACCTCGATCACCCTGGAGATCAACTATCTCCATGATCAGGTGACACTGCCTCAGAATATGTCTGGATCACTGATGGGACGGGCGTTCCTAGGCATAAGCCATAACTCCATTGTCTCACAATGGTAGGAACGTAGTTCATCTCATGAACCAATATACACCCAAACAGCCTCTTTGGTAGCATCTTAAGTAGCGATGCATCCAGCCTTTATCGTCTAGTTAGCCATGGTATCTAGCTTGGAACTCTTCCAACATACCGTCCCTTTACTGAGGATAAAGACAATGCCTGTGACTGACTTTCAGTCGTCCTTATCACTCTGGAACCTTTCCAGTGATTCTCCCCAGAATCAATTGATACCATATCACTACAACTAGTGAGAATCCTAACATCCATTTAGATCTATCTCATAGATCCAAAATCCAGGATTTAGGAGGTATCATTTTGATCCTAGATGGAGAATCATTGTGATAAGCGGAGATTGACCGAGCGTAGCATAGGAAACTCCTTTCTTATCAAGAGTATGTCATCCACGTACTCTACGAGGATCACCACCATACTCCCTACTACCTTTTTGTATATACAAGGTTCATCTACCATTTTGATGAAGTCAAACTTTTTGACAACTACATCAAAACAGACGTTCCAACTCCGCGATGTCTGCTTTATCACATAAACCATCTTGCACACGTTTCCATTGCTCCCACTGTCTACGAAGCCCTCTGACTGTGTACTTACAGACTCTCTCTTCTAAAACATCATTTTAGAAAAGCAGTCATGACACCCAACCGCCAGATATCGTAGTCATGGTATGTAGCCGTGGCAAGTAGGATCTGAATGGGCTTAAGCATAGCTCCTTAGAAAAGGTTTCATCATGATCCATACCTGGTTAATGATGCAAACCTTTAACAAGTCTACCTTTGAAAGTCTCAACTTTTCCATATACACCAAGTAATCTTCTCAAGATATACTTGCTCCTGATGGGGATTTAACCCTTCAGATAAAGCAACTAAAGTCCATACTTTGTTGGTGTATAAGGATTCCATCTTAGATCACTAAGCATCCAGCTATTCTTACAGAGTCCCACTCCTGATGGCCAGCTCAAAACTAGTTGGGTCATCATCTCATGATGCATTCCTCGCTCCCACTGTCATAGAGAAACCGAAATATCTCTCAGGTGGGTGAGGAACCCTACTAGATCGGCGGAGAGGCTGAGGTTCGTTGAAATCTACTGAATCCTTTGGTTCTACCAAATCATCTGCTGTTGTTTGTATAGCTGGAACCTTTCCAGTTGTACATAACAGATCTTGCCTCGAGCTTGTCCGGATTATGCTTTTAGTTATAGCCCGGACAACCCCAAATCTTAACCAACTTAAGATATGGGCTCTTCCCTTTCCATATCACATATGAAGCGGTAGGCAACTGATTTGATTGGAACCCAATTCAATTGGTATGCAGCTTCTCAAGTGCATAACTCCCAAAAGGAAATAAGAAACACAGTAGTACTCATCATAGAGCACACCATATCACATAGGGTGCTATTGCTCCGCCCCGATATACCATCGTGCTATGGTGTATACGGAGGAGTAATGCCGAGAGAGAATCTCATTCTCCTTTAGAATAATCCAGGATTTCCGTGCTCAAGTATTCTCCTCCTCGATCTCATCAAAGGACATAATACTTATACCCGTGTTTTGGTTTTCTATTTCTAAATCATATTCTGTGAATATCTCAAAAGGTTCGGACTTGTGTTTCAACAGGAACATATGTCTGAATCTTGAGAGATTATCAGAGAATGTAACGAAGTACAAAGAACCAGTCCTGGCATATGTAGACAGGGGACCTTACATACATCAACATGTATCATCCCAAGAGTTTACTAACTCTTTCTCTGTTTCCAGTAAACAGAGCTATGGTCATCGTATCTTTGTGACATGACTGGCAAGTTTCATAAGATGTAAATTCAAACAGATTTAAATATGCATCTAAATGTAACTTCAGCTAGTCAGGTCGCATTGATATGACCTAGTCTACAATATCTCAAGAAAAAATCGTTCATTTCTGAACTCTTCCTCTTGTGTGTGTTCTGTATACTAAGAACTGTAGTTTGATTTAGAACATTAATGCTTTTAGATAACGTGCCTGAACCGATCAACTTTTGATATAGGAAATATTCAAAACATTATCCAACAATACAAAATTTTATCGTTTCTTTACTAATAAAGAGACAGATATGATTTTGTATATCAGGTTCGGTATCTAATAACATTCGTTCAGAATCAATGTATTGGTAATACAGGGTGACAGTGACCAACAGACTTGGCTGCAACACTTGCCCCTTTTTCTGCCTCATGAAACTTATCACCCGTTCTCAGTTTTTCTATCTTTTTGCAGCCCTATGTAACAGATTACATATCTGGGATCCTGATCCGGTATCATATACCCAGGATGCGGAGGATACTGAGAAACAGTTCTTTGTAATGAACACACCCGAAGATGATGCATCAGCATGCACTCTCTTCATATGGGCGGCACGGGAATTCTGGTAATCCCCAATTTCCCGCTCTGTCTTATAACAATTATAAGTTGGAGCGGGACCAACGTTCCCCAGCTCAGTATAACAAGCGGGTTGTTGCGCCACGGCAGCGCCCCAGCCTTCTACTCGAGGCCAAAATGCGGAATCAAAATTTTTTCTTAACTTTTAAACTGGCGCTACCGCGGACAATATACCCGGATCGTAACCATTAACCTATACTAGCTAACTAGAGATGGGGTGAGAGATATACCGAGCGATCCGTGTTCTTCGGTCTTCTCGTCGTCGTCCCGATCTCCCGCGGAATCACCATTCTGTTAGTTATATGTATGCCCTAGAGGCCATTACTGTACATGCGTTGTATATTGTAGTGGATGCTTGGACATATATAGGGAGGACTTTCTTGCTCGACATGATAGTATGCTATCTGGTTGCTCTTTACCTTAACGTGTATACTGATTGTCTCTCTGTTACATGTTGGTAAAGCTCTTAGGATGTGTACTTGACTACCTGGACTATGATGCAGATCATACTAGTGGGGACAGATAGTCTATAAGTACATCCTTCAAAGTCCCTAGTCGTGGGTGTATCGAGACGGGGCATCGATATACCAGAGTAGACTAGCGTATACCTTCTCGACCCATACAGATGGGCGATGGATGATCCCATATCCATTGGTGTTTGACATCATAGATGATATACGGGTGCTCAGTAGAGACTGGGTACATTGGACGAACTCGCCGAGAACTCCCAGATGGTATTATACCTTACGTCAGATGGCAGTTCTCTGGTGACACTGGTACAGAGTAGTCTGTTGACCCGAGATCGCCATAGAGTCTTGTGTGGTTCCCACTGTGCTTTGATTTCCATCTTACCACGTCCAAGAGGGCGTGCAAAACGGTGGTTTTTGGGTACAGTCCCGAGTCACATGGAGGCAATGAGCGATAGGAGGGGATTCGTCTCTCCCGGTATAGGGGGTTGATGTTGCGCTGTGTTCGATTGGCTATAACAGGAAATCCCTGGCCAGGGTTGCTGAGATTTACTGGTAAGTGTTACCAGTAGTTTCTCGAATTGTTATAGACCTCATATCGACACGACTTATCGAACTATTGGGGTCTGACGTTTGCCACCCCTAGGCGAGATATGCGACATATCAGACGATCAGACCGGACTGTACGGTGGTGTTACTGGTTGGATTCACTGGAGTGTGAGCGGGCTTGCTCGTCGATCTTTAGATCGCTCAATACCCGGGTGGCCGTTACGTTTAGCAGACCGCTTGCGGCTTGTGGGTGTTTGATATGATCATCGCCTGCTGCCGGCGTATTGACGAGTCTTTAGAGTCCTAGACAGAGGTTTCCTGGCTCAAGCAAAACGAAATAGGAGCGCATATGAGATATGTGCGGGACCGAGAATAATACGTGTATGTGATACCGTATTTCATTCTCACGAACAATGTGTCGAATGGTTGTATGCGATATAACCTAGTTATCGAATCGATGGTTGATTCGATAAGCCGATACATTGAATACTAGTCGGTTATATGCGATATGGCCGGATCGTTAAATCAAGTGTTGATTTAATGATTTAATGCATAATTATATATTTGATATATTACTTTGCATTAACTAGTATCGGTTCACTTTAAATGGATTTTCTCGCTCGGATGTGCAAGTTGTATATGTGATATACTTTTGTGCACATGTTTGTATCATGTTTGGTGATGCATGCTTCTTTGGTTAAGTGTATAGAATTGAACCATGGTTACCTTAATGATTAGGGTTTTGCTTTTTCATTTTATTATTTGTTTATTCATTTTGGATATTAATAAAAGCATAAAAAGAAAAAGCAAAATGGTTTTCTTTCTTTTCTTTCATGAAGCTTTTTGAAGCTTCATGAAGCTTTGACCAAGTCACCATTTTGTCTTGTTCTTTTAACCCTAACCATTCACATAACCTTAGTTAGTTCTCTACACTTGACCATGGTTTATAATATGATAAGTATTATTTTCTTTTATCTTATCCTAACTTTATCTTCTTCTTCTTCATCTTCAAAGAAGAAACCTTCACTTCATCAATGGTGGATTGATAAAATGAGTGAGAAATCCAATTCTAAAGTCTACCCACTTCCTATTTCTTCATCCTCTACCTCTTGCCAAGTAGTAGAGCGTGTATCCTTCACGAGTTTTCATGGCTTGGTGAAGGTGGAGCTTGATCTAGCGATGCTTCGACGTAGATCATCTTCGGCATGGACATCGACGACCTAGCTCGCCTATTCTCCGATGAAGCCGACGCTAGAGCCCGGGATTTATTTTGGACAGCGAGAAGACTTCATTGCGGAGCTATGGAGGTGGAGCACCGGATCTACAAAGGTTGTATTTCCGTTTACTTGTAGTTAAGTGTTAACTAGTTTATTGTTTCGCTTAGAAATCTAGCCAACGATCCGTTCTAGGGTTTCTCGGCACTGTTTAAATTTGAAATTGGCATGTTTGATGCCTTGTGAGACCTCACTAGAATGCCTAGGAACCCTACACATTCGTCGTCTTCTCGTCGGAAAGGGCACCACGTAGCCGATTTCTTTTACGGGCTCCCACCTCTGGACCGAGGCAACTCGGGCGCGAAGTTGGCTAGCCGACGCGTCCAAGACTTGCTGTAAATAAGTGTAGAGTCTATGTCTCTTTGGGGTTTAGTTGCCATGGAGGATAGAGGTGGAGAAGAGAATGAACAATGGAGAGAGGTTTTTGTTAGTGTATATGCCCTGGAGGCCATTACTGTATCATACTAGTTTGTATATTACTTAATGGAAGCTTGGGATATTCACCTTGTATAAACAATCTTGCTCAATATAGTAGTATGCTACTTGGTTTGTTTCTACTTCAATGTGTACATGTGTTTATTTTAGTATATCACCTATACGCATTAGTGGAGCCCTTAGGATCTTTGCTTGATTACCAGCGTTGTGATGGCAGTCACACTAGTGGGGGCTGGGTAATCTATAAGCACATCCTTATACAGGTCCCTAGTCGCAGGACTATCGAGACAGGGCATCGATACTCCGGAGTAGACTAGCGTATGCACTTCTCATCCCAGTGTGGGAGATGGTCTGTCCCACAGCCATCAGTACGTCGTACTGGAGATAGTATACGGGTGCTCGTTGGGTTACGAGTACATGGACAGGACTCGTCGGGAACTGACAGGTTGGTATTATACCTATCGTCAGTTATCAGTTCCCAGGTGACATGAGTACAGCTTAGTCCGCTGACTTGACACTGGCACTTCGCCTCGAGTGTGTTCCCACTGCACTTTGATCACTACCCTACCACGGCTCAAAGGAGTCGTGCAAACAGGAAATGGTTGGGTGCAGTCCCGAAGCACTTGGAGGCAGTGACGGTTAGACAGGATTCGTCTCTCCCGGTATTGGGGGTTGACATCGCGCTGTGTCTAGGAGAGCCATTACACGAGTAGTCCCTGGCCAGGGCAAGCGAGATATACTGGTAGGCTTCCAGTGTTATCTCAGGGTGTTTTGGGCTTCACTCCGACATGACTTGTACCGCTATTAGGGGACTGACGTTTTACCGCCCCCTAGGCTCGACATGAGATGTATTAGACGAACAGACCGGACTGTACGGAGACTGTCACATTCAGACTCAGTAGGAGTTCAGATGGGGTTCACCTCGTCAGCCTTCTTGTCGGCATCTACCTGGGGACCATTACGCACAGCTAGTGCCGCTTGCGGTCTGTGGTTAAACCCACTGCCAGCGTAGTGTCGAGTCTTTAGAGTCCCACACAGAGGGTATTCGCCTCTGGGCAAAAATGAGTAGAGGTCGCATGGTTTTGCGGCAGGGTTCGTTCTCATCCGCGCACTTGTGCACGTTTGGAGTCCGGACGGATTATACTAGCAAGCTCTGGTTTGAGCCAGATACTGGTATATGTTTTGGGGTTGCTTTTATCTCTCAGTATTCTTGTTCCTCGGAACGAGAATGCAGGTGTGTATGCACAGTTGTTTGAGGCGGAGGAAGAGGTCTTTCATTAGGGTTTCGGAACGGGTGCGTATGCACAGTTGACAGTCGTCTTTTTCCAAACCCTAATGGATTTATGAAATATCAATTAATAATAGTAATTAAATGAAATTGTGTCATGGTTGATTTTGTTGACTTGTTGACCATGGTTGATTTGTTGACCATGGTTGAATGTTTGACCATCATTATTGCTTTGCAAGGATACTCCTTGATTCTAGCTTACATTCATTTAATAAAGTGATGATAGTGGTCATTCCAAATACAACCATCAACTATTTCATTTTGAATTATTATTATTAATTAGATAATTCTTTTTCCTTTTGTTATGGTTGCAAAAAGAAATGAGATCATTCTATCATATTAATTCTCTCTCCTCACTTCATCTTCTTCTTCCTCAAGCTCAAGGAGAATCCTTCTCATGTGTTGAGAATCCCTCTCCTTGAAAGAGAAATGTAAGTGCACGGCGGCGCCCCGGACGTCAATCCGACGGCCAAATGCGGAAGCGGTGATAAACTTTAATTTTGCGAACTTAGCAAACCGGCACCACCGCGCACTAAACCCCGGATCGGGCCATTAAACTTGTCCTAGCTAACTAACAAGATAGGGAAGAGATATACCGAGTGATCCGAGTCCTCCGGTCTTCTCGTCATCGTCCCGATCTCCCGCGGAAACTCTGGTCGTCGCATCCTTGCCGGAAGGGCACCACATCGTCTGCATCTTTTACGGGCTCCCACCTCAATACCGAGGCAACTCGGGCACGAAGCTGGCAAGTCGACGTGCCCAAGGTTTGCTGTAGAATGTGTAGGGTTGTGTCTCATTTGGGATTTTGTTGCCTTTGTAGATGGAGGAATGAGGTCAAGAAAAATGGTGCTTTCATTTTTCATGCAAGGAAATTGAGATGAAGATAAAATTCCACAAGCTCACAAAATGAAACTCTCTCCCTCACTCCCTCAAAATTGTGGCCGGCCATTTAGAATGGTGGAGGGAATGGATATGTAGCATGAAGGGAGGTGAGTGTAGGAGAGAAGAAAAGGTGACCATTAACAAACATTATCATAACAAATGAACATCAAACCCATACCCTTTCTAATCTCATTTAATGCAAGTGATGGAGGGAATCAAAGATGCTATCATAATCTCTCATCTCACAAATAAACCCTCCACAAAATGTTATTTGCAAACTTGCAAATAACCCCCTCCATCGGAAAAGTCCTGCCGGGAAAGAACAAAGGAAAACCGGCTGGAACGGAATGCAAACTGGCAACTCCAGAAAACTGGTCCCGTAATAAATTACAGGAAAACCACGATACTGTGCATACACACCCGCATCTGTATTCCGTCCAGATACAAATGCAAAGAGACAAAATCTACACTGTACTAAACTAGGATCCGGCTTAAACCAAAGCCGGCTAGTAATGTTCGTCCAATCCTGATCCGTGCAATACCGCACGTATCAGATCGAACCCTGCCATATAACTATATGGCCACTAGTACAAAACTGTCCGATCCTGATCCGTGCAATACCGCACGTATCTGATCGGACCCTGCCATATCTCCATACGGCCTCTACAGCGTTTCGCCCGAAAGCTTGAGTAACTGAAAGTGTGGTGGACTCTAAAGACTCGTCAATACTATGGCTGTGGATTTAACCACCAGCACGTCAGAGGTATAAGCCAATACGTGACGGGCCACCAGCTATTGACCAAAAGGGACGTCGATGAGCGAACTCATCCTGACACCCTACTGAGCCTGTCAGTGACAATATCCGTACAGTCCGGTCCGTTCGTCTATGAGCATCGCATGGCGGGACTAGGGGGTCAGTAAAAGTCAGACCCCCAAAAGCGGTACAAGTCGTGTCGGAGTGTAGCCCAGAACACCCTGAGATACTACTGGAATACCTACCAGTAAATCTCCTGCCTTGGCCAAGGACTTCGTGTAATGGCTCTCCTAGACACAGCGCGACCTCACCCCCAATACCGGGAGAGACGAACCCCCGAAGATCCGCTCACTGCCTCCATGTGGCTCGGGACTGTACCCAACTAAAACCTGTTTGCACGACTCCTTTGAGCCGTGGTAGGGTAGTAATCAAAGTACAGTGGGAACTCACACGAGACAAATGACGATCCCCAGGTCGATGAACTAACCTGTACACATGTCACCTGGGAACTGCTATCTGACGTCAGGTATAAGACCAACTAGCATATTCCCGGCGAGTCTTGTCCGGTGTACTCATAACCCAATGAGCACCTGTATACATCTTAGGTGAACCAACTGACACCAGTGGCCTGTGAGACCGGCCACCGCCCCTCGTCGGGGTCTCGACTGTATACACTAGTCTACTCTGGAGAAACGATGCCCTGTCTCGAATCTCCCACGACTAGGGACCTTTTAAGGATGTGCTTATAGACCCCAGCTCCCACTTATATGATCGCCCTCATACTGCTGGTGGTCAAGCAAAAATCCTAGGGGCTCTATCAACGTGCAATAGTGACATGTCAGGTCACCTAAAGCAGTACACGATGATAAAGGTAAACCAGATAGCATACTATCATCTCGAGTAAGACTGTCGTACCGGGATAGGTCCTCCCTCAATCATTGCAATCACGTGCCTGTGATCCAATAATTGACTCTGAGGGCACTATCTCCAACAATCTCCCGCTTGCACTCAAGGCTAATTATTGCGATGTCGCATACTCACAGCCCGTGTGATACCGAACACCCAACTCCTCTACTAGTCAGTCTCACAAAGCCTGTTTGCGAAACTCTTGCGTTCGAGGAATAGCCTCAGCGAGTGGATCCGCTCTGAAGTTTCTTTCTATGTCTCTCTCTATATCTCAAGTTCGCGGAGAAAACCATCTCCCGAAATGAGCAATACCTGTCTTAGACTGTCTGGATGTCTGATGGGACCTAGCTCATAAATGAACTCCAAATCCAAACTTCTCAGACTGTATCGTCAACTGAACTTAATTAGTATCCTGCGCCATGCCTCCCTCAGTATTACCTTGGATCACCTGTCCAGAATACTGCCCCTCGTCAGAAGGAAAACTATAACTCTGACAACCTCCTTGTCGTCCATGTCATCTTGGAAGCCTGGAATGATAACTGTCTCCCAATGAGGCTGTCGTTATCATATCCCTAGAACATCCACTTATGTTCTAAAACTGCTTCCGACTGTTTCTCCAGGATTGGATCAATGTCAACTTATTGCATCTCGTGCAAGAACAACATCTGGTGTGGTACTTGACATCTCATGATTGACTCAATTGCCTAAGCAAGTGATCTGCCAATCATGCACTTCCCTCTCTACTTTAGTCTATAAGACACCTTTAGAGAGGGTGACTCCATCACCTGCAGGTACACTACCGTACCAGGAGTCGTCCATTCTAAATACTCTTAGAATGTTGTCGAAGTACCCTGATTGGGAAACCACCCAAATCTAGATCTAAAACCATAGATCTAGTAACCAGTATGTCTGATATAAAATCCATTTCCTTTGTGGAGAAACCACTGTGTGACGACCAAAGTATAACCGATCGTAGTATAGGAATATCACTTCCTACTTTGTGTATGTCATCAAAAACCCGGATATCACACCCTACTACCTTCTCAACAGATCCATCCCCTATTCTGATGACGTCAAACCCATGACTGTCACATCAGAAATAGATGATCTATCTCCGCTATATCTGCTTTAGTCTATAAATAGACATAAGCCTGATGTCCACCAATGCTTCCGCTGCTCCCACTGACTACGACAACCCTCTGGCAGAGTCATATAGACGTGCACTTCTAAAGTTAGTTTAGAACGACGCTATACTCATCCTCCTGCCGGGTCTCACAGCCTGGAACAACAACAATGGCAAGTGTGGGTAAACAAGAACTTCCCTGTCACCGTCCTTGAGGCTACCGGAGTACCTCTCGGGTGCCTGAAGTTACCCACCTTATCTGCGGAGTGGCCAATGGAATGTCAAACCAGATTGAATCTTTAGGTTCCTTACCAAATCTTCAGTAATCGTTTGCGGTTCTGGAATCACTTCCAGTTCTACCATACTCCCACTACTGTTTTTGAAAAAATCCATTTTAATTAAAACTGTGGCGAGTCAAGACCAATATCACTATTGATCTTTCTTATGGTAGAAAGTCAACCCTCGTCATAGCCTGGGTCAACCCACAAACAACCATTACAGAAACGTGCCTTGAGTTATCCAGAGTCTGGTTTTAATCATAAGCCGGACAACTCCCCGTACCTTAACAATGTTAAGATATGAACTGTACTATATCCAATATAGAACCAGAGGCACTGATTTAATTGAACCAGATTCAAATCATGCAGCTATCTCCAGTGCATGTCAACTAAATGGAGAGAGGCCGATCAGCGTTACTCAACTTAGGAATGCTTCCAATTATGAGTAACCTGAAAGAGAAGCAATTTCTCTTTATCATTACTATCAACTGAGTACCATACACAAGTATCTACATCTTCGATCACTTTGAAGAATCCCGATACTTGCTACACCTGGTTCTCTACTCTATTCAAATACCTATAACTCCTCAAAACTTAGACCCTGTGTTTCTACGAAACACATGTCTAATAACTAGAGAAGTTAAAAGTAAACAGAATATAGTATGAGGACCAACCCCTCTGTCCTAATGGACACTGGACAACATACAATACTCTGTATAAGTCCGCCGAGTCTAACAACTCTTTCACTGTGTGTCGTAGGTTGAAAACTGTACTTATGGTTAAGAAGAATTACACCGCTGTTAATGCTCCTTACCTAACCATCCACTGATATAGGTAAATGTCATCGACATAATATCAAAAGGTATATCTCACTCTATGAAAATAGACGTACAGATATATCAATTTGAAATTGGTGCACAACAGCGGATATTCAAAACCAAATATTTGCCGACCGGCAAACAGCCCAGGTGATCTCCTCAAATATCACCGATTACAACGAATCCCGATATAATGAGGATGATCACCCAATTCCCAATAACTTACTCCCACTCATCATCTGTAAGACCATACAGATGTGAGAATCATACCTGGTAAATACATACCCTGGAGCAAGTGTTAATTGGGAAATCAGTTTTCTTTTAACAGTACACAGTGAAACTGAAACATTGAAATGTTTCGATGGGGTATCTGGGTATTCCTAGTAATGCCTCTACCATTATCCAGATTCACAACTATAACCGTATAATTCTTTGCCACCTCTCCAAATCCCTTTATATGTCTTTAGTCATTACCTTCTGCACACCCATTTAGGCCAATTGGTTTTCTTCCTTCCCTGCCGTTCGGCACCAGCCTATGGCTTGGAAGAAGACTATCCAATAAGAATAATGGGTGTACTGTCCTAATCCTAGGAGCACTCGCAATGCGAGAGAAGGTGAAGATAAAAGACAACTGAATAAACCTTATTCCTATTTCTCCTGGACCAGAATCCATCCCCGAACTGGAACAAGTTCCTTTCGAGTTCGTATATAACCATAGGATGGAGTATCCAATAAACTGTGGATCTTCGTAGTGATACGGAGTGTCCTGGAGAAATACAAAGGTGATTTAGGATTGGCGAAGAAATACTTGGTTTGGTCGTGAATATCAGTCGCAATTTACTTTGCCCTCTTACTAATCCCTTTCTTTGTCTTAATCTTAATACCTTCTGCACACCGTTTAGGCTAATTGGTTTTCTTCATTCCCTACTGGTCGGCACCAGCCTAAGGTTTGGAAGAAGACTATCCAATTTGCATAATAGGTGTACTATCTCCTAAACCAAGGAGTACTCACAACTTGAGAGAAGGTAAAAGGGAAAAAACAACTGAATAATCCTATTCGTTTTCTCCAGAACCGGAAACCATCCTCGAATTCCTTCGAGTTCGTATCTAACCATACGATGGTTTTGTCCAATGGAAGTGGACGTTCGTAGTAATACGGGGTGTCCTGGAGAAAAGGGTAAAAGTAGGAGTGGCAATGAGGTCTGCAACTCTGACAATCCAAAAGCCAGTGTTAAGAAGGTTCGGTCAACTTGGTCACTGAGTCATAGTCTTGGGTCGGGTCAATGGTCGCTGCCAAAGAGAGAGAGAAAAGAAACACTCAGCATGCACTCTAACCTAGATCAGAATGGTTATCCCTTTATCTAATCTGGAAACCTCCCACTGTACCTCAAATTCTCCTCCAAACCTGAAAGAAGAATTAGTCGGGGTCACCCGAGGAGTAAACTAACTCATCAGTGGGAATCGGGATCCAACTATCACCGCATGATAACGTGACGGAATCCGCTCACGTCATCACACTCCAGAAGGTATGCGCATACCTGGCAAGTTTCAGTTCTTTTGAAACTCCCGATGTGATTTCTACCCCATGCTCTTATGACCTTGACTTTGGCCAACATATCATAAGTCACATGTCAAGTTCAACCCGTCATTCTCCAGGTTAATTTGAGCCCACCCGTACATACCCTTGACTTGGGCCAAAATGGTAGTACGACTGCCCCAAACCAACACATCTATCTATGCTGCATATGAATACCCCAATAGCTACCAATCACTGTGCCTTGACTTTGGCCAACATACACAGCTTGAATACTATTGACTACCCATATGAAACGACGGAGGGCTACGAATGGTTTCTGGCGAAAACCTTTAACGTAATGAACTTGATATCGTTGAAGGAACTGATAGCTTTTTAGAAAATATAGTGACGAAAACCTTTACTAAAGAGGTCACTCCCGGTGAAGGGATCTCGGCTCTTTCCCCGTAGACTGAGGAGCAGGATATTCCAAATGAATACCACGATGCAAAGCAAAAGTAATCGGCTATAGTGAAGTTAATGCCCTGACGCAAACTTCTGTCCAAGGGGTCACTCCCGGTGAAGGGATCTCGGCCCTTGCCTCGTCGACTGAGGAGCAGGATATTCCAAATGAATACCACGATGCAAAACAAAAGTGAACGTCCTTGCAATAACAGCTTTTTGAAAAATGTTCCAACAACATCTGAATAGGTTTGTTTATCTTGCATTGATCCGAATCAACGCAGTCCCATCAATTGATCACACCACAAAGAACGAAAATATACTGACGTACGTATATGCCATCCGCATTCGCCACTGGGTCCCGTCATCACCCGTTAGGTTAGCTAACTAACAGCAGAGCGGGGACTGGACTAGCGCGGATGAAAAACATATACAACATCTACTAATATATATACCAATATATAGTATTTCGCTCAAGGCGTGAATAAAATGCAACATCACAGAAATGTACAGCATCACAGAACAATACAGATATCTGGGATCCCCGGGTTTCACAGAGCCACTACTGAAACCCGACGTTCCCCTGGTCGTGTGGATAGCCTGTGCAATGCCATCCTATACCCCCTACGAGTGCGGCGAATAGCCAGCCAATCCTGGAGTGAAGCCCCCTCCGTCCCAATGCCATGAGATGCGGGCTTGTTGCCTTCTAGAACCCGGCTATCCGTGCACCCCTCCGCGGGGTAACCCTAGTACAGAAAGTAAAATATACATACAACGGGTACATCGACCGCAACCTGGTCGTGCCCCAAAATAATAATACAAACAGGCAGTGACGACAGTCCACATGTCGGACGCTCGCCCCGCAATATCAAATGTACATAATACAACAAAACTGTACTAGCATTGCATCCAGGCTATCCCCCACGACCGATCCGCAACAACACAGCAAAACACAGAACATCAACGTGAAAGTCACGTTCGCAAATCCGTCTAACCGGGCTATAGCAGTTAGATCGGATTTACCGATCGAGTGACATTCACGGTCGCAGATATAATGTAAATACTGTGAAATAATGTGTTTAAAATATCCGATCGATCAAAAATTAACAAGTGGGCCCCCAAGCAATACTGTAGCACTCACAGAAATTCTGGGCCCAATTTTAATATTCCAAAACCCCTATTTTTAGCCCACAAGCCCACTGCAAAAAAATGATGACATGATCCCTCATTCATGCGGCGGATCCGCGGCCTCCAGAGTGGTAATGGCCGCGGTTCCGCGGTCGTATGGAGGGATCGTGTTGTCGAATTTTTCCAGTGTTCTTAGAACTCCCTGCACATCATTCTGAGACAACCTGAAAAATTTTTCGAGACCAAAAAATTTCTACAGAAAACTGATGTGAACAAAAATGCAAGTTTTGGAATTTTGGTCGATCGGAAATGTAAAACACATCAAACAAAGCTAGACGAAGTTAATGGCGAGGCTCTGATACCACTGTAAGTGCACGACGGCGCCCCGGACGTCAATCCGACGGCCAAATGCGGAAGCGGTGATAAACTTTAATTTTGCGAACTTAGCAAACCGGCACCACCGCGCACTAAACCCCGGATCGGGCCATTAAACTTGTCCTAGCTAACTAACAAGATAGGGAAGAGATATACCGAGTGATCCGAGTCCTCCGGTCTTCTCGTCATCGTCCCGATCTCCCGCGGAAACTCCGGTCGTCGCATCCTTGCCGGAAGGGCACCACATCGTCTGCATCTTTTACGGGCTCCCACCTCAATACCGAGGCAACTCGGGCACGAAGCTGGCAAGTCGACGTGCCCAAGGTTTGCTATAGAATGTGTAGGGTTGTGTCTCATTTGGGATTTTGTTGCCTTTGTAGATGGAGGAATGAGGTCAAGAAAAATGGTGCTTTCATTTTTCATGCAAGGAAATTGAGATGAAGATAAAATGCCACAAGCTCACAAAATGAAACTCTCTCCCTCACTCCCTCAAAATTGTGGCCGGCCATTTAGAATGGTGGAGGGAATGGATATGTAGCATGAAGGGAGGTGAGTGTAGGAGAGAAGAAAAGGTGACCATTAACAAACATTATCATAACAAATGAACATCAAACCCATACCCTTTCTAATCTCATTTAATGCAAGTGATGGAGGGAATCAAAGATGCTATCATAATCTTTCATCTCACAAATAAACCCTCCACAAAATGTTATTCGCAAACTTGCAAATAACCCCCTCCATCGGAAAAGTCCGGCCGGGAAAGAACAAAGGAAAACCGGGCTGAACGGAATGCAAACTGGCAACTCCAGAAAACTGGTCCCGTAATAAATTACAGGAAAACCCCGATACTGTGCATACACACCCGCATCTGTATTCCGTCCGGATACAAATGCAAAGAGACAAAATCTATACTGTACTAAACTAGGATCCGGCTTAAACCAAAGCCGGCTAGTAATGTTCGTCCGATCCTGATCCGTGCAATACCGCACGTATCAGATCGAACCCTGCCATATAACTATATGGCCACTAGTATAAAACTGTCCGATCCTGATCCGTGCAATACCGCACGTATCTGATCGGACCCTGCCATATCTCCATACGGCCTCTACAGTGTTTCGCCCGAAAGCTTGAGTAACTGAAAGTGTGGTGGACTCTAAAGACTCGTCAATACTATGGCTGTGGATTTAACCACCAGCACGTCAGAGGTATAAGCCAATACGTGACGGGCCACCAGCTATTGACCAAAAGGGACGTCGATGAGCGAACTCATCCTGACACCCTACTGAGCCTGTCAGTGACAATATCCGTACAGTCCGGTCCGTTCATCTATGAGCATCGCATGGAGGGCCTAGGGTGTTGGTAAAAGTCAGACCCCCAAAAGCGGTACAAGTCGTGTCGGAGTGTAGCCCAGAACACCCTGAGATACTACTGGAATACCTACCAGTAAATCTCCTGCCTTGGCCAAGGACTTCGTGTAATGGCTCTCCTAGACACAGCGCGACCTCACCCCCAATACCGGGAGAGACGAACCCCCGAAGATCCGCTCACTGCCTCCATGTGGCTCGGGACTGTACCCAACTAAAACCTGTTTGCACGACTCCTTTGAGCCGTGGTAGGGTAGTAATCAAAGTACAGTGGGAACTCACACGAGACAAATGACGATCCCCAGGTCGATGAACTAACCTGTACACATGTCACCTGGGAACTGCTATCTGACGTCAGGTATAAGACCAACTAGCATATTCCCGGCGAGTCTTGTCCGGTGTACTCATAACCCAAGGAGCACCTGTATACATCTTAGGTGAACCAACTGACACCAGTGGCCTGTGAGACCGGCCACCGCCCCTCGTCGGGGTCTCGACTGTATACACTAGTCTACTCTGGAGAAACGATGCCCTGTCTCGAATCTCCCACGACTAGGGACCTTTTAAGGATGTGCTTATAGACCCCAGCTCCCACTTATATGATCGCCCTCATACTGCTGGTGGTCAAGCAAAAATCCTAGGGGCTCTATCAACGTGCAATAGTGACATGTCAGGTCACCTAAAGCAGTACACGATGATAAAGGTAAACCAGATAGCATACTATCATCTCGAGTAAGACTGTCGTACCGGGATAGGTCCTCCCTCAATCATTGCAATCACGTGCCTGTGATCCAATAATTGACTCTGAGGGCACTATCTCCAACAAGAAACACCCCATAGATACTCTCTACTCTCTCTAGGGTTAAAGGTTTAGCAAGCCGGAGATCCTAGTTCACTCTAAATTCGAGAAAGAGCCCGAAGGTTGAACCCTCAGGTGGATCCATCTTTGACGGAAGAAGGCTACGAGGAAAGAACCATCAACCTCTACTAGGTTTCAAGAAGAAGGAGTTCAAGTTAGGTATAACCACTTTGCCGAGTAGTTAACTCTCCTTTGCATGTTTGCTAGTTTAGTTTAGACACGATCCCGACTTTGTTAGTCCATGTTGCCCCATGCGCCAAAAATTTGATTTTTATACCGTTTCCGCCTCCCCGTAAGAACCGGGGGTCGCAACGTGGACTTACAGTGGTATCAGAGCCAGGTTTCGATCCTGGGACCTGTGGGCTTTGCCGCGGATCCGCCGCCGTTTGGGCTCTTCATGTGATCTTGTTTTGTGCAATGTTCTTCTGGTAGGGTTTTAGGATTTTTCAAATATATTATATGTGCCCAGATTTTCCAGAATAGAAATTTGTTTTTGGGGGCCTATAATTCCGTATTTTTTCCGAACTTTACTACATTTTGACTATGTTGGTTATATCTGTGATGTTTGTATGTATTGAACGTCGGCTAATCGCTATAAGTCGATTAGTCGGGGTTATACATCTCTGTGATCTGTGTTTGATATTGGAATGTGTATATGAATGGATTGGATTGTCGTGGGTGAATAACCGGGATGGATGTGAGATGAGTGTTGTTTTTCTTTCATTCATTTGTAATATGTAAATTGATGTAATATTATTATTTGTATGGCCGCACAACCGGGTCGGGGTTGTAGCCGTCATTGTATAATTCTTTTTACTGTTTTTGCTCCTAGGATAGACCCATGGAGGGGTGCACAAACTACCGGGTACTTGGCGGGTAGTTTGCCGCACCCGTAGGGGTCTTGGGTGGGGTTTTAGCTATTCACCACGACCGTGTAATCCGCTTTTCGTTGCAGGCTCGAACGGATTGCAGATTCCTAGTATATCCAATGTATTCATCTGTGATCTGTAATGTCTATCATTGCTTTATATTTAGGCATTGCTTATGTTTTACAGCCGCGCTAGCCCAGCCCCCGCTCTGTCGTTAGTTAAGTAACCTAACGGGTGATGACGGGACCCCGTGGCGAATGCGAATGGCATAAGCGTACGTCATATTTTGGTTGTTTTCTGCAATGGTAGGATTAAATGATGGGACGCATTAAAAGAACTAATGCAAGAATATCACGCATTAAAAGAACTAATTCAAGATAATAAACCAAGTTAAAGTCGTTGGAACACTTTCGAAAAACCACTCGGTTCTTTTCAAAACTAACTTTTAAATGCGGAGCTTGAGCCACTCCTTCTAAAAGCTATCTCGTTCCATCGATTATATCCAGTTCACTACGTTCACGGTTTCGCCAAAACCATTCGTAGCCCTCCGTCGTTTCGTATGAATATTCAATAGTATTCAAGCTATGTTTGTTGACCTTCGTCAAGGCATAGAGATTGGTAGCTGTTGGGTGTTCATATGTAGCATAGATAGATGCGTTGGTTTGGGACAGTCGTATTGCCTTGTTGACCTTCGTCAAGGGTATATACGGGTGGGTTCAAATTAACCTGGATAATGACGGGCAGAACTTGACATGTGACTTATGATTTGTTGACCTTCGTCAAGGTCATAAGAGCATGGGGAAAAAATCCACATCGGGAGTTTCATAAGTACTGAAACTTGCTAGATTTGCATACCATTTGGAGTGTGGTGATTCTGGTAGGATTCCTTCAGTTTCTTCATACGATGATATTTGGATCCCGATCCTACTGTGAGTATATGCTACTCCTCGGGAAATTTCTCGCTAAACGATCAATGCTATAAACCTAGTAGGTGCCTAGAAAGGTGTTAGCGGGGCTACGCCCCCAGGGAAAAGAGGTTCTTAAATTAAGGAACTTCGCGAAAGAGTTGGAAAACCTCCCTCGAAGTACCGACACTGGCCTGGCTGAACGGTTAAGCAAGTATTGTGCGGTGGGATTGATCCCGACTGATTCTTCCTTTATGGTTTGAAGAGGGATTCGAGAGACAGTGGGAGCCATCCTGTTTAGACAAATTAAAAACCACTCTAAACTTGCAAGAGCATCATGCTAAAGTGTTTCTTCTCTCTCCCCCTGCAGCGACCAAATCGAAATGACTGGACTTAAGTTACTTCTAGATAAAAACATACTGACAGGGCCAAACTACAAAGATTGGCTCAGGAATGTCAAAATGGCAATCACTTACGACAAGCTGGGGTATCTTCTTACCACCAAAGCTCCCCCCGTCCCAAGTCCCACCTCCAGCGTCGCGGATAAGGAAATCCGTAAGACTTGGGAGATTGATTGCGCGAAGGCCAGGTGCCTCGTGCTTGCCTCTATGGACAACGAACATCAGAGGAGGCACGAGAATATGGACTTGGAATCCATATTTCTTCATACAAAAGAACTGTATGGAGAGCAGTCTCGTATCGCAAGATACGAAGTGTCGAAGAAGTTATTTTCGGCAAAGTTGGCCGTCGGATCATCGGTAGCGGACCACGTGCTTAAGATGATTGGCTACATTGAGGAGCTCGCGGAACTTGGGACCACGTTGGAAAGTGAACTCTATACGGATTTAATTCTCCAGTCCCTTCCATCCACTTACGCCCAGTTTATACTGAACTTCAACTTACAAGAAAAGGAAGTTGAACTTTCAGAACTCCTCAACATGCTGAGGAGCGCATAGGGCACCCTACAGAAAGGTAGGGAAACACCCGCTTTGTTTGTAGGAGGATCTTCTTCTTCTAGGTCCAAGGCGAAAGCCAAGGGAAAGAGGAAGAAAGCCCCCGCCAAACCAAGGGGCGGTGTTAGTAAAGTGGGTACGAAGGGAAAAGAAATGGCAACAAAGATAGCGGGGAAGCTTGTGGGAAAGGAAGAATGCTTCTATTGTCATAAGAGTGGACACTGGAAGAAAGATTGCAGGGCTTGGAAGGCCAGGACACAGGAACTGAAGCAGGTTGCGGCTTCAGCTTCAGGTGTGTATGTTATTGAAAACTGTCTTTCTATAAACTCTACTTCCTGGGTATTGGATACCGGATCAGGATCTCATATCTGTAATTCTTTGCAGGCATTGAGAAACCGTAGGTTTTTGAAGGCAGGTGACATGACCCTCAGAGTTGCGAACGGAGCTAGCATGAATGCTAAAGCCGTGGGGGACTATCACCTGGGAATGTCAGATGGACATGTTTTGGTTTTGCGTAATTGCTTTTTTGTACCCAACGCAACTTGTAATATCATTTCTGTATCTTTGGTTTCTAAAGAAGGTTATGAATTTGCGTTTGTAAGTAATGTTGTAAACATTCACCTTAATCAAGTTCTGATTGGGTCAGGTACATTGAGCAATGGTATATACGTATTAAACCAACCACAGATTTTCAATGTCCAGAATACACACAAAAGAAAGTCCCCAGATATCAATCAGGCTTTCTTATGGCATTGTAGACTGGGTCACATCAATGAGACACGGTTGACTAAGTTACATAAAGAAGGATACTTGGATCCGTTCGAGTATCAGTCTTATGCCACTTGTGAATCTTGTCTCATGGGAAAGATGACAAAGACTCCGTTCACTGGACACGGAGAAAGAGCGAGCGAGCTCTTGGGACTCATACACAGTGACGTGTGTGGTCCAATGTCTACACATGCGTGAAGCGGTTATTCATACTTCATTACTTTCACAGACGATTTCTCTAGGTATGGACATGTCTTCATAATGAAGCACAAATCCGAGGCCTTTGAGAAATTTCGGGATTACAAGAATGAAGTTGAAAAACAAACAGGCAAAAGTATTAAGATTCTAAGATCGGATCGAGGTGGTGAATACTTGAGTGCCGAGTTCCTGGACTATTTAAAAGAGAATGGAATTCTCTCTCAGCGTACTCCTCCATACACTCCGCAACATAACGGTGTATCGGAAAGGAGGAATCGAACCCTATTGGATATGGTTCGTTCCATGATGAGTAAGGCTGAGTTACCGCGATCTTTCTGGGGCTATGCACTAGAAGCAGCTGCATATCTCTTGAACAAGGCTCCCACCAAGACTGTGCCTACCACTCCATATCAGATGTGGAGTGGGAAGAAACCCTGTCTTAAGTACCTTAAGATATGGGGATGTCCAGCTTTTGTAAAAAAGCAGCATGCGGACAAGCTCGAGGCACGTTCAGTACAGTGTAAGTTTGTGGGATACTCAAAGAACTCCAGGGGGTATCTGTTCTATTCCGCTGAGGAACAAAAGGTTTTTGTTTCTCAACATGCCCGCTTCTTGGAAACTAAGTTTTTGGAAACCCAGATAAGTGGGAACGCAATAGAACTGGAAGAAATTCCAGAACCACAAGCTATTACTGAAAGCTTGGAAGAGCCAGTAAGTTCAAAAGATCAGGACATTCCTACGCCGCTCCGCAGGAGTAGTAGGCAGTCTCATCCGCCCGAGAGATACTACGGTTTTCTCATAGACGGGGATAGAGAGGATTGCATCATAGATTATGATGAGCCTACTAGCTTCCAGCAGGCCGTTCAGAGCGTTGACTCGGTAAAATGGCTGGATGCAATGCGGACCGAAATGGAGTCCATGTACACCAACAAAGTATGGACGTTGGACATTGCTCCAGACGGGGTAAAACCCGTAGCATGCAAGTGGATCTTCAAAAGGAAGATTGGTGTAGATGGACAGGTTGAGACCTATAAAGCTAGACTTATAGCAAAGGGTTTCCGTCAAAGACCTGGCTTGGACTATGATGAGACCTTTTCTCCAGTGGCTATGCTGAAATCCATTCGGATCCTTCTTGCCATTGCTGCCTTCCATGATTATGAGATTTGGCAGATGGATGTAAAAACCGCTTTTCTAAATGGAAATTTAGAGGAGTGTGTCTATATGGACCAGCCAGAGGGTTTCATTCAGAGTGGGAGCAGCGGAAAGGTGTGCAAGTTGCTTAAGTCCATCTATGGACTAAAGCAGGCATCGCGGAGTTGGAACATCTGCTTTGATGAGACGGTCAAGGAATTTGGCTTTATCAAAAATCCAGATGAACCATGCATCTATAGTAGATTTGTAGCGAGAACTGTAGTATTCCTCGTTTTATACGTGGATGACATTCTCTTAATAGGAAATGACATTCCTATGCTACAATCTGTCAAGGGGTTCTTGTCACAAAGGTTCTCCATGAAAGACCTGGGTGATGCCTCATACATCCTGGGGATCCGGATCCATCGTGATAGATCCAAGAGGATATTAGGACTTTCACAGTCCAGGTACATCGACACTATACTGAAGAGATTCAGTATGGAAGATTCCAAGCGCGGTAACCTACCGGCTTGTCACGGGATCACCCTCTCTAAAGAGATGTCTCCCAAGACTGATTTGGAGAGGGATCGCATGCCTATTATACCCTACGCTTCTGCGGTAGGCTCTATAATGTATGCGATGTTGTGTACCAGACCGGATGTAGCTTATGCACTGAGTGTGGTAAGCCGGTATCAGTCAAACCCTGGGGAGAAACACTGGATAGCGGTAAAGAACATTCTCAAGTACCTGAGAAGGACTAAGGAGATGTTCTTGGTGTATGGCGGAAAAGACCTCCAGATCGAGGCCTTTGCTGACTCCAGCTTCCAGAGTGACAAGGATGATTCCAAGTCCATGTCGGGTTTTGTCTTTACCCTCAATGGAGGGGCGGTGTGTTGGAAGAGTTCCAAACAGGAAACCGTTGCAGACTCGACGATGGAAGCGGAATACATCGCTGCATCTGATGCCGCAAAAGAAGCTGTCTGGATGAGGAAGTTCTTAAAAGAACTTCAGGTGGTTCCGTCCATTGTTGACCCAATACCTCTGTATTGCGACAACAACGGGGCTATAGCTTTAGCGAAGGAACCCAGGTCCCATCAGAGATCCAGGCACATCTTGAGGCGGTATCACCTGATCAGGGAGATCGTGGATCGCAAGGAGATCGAGGTTCGGAGGGTTGCTTCAGAAGAAAACACTGCAGATCCATTCACCAAGGCCTTACCCCAGACTCAGTTCGAGCGGCTGATCGAGATGATAGGTCTTCGATACGCCAGTACATGGCCTTAGTGCAAGTGGGAGATTGTTAGTGTATATGCCCTGGAGGCCATTACTGTATCATACTAGTTTGTATATTACTTAATGGAAGCTTGGGATATTCACCTTGTATAAACAATCTTGCTCAATATAGTAGTACGCTACTTGGTTTGTTTCTACTTCAATGTGTACATGTGTTTATTTTAGTATATCACCTATACGCATTAGTGGAGCCCTTAGGATCTTTGCTTGATTACCAGCGTTGTGATGGCAGTCACACTAGTGGAGGCTGGGTAATCTATAAGCACATCCTTATACAGGTCCCTAGTCGCAGGACTATCGAGACAGGGCATCGATACTCCGGAGTAAACTAGCATATGCGCTTCTCATCCCAGTGTGGGAGATGGTCTGTCCCACAGCCATCAGTACGTCGTACTGGAGATAGTATACGGGTGCTCGTTGGGTTACGAGTACACTGGACAGGACTCGTCGGGAACTGACAGGTTGGTATTATACCTGTCGTCAGTTATCAGTTCCCAGGTGACATGAGTACAGCTTAGTCCGCTGACTTGACACTGGCACTTCGCCTCGAGTGTGTTCCCACTGCACTTTGATCACTACCCTACCACAGCTCAAAGGAGTCGTGCAAACAGGAAATGGTTGGGTGCAGTCCCGAAGCACTTGGAGGCAGTGACGGTTAGACAGGATTCGTCTCTCCCGGTATTGGGGGTTGACATCGCGCTGTGTCTAGGAGAGCCATTACACGAGTAGTCCCTGGCCAGGGCAAGCGAGATATACTGGTAGGCTTCCAGTGTTATCTCAGGGTGTTTTGGGCTTCACTCCGACACGACTTGTACCGCTATTAGGGGACTGACGTTTTACCACCCCCTAGGCCCGACATGCGATGTATTAGATGAACAGACCGGACTGTACGGAGACTGTCACATTCAGACTCAGTAGGAGTTCAGATGGGGTTCACCTCGTCAGCCTTCTTGTCGGCATCTACCTGGGGACCGTTACGCACAGCTAGTGCCGCTTGCGGTCTGTGGTTAAACCCACTGCCGGTGTAGTGTCGAGTCTTTAGAGTCCCACACAGAGGGTATTCGCCTCTGGGCAAAAATGAGTAGAGGTCGCATGGTTTTGCGGCAGGGTTCATTCTCATCTGCGCACTTGTGCACGTTTGGAGTCCGGACGGATTATACTAGCAAGCTCTGGTTTGAGCCAGATACTGGTATATGTTTTGGGGTTGCTTTTATCTCTCAGTATTCTTGTTCCTCGGAACGAGAATGCAGGTGTGTATGCACAGTTGTTTGAGGCGGAGGAAGAGGTCTTTCATTAGGGTTTCGGAACGGGTGCGTATGCACAGTTGACAGTCGTCTTTTTCCAAACCCTAATGGATTTATGAAATATCAATTAATAATAGTAATTAAATGAAATTGTGTCATGGTTGATTTTGTTGACTTGTTGACCATGGTTGACTTGTTGACCATGGTTGAATGTTTGACCATCATCATTGCTTTGCAAGGATACTCCTTGATTCTAGCTTACATTCATTTAATGAAGTGATGATAGTGGTCATTCCAAATACAACCATCAACTATTTCATTTTGAATTATTATTATTAATTAGATAATTCTTTTTCCTTTTGTTATGGTTGCAAAAGGAAAATGAGATCATTCTATCATATTCATTCTCTCTCCTCACTTCATCTTCTTCTTCCTCAAGTTCAAGGAGAATCCTTCTCATGTGTTGAGAATCCCTCTCCTTGAAAGAGAAACACCCCATAGATACTCTCTACTCTCTCTAGGGTTCAAGGTTTAGCAAGCCGGAGATTCTAGTTCACTCTAAGTTCGAGAAAGAGCCCGAAGGTTGAACTCTCAGGTGGATCCATCTTTGACGGAAGAAGGCTACGAGGAAAGAACCATCAACCTCCACTAGGTTTCAAGAAGAAGGAGTTCAAGTTAGGTATAACCACTTTGCCGAGTAGTTAACTCTCCTTTGCATGTTTGCTAGTTTAGTTTAGACACGATCCCGACTTTGTTAGTCCATGTTGCCCCATGCGCCAAAAATTTGATTTTTATACCGTTTCTGCCTCCCCGTAAGAACCGGGGGTCGCAACGTGGACTTACAGTTTTGAATTCTAGCAAGCAAAGAATGAATATATGAGATGAATCAATTCCTCACATATCAAATGAACTCTCTCATTTTTCTCCCCCTTGAAGTGGCCGGCCCCCCCTCCCTTTTTGAACAAATGGTGGAGCAAAAATCAAAACAAGAAGGAAGGTGAGTGTAGGAAAACAAGAAGGGGTGACCACAACCAAAAGCAATGATAACAATATCATATCAACCTTCATCTCATTTCTTATCACAAATAAAGCAAAGAATGGATGGAAAAAGAATATAATGATGATGGTCATATCATAATCTCACAAATGCAAGAAACCCCTCCACAATAAGTTATTTGCACAATTGCAAATAACCCCTCCATCGGAAAAGTCCGGCCGGGAAGGAACAAAGAAAAACTGGCCGGAACGGAATGCAAACTGGCAACTCCAGAAAACTGGTCCCGTAATAAATTACAGGAAAACCCCGATACTGCAAATACATGCCCGCATTTGTATTCCCACTGAATACAAATGCAAAGAGACAAAACTACACTGTCTAATACTAGGATCCGGCTTAAGCCAAAGCCGGCTAGTAAAAACCGTCCGATCACGATCCGTGCAATACCGCACGTATCTGATCGAACCCTGCCATATCTTCATACGGCCTCTACAGCGTTTTGCCCGAAACTTGAGTAACTGAGTGTGGTGGACTCTAAAGACTCGTCGATACTATAGCTGTGGATTTAACCACTAGCACGTCAGAGGTATTAGCCATACGTGACGGGCCACCAGCTATTGACCAAAAGGGACGTCGATGAGCGAACTCATCCTGACACCCTACTGAGCCTGTCAGTGACAATATCCGTACAGTCCGGTCCGTTCGTCTATGAGTATCGCATGGCGGGCCTAGGGGGTTGGTAAAAGTCAGACCCCCAAAAGCGGTACAAGTCGTGCCGGAGTGTAGCCCAGAACACCCTGAGATAATACTGGAATACCTACCAGCAAATCTCCTGCCTCGGCCGAGGGCTTTGTGTAATGGCTCTCCTAGACACAGCGCGACCTCACCCCCAATACCGGGAGAGACGAACCCCTGCAGATCCGCTCACTGCCTCCATGTGGCTCAGGACTGTACCCAACTAAAACCTGTTTGCACGACTCCTTTGAGCCGTGGTAGGGTAGTAATCAAAGCACAGTGGGTACTTGTAAGTCGATGTACAACACCCCAGTACTTGTGGGGAGGCGGAATTTTCAAAAACGAACTTGTTTAGTGAACAAACATCGACTAACCGCTTGAATCGAAGCTAAACGATAACTAACTTCAAACATAGAGTTTCTATGCTACTATGTTTAGGGATTATACATAATGAATCGTGTCCTTCGTCTTTGCGAACTCCACCTCCTCCTCCGCCTTCTCGAAGTAGTAGACGATCCACCCGAGAGCTTTACTCCTAGCTTAGCCTCTAAACTTGAGGCAACTAACCTTCTTTAAGTGCTAATCAAAGAAGCTAGGTGATATAGAGTGAGGGTTATGGTTTAATTATTCTAACTAATCCTTGTACTCAACACATGAGAGGGGAGGATTAGGGTTTGAAGAGGGAGAGCTTGAGGAGAGAGAAGGTGAAGATAATAGTGAAGTGAGAAGAATGAGTTATCATAATATATATCAAGCATTTCTTTTTATTAAGAAAAGAAAAGAAATCATTTTACAACCATGCTTGATAAATATCTTGTGGTGATTCATCTCCATGAGTCATTAAGCAATTATGAAGCATTAATGACATGGATGAATCATCCATATGACTCACTAATCTCATTCAATGTATATGCCACCTAAACCTCCTTAGTCACCATCTTCTAGAAGTTTCTCGCGCAATTACGAGAACGCCCCTCCTTTCCGCAAAAATACGGAAAAACTTTAAACTGTATAAATCCAATAATCGGATACCAGTAACTGGCTTAAACCAAAGCCGGCTGGTAAAAACTGTCCGAAAGTCGTACGTGCGTAAACACACGTATGCGTCCGAACCCTTGTCGTAAAACCATACGACCTCTATATCGTTTCGCCTGGAGTACGGAAACTCTCTGTGTGGGACTCTAGAGACTCGACTACTACGCTGGCAGTGGGTTTAACCACAGACCGCAAGCGGCACTAGCTGTACGTAACGGTCCCCAGGTAGATGTCGATAAGAAGGCCGATGAGGAAACCCATCCGAACTCCTACTGAGTCTGATATGACAATCTCCATACAGTCCGGTCCGTTCGTCTAAGACTATCGCATATCGGGCCTAGGGGGCGGCAAGCGTCAGTCCCCTAATAGCGGTATAAGTCGTGTCGGAGCAAAACCCATTACACCCTGAGAAATTACTGGAACCTACCAGCAAATCTCGCTTGCCCTGGCCAAGGACTTTGCGTAATGGCTCTCTGACACAGCGCGATATCAACCCCCAATACCGGGAGAGACGAATCCTGTCTAACCGCCACTGCCTCCAAGTGCTCGGGACTGCACCCAACTGCTACCTGTTTGCACGACTCCTTTGAGCCGTGGTAGGGTAGCAATCTAAGAACAGTGGGACACACTCGAGGCGAAGTAGCAGTGTCAAGTCTGCGGACTATGCTGTACTCATGTCACCTGGGAACTGTTCACTGACGACTGGTATAAAACCAACCAACAGTCCCCTGTGAGTCCTGTCCGGTGTACCCGTAACCTAACGAGCACCTGCATACTATCTCCAGTACGACGTACTGACGGCTGTGGGACAGACCATCTCCCCAACTGGGATGAGAAGCGTATACACTAGTCTACTCCGGAGTATCGATGCCCTGTCTCGATAATCCAACGACTAGGGACCTGAATAAGGATGTGCTTGTAGACTGCCCAGCCCCCACTAGTGTGATTGCCATCACAACGCTGGTAGTCAAGCAAGATCCTAAGAGCTCTATCAATACGTATACTCACATATTAAGATAGAAAAACCAAGTAGCATACTACCATGTTTAGCAAGACTGTTATATACATGTGAATATCCCAAGCTTCCATTAAGTAATATACAAACTAGTATGATACAGTAATGGCCTTCTAGGGCATAAACACTAACAATTTCCCACTTGCACTAGGGCCATGTACTGGCGTATCGAAGACCGATGATCTCAAGTAGCCTCTCGAACTGAATCTGAGGTAGGGCCTTCGTGAATGGATCAGCAATGTTCTCTTCAGAAGCAACTCTCCGAACCTCGATCTCCTGACGATCAATGATCTCCCTGATCAGGTGATACCGCCTTAAGATGTGTCTGGACTTTTGATGGGACCTTGGTTCCTTCGCTAAAGCTATAGCTCCGTTGTTGTCGCAATACAGAGGTATTGGACCAACTATGGTAGGAACCACCTGAAGTTCTGTTAGGAACTTCTTCATCCAGACTGCTTCTTTTGCGGCATCGCAAGCAGCTATATACTCCGCTTCCATCGTTGAGTCAGCAACGGTGTCCTGCTTGGAGCTCTTCCAGCACACCGCCCCTCCATTGAGGGTAAAGACATAACCCGACATGGACTTGGAATCGTCCTTATCATTCTGGAAGCCAGAATCAGCAAAGGCCTCCAACCAGAGGTCTTTTCCGCCGTAAACCAAGAACATCTCCTTAGTCCTTCTCAGGTACTTGAGAATGTTCTTTACTGCTATCCAGTGCTTCTCCCCTGGGTCTGACTGATACCGGCTTACCACGCTCAGTGCGTAAGCTACATCTGGTCTGGTGCACAACATCGCATACATTATAGAGCCTACCGCAGAAGCGTAGGGTATAATAGACATGCGTTCCCTTTCCAAATCAGTCTTGGGAGACATCTCTTTGGAGAGGGTGATTCCGTGACAAGCCGGTAGATTACCACGCTTAGAATCTTCCATACTGAATCTTTTCAGTACAGTGTCGATATACCTGGACTGCGAAAGTCCCAACATCCTCTTGGATCTATCACGATAGATCCGGATCCTCAGAATGTAAGAGGCATCACCCAGGTCTTTCATGGAGAACCTGTGTGACAAGAATCCTTTGACAGATTGTAGCATAGGAATGTCATTTC
Organism: Agapanthus africanus; assembly: GCA_030015575.1. Lineage (NCBI taxonomy): Eukaryota > Viridiplantae > Streptophyta > Magnoliopsida > Asparagales > Amaryllidaceae > Agapanthus > Agapanthus africanus. The sequence goes on along the minus strand of CM057347.1, from coordinate 351,243,704 downwards.
CTATCAATAGAATGTCATCCACGTACAAGACGAGGAATACGACACTTCTGGCTACAACTTTACTATATATACACGGTTCATCTGGATTTTTGATAAAGTCATATTCTTTGACTGTCTCATCAAAACAGATATTCCAACTCCGCGATGCCTGCTTTAGTCCATAAATGGACTTAAGCAGCTTGCATACTTTCCCGCTGCTCCCACTCTGATTGAAACCCTCTGGCTGATCCATATAGACGCTCTCTTCTAAATTTCCATTCAGAAAAGCCGTCTTTACGTCCATCTGCCAGATTTCATAATCATGGAAGGCAGCAATAGCAAGAAGGACCCGAATGGATTTAAGCATAGCCACCGGAGAAAAAGTTTCGTCATAGTCCAAACCAGGTCTTTGACGAAAACCCTTTGCAACAAGTCTAGCCTTATAGGTTTCCACCTGTCCATCTACACCAAACTTTTTCTTGAAGATCCATTTGCATCCTATGGGTTTTACCCCATCTGGAGCAAAGTCCAAAGTCCATAGTTTGTTGGTGTACATGGACTCCATTTCGGTCCGCATTGCATCTAGCCATCGTACCGAGTCGCCGCTCTGGATGGCCTGCTGGAAGTCAGTAGGTTCATCATCATCTATGATGCAATCCTCTCTATCCCCATCTATGAGAAAACCATAGTATCTCTCAGGCGGATGAAACGGCCTACTACTCCTGCGGAGGGGTGCGGGAATGTCCTGTTCTTCTTGAACTACCGGTTCTACCAAACTTTCAGTATTAGTTTGTGGTTCTGGAATTTCTTCCAGTTCTATTTCGCTCCCACTTGATTCCTTTTCTAAAAACTGATGTTCTAGAAAATAGGCATTACGAGAAACAAATACCTTTTGTTCCTCTGCGTAATAGAATAGATATCCCCTGGAGTTCTTTGGATATCCCACAAACCTACACTTTACTGATCGTGCCTCGAGCTTGTCCACATGCTGCTTTTTAACAAAAGCTGGACATCCCCAAATCTTTATATACTGTAGATGGGGTTTCTTCCCGCTCCACATCTGATATGGAGTGGTAGGCACAGTCTTGGTAGGAACCATGTTCAAAAGATATGCCGCTGATTCTAGCGCATAACCCCAGAAAGATCGCGGTAACTCAGTATTACTCATCATGGATCGTACCATATCCAATAGGGTTCGATTCCGTCTCTCCGATACACCGTTATGCTGTGGAGTGTATGGAGGAGTAAGCTGAGAGAGAATTCCTTTCTCTTTTAGGTAACCAAGGAACTCGGCACTCAAGTATTCACCACCTCGATCAGATCTAAGTGTCTTTATACTTTTGCCGGTTTGGTTTTCTACTTCATTCTTATACTCTCGGAATTTCTCAAAAGCCTCGGATTTATGTTTCATCAGATAAATGAATCCGTACCTTGAGTAATCATCCGTGAAAGTAATGAAATAGGAAAAACCACCTCTTGCATGTGTAGACATTGGACCGCATACATCGCTGTGTATGAGTCCTAAGAGCTCGCTCGCTCTTACTCCATGTCCAGTAAATGGAGTCTTTGTCATCTTTCCTTTGAGACAAGATTGACAAGTGTCATAAGTTTGATATTCGAACGAGTCCAAATATCCTTCTCTATGCAACTTAGTCAACCTTCTCTCATTGATGTGACCCAGTCTACAATGCCATAAGAAAGCTTTATTTAAATCTGGAGACTTTCTTTTTAGTGTGTTCTGGACATTGAAAATTTAGAGTTGGTGTAAAACATATATACCGTTATTTAGTGTACCTGACCCAATCAAACCATGATTAAGGTGGATGTTAACAACATCTCTTACAAACGTGAAATCATAACCTTTATTTGATAACAAGGAAACTGATATGATATTACACGTTAAGCTTGGTACAAAATAACAGTTATGTAAAACCAAAATGTGTCCACTCGTCAATCCTAGGTGATAATCCCCGACGGACGCAGCTCCCACGCTAGCTCCGTTAGCAACCTTTAGGGTCATATCACCTTCCTTCAGCACTCTACGGTTTCTCAGTGCCTGCAATGAATTGCAAATATGAGATCCTGATCCGGTATCCAATACCCAGGAAGTAGAGTTGATCGACAGAAAATTCTCAATTACAAACACACCTGAAGTCGAAGCCACAGCTTGCTTCGGTTCCTGTTTCTTGGCGTTCCACGCCTTGCAATCTTTCTTCCAATGCCCTTTCCTGTGACAATGGAAGCACTCATCCTAGCCTACTACCGGTACTGCAAACTTTTTCTTTCCCTTCCCTCCCACCTTACTAACACCTCCTCTAGGTCTGGGGACGGCCTTCTTCTTCCTTCCTTTGGCCCTAGCCTTGGACCCGGAAGAAGATGCATCGCCAACAAACATAGCGGGTGTTTCCTTTGCCTTCTGCAAGGTGCCCTCTGCACTCCTTAACATGTTCAGGAGTTCCGGAAGTTCAACTTCTTTTCTTTGAAGGATGAAGTTCAGGATAAACTGGGCGTAGGTGGGAGGAAGGGACTGGAGAATAAGGTCTGTATAGAGCTCATTATCCAAAGTCGTCCCAAGGTCTGCGAGCTCTTCAATATAGCCGATCATCTTTAGGACATGTTCTCCTACTGATGACCCGACAGCCAACCTCGCTCGAAACAAGTTCTTAGAGGTCTCGTATCTTGCTATACGAGATTGCTCTCCATAAAGTTCCTTTGTATGGAGAAATATGCCATCAAGGCCCATATCCTCGTGCCTCCTCTGATGTTCATTGTTCATTGAGCAAGCGCGATGCACTTGGCTTTCGCGCAATCTAAATCCCAGGTTTTGCGGATTTCCTTATCCGTATTGCTGCATTTGGGACCAGGGACAGCAGGTGCCGTAGCGGTGAGGACGTACCCCAATTTGTCATAGGTCAAAGCCATTTTGACATTCCACAGCCAATCTTTATAGTTTGGCCCTGTCAGTATATTTTTCTCTAAAAGTAACTTAAGTCCAGTCATTTTCAGGGTCGCTGCAATTAGGAGAGAGAGAAGAAAACTCTTTAGCATGATGCTCTTGCAAGTTTAGAGTGGTTTTTAGTTTATCTAAACCGGATGGCTCCCACTGTTTCTCGAATCCTTCCTCAAACCATAAAAGAAGAATTAGCCAGGACTATTCTCACCGTACAATACTTGCTTAACCGTTCAGCCAGGCCAGTGTCGATACTTCGAGGGAGGTTTTCCAACGCTTTCGCGAAGTTCCTTAATTAAATAACCTCTTTTCTCTGGGGGCGTAACCCCGCTGACACCTTTCTGGACACCTATTAGGTTTATAGCATTGATCGTTAAGTGACGAATATCCTGATAAGTAGCATATACTCACAGTAGGATCGGGATCCAAATATCATTGTATGATAATGTTGAAGGAATCCTACCAACATTCATCAAACTCCAAATGGTATGCAACTCTTTGCAAATTTCAGTTTCTTTAGAAATTCCCGATATATATTTCTGCCCCATGCTCTTATGACCTTGGCGTTAGGTCAAAATGTCATAAGTCACATGTCAAGTTCTACCCATCATTATCTTGTCAATTTGAACCCATCCGTATATATCCTTGACGTTCGGCCAAAATGATAATACGACTGTCCCAAACTAACTCATCTATCTATGCAACAAATGAATACCCAGTAGCTACCAAACACTATGCCTTGGCGTTAGGTCAAAATACATAGCTTGAATACTACTGAATACCCAGATGAAATGACGGAGGGCTACGAATGGTTTTGGCGAAACCGTGAACGTAGTGAACTTGATATAACCGAAGGAACCTGATAGCTTTTAAAAGGAGTGGTTAAAGCTCCGCATTTAAAAATATCTGTTTTTAAAATTAACCGAGTGGTTTCTTTTAAATTGTTCCAACGATTAAACTTTTGGTTTATTTTCTTTGCATTATAGATAATGCGTCCCATCATTAACCTATCATTGCAGAAAACAACGAAAATACAACGTCCACTTATGCCATCCGCATTCGCCACGGGGTCCCGTCATCACCCGTTAGGTTACTTAACTAACGACAGAGCGGGGGCTGGGCTAGCGCGGGTGTAAAACATAAGTGACGTCTAAATAGCTATCATATATAGATATTGTACATTCGTCAGACGCAATAATAGGCATTCCAGATCACAGATGAACTTTATTGGATTTGCAAGCAATCCGTGTTTGTTTTGAGCCTGCAACAAAAGACGGATTACACAGTTGTGATGAATAGCCATTACCCCACCCAAGACCCCAACGGGTACGGCAAACTACCCGCCCGGCAGTTTGTGCACCCCACCTTGGGTCTGTCCTAGGAGCAAAAACAGTAAAACGAAATAATACAACGGTGGCTACAACCGCAACCTGGATGTGCCCCGCAAAATAATATTACAACAAATTACATTTACATCAAATGAATTAAATAATAACCCATCACATAACCCCGGCTATACATCACAACAGTCCAACACAGTTCATATCCACAAACAGTAAAAACCATTACAGAAATGTGCAACCCCCTGCCAACCGACATACTAGCAGTTAGGGGAGGTTTACGAACACATTATACAAACACAGATATAATCCAACAAGCAAATACTGTATAATTTCGATCGATTAAACACATTTAATATTGCTCCAATGCTTCTCTGTAAACTTGAAACCTGAGCAAAATTAAAAAATACCAGAAAATCCCAAATATCACAGAGAACTATCACAAGAAAAATGGGTCCCTGAATCGTCAACTCGGAGGCGGAAGCGCGGCGGATCGGTGCTATCCGCCACGGTTCCGCGGCGCCGTAGGCGATTCAGGGGACCAAATTTTTTGTGTGATCTACTACTGTCATTTTAAGCTTTCTGAACATCCCTGAAAAATTTTTGGACTTCATTTATAAATCGACAGAAACTTGATATTTTAGGGTTTTCCGGTTTCGTTTTTTCCGTTCGAAATTCATACAAATTTGCAAAAAAGTTATTTATTGTTTAGCGAGGCTCTGATACCACTGTAAGTCGATGTACAACACCCCAGTACTTGTGGGGAGGCGGAATTTTCAAAAACGAACTTGTTTAGTGAACAAATATCGACTAACCGCTTGAATCGAAGCTAAACGATAACTAACTTCAAACATAGAGTTTCTATGCTACTATGTTTAGGGATTATACCTAATGAATCGTGTCCTTCGTCTTTGCGAACTCCACCTCCTCCTCGGCCTTCTCGAAGTAGTAGACGATCCACCCGAGAGCTTTACTCCAAGCTTAGCCTCTAAACTTGAGGCAACTAACCTTCTTTAAGTGCTAATCAAAGAAGCTAGGTGATATAGAGTGAGGGTTATGGTTTAATTAGTCTAACTAATCCTTGTACTCAACACATGAGAGGGGAGGATTAGGGTTTGAAGAGGGAGAGCTTGAGGAGAGAGAAGGTGAAGATAATAGTGAAGTGAGAAGAATGAGTTATCATAATATATATCAAGCATTTCTTTTTATCAAGAAAAGAAAATAAATCATTTTACAACCATGCTTGATAAATATCTTGTGGTGATTCATCTCCATGAGTCATTAAGCAATTATGAAGCATTAATGACATGGATGAATCATCCATATGACTCACTAATCTCATTCAATGTATATGCCACCTAAACCTCCTTAGTCACCATCTTCTAGAAGCTTCTCGCGCAATTACGAGAACGCCCCTCCTTTCCGCAAAAATACGGAAAAACTTTAGACTGTATAAATCGAATAACCGGATACCAGTAACTGGCTTAAACCAAAGCCGACTGGTAAAAACTGTCCGAAAGTCGTACGTGCGTAAACACACGTATGCGTCCGAACCCTTGTCGTAAAACCATACGACCTCTATGTCGTTTCGCCTGGAGTAGGGAAACTCTCTGTGTGGGACTCTAGAGACTCGACTACTACGCTGGCAGTGGGTTTAACCACAGACCGCAAGCGGCACTAGCTGTACGTAACGGTCCCCAGGTAGATGTCGATAAGAAGGCCGATGAGGAAACCCATCCGAACTCCTACTGAGTCTGATGTGACAATCTCCATATAGTCCGGTCCGTTCGTCTAAGACTATCGCATATCGGGCCTAGGGGGGCGGCAAGCGTCAGTCCCCTAATAGCGGTATAAGTCGTGTCGGAGCGAAACCCATTACACCCTGAGAAACTACTGGAACCTACCAGCAAATCTCGCTTGCCCTGGCCAGGGACTTTGCGTAATGGCTCTCTGACACAGCGCGATATCAACCCCCAATACCGGGAGAGACGAATCCTGTCTAACCGCCACTGCCTCCAAGTGCTCGGGACTGCACCCAACTGCTACCTGTTTGCACGACTCCTTTGAGCCGTGGTAGGGTAGCAATCTAAGAACAGTGGGACACACTCGAGGCGAAGTAGCAGTGTCAAGTCTGCGGACTATGCTGTACTCATGTCACCTGGGAACTGTTCACTGACGACTTGTATAAAACCAACCAACAGTCCCCTGTGAGTCCTGTCCGGTGTACCCGTAACCTAACGAGCACCTGCATACTATCTCCAGTACGACGTACTGACGGCTGTGGGACAGACCATCTCCCCAACTGGGATGAGAAGCGTATACACTAGTCTACTCCGGAGTATCGATGCCCTGTCTCGATAATCCAACGACTAGGGACCTGAATAAGGATGTGCTTGTAGACTGCCCAGCCCCCACTAGTGTGATTGCCATCACAACGCTGGTAGTCAAGCAAGATCCTAAGAGCTCTATCAATACGTATACTCACATATTAAGATAGAAAAACCAAGTAGCATACTACCATGTTTAGCAAGACTGTTATATACATGTGAATATCCCAAGCTTCCATTAAGTAATATACAAACTAGTATGATACAGTAATGGCCTTCTAGGGCATAAACACTAACAATTTCCCACTTGCACTAGGGCCATGTACTGGCGTATCGAAGACCGATGATCTCGAGTAGCCTCTCGAACTGAATCTGAGGTAGGGCCTTCGTGAATGGATCAGCAATGTTCTCTTCAGAAGCAACTCTCCGAACCTCGATCTCCTGACGATCAATGATCTCCCTGATCAGGTGATACCGCCTTAAGATGTGTCTGGAATTTTGATGGGACCTTGGTTCCTTCGCTAAAGCTATAGCTCCATTGTTGTCGCAATACAGAGGTATTGGACCAACTATGGTAGGAACCACCTGAAGTTCTGTTAGGAACTTCTTCATCCAGACTGCTTCTTTTGCGGCATCGCAAGCAGCTATATACTCCGCTTCCATCGTTGAGTCAGCAACGGTGTCCTGCTTGGAGCTCTTCCAGCACACCGCCCCTCCATTGAGGGTAAAGACATAACCCGACATGGACTTGGAATCGTCCTTATCACTCTGGAAGCCGGAATCAGCAAAGGCCTCCAACCTGAGGTCTTTTCCACCGTAAACCAAGAACATCTCCTTAGTCCTTCTCAGGTACTTGAGAATGTTCTTTACTGCTATCCAGTGCTTCTCCCCTGGGTCTGACTGATACCGGCTTACCACGCTCAGTGCGTAAGCTACATCTGGTCTGGTGCACAACATCGCATACATTATAGAGCCTACCGCAGAAGCGTAGGGTATAATAGACATGCGTTCCCTTTCCAAATCAGTCTTGGGAGACATCTCTTTGGAGAGGGTGATTCCGTGACAAGCCGGTAGATTACCGCGCTTAGAATCTTCCATACTGAATCTTTTCAGTACAGTGTCGATATACCTGGACTGCGAAAGTCCCAACATCCTCTTGGATCTATCACGATAGATCCGGATCCTCAGAATGTAAGAGGCATCACCCAGGTCTTTCATAGAGAACCTGTGTGACAAGAATCCTTTGACAGATTGTAGCATAGGAATGTCATTTCCTATCAATAGAATGTCATCCACGTACAAGACGAGGAATACGACACTTCTGGCTACAACTTTACTATATATACACGGTTCATCTGGATTTTTGATAAAGTCATATTCTTTGACTGTCTCATCAAAACAGATGTTCCAACTCCGCGATGCCTGCTTTAGTCCATAAATGGACTTAAGCAGCTTGCATACTTTTCCGCTGCTCCCACTCTGATTGAAACCCTCTGGCTGATCCATATAGACGCTCTCTTCTAAATTTCCATTCAGAAAAGCCGTCTTTACGTCCATCTGCCAGATTTCATAATCATGGAAGGCAGCAATAGCAAGAAGGACCTGAATGGATTTAAGCATAGCCACTGGAGAAAAAGTTTCGTCATAGTCCAAACCAGGTCTTTGACGAAAACCCTTTGCAACAAGTCTAGCCTTATAGGTTTCCACCTGTCCATCTACACCAATCTTTTTCTTGAAGATCCATTTGCATCCTATGGGTTTTACCCCATCTGGAGCAAAGTCCAAAGTCCATAGTTTGTTGGTGTACATGGACTCCATTTCGGTCCGCATTGCATCTAGCCATCGTACCGAGTCGCCGTTCTGGATGGCCTGCTGGAAGTCAGTAGGTTCATCATCATCTATGATGCAATCTTCTCTATCCCCATCTATGAGAAAACCATAGTATCTCTCAGGCGGATGAGACGGCCTACTACTCCTGCGGAGGGGTGCGGGAATGTCCTGTTCTTCTTGAACTACCGGTTCTACCAAACTTTCAGTATTAGTTTGTGGTTCTGGAATTTCTTCCAGTTCTATTTCGCTCCCACTTGATTCCTTTTCTAAAAACTGATGTTCTAGAAAATGGGCATTACGAGAAACAAATACCTTTTGTTCCTCTGCGTAATAGAATAGATATCCCCTGGAGTTCTTTGGATATCCCACAAACCTACACTTTACTGATCGTGCCTCGAGCTTGTCCACATGCTGCTTTTTAACAAAAGCTGGACATCCCCAAATCTTTATATACTGTAGATGGGGTTTCTTCCCGCTCCACATCTGATATGGAGTGGTAGGCACAGTCTTGGTAGGAACCATGTTCAAAAGATATGCCGCTGATTCTAGCGCATAACCCAGAAAGATCACGGTAACTCAGCATTACTCATCATGGATCGTACCATATCCAATAGGGTTCGATTCCGTCTCTCCGATACATCGTTATGCTGTGGAGTGTATGGAGGAGTAAGCTGAGAGAGAATTCCTTTCTCTTTTAGGTAACCAAGGAACTCGGCACTCAAGTATTCACCACCTCGATCAGATCTAAGTGTCTTTATACTTTTGCCGGTTTGGTTTTCTACTTCATTCTTATACTCTCGGAATTTCTCAAAAGCCTCGGATTTATGTTTCATCAGATAAATGAATTCGTACCTTGAGTAATCATCCATGAAAGTAATGAAATAGGAAAAACCACCTCTTGCATGTGTAGACATTGGACCGCATACATCGCTGTGTATGAGTCCTAAGAGCTCGCTCGCTTTTACTCCATGTCCAGTAAATGGAGTCTTTGTCATCTTTCCTTTGAGACAAGATTGACAAGTGTCATAAGTTTGATATTCGAACGAGTCCAAATATCCTTCTCTATGCAACTTAGTCAACCTTCTCTCATTGATGTGACCCAGTCTACAATGCCATAAGAAAGCTTTATTTAAATCTGGAGACTTTCTTTTTAGTGTGTTCTGGACATTGAAAATTTAGAGTTGGTTTAAAACATATATACCGTTATTTAGTGTACCTGACCCAATCAAACCATGATTAAGGTGGATGTTAACAACATCTCTTACAAACGTGAAATCATAACCTTTATTTGATAACAAGGAAACTGATATGATATTACACGTTAAGCTTGGTACAAAATAACAGTTATGTAAAACCAAAATGTGTCCACTCGTCAATCCTATGTGATAATCCCCGACGGACGCAGCTCCCACGCTAGCTCCGTTAGCAACCTTTAGGGTCATATCACCTTCCTTCAGCACTCTACGGTTTCTCAGTGCCTGCAATGAATTGCAAATATGAGATCCTGATCCGGTATCCAATACCCAGGAAGTAGAGTTGATCGACAGACAATTCTCAATTACAAACACACCTGAAGTCGAAGCCACAGCTTGCTTCGGTTCCTGGTTCTTGGCGTTCTACGCCTTGCAATCTTTCTTCCAGTGCCCTTTCCTGTGACAATGGAAGCACTCATCCTAGCCTACTACCGGTACTGCAAACTTTTTCTTTCCCTTCCCTCCCACCTTACTAACACCTCCTCTAGGTCTGGGGACGGCCTTCTTCTTCCTTCCTTTGGCCCTAGCCTTGGACCCGGAAGAAGATGCATCGCCAACAAACATAGCGGGTGTTTCCCTTGCCTTCTGCAAGGTGCCCTCTGCACTCCTTAACATGTTCAGGAGTTCCGGAAGTTCAACTTCTTTTCTTTGAAGGTTGAATTTCAGGATAAACTGGGCGTAGGTGGGAGGAAGGGACTGGAGAATAAGGTCTGTATAGAGCTCATTATCCAAAGTCGTCCCAAGGTCTGCGAGCTCTTCAATATAGCCGATCATCTTTAGGACATGTTCTCCTACTGATGACCCGACAGCCAACCTCGCTCGAAAACAAGTTCTTAGAGGTCTTGTAGGGTTCCTAGGCACTCCAAGGAGGTCTCACAAGGTATCAACCATGCCAATTTCAAAAAATCTAGGTGCCGAGAAACCCTAATACGGGTCGTTGGCTAGAAATCTAGGCGAAAAAGAAACTAGTTAACAACTTAACTAAAGTTTAAACGGAAATACAACCTTTGTAGATCCGGTGCTCCACCTCCATAGCTCCGCAACGAAGTCCCCTCGCTGTCCAAATGAATTCCCGGGCTCTAGCGTCGGCTTCGTCGGAGAAATGGCGAGCTAGGTCGTCGATTTCCATGCCGAAGATGATCTACGTCGAGGCATCGCTAGATCAAGCTCCACCTTCACCAAGCCATGAAAACTTGTGAAGGAAACACCCTATACTACTTGGCAAGAGGTAGAGGATGAAGAAATAGGAAGTGGGTTCACTTTAGAATTGGATTTCTCACTCTTTATCATCACTTGCCATTAATGGAGCAAGCTTTCTTCCATGAAGAAACGAAGAAGAAGAAGAAGAAGAATGTTATGATAAGAATTAATTAAAATAGAAAAGAAAATCCATTCTTATCATAACTCTTACCATGGTTAAGTGTAGAGAGAGAACTATAGTTAAGTGGAGTGGTTAGGTTTTAACATGAGACAAAATGGTGACTTAATGAAAGCTTCATGAAGCTTCATTTACAAACAAAGAAAAGCCACCATTTTCTCACTCTTTTTCTTTCTCCAAATGAATAACTAAATAAAATAAATGAATAAGAAAATAATAAATCCTAACCACTCATAAAACCATAGTTCAATCTTTACACAAACCCAAGTTTGCATGCATCATTAAACATGATACAAGCAAGTGCACAAAATCATATCGCATATGCAATGCGTACATCCGAGCGAGAAAATCCATTTAAAGTGAACCGATACTAGTTAATGCAAAGTAATATATCAAATATATAATTATGCATTAAATCATTAAATCAACACTTGATTTAACGATCCGGTCATATCGTATATAACCGACTAGTATCCTATGTACCGGTTTATTGAATCAATCCTTGATTCGATAATTAGGGTATATCGCATATAACCTAATCGATACATTTATCGCGAGAATGTAATACGGTATCACATACATGCATTACTCTCGGTCCCGCACATATCTCATATGCTCTCCTATTTCGTTTTGCTTGAGCCAGGAAACCTCTGTGTAGGACTCTAAAGACTCGTCAATACGCCGGCAGCGGATGATGATCATATCAAACATCCACAAGCCGCAAGCGGTCTGCTAAACGTAACGGCCACCCGGGTATTGAGCGATCAGAAGATCGACGAGCAAGCCCGCTCACACTCCTGTGAATCCAACCAGTAACACTTACCGTACAGTCCGGTCTGTCCGTCTGATATGTCGCATATCTCTCCTAGGGGTGGTAAACGTCAGACCCCAATAGCTCGATAAGTCGTGTCGATATGAGGTCTATAACAATTCGAGAAACTACTGGTAACACTTACCAGTAAATCTCAGCAACCCTGGCCAGGGATTTCCTGTTATAGCCAATCGAACACAGCGCAATATCAACCCCCTATACCGGGAGAGACGAATTCCCTCCTATCGCTCATTGCCTCCATGTGACTCGGGACTGTACCCAAAAACCACCGTTTTGCACGCCCTCTTGGACGTGGTAAGGTGAAAATCAAAGCACAGTGGGAACCAAACAAGACTCTATAACGATCTCGGGTCTACAGACTAACCTGTACCAGTGTCACCAGAGAACTGCCATCTGACGTCAGGTATAATACCATCTGGGAGTTCTCGGCGAGTCCGTCCAGTGTACCCAGTCTCTACTGATCACCCGTATATCATCTCTGATGTCAAACATCAACGGATATGGGATCATCCATCGCCCATCTGTATGGGTCGAGAAGGTATACGCTAGTCTACTCTGGCATATCGATGCCCCGTCTCGATATACCCACGACTAGGGACCTTGAAGGATGTACTTATGGACTACCATGTCCCCACTAGTATGATCCGCATCATAGTCCAGGTAGTCAAGTACACATCCTAAGGGCTTTACCAACATGTAACAGAGAGACAATCAATATACACGTTAAGGTAAAGAGTAACCAGATAGCATACTATCATGTCGAGCAAGAAAGTCCTCCCTATATATGTCCCAGCATCCACTACAATATACATCCTATGTATAGTAATGGCCTCTAGGGCATACATATAACTAACAATCTCCCACTTGCACTAGGGCCATCTGTAGCAGTGGTTGCAGTATCTCATACTCAACCATCCCATGAAAGTCTCTCTCTGGGAAAAGGCCTTTGTTAGTGGATCCGCCCGTGTTGTCCTCTGAGTCTACTCTCCTAACCTCGATCATCCTGGAGATCAACTATCTCCATAATCAGGTGACACTGCCTTAGAATATGTCTGGATCACTGATGGGACGGGTATTCCTTGGCATAAGCCACAACTCCATTGTCACACAATGGGAGGAACGAAGTTCATCTTATGAACTAATATACATCCAGACTGCCTCTTTGGTAGCATCTTATGTAGCGATGTATCGAGCCTTTATCGTCTAGTATGCCACGGTATCTAGCTTGGAACTCTTCCAACATACCGTCCCTTTGCCGAGGGTAAGACAATGCCTGCGACTGACATTCAGTCGTCTTTATCACCCTGGAACCCTTCCAGTGATTCTCCCCAGGATCGATTGATACCTTCTCACTACAACTAGTGAGAATCCTAACATCCAATTAGATCTATCTCATAGATCCAAAACCCAGGATTTAGGAGGTATCACTTTGATCCTATATGGAGAATTATTGTGATAAGCGGAGATTGACCGAGCGTAGCATAGGAAACTCCTTCCCTATCAAGAGCATGTCATCCATGTACTCTATGAGGATCGCCACCATACTCCCTACTACCTTTTTGTTTATACAAGGTTCATCTACCATTTTGATGATGTCAAACTCTTTGACTAATCACATCAAAACAGATGTTCCAACTCCGCGATACCTGCTTTATCCTATAAAGCATCTTGTACACGTTTCCGCTGCTCCCACTGTCTACGAAGCCCTCTGGCTGTGTACTTATAGACGTTCTCTTCCAAAACATCATTTAGAAAAGCAGTCATGGCACCCAACCGCCAGATATCGTAGTCATGGTATGTAGCCGTGGCAAGTAGGATCTGGATGGACTTAAGCATAGCCACTTGAAAAGGTTTCATCATTATCCACGCCTGGTCGATGACGAAAAGCTTTATCAAGTCTAGCTTTGAAAGTCTCAACTTTTCCATTTACACCAAGTAATCTTCTCAAGATATACTTGCTCCTGATGGGGATTTAACCCTTCAGATATAGCAACCAAAGTCCATACTTTGTTGGTGTATAAGGATTCCATCTCAGATCGCTAAGCATCCAGCCATTCTTACAGAGTCCCACTCCTGATGGCCAGTTCGAAACTAGTTGGGTCATCATCTCATGATGCAATCCGCGCTCCCACTGTCATCGAGAAACCGAAGTATCTCTCAGGTGGGTGAGGAACCCTACTAGATCGGCGGAGAGGCTGAGGTTCGTTGGTAACTATTGAATGCTTTGGTTCTTTCAAATCATCAGCTGCAATTTGTATAGCTGGAACATTTCCAGTGATACATAACAGACCTTGCCTCGAGCTTGTCCGGATTATGCTTTTACACATAGCCCGGACAACCCCAAATCTTAACTAACTTAAGATATGGGCTCTTCCCTTTCCATATCACATATGAAGCGGTAGGCATAGATTTGATTCGAACCCTATTCAATATGTATGCAGCTTCTCAAGTGCATAACTCCCAAAAGGAAATAGGTAACTCAGTAGTACTCATCATAGAGCACACCTTATCATATAGGGTGTTATTGCTCCGCCCCGATATACCATCGTGCTATGGTGTATACGGAGGAGTAATGCTGAGAGAGAATCTTATTCTCCTTTAGAAAAGTCCAGGAATTCCGTGCTCAAGTATTCTCCTCCTTGATCACATCAAAGGACATAATACTTATACCCTCATTTGGTTCTCTACTTCTAACTTATATTCCGTGAATATCTCAAAAGGTTTGGACTTGTGTTTCAACAGGAACATAGGTCTGAATCTCGAAAGATCATCAGAGAATGTAATGAAGTACAAAGAACCAGTCTTGGTATGTGTAGACAGGGGACCTACATACATCAACATGTATCATCCCAAGAGTTTACTTAACTCTTTCTCTGTTTCCAATAAACGGAGCTATGGTCATTTTATCTTTGTGACATGACTGGCGAGTTTCACAAGATGTAAATTCAAACTAATTTAAATATGCATCTTTATGTAACTCTAGCTAGTCGGGTCACATTGATCTGACCTAGTCTACAATACCTCAAGAAGGAATCGTTCATTCTGAACTCTTCCTCTTGTGTGTGTTCAGTATACTAAAGAACTGTAGTTTGATTTAGAACATTAATGCTTTTAGATAACGTGCCTGAGCCGATCAACTTTTGATATAGGAAATGTTCAAAACATTATCCAACAATACAAAATTATATCCTTTCTTTACTAATAAAGAGACAGATATGATTTTGCATATCAGGTTCGGTATCTAATAACATTCGTTCAGAATCAATGTATTGGTAATACAGGGTGACAGTAACCAACAGACTTGGCTGCAACACTTGCCCCGTTTTCTGTCTCATGAAACTTATCACCCGTTCTCAACCTATCTGTAGCCCTATGTAACAGATTACATATCTGGGATCCTGATCTGGTATCACATACCCAGGACGTAGAGGATACAGAGAAACAGTTCTGCATAATGAACACACCCGAAGATGATGCATCAGCATGCACTTTCTTTGTTTGGGCGGCAAGGGAATTCTGGTAATCCCCAATTTCCTGCTCTGTCTTATAACAATTATAAGTTGGAGCGGGACCAACGTTCCCCAGCTCAGTATAACAAGCGGGTTCGGTCAATATTCCGTATTATTATCTTGATTAAGGCGTGATATGGTTGCTACCTGGAGAGAGAGAGAATAAAACACTCAGCGTGCGCTCTTGCAAGAATAGATTGGTTATTATTTTATCTAATCAGGATGGCTCCCATTGCTTTTCACCAAATCTTCCTTCAAACCCTAAAAGGAAAGACTAGCCGGGATTAATTACACACTACAAGTTCGCCAATCTTTCAGCCAGGCCAGTGTTGGTACTTTGAGGGAGGTCCCCCGTGCTTTCGCACGAACCTAATTAATGTAAACCTCGTTTTCCCAGAGGCGTAACCCCGTTGACACCTTTCTAGACACCTACTTGATCGGCTAATTGTAATGTGTAAAACTCTCCCAGGAGTAACTCTTACTCGCAGCGGGTATCGGGATCCAACTATCTCATAGAAGGTATGCAATCTCATTGCAAATTTCAACACTTGAAATTCCCGATAATATTTTGCCCCTAACGTGCTATGACCTTGACGAAAGCCAACAAACCATAGCCCGCTAGTCAAGTTCAACCCGTACATTTCTTGATCGAATTAAACCCACCCGCACGACCCTTGACGAAAGCCAACAAAGCCGCACGAATACCCTAATCCAATCGCATCGTATGCAGCAGATAAGCAGCATATAGCTACCGCACACTGCACCTTGACGAAAGCCAACAAATGCAGCACGAATACTATATACAACTTATCTGAAATGACGGAGGGCTACGACAGGTTTTTCTGAAAACCTATCGCGTAATGAACTTGATATCGTTGTAGAATCAAATTGTTTTAAAATGGAGTGCTTTTGAGGCTTTACTAGTTTTGCTAAAGGAGTAACTCCCGGTGAAGGGATCGTCGGTCCTTTCCTCGTCGAATGAGGTGCGGGATATATCATATATATCACTGTGCAAAGCAAAAACTCTTAAAAGCAATCAAAAGACAAACCGAGGGTTGTAGCATCGGCCAGTTATTGCTAAAGGAGTCACTCCCTGTTAAGGGATCTCGGTCCTTTCCTCATCGAATAAGGTGCAGGATATATCACATATACCGCTGTGCAAATCAAGAACTGTAGCTACCTGTTTTATTTTGAAATTCGATTCTACAACATCTTAGCTTTCTTTTATTTCATTAATCACATTAATGAAGTCCCATCAATTAAGTTACCTAAACATCACAGATAAATACGACGTACACTTATGCCATCCGCATTCGCCTCGATGTCCTCTCATGCACCGTTAGGTTAGGTAACTAACGGCAGAGCAGGGCAGGGCTAGCGCGGGTGTAAAACATAAGTAACGTCTATATAATATATCATATATACTATATATAGTATCTATCACAGAACATCACATGATCACATCACAGATATCGCAGCAGAAGAAACATATGAAATATTGGATATACTAGGACGTCCGTGTTTTCAATACGAGCCAGTATAAAACACGGATTCCACGGTCGTGATGAATAGTCAAACCCACACCCCTAGACCCCTACGAGAGCGGCAAGCAACCCTACCAATTCTAGAGTTAGGAGACCCGGACTCGACCCCTCGAGTTGGTCTCCCACTGGACTCCAGAACCCGGTTACTTGTGCTCCCCTCCTTGGGTCTATCCTAGTGCGGAAAAGTAAATAGTATACAAAGGGTGACATCTTCCGCAACCTGGAAGTGCCCCAATAAAAGAATATTACATACAAGTTTTTACATGAATGAAAATGAAAAACACTCATCTCACATAAAAACCCCCGGCTATTCAAACACGACGATCCAATATAACATATCCAGCAACACAAAACATCACATGTCATCAACGTAAGTAAATATGCGCATCCCAATTTTCGTTGACATATAGCAACAAAACCGGCGATGTCACATATTACACTTACGGTCACAGAAAAGAAAGTGTAAAACTACAACAGTTGGAATCCGCAACCTCCTCAGACATCGCATGCCTGACCAAATGAATTTCTTAGACATCACATGCCTAACAATTATAAACCCTGCATTTTAGTCTCAAAATCGAAAACTCTTTTCAATATCAAGTCGGGCAATTCAACAAGATTCCCGACATCCTGATCGAATGCTCGTCGCAAACTTTAGTAGACGGCCGCACCCCCGACGCCGTCGACGAAGTGCACCAAGGCGGAACACCGCTACCGCGAGCACCCAAACGGATGCTTTCGGCGACGGGGTTCTCCTACAGTCACTTGGTCGGGGCTAAGGGGTGTAGCTTTCTATTAAGTTTACCCGGCGAGTATTCGCGTACGCTACGTGATTGCGATGGACTTTTGATCGCATCAAAATTCCGTGGCAACCGATCAAGTGAGACTAAACTGCTATGTTTATAACATTCATTCAGTTATCTCATAACTACTTGTGAATTCCAATTATTGTATCCCATTCCAGATAAATAGAAAATGTTAAACTTTCCGATCGAACATTCAAACATCCAAGGTTTCCCGATACAGATCAACTCATGAAATAAGTTCAAAGACATTCACTTCATGCCTCAGTACCAACGGTCCAGCCGTAGAAGGGTCAAGCCAACGCCTCACATGTGGCACGCCGTACTGCCCCAAACCCGAGGGTTCAAAGGGCAGTTCAAGACGGTCACATAATCGAGTTAAGGTTTGTTGTCTTCTAGAGGGACCATCGCGTTACTTGCACTACTTAGAACGTCTTTGAACTACGGAAAAGTCCAACAATTGGAAATTTCCCGACAGGGGAAAAAGTGGGTATTTATGTCCGATCGAACTTTTTAATATATTCTAAAATATCCGGAAAGCCACATAGACAAAGTCTGATAATCCGATCGAATCATGTACGCTCCAAAACACCCCAGAAAATTCAACTCTTTAATTCAAATTAAAAATTCCCATAAAATCCAGCACTAAAATATAGGAGTTACTGTGCAAGAATTAATGACAGATAAGACAAAAGGGCCGCGGAACCGCCGCATTAGCACGCTAATGCCGTGGTTCCGCCGCACTTTTATGGAATCATGTGATAATTTTTGCACCGTAATTCTTAGTTTTTCCTACTGAATTTTTTAGCAATTTTTAATTCACAAAAATCCCAGTTTTTGGAAAAAGTCCAGAGAGCATTTTGGAATCGGGGTTTCGGTTCGATCGGGTTTCAAACTCCGTCTACGCATCGCCTAAGGCTCTAGCTAGGCTCTGGTACCACTGTAGGGTTCCTAGGCACTCCAAGGAGGTCTCACAAGGTATCAACCATGCCAATTTCAAAAAATCTAGGTGCCAAGAAACCCTAATACGGATCGTTGGCTAGAAATCTAGGCGAAAAAGAAACTAGTTAACAACTTAACTAAAGTTTAAACGGAAATACAACCTTTGTAGATCCGGTGCTCCACCTCCATAGCTCCGCAACGAAGTCCCCTCGCTGTCCAAATGAATTCCCGGGCTCTAGCGTCGGCTTCGTCGGAGAAATGGCGAGCTAGGTCGTCGATGTCCATGCTGAAGATGATCTACGTCGAGGCATCGCTAGATCAAGCTCCACCTTCACCAAGCCATGAAAAATTGTGAAGGAAACACTCTATACTACTTGGCAAGAGGTAGAGGATGAAGAAATAGGAAGTGGGTTCACTTTAGAATTGGATTTCTCACTCTTTATCATTACTTGCCATTAATGGAGCAAGCTTTCTTCCATGAAGAAATGAAGAAGAAGAAGAAGAATGTTATGATAAGAATTAATTAAAATAGAAAAGAAAATCCATTCTTATCATAACTCTTACCATGGTTAAGTGTAGAGAGAGAACTATAGTTAAGTGGAGTGGTTAGGTTTTAACATGAGACAAAATGGTGACTTAATGAAAGCTTCATGAAGCTTCATTTACAAACAAAAAAAAAGCCACCATTTTCTCACTCTTTTTCTTTTTCCAAATGAATAACTAAATAAAATAAATGAATAAGAAAATAATAAACCCTAACCACTCATAAAACCATGGTTCAATCTTTACACAAACCCAAGTTTGCATGCATCATTAAACATGATACAAGCAAGTGCACAAAATCATATCGCATATGCAATGCGCACATCCGAGCGAGAAAATCCATTTAAAGTGAACCGATACTAGTTAATGCAAAGTAATATATCAAATATATAATTATGCATTAAATCATTAAATCAACACTTGATTTAACGATCCGTCATATCGTATATAACCGACTAGTATCCTATGTACCGGTTTATCGAATCAATCCTTGATTCGATAATTAGGGTATATCGCATATAACCTAATCGATACATTTATCGCGAGAATGTAATACGGTATCACATACACGCATTACTCTCGGTCCCGCACATATCTCATATGCGCTCCTATTTCGTTTCGCTTGAGCCAAGAAACCTCTGTGTAGGACTCTAAAGACTCGTCAATACGCCGGCAGCGGATGATGATCATATCAAACATCCATAAGCCGCAAGCGGTCTACTAAACGTAACGGCCACCCGGGTATTGAGCGATCAGAAGATCGACGAGCAAACCCGCTCACACTCCTGTGAATCCAACCAGTAACACTTACCGTACAGTCCGGTCTGTCCATCTGATATGTCGCATATCTCGCCTAGGGGTGGTAAACGTCAGACCCCAATAGCTCGATAAGTCGTGTCGATATGAGGTCTATAACCATTCGAGAAACTACTGGTAACACTTACCAGTAAATCTCAGCAACCCTGGCCAGGGATTTCCTGTTATAGCCAATCGAACACAGCGCAATATCAACCCGCTATACCGGGATAGACGAATCCCCTCCTATCGCTCATTGCCTCCATGTGACTCGGGACTGCACCCAAAAACCACCGTTTTGCACGCCCTCTTGGACGTGGTAAGGTGAAAATCAAAGCACAGTGGGAACCACACAAGACTCTATGACGATCTCGGGTCTACAGACTAACCTGTACCAGTGTCACCAGAGAACTGCCATCTGACGTCAGGTATAATACCATCTGGGAGTTCTCGGCGAGTCCGTCCAGTGTACCCAGTCTCTACTGAGCACCCGTATATCATCTCTGATGTCAAACACCAATGGATATGGGATCATCCATCGCCCATCTGTATGGGTCGAGAAGGTATACGCTAGTCTACTCTGGCATATCGATGCCCCGTCTCGATATACACACGACTAGGGACCTTGAAGGATGTACTTATGGACTACCATGTCCCCACTAGTATGATCCGCATCATAGTCCAGGTAGTCAAGTACACATCCTAAGGGCTTTACCAACATGTAACAGAGAGACAATCAATATACACGTTAAGGTAAAGAATAACCAGATAGCATACTATCATGTCGAGCAAGAAAGTCCTCCCTATATATGTCCCGGCATCCACTACAATATACATCCTATGTATAGTAATGGCCTCTAGGGCATACATATAACTAACAGGTCTCGTATCTTGCTATACGAGATTGCTCTCCATAAAGTTCCTTTGTATGGAGAAATATGCCATCAAGGCCCATATCCTCGTGCCTCCTCTGATGTTCATTGTTCATTGAGGCAAGCACGATGCACTTGGCTTTCGCGCAATCTAAATCCCAGGTTTTGCGGATTTCCTTATCCGCATTGCTGGATTTGGGACCAGGGACAGCAGGTGCCGTAGCGGTGAGGACGTACCCCAATTTGTCATAGGTCAAAGCCATTTTGACATTCCGCAGCCAATCTTTATAGTTTGGCCCTGTCAGAATATTTTTCTCTAAAAGTAACTTAAGTCCAGTCATTTTCAGGGTCGCTGCAATTAGGAGAGAGAGAAGAAAACTCTTTAGCATGATGCTCTTGCAAGTTTAGAGTGGTTTTTAGTTTATCTAAACTGGATGGCTCCCACTGTTTCTCGAATCCTTCCTCAAACCATAAAAGAAGAATTAGCCAGGACTATTCTCACCGTACAATACTTGCTTAACCGTTCAGCCAGGCCAGTGTCGATACTTCGAGGGAGGTTTTCCAACGCTTTCGCGAAGTTCCTTAATTAAATAACCTCTTTTCTCTGGGGGCGTAACCCCGCTGAAACCTTTCTGGACACCTACTAGGTTTATAGCATTGATCGTTAAGTGACGAATATCCTGATAAGTAGCATATACTCACAGTAGGATCGGGATCCAAATATCATTGTATGATAATGTTGAAGGAATCTTACCAACATTCATCAAACTCCAAATGGTATGCAACTCTTTGCAAATTTCAGTTTCTTTAGAAATTCCCGATATATATTTCTGCCCCATGCTCTTATGACCTTGGCGTTAGGTCAAAATGTCATAAGTCACATGTCAAGTTCTACCCATCATTATCTTGTCAATTTGAACCCATCCGTATATATCCTTGACGTTCGGCCAAAATGATAATACGACTGTCCCAAACTAACTCATCTATCTATGCAACAAATGAATACCCAGTAGCTACCAAACACTATGCCTTGGCGTTAGGTCAAAATACATAGCTTGAATACTACTGAATACCCAAATGAAATGACGGAGGGCTACGAATGGTTTTGGCGAAACCGTGAACGTAGTGAACTTGATATAACCGAAGGAACCTGATAGCTTTTAAAAGGAGTGGTTAAAGCTCCGCATTTAAAAATATCTGTTTTTAAAATTAACCGAGTGGTTTCTTTTAAATTGTTCCAACGATTAAACTTTTGGTTTATTTTCTTTGCATTATAGATAATGCGTCCCATCATTAACCAATCATTGCAGAAAACAACGAAAATACAACGTCCTCTTATGCCATCCGCATTTGCCACGGGGTCCTGTCATCACCCGTTAGGTTACTTAACTAACGACAGAGCGGGGGCTGGGCTAGCGCGGATGTAAAACATAAGTGACATCTAAATAGCTATCATATATAGATATTGTACATTCGTCAGACGCAATAATAGGCATTCCGGATCACAGATGAACTTTATTGGATTTGCAAGCAATCCGTGTTTGTTTTGAGCCTGCAACAAAAGACGGATTACACAGTTGTGATGAATAGCCATTACCCCACCCAAGACCCCAACGGGCACGGCAAACTACCCGCCCGGCAGTTTTTGCACCCCACCTTGGGTCTGTCCTAGGAGCAAAAACAGTAAAATGAAATAATACAACGGTGGCTACAACCGCAACCTGGATGTGTCCCGCAAAATAATATTACAACAAATTACATTTACATCAAATGAATTAAATAATAACCCATCACATAACCCTGGCTATACATCACAACAGTCTAACACAGTTCATATCCACAAACAGTAAAAACCATTACAGAAATGTGCAACCCCCTGCCAACCGACATACTAGCAGTTAGGGGAGGTTTACGAACACATTATACAAACACAGATATAATCCAACAAGCAAATACTGTATAATTTCGATCGATTAAACACATTTAATATTGCTCCAATACTTCTCTGTAAACTTGAAACCTGAGCAAAATTAAAAAATACCAGAAAATCCCAAATATCACAGAGAACTATCACAAGAAAAATGGGTCCCTGAATCGTCAACTCGGCGGCAGAAGAGCGGCGGATCGATGCTATCCGCCGCGGTTCCGCGGCGCCGTAGGCGATTCAGGGGACCAAATTTTTTGTGTGTTCTACTACTGTCATTTTAAGCTTTCTGAACATCCCTGAAAAATTTTTGGACTTCATTTATAAATCGACAGAAACTTGATATTTTAGGGTTTTCCGGTTTCGTTTTTTCCGTTCGAAATTCATAAAAATTTGCAAAAAAGTTATTTATTGTTTAGCGAGGCTCTGATACCACTGTAAGTTGATGTACAACACCCCAGTACTTGTGGGGAGGCGGAATTTTCAAAAACGAACTTGTTTAGTGAACAAACATCGACTAACCGCTTGAATCGAAGCTAAACGATAACTAACTTCAAACATAGAGTTTCTATGCTACTATGTTTAGGGATTATACCTAATGAATCGTGTCCTTCGTCTTTGCGAACTCCACCTCCTCCTCGGCCTTCTCAAAGTAGTAGACGATCCACCCGAGAGCTTTACTCCAAGCTTAGCCTCTAAACTTGAAGCAACTAACCTTCTTTAAGTGCTAATCAAATAAGCTAGGTGATATAGAGTGAGGGTTATGGTTTAATTAGTCTAACTAATCCTTGTACTCAACACATGAGAGGGGGGGATTAGGGTTTGAAGAGGGAGAGCTTGAGGAGAGAGAAGGTGAAGATAATAGTGAAGTGAGAAGAATGAGTTATCATAATATATATCAAGCATTTCTTTTTATCAAGAAAAGAAAAGAAATCATTTTACAACCATGCTTGATAAATATCTTGTGGTAATTCATCTCCATGAGTCATTAAGCAATTATGAAGCATTAATGACATGGATGAATCATCCATATGACTTACTAATCTCATTCAATATATATGCCACCTAAACCTCCTTAGTCACCATCTTCTAGAAGCTTCTCGCGCAATTACGAGAACGCCCCTCCTTTCCGCAAAAATACGGAAAAACTTTAGACTGTATAAATCCAATAACCGGATACCAGTAACTGGCTTAAACCAAAGCCGACTGGTAAAAACTGTCCGAAAGTCGTACGTGCGTAAACACACGTATGCGTCCGAACCCTTGTCGTAAAACCATACGACCTCTATATCGTTTCGCCTGGAGTAGGGAAACTCTCTGTGTGGGACTCTAGAGACTCGACTACTACGCTGGCAGTGGGTTTAACCACAGACCGCAAGCGGCACTAGCTGTACGTAACGGTCCCCAGGTAGATGTCGATAAGAAGGCCGATGAGGAAACCCATCCGAACTCCTACTGAGTCTGATGTGACAATC
The DNA here is from genome assembly GCA_030015575.1 of Agapanthus africanus. Lineage (NCBI taxonomy): Eukaryota > Viridiplantae > Streptophyta > Magnoliopsida > Asparagales > Amaryllidaceae > Agapanthus > Agapanthus africanus. Next base: position 351,219,408 of record CM057347.1, on the reverse strand, counting down.
TTCATACAGTCCGGTCCGTTCGTCTAAGACTATCGCATATCGGGCCTAGGGGGGCGGCAAGCGTCAGTCCCCTAATAGCGGTATAAGTCGTGTCGGAGCGAAACCCATTACACCCTGAGAAACTACTGGAACCTACCAGCAAATCTCGCTTGCCCTGGCCAGGGACTTTGCGTAATGGCTCTCTGACACAGCGCGATATCAATCCCCAATACCGGGAGAGACGAATCTTGTCTAACCGCCACTGCCTCCAAGTGCTCGGGACTGCACCCAACTGCTACCTGTTTGCACGACTCCTTTGAGCCGTGGTAGGGTAGCAATCTAAGAACAGTGGGACACACTCGAGGCGAAGTAGCAGTGTCAAGTCTGCGGACTATGCTGTACTCATGTCACCTGGGAACTGTTCACTGACGACTAGTATAAAACCAACCAACAGTCCCCTGTGAGTCATGTCCGGTGTACCCGTAACCTAACGAGCACCTGGATACTATCTCCAGTACGACGTACTGACGGCTGTGGGACAGACCATCTCCCCAACTGGGATGAGAAGCGTATACACTAGTCTACTCCGGAGTATCGATGCCCTGTCTCGATAATCCAACGACTAGGGACCTGAATAAGGATGTGCTTTTAGACTATCCAGCCCCCACTAGTGTGACTGCCATCACAACGCTGGTAGTCAAGCAAGATCCTAAGAGCTCTATCAATACGTATACTCACATATTAAGATAGAAAAACCAAGTAGCATACTACCATGTTTAGCAAGACTGTTATATATATGTGAATATCCCAAGCTTCCATTAAGTAATATACAAACTAGTATGATACAGTAATGGCCTTCTAGGGCATAAACACTAACAGAACTCACACGAGACAAATGACGATCTCAGGTCGATGAACTAACCTGTACACATGTCACCTGGGAACTGCTATCTGACGTCTGGTATAATCCCAACTAGCAGGTTCCCGGCGAGTCCTGTCCGGTGTACTCATAACCCAATGAGCACCTGTATACATTTTAGGTGAACCAACTGACACCAGTGGCTTGTGAGACTGGCCACCGCCCCTCGTCGGGGTCTCGACTGTATACACTAGTCTACTAATGGAGTATCGATGCCCAGTCTCGAAACTCCCACGACTAGGGACCATTTAAGGATGTGCTTATAGACTCCAGCTCTCACGTATATGATCGCCCTCATAGTGCTGGTAGTCAAGCAAGAATCCTAGGGGCTCTATCAACGTGTAATAGCGACTCGTAAGGTCACCTAAAGCAGTACACGATGATAAAGATAAACCAGATAGCATACTATCATCTTGAGTAAGACTGTCCTACCGGGATAGGTCATCCCTCAATCATTGCAATCACGTGCCTGTGATCCAATAATTGACTCTGAGGGCACTATCTCCAACAATCTCCCACTTGCACTCAAGGCTAATTATTGCGATGTCGCATACTCACTGCTCGTGTGATACCGAACACCCAACTCCTCTACTAGTCAGTCTCACAAAGCTCGTTTGCGAAACTATTGCGTTCGAAGAATAGCCTCAGTGAGTGGATCCGCTGAGATGTTTCTTTCTATGTCTCTCCATATCTCAAATTCGCGGAGAAAACCATCTCCCGAAATGAGCAATACCTGTCTTGGAATGTCTGGATATCTGATGGGACCTAGTTCATAAATGAACTCTAAATCCAAACTTCTTAGACTGTATCATCAACTGAACTTAATCAGTATCCTGCGCCATGCCTCTCTCAGTATCCCCTTGGACCACCTGTCCAAAATACTGCCCCTCGTCAGAGGGAAAACTATAACTCTGACAGCCACTCTGTCATCCAGGTTACCTTGGAAGCTTGGAATGATAACTGTCTTCCGAAAGAGACTGCCGTTATCAAATCCCTAGAACATCCACTTATGTTCTAGAGCTACTTCCGATTGTTTCTCTAGGATTGGATTAATATCAATTTATTGCATCTCCTGCAAGAACAACATCTGGTGTGGTACTTGACATCTAATGATTGACTCAATTGCCTAAGCAAGTGATTTGCCAATCATGCATATCCCTCTCCCCTTTAGTCTGTAAGACACCTTTAGAGAGGGTGACTTCATCACCTGCAGGTACACTACCGTGCCAGGAGTCGTCCATTCTAAATACTCATAGAATGCTGTCAAAGTACCCAGATTGGGAAACCACTCAAATCTAGATCTAAAACCATAGATCTAGTAACCAGAATGTCTGATATAATATCCAAGTCCTATGTGGAGAAACCACTGTGTGACAACCAAAGAATAACCGACTGTAGTATAGGAATATCACTTCCTACTCTGTGTATGTCATCCTAATACCAGGACATCACACCCTACTACCTTCTTAACAGATCCATCCCCTATTCTGATGAAGTCAAACCTATGACTGTCACATCAGAAATGGATAATCTATCTCCGCTATATCTGCTTAAGTCTATAACTAGATATAAGCCTCTTGCCCACTGTGCTTCCGTTGCTCCCACTGACTACGACAACCCTCTGGCAAAGTCATATAGACGTACACTTCTAAAGCCAATTTAGAATGATGCTATACTCATCCTCCTGCTGGGTCTCACAGTCTGGAACAACAGCAATGGCAAGTCTAGGTAAACAAGAACCTCCCTGCCACCGTCCTTGAGCATACCGAAGTACCTCTCGGGTGCCTGAGGTTACCCACTTTATCTGCAGAGTGGCCACTGGAATGTCAAATCAGATTGAATCTTTAGGTTCTTATCAAATCTTCAGTAATCGTTTGCGGTTCTGGAATCACTTCCAGTTCTACCATACTCCCACTACTGTTTTTCTGAAAAATCCATTTCCTTTTTTTTAAAAATGTGGCGAGTCAAGAACAATATCACTATTGATCTTGCAGATGGTAGAAAGTCAACCCTCGTCATAGCCCGGGTCAACCCACAAACAGCCATTACAGAAACGTGCCTTGAGTTATCCGGAGTCTGGTTTTAAGCATAAGCCGGACAACTCCCCGTACCTTATCATCGTTAAGATATGAACTGTTCTATATCCAATATAGAAACAGAGGCACTGATTTAATTGAACCAGATTCAAATCATGCAGCTGTCAGCAGTGCATGTCAACTAAATGGAAGGAGGCCGATCAGCGTTACTCAACTTAGGAATGCTTCCAATTATGAGTAACCTGAAAGAGAAGCAAGTTCTCATTACTATCAACTGAATACCATACACAAGTATCTACATTTTCGATCACCTTGAAGAATCCCGATACTTGCAATACCTGGTTCTCTACTCTATTCTTATACCAATAACTCCTCAAAACTCAGACCCTGTGTTTCTACGAAACACATGTCTAAGAACTAGAGAAGTTAAAAGTAAACAGAATATAGTATGAGGACCAACCCCTCTGTCCTAATGGACACTGGACAATATACAATACTCTGTATAAGTCCCCTGAGTCTAATATCTCAATCACTGTGTGTCGTAGGTTGAAAACTGTACTTATGGTTGAGAAGAATTACACCGCTGTTCAATGCTCCTTACCTAACCATCCACTGATATAGGTAAATGTCATAGACATAATTTCGAAAGGTATATCTCACTCTATAAAAAATAGACGTACAGATATATCAATTTGAAATTGGTGCATAACAACGGATATTCAAAACCAAATATTTGCCGTCCGGCAAACAACCCAGGTGACTTCCTCAAATATCACCAATTATAACGAATTCCAATATAATGAGGATGATCACCTAATTTCCAATAACTTACTCCCACTCATCATCTGTAAAACCATACAGATGTGAGAATCATACTTGGTAAATACATACCCTGGAGTAAGTATCTAATCGGGAAATCAGTTTTCCTTTAACAGTACACAGTGAAACTAAAACATTGAAATGTTTCGATGGGGTATCCCGGTATTTCTAGTAATGCCTCTTCCAACATCCAGATTCACAACTGTAACCGTATAATTGTTTGCCATCTTTCCAAATCCCTTTATATGTCTTTAGTCATTACCTTCTGCACACCCCTTTAGGCTAAATGGTTTTCTTCCTTCCCTACCGTTCGGCACCATCCTATGGTTTGGAAGAAGACTATCCAATAAGCATAATGGGTGTACTGTCCTAATCCTAGGAGCACTCGCAATGCGAGAGAAGGTGAAGATAAAAGACAACCGAATAAACCTTATTCCTATTTCTCCTGAACCAGAATCCATCCCCGAACTGGAACAAGTTCCTTTCGAGTTCGTATATAACCATACGATGGAGTATCCAAATAAACTTGGGATCTTCGTACTGATACGGAGGTCCTGGAGAAATACAAAGGTGATTTAGGATTGGCGAAGAAATACTTGGTTTGGTCGTGAATAGCAGTCGCAATTTACTTTGCCCTCCTTCTAATCCCTTTCTTTGTCTTAACTTAATACCTTCTGTACACCGTTTAGGCTAATTGGTTTTCTTCATTCCCTACCGGTCGGCACCTGCCTATGGTTTGGAAGAAGACTATCCAATTTGCGTAATAGGTGTACTATCTCCTAAACCAAGGAGTACTCGCAACCTGAGAGAAGGTAAAAGGAAAAGACAACTGAATAGTCCTATTCGTTTTCTCCAGAATCGGAAACCATCCTCGAATAAATCCCTTCGAGTTCGTATATAACCATACGATGGTTTTGTCCAATGGAAGTGGACGTTCGTAGTAATACGGGATGTTCTGGAGAAAAGGGTAAAAGTAGGAGTGGCAAAGAGGTCTGCAACTCTGACAATCCAAAAGCCGGTCTTATAAGAAGGTTCGGTTAACTTGGTCACTGAGTCATAGTGTAGGGTCGGGTCAATGGTCGTTGTTAAAGAGAGAGAGAGAAAAGAAACACTCAGCGTGCACTCTAACCTAGATCAGAATGGTTATCACTTTATCTAATCTGGAAACCTCCCACTGTAACGTCAAATTCTTCCCCAAACCTGAAAGAAGAATTAGCCGGGATCACTCGAGGAGTAAACCAACTCATCAGTAGGAATCGGGATCCAACTATCATCGCATGATAACTTGACGGAATCCACTCAAGTCACCATACTCCAGAAGGTATGCGCATGCCTGGCAAGTTTCAGTTTCTTTAGAAACTCCCGATGTGTGTTTTTACCCCTAGGACCCAAGTGACCTTGACTGAGCCAACACATCAAAGGATCCTAGTCAAGTTCAACCCGTCATTATCTTGATTGCATTAGACCCACCCGCACGAGTCCTTGACTGAGCCAAAATGACCGTACGACTGTCCTAACCAATTACATATCCATAAGACAGAAAAGCATTACAGAGCTACCGCACACTACGCCTCGGCTGAGCACGACATACGTAGCACGAATACTAAGCAATACCAATCTGAAATGACGGAGGGCTACGGCTGGTTTTTGGCGAAAAACCTTTAACGTAATGAACTTGATATTGTTGAAGGAACTGGATAACTTTTTAGAAAAATATAGTGACGAAAACCTTTGCTAAAGAGGTCACTCCCGGTGAAGGGATCTCGGCTCTTTCCCCGTAGAATGAAGTGCAGGATATTCCAACTGAATACCACGATGCAAAGCAAAAGGCAATCGGCTATAGTGAAGTTATTACCCTGACGCAAACTTTTGTCCAAGGGGTCACTCCCGGTGAAGGGATCTCGGCCCTTGCCTCGTCGACTGAGGAGCAGGATATTCCAACTGAATACCACGATGCAAAACAAAAGTGAACGTCCTTGCAATAACAGCTTTTTGAAAAATGTTCCAACAACATCAGAAAAGGTTTGTTTATCTTGCATTGATCCGAATCAACGTAGTCCCATCAATTTATCACACTACAAAAGAACGAAAATATACTGACGTACGTATATGCCATCCGCATTCGCCACTGTGTCCCGTCATCACCCGTTAGGTTAGCTTACTAACGACAGAGCGGGGACTGGACTAGCACGGATGTAAAACATATACAACATCTACTAATATATATACCAATATATAATTTTCGCTCAAGGCGTGACAAAATGCAACATCACAGAAATGTAACCAGCATCACAGAACAATACAGATATCTGGGATCCCCGGGTTTCACAGAGCCGCTGCTGAAACCTGACGTTCCCCTGGTCGTGTGGATAGCCTGTGCAATGAAAAACCTAGACCCCTACGGGCGCGGCAAGTTACCCGCCAAAACCTGAAGCGAGGCAGCCCCCTTCAGCAACGTGAATGGACCACCCAGCACTTCACGGAATCCGGTAACTTGGGCACCCCTCCTGGGTCAACCTGTACCCCCTACGAGTGCGGCGAATAGCTCTGCCAATTCTAGAGTAAAGCCCCCTCCGTCTCAATGCCATGAGATGCGGGCTCGTTGCCCTCTAGAACCCGGCTATCCGTGCACCCCTCCGCGGGGCAATCCTAGTACAGAAAGTAAAATATACATACAACGGGTACATCGACCGCAACCTGGTCGTGCCCCAAAAGAATAATACAAACAGGCAGTGACGGCAGTCCACATGTCGGACGCTCGCCCCGCAATATCAAATGTACATAATACAACAAAAACAGTACTAGCATTGCATCCAGGCTATCCCCACCGACCGATCCGCAACATCACAGCAAAATCACAAAACATCAACGTGAATGTCACGTTCGCAAATCCATCTAACCGGGCTATAGCAGTTAGACTGGATTTACCGATCAAGTGACATTCACGGTCGCAGATATAATGTAAATACTGTGAACTAATGTGTTTAACCTTTTCGATCGATCAAATTTATCGAAGTGGGCCCCAAGCATTACTGTAGCACTTAAAGAGAGTCTAGGCCCAAAAAGAATATTCCAAAAACCCCTTTTTCAACCCAGGAGCTCACTGCAAAAATTTGGTCCAATGAATAGTAAAAATGGCCGCGGAACCGCCGCAAATGCGTGGGTTTGGCCGCGGTTCCGCGGTGGAATAGTGAGATCACGCTACCAAATTTTCACAGAATGCTTAGAATTGCCTGCACATGTCACTGCAATGTACTGAAAAATTTTTGGAGCCAAAAAAAATTTCGACAGAAAACTGTGCAAATGAAAATGGGTTTTCGGAAAATCCGTTCGATCGAACATGTAAACACACTAGAACAAGCTAGGCAAGGTTAATGGCGTGGCTCTGATACCATGTTGCGCCACGGCAGCGCCCCAGCCTTCTACTCGAGGCCAAAATGCGGAATCAAAATTTTTTCTTAACTTTTAAACTGGCGCTACCGCGGACAATATACCCGGATCGTAACCATTAACCTATACTAGCTAACTAGAGATGGGGTGAGAGATATACCGAGCGATCCGTGTCCTTCGGTCTTCTCGTCGTCGTCCCGATCTCCCGCGGAATCACCATTCGTCGTCTTCTCGTCGGAAAGGGCACCACGTAGCCGATTTCTTTTACGGGCTCCCACCTCTGGACCGAGGCAACTCGGGCGCGAAGTTGGCTAGCCGACGCGTCCAAGACTTGCTGTAAATAAGTGTAGAGTCTATGTCTCTTTAGGGTTTAGTTGCCATGGAGGATAGAGGTGGAGAAGAGAATGAACAATGGAGAGAGGTTTTGAATTCTAGCAAGCAAAGAATGAATATATGAGATGAATCAATTCCTCACATATCAAATGAACTCTCTCATTTTTCTCCCCCTTGAAGTGCCCCCCCCCCCTTTTTGAACTAATGGTGGAGCAAAAATCAAAACAAGAAGGAAGGTGAGTGTAGGAAAACAAGAAGGGGTGACCACAACCAAAAGCAATGATAACAATATCATATCAACCTTCCTCTCATTTCTTATCACAAATAAAGCAAAGAATGGATGGAAAAAGAATATAATGATGATGGTCAAATCATAATCTCACAAATGCAAGAAACCCTTCCACAATAAGTTATTTGCACAATTGCAAATAACCCCTCCATCGGAAAAGTCCGGCCGGGAAGGAATAAAGAAAAACTGGCCGGAACGGAATGCAAACTGGAAACTCCAGAAAACTGGTCCCGTAATAAATTACAGGAAAACCCCGATACTGCAAATACATGCCCGCATTTGTATTTCCACTGAATACAAATGCAAAGAGACAAAACTACACTGTCTAATACTAGGATCCGGCTTAAGCCAAAGCCGGCTAGTAAAAACCGTCCGATCACGATCCGTGCAATACCGCACGTATCTGATCGAACCCTGCCATATCTCCATACGGCCTCTACAGCGTTTTGCCCGAAACTTGAGTAACTGAGTGTGGTGGACTCTAATGACTCGTCAATACTATGGCTGTGGATTTAACCACTAGCACGTCAGAGGTATTAGCCATACGTGACGGGCCACCAGCTATTAACCAAAAGGGACGTCGATGAGCGAACTCATCCTGACACCCTACTGAGCCTGTCAGTGACAATATCCGTACAGTCCGGTCCATTCGTCTATGAGTATCGCATGGCGGGCCTAGGGGTTGGTAAAAGTCAGACCCCCAAAAGCGGTACAAGTCGTGTCGGAGTGTAGCCCAGAACACCCTGAGATAATACTGGAATACCTACCAGCAAATCTCCTGCCTCGGCCGAGGGCTTTGTGTAATGGCTCTCCTAGACACAGCGCGACCTCACCCCTAATACCGGGAGAGACGAACCCCTGCAGATCTGCTCACTGCCTCCATGTGGCTCGGGACTGTACCCAACTAAAACCTGTTTGCACGACTCCTTTGAGCCGTGGTAGGGTAGTAATCAAAGCACAGTAGGAACTCACACGAGACAAATGACGATCTCAGGTCGATGAACTAACCTGTACACATGTCACCTGGGAACTGCTATCTGACGTCTGGTATAATCCCAACTAGCAGGTTCCCGGCGAGTCCTGTCCGGTGTACTCATAACCCAATGAGCACCTGTATACATCTTAGGTGAACCAACTGACACCAGTGGCTTGTGAGACTGGCCACCGCCCCTCGTCGGGGTCTCGACTGTATACACTAGTCTACTAATGGAGTATCGATGCCCAGTCTCGAAACTCCCACGACTAGGGACCATTTAAGGATGTGCTTATAGACTCCAGCTCTCACGTATATGATCGCCCTCATAGTGCTGGTAGTCAAGCAAGAATCCTAGGGGCTCTATCAATATGTAATAGTAACTCGTTAGGTCACCTAAAGCAGTACACGATGATAAAGATAAACCAGATAGCATACTATCATCTTGAGTAAGACTGTCCTTCCGGGATAGGTCCTCCCTCAATCATTGCAATCACGTGCCTGTGATCCAATAATTGACTCTGAGGGCACTATCTCCAACACGGGTTCGGTCAATAATCCGTATTATTATCTTGATTAAGGCGTGACATGGTCGCTACCTGGAGAGAGAGAAAAGGAAACACTCTGCGTATGCTCTTGCAAGATCAGATTGGTTATTATTTTATCTAATCAGGATGGCTCCCACTGTTTTTATCAAATCTTCCTTCAAACCCTAAAAGGAAAGACTAGCCGGGATTAATTACACGCTACAAGTTCGCCAATCTTTCAGCCAGGCCAGTGTCGGTACGTTGAGGGAGGTCCCCCATGCTTTCGCACGAACCTAATTAATGTAAACCTCGTTTTCCCAGAGGCGTAACCCCGTTGACACCTTTCTAGACACCTACTTGATCGGCTAATTGTAATGTGTAAAACTCTCCCAGGAGTAACAATTACTCGCAGCGGGTATCGGGATCCAACTATCTCATAGAAGGTATGCAATCTCATTGCAAATTTCAACACTTGAAATTCCCGATAATTTTGCCCCTAGCGTCCTATGACCTTGACGGAGGCCAAACTACCCATAGTCCGCTTGTCAAGTTCAACCCGTCATTTCCTGATTGAATTAAACCCACCCGCACGACCCTTGACGGAGGCCAAACAACGCCGTATGAATACCCTAATCCAATCGCATCATATGCTACCAGATAAGCACTAGTTAGCTACCGTACACTACGCCTTGACGGAGGCCAAACTACCGCAGCACGAATACTAACTAGTACTTATCTGAAATGACGGAGGGCTACGACAGGTTTTTCTGAAAACCTATTGCGTAATGAACTTGATATCGTTGTAGAATCGAATGAATTTTGAAATGGAGTGTTTTTTAGGCTTTTCTAGTTTTGCTAAAGGAGTCACTCCCGGTGAAGGGATCGTCGGTCCTTTCCTCGTCGAATGAGGTGCGGGATATATCATATATATCACTGTGCAAAGCAAAAACTTTTAAAAGCAATCAAAAGACAAACCGAGTGTGTACCATCTGCCAGTTATTGCTAAAGGAGTCACTCCCGGTGAAGGGATCTCGGTCCTTTCCTTATCGAATAAGGTGCAGGATATATCATATATACCGCTATGCAAAGCAAGAACTGTAGCTACCTGTTTTATTTTTGAAATTCGATTCCACAACATCTTAAGGTTTCTTTTTACTTTCATTAATCATATTAATGAAGTCCCATCATTTAAAGTACCTAAACATCACAGATAAATACGACGTACACTTATGCCATCCGCATTCGCCTCGATGTCCCCTCGTGCACCGTTAGGTTAGGTAACTAACGGCAGAGCGGGACAGGGCTAGCGCGGGTGTAAAACATAAGTAACGTCTATATAATGTTAGTGTATATGCCCTAGAGGCCATTACTGTATCATACTAGTTTGTATATTACTTAATGGATGCTTGGGATATTCACCTTGTATATACAATCTTGCTCAAAATAGTAGTATGCTACTTGGTTTGTTTCTACTTCAATGTGTACTTGTGTTTATTTCAGTATATCACTTATACGCATTAGTGGAGCCCTTAGGATCTTTGCTTGATTACCAGCGTTGTGATGGCAGTCACACTAGTGGGGGCTGGGTAATCTATAAGCACATCCTTATTCAGGTCCCTGGTCGCAGGACTATCGAGACAGGGCATCGATACTCCGGAGTAGACCAGCGCATGCGCTTCTCATCCCAGTGTGGGAGACGGTCTGTCCCACAGCCGTCAGTACGTCGTACTTGAGATAGTATGCGGGTGCTCGTTAGGTTACGGGTACACTGGACAGGACTTGTCGGGAACTGACTAGTTGGTATTATACCTATCGTCAGTTATCAGTTCCCAGGTGACATGAGTACAGCTTAGTCCGCTGACTTGACACTGTCACTCCGCCTCGAGTGTGTTCCCACTGTACTTTGATCACTACCCTACCACGGCTCAAAGGAGTCGTGCAAACAGGTGGTGGTTGGGTGCAGTCCCGAAGCACTTGGAGGCAGTGACGGTTAGACAGGATTCGTCTCTCCCGGTATTGGGGGTTGACATCGCGCTGTGTCTAGGAGAGCCATTACACGAGTAGTCCCTGGCCAGGGCAAACGAGATATACTGGTAGGTTTCCAGTGTTATCTCAGGGTGTATTGGGCTTCACTCCGGCACGACTTGTACCGCTATTGGGGGACTGACGTTTACCGCCCCCTAGGCCCGCCATGCGATGTATCAGACGAACAGACCGGACTGTACGGAGAATGTCACGCTCAGGCTCAGTAGGAGTTCAGATGGGTTTCGCCTCGTCGGTCTTCTTGTCGGCATTACCTGGGGACCGTTACGCACAGCTAGTGCCGCTTGCGGTCTGTGGTTAAACCCACTGCCAGCGTAGTGTCGAGTCTTTAGAGTCCCACACAGAAAGCTTTTCGCCTTTAGGCAAAAGAGTAGAGGTCGCATGGTATTGCGACAGGTCGCATGGTTTTGCGACAGGGTTCGGTCACATCCGTGCACTTGTGCACGTACAGTGTCCGGACAGTTTACACTAGTGGGCTTTGGTTTAAGCCAGATCCTAGTGTACCTTATGGGATTGGATTTATCCAGTTTGCATTCGTGTTCCTCGGAACGCGGATGCGGGTGTGTATGCACAGTTGACAGGGAGGCAGAGGTAGTGGATTCTCATTAGGGTTGTTGACAGTTGACCGTTGACTTTTGACTTTTTGCTCGACC